>CM039437.1:16525079-17125079 GCA_022379115.2 Bauhinia variegata
AACTACTATTCTACTTCAAATTATTAGAGTCAGTTTCAAAATAAAAGAGGTGATGAGTTGAAGAGATTGATCACAAGTCGCCATTAACAGTCTTTTTTTCTTTTCCCTTCACTGTTGTACATGACTTCTACTTTGAACTCCAGGACCCAATAAAGGAAGGTTGACAGGACCATGGTGACACGTGCACCAATCCAGTAAAATGATTTTATCTTAGAAACAGAAAACAAAGCCAACCTAAGTCCAAAACAAGTGAGGGATTGCTTAAGGGAATAAATCAATATTAAATTAATATATATTAAAAATAAATTAGACCCTTCTTCCCCTTTTTTCCCTGTCTGAAAGACCAGCGAAAAGCGACTAAGCGAGGCCCTTCAATGGTAAGGACATATTGCAGTAGTTTAAGTTAGTCTTCTGTAGACTCTTTACGCACACAGGGGTACAGGGATCTAGCTAGCCGATCGCAAAGCCAAATCTTCTTCTGCATTACAGGGGTACAAGGAACAGATCGAGCAACGACGGAGCACCTCTGTCTCAACTTTCCCTCATTGATTCAGTTGGTGCGTTCATGAATAATACTATGAGGCGAGCAACGATGAACAAAAACGAAGTAAGGAGCAAACAGCGACAAACACAAATGGCCACGAACAGTGAAGACGACCAACATAAATGATGGTGGACGAAGCTGTGAGGCGCGTTCATAGAGGGGTAAAAACGAGCTAAACTTTTTTTTTTTTTTAAGTATTAGGGATAGTCAAGTCTTTTCATGGTGTAGTGTGTTTAGAAAAACAAAAATCAGAAGAAACGGCCCTGCAATTGGGTCTGTGATTTAAGGCCCCTTGTGCTTCTTTCGGCCTGCTGCTGAATTAAGGCACTAAGACAGAATTTGGGCTCCATATGCCGAAAACAAAATTGGATTGGATAATTTTACTATATACCACAAAATATAATTAGATGTTGGAAGGTAAAATTTAAAATAATGTCAAGAGTTTTCCTTATAAAACACAAAGTTTGAATTGATAAAGAATGGTGGCATGAAAATTAATGATAATTATCTACATAAGATTTGTCAATCAAATGGTATGGTATCTGTGTTTTATGGTACTATTCTAGCGAGATAAAGCGAAGGTGGAGATGTGGATGCTGAGGGCTGGGGACCCCATCGCATCCAATTCCCATCTCCGAAACCAAACGGATAACCCCGCGAAAACGATTGTAATCCGAACCGCAGATACGATCTCAACTGTCCAAAACGGCAAAAGGGAATAGCCAATCCTCAACCGTAGGATCTCTAACCATTTGGTCCCACCAAGTTAAAAACAATCCATTATATCCACTCACCCAGCTTCCACATCAGCACCACAACTGCTTGCCATGGACGAAATGACGATTCTTTGCTTTACTGGTCGTAGCAAGTAACTAAGGCAATATAAGCTCTAAAATCAGAAGAAAAGAAACTTCAAGAGTGTTCTCGGACCTTCTCTTCTTTGGACGCCATGGCACAGGCAGAGTCTCAGAGATCTACAGGCACTGTAAAATGGTTTAATGGATACAAAGGCTTCGGATTCATAGCTGCAGATGATGGTGGTGACGATCTTTTTGTTCATCATAGTTCGATCCGATCCGATGGTTATCGGACCTTATACGATGGTCAGAAAGTGGAGTTTATTGTGGATTATGACGAGGGTGGACGGACCAAAGCTGTTGATGTAACAGCTCATGTCAGATCTAGCCGTTTTGACGGTTTTCGAGGTAGTGGCAGGGGGAGAGGAGCTTATGGTGGCAGGGGCAGGGGGGTTGGTTATGACGGCTATGGCGGACGCTATGGTGGTGGTGAGGGTTATGGGTATGGTGGAGGTGCAGGGTTTGGGAGAAGAGGTGGTAGCTACGGTGGTGGAGGTGGAAGATTTGGTGGTGGTGGTGGTGGTGTTGAATGTTATAATTGTGGGCGAATGGGTCATCTGGCGAGAGATTGTTATCAAGGTAGTAGTGGCGTGACTCGGAGACGCGGTGGTGGCATTGGCGGCGGCGGAGGAGCGGCAGGAGTGTGTTTCAATTGTGGGGAGGAAGGGCATTTTGCCAGGGAATGTCTCAATGTTGAGAAATGAGGATCTGGGTGTTCTATCTTTCTCTATGGTGAATACATTGATTTGGGTGTATAAAATTTCTGCCGAACGTCTCCATCTAATGACGCTCAGCGCATAAGAAGATGAGGCAAGAGTATTTTTTTGTCAGCAGTTGTTTCTACCTATTGGCATTTGGTTAGAACTTAAAAGCTTATTTTGCAGGATTGGGTAATTTTTATTTTATCGAATGCAGTATTGTTCTTGTCATTTAGATAATTTCCAGTGACCAGTGTCAAGCAGTGAAAGGTATAATGATGAACTGGTCTGCATATTTTTCCTTTTTGTGCTGTAAATTTTGTACAACATCCTGCATAGCAGTATTCATTTTGGGACTAGGGCCTGGGCTGAGAGAGGCGGAAGAAGAGGAATGAGTATGACATTTGTATGGTGGTCCTACGATTGCATCTTCATGACATGTACGTTTAATCCTAGTTATACATATTTTTTCCAAATTCATGCATGTCTAGTTGAGCTTCTGATCTCATAAACCTTATCTTCTTTGGTAAGCTTTGAGAGACTGACGTGAGTGGACTGAATTTTTCTTCGTCTCCGTTGGATTTGAATAAGCTACTTTCTATAAATTCTTAGCATTTTATCTTTCCTATTTGTGCTTCCATCTTCCTTCTTGAATTTTACGTCTTTTGTTACTGCCCTTTCATTCATGCAATTCAAAATGGAGCTTCAGCAATTATATATGCCAAATACTTGGGTTCCCACATTGGCACATTTCGATAATAATTTTATATAAATGCCAACCCATGACTCACTTGTAATTAATGCTTTTCCATTTGTGTGATGAAACAATGAATTGTAGGTTGGTAACAGTACACGTAAGAGTGCCAATGCACACAAGTCAGAAATAACATTTTCCTATTGTGCATGTTATGATTGTGATAATGACTAGGAGGTTAGTTTAGTTTCTTCAAGGCCTCTGATTACTCAAACTTGCAAACCTGACATATAATTTTTGTGATGCCGGCAATGTCAAACAGAGACTACATTCTTTGTTTATTAATGACTAATGAAACTACTTGAAGGATTTGTTTGTCGGCATTTTGCTCAGTGCTAGGTACATGTGGGGACGTATATTTGAATCTAAGAAACTTAATGAGGGGTAAGTATATTCTTGATTATGATGGTTATGTCTAATGGTTCGTTGAAGTATGTTTTCGGAGCTAGCATAACCAACCCTAGTAATCTGTATGATTATAGAGAACTTTGATGATTCCAGTTCCAATATAGGATTATGACGGGAGGTGGATACTCAACGTTAAGAATTCTGGGCAGAATCTTCTTCCTCGTTGTTTAATGTTTTTATCCAATTTTGGGAATCCTGGACATTGTTCCCTATGAAGCTTCAATATATGGAGGTGGATAACATAATCTAGTGGATGCTCATGATATATTCAATGCTGAGTAAGAATGTTTAACTGTGGTGCTTGCAACTTTCAGGATATTATTCACTTTATTAAAGAACGATGTGCAAAGTCTGGTTTTGGAATGGACTATCGAATCACTGGCCCAAAAACAAAAAGAATGGTTTTCTTTTGGGGAGTTCTTTTTACCCATTCCAATTGCCTGTACATTCGAAACTTTAACTTATGATTAAGAAAAATGGAATCTGTTAAAAAAATTGGCCCCCTTGAAAAATGCTTCCAGTACGAAAGCCCTAAACGGCACTCAAAATTGAAGTTGGGTAGCGAAGCCTGGTTTTATTGGGGCTTAAGCTAAGAAGCCCACGTCCTTTGTCAATAACTTGATCGCCCATACCCATTCAGTCCTCCGTTTAGATTTGAATCAAGAAAAATTATATGACAACAAAATTCTCAGCTTAATTTCGAAATCACTAATTAATCTAAATCAATTCCCTTTTAACTAATTTACACGCTCGCTTTATTTCTAAATAAGTCAATGTAAGAGCTAAGATATGAAAGAACAAGACCTCTCCAAGTCCGAGCGAGTTCTCCAATCTGTGTTGGTTTTATGTCAGTGGGTGACTGATCAATTAGGATATCATAATCCTACATGCAATTGTTCCTGTTACTGTTAATGATAATAATTCGTGTCTTGTTTTTAGAGAACTTTCCAAGACGTTACTTTTGCAAAGACAATGCATTAATAACAAAACACAAACTGAGATATGTATTGTCAAAGCTTGGTTTAGATCAAACAATATACTGTTGCTGTGCCTGCCCACAGCTAATTGCCACTTAGCGGTAGGCTCCAGTCCAGTTTGGGCAGCCTGCATGATCTGTACACTCTGTATTGTAATGCTGATGCAACTCTGACGGGTCTTATTTGACAAGGACATGAACCAAGGAGAAGCAATTTCAGCTTCAACACTCGTATTACGCAGCTGTATTATAAGCTTATAGTGATTTGCAAATCAAACCCATTTTCTTCTTCTAACTCTAACTCTCTCTGCATATTACTTACTTATCAAACTCGCAATAATTGATTGAAATCACCTTCTCCTACACAAAACTAGAAGATTTCATACTCTTATATGGCCACGTGTAATTTCACATCACGACGTTGTCAATCCAGGCCCACACACGTGTGCTTCCTACACTGTTTGATATGCTTGGCTTTGATCAACGATTTGATGCCCTGTTTTCCCCTGCTCTAAAGCCTCCAATTAAATACGGGAGGGGTGTCATCATCTTTCGTTGTCAACTTACCATCATATAATTTTTGGTATTGTAATTTGATTATAAAACATCACGTAGGGGTTATTTCTTTATTTCTTATGGTTAAAGATATACCATGCTGCCAACTTGAAAGGACAGGTATTTTATAATGGTTGAAGTTCATGCGACCTTTATTGTAAGCTTTTGCTTAGCTAGATAGTAATGAGTACTCTACTCTTACCTCGGTTCGTTTACCTTATCTTTCTGGCCTAGCCATATCATATAGAAGCATCTTTTTTCTTCTTTAAGGTCACTTTTTTAATTTAAGAGTAGGGTCCCCCTCCCTCCCCACATGATGATGATATTTGTAGATGGAAAAGGGAAGGCTGGTCAAAAGCACGAAATCTCTGTAGTCGCCAGATTCAATGATCCAGTTTGGTGAGGTCACAAGAGAGAAAGAAAAATAATACTATGAGAGCTACTTGACAATCCAAGGCAGGGGATGGTTCGTGAGAAAGTGGTTACCCCACAATTGCTGCTTCTGCTTGTTTTCTGCTATCCTTGGTCAAAGTAAGCAATCACTCACTCACTGCTAGCTCTACAACAAATTTGATGTTGCTATTTCATTCACAATCACAACTATGCCCATTCTACTTTTTCGCTTTCCCTCAGTCATTCTATGCTTGGCTTGGCTTGGCTTCTTAGATCTAGAGCAAAAAAAGAGAGTGGGCTGCTTTCTGAACTTCATAGGGTTGGAGGTCAGGTCTAAGACTCCAGTTGTATACAACATCATCACATGTGCTTGCTATCATAGCTTTTCTTCACGTTTTCAACTCGTAACCAATTCTCTTTTCAGCGTCATGCACAACTTTAGCCATGATACCAGGACGATATCATAGCCTCACCAATCCATTGGGCCCATTCTCTCACCAGCTACCCTCCTTCTCATTTCAATTAGTTGGTGGGATTCTCCTCTAAATTCTTCTTCTCTTCTTCCTTTTTTTTTTTTTTTCTAAACCTTTCTAATATAATGATATTATTTTGGATAAAGATTTTAATGTAATGAAGACCCAAAATGATTTGTGATGATTAGGATAATGATGGCCAACTAGTCTTATTTCTAATCAAGTTATCTTTACTTGCTCCATCCCCATTGATGTTCTATTTTTCAGAATTACCCAAAGAATGACCAGCTATATGTCCCAAACTGATATGATAGAAAAGGTGGAAACAAACGAGCAGGGACAATTAGCTAAGTGGTAAGATATTTCAAACATTTATGCTATTCATTCATTGTGCTTTGTCGTGTTGGATGGTATTAAAGTGGACAGACATCACTTTCGGCAATGGGAAATTTTTAGTTATCAATGCCCAAATACTACTGTAGAAGCGCACTGTTCTACTGGTCCATAAGGTACCACCATTAGATCTTGCAATTGCAGCTGCCAAACTCGTCAAATAATGTCTAGACAGATACACAATCTACTTAAAAATGACAACTTTTTTTTTGCCAGCAAAGTTCAGTGATTAGATTAGATAAACCTATTCACTATACAGTTTGGAAATTGAGCATAAAGCTGGCTCATTTCCAACTCCATGGAACTTTCATTTAGGTACTGCTTGAATATCTATTTAGATTTGTATTTGGAAAAGGCCCTGAGATCGGGTAAGAAGTCCTTTTTAGCATCTCTTTGTTGTTGTTTTCGGTTACCCGTTGGTTAAGGAAAAGAGTGAAAGGAGGAGCATAAAGAAGATGCTGTAAAGTAATTGCATAACAAGAAATGATTAATGAACACACAAATAAAGTTGTAATTCTTAGTAAGTCCGTATAGGGGGTGGCCGTGATTGCCATCACACCTTTTGCTGCAACAATCAACATCAACATCAAACAGTAGCCCTTGGCCTATTACAGTAAAAAGAAAAAAATACAAAAATAATGGCAATCTCTCTTCTCTTTAGTCTTTACACACGATGTGAGCAGTGAATAGTTAAGGCTTGTGAGGTGGACACTGATAGCACTTGGCAAATAGCCCAAAAGTGTCAATTTGTTTTATGAAATTGAGCATGCTTGCCCATCCTCCCAACCCAAATCCCACAACCAAAACCCATACCACGACAAAGGCATTCATGCAATATAATCCAGCCCAACCTCCCATAAATGATGGTGGTCTCTCCACAGCATTCTGCCAATAATAGATATTAATTAATCATTAGTCAATTTAATAAATACAATCCAAGCAAGTATTTTAATTAACCTCACCTCCCTAGCTGGTGCTGAAGCAAAGGTGACCATGTGTGCCATTGCAGGGATTATGTAAACAGTGAAGCTGACTAATAGAGATCCAACAGTCGAGTTAATGGGCCCAAAGAAAGGGAATACAATTGCCAGAAACCATATTGGTATCACTACAGGAAGTCTGGCCAATGCCCTTTTAAACAAGCTCTTGGTTTCATGCACCCTGATGAATTTCTCCCACACAAAGTACAGAGGAGTACAAGCAAATCCAAATGTTATGAACTGCAATCAAATGGAAAAGCCCTTTGAGATTTCTCATCAAAAAATCAATCTAACACTATTGATTGATTGGCAAATTCAAAAGGGCAATTAATATTAACCTGGTGAATGAGCATGAGAATGACAGCAGTATCTCTGAATCCTGTCCTTGGGAGCAAAGCGAAGGCATTTGCATGAGTAAGGAGCAAGTCCCCAAATGCCCAATAAACAGAAGCTGCTGATGGCAAAGTTAGAGTCAGCACATATAGGGTTGCCAACAGATATATCATCTTGAACTTCTGCGGCTTCCACATTGCATGCATAATTTCCCTACATTATCAAATCAAATGAGAAAAAAAAAAAAAAAGAAACACAAAACAATCTAGTTCTGTTTCCAAGCCCTTACACTGTAACAGCATGTCCACCGAAAGTGTAGAGAATGTTGGTTGCTCCAGTGAAGTAGAGGACCATTTTGGCTGGAGCTGAATGCTTCACGCCCTCAACCTTCTCAAACATAAAATAGAGTTAAAAGGGCGTTAATGCTTTCTAGTACTTGGTTGTAGTTTTATGATTTGGTTTTCTGGTATTATATACAAGGTTGAAAATTCTAAGTTGTCGTTTACCTGTCCGTGGATAAGGGAAGCTATGGTCAGATACCATGCAGTGTAACTGGTCATCATGAGGCCCAAGAATGACCAAATTCTGTAATTGTGGAAAGAAGGGATAAAGACCGTTGTCGCACAGCAGGCGCCAAATATGTAAGTCCAAGTCCTTTTGTCCAGATTGTCGTTTACGTAGTATATATTACTGAAGGATTTATTTTATCACAAAAATTCAAAAAAAAAAAAAAAGTTAGATATAACATAAACATAATTTACTTTATATATATCTATTCGGAATGATTAACTCTTACTGTATGTGTCTGTTAAAAAAAAAGAAGCACGTACCTTGCACAGGCAATTAGTTGAATTACAGATCCAAACAGAAGGAAAGTACAGTTGAAAAAGAGGCCTATGTTTCTCCAGTGTTTGCCTAGAAGTCCGTCAAGAACTTCAAACCACTGCAAATCCAATTAACCAAAACAAACAGAATCAGAAGAAAAATTCTTCTAAAAGTAGAAAGGAAATCAATTACTATAATGAATTACCTGAATTACATGGTTCCTGAAATCAACCTTCTCTCTTTCCTTTCTGGTTCTGTACTCAACATAAAGGACACTGATGAGGTAAGCAGTCCAGCTTCCCATAATTCCATAAAAGAGCTGAAAAAGAATCCCAGAGAGCATCCCCAGTTGAGAAAACGAATACGGTAATGTCAGAAGCACTTGTGCAACCTGAATTAACAAATTCCAAACACAGAATTAACAATAAAAGTGCTTAAACCAAATGCTTCTGCATAATAAAGATTCAGTGACTCGTGAATAAGTGCCTGATTAGAAGCACAGCTAAACCATGCATCGTATACAGAGCCACCATGCCAGAAGAACTTGGATAATTTGCCCCTAGCAGACTTGGAATCTTCCCCTTCCCTCTCCATTTCTAAGTAGTTCCCTGCAATCACAGTCTCAACCTTCTCAGAAGCCATTGCTATGGCTCCAACTAGTCTAGGAGCAAGAAAATAGACTAAGTAACTAAAAAAGATAGAGAGGAGAATTGCTTCCTTTCACCCTCCCTTCCTTCACGGCTTATATAAACTTTCTTGTGAGAAATGTACTGAATAGCCCTTGTGGGGACCACAGCTTAGCTACCCTCAGGAATATCTGTAATGTAACCCATAGGCGACCTTTTTCCCACCGATGAAGCTTCAGTTTAACTAGTGTTTGGAAATATTCATTGATTATTATTATTGTAATTACGTTCCACGAGGGTGGTCTGGTATTTTCAACGGACCAGTAAACAGGATTTCTTGTGGGCTTTTGATGGGCCCAGGCTAGCTGCATTGCACGAGCGGGGTGACCCATTATGATACTGTTCCCTGTTCTTTAATCAGAGAGAGCCCATGCATACTCCTTGATCGCGAATGTAAATAGAATTAGAAAAATTGCAAGTGTACTGTGTGTTTTGGTGCCATTGTGGGGATACTTAAGATGGAGAGAATGATTGCTTTTGAGAGGACCTCGGTGCTAATCATGATTAGCACCACACGTGTTCCAACTGGCTTTGCAAAAAATAAATATATCCTCTCCCTCTCCCCCCTTCTTCTTTTTCACTTTTCATTCTTACCTCTTTTATATTATCTTTTTCTGTTTTTAATATTTGGATTGGGCCATTGATAAACGTGCTAATGATGATTCTATGTGCCCTATAAAGTTACAATAACTAGTACAATTAATTTTTCATAAAAAGCTTTATAACGATAATTGAGAGAACAAAAAAAATAAAAAAGCATTTATACACTTTTTTTTGGTGAATTTTTCATTGTAAAATACATGTAATTTATTGCACCAATGACGGAGGATAGCTGTAATATTGGAGGATCAAGTTATGAGATCCTTATCTTCTGCTGATAAAGAAAAAATGAAAAGAAATAAAGTTTGTTATGGCATTGCAGGCGTTACATCTGATATGATATGAAGATCAAATTGGGTCAGAATGGCCCAATAGCTGACGAGGTATGAGGCCCAGTCCCAGTTCAACAACTTGAAACAAAGCCTTTTTTTATGGATATATTTAACTTTCTTTTATTTATTTATTTATTTCAATTGAACCCATTTTTTTGGGAGTTATGAAGTGAGCCTCTCGTCTAATATGGCAATGATTGAAATGAACACACTAACCATAGTTGGCCATGATTATGAAAACCATCTGAAACATAATTTTCTGTGAGGTATTAAGATTATTACAGTTCAACAAAATCACTTTATCGGAGATCTAAAAATGAAGTAATGATGAATAAAGTGAATGAATAGGATGGTCGTTTTCATGCAACGAAGCTTGATCTTGATGGTGATGTTTTATGGAGATAGGGATGCCATTGTATATTTATTCAATATTGATCTGTCATCTATAGCTAGCTAGGCAGGATAATGCATGGTTACTTTTGAGCAAATGGTGACTTTATTCATATGGAGGAGAGCAGGGGGATATGAAGAATGTCACTGCCTTTGCCTTCTTTCTTGATTTCTGACTCATACGATAAAGCTTCAAAAGCAATGAAATGGAAATACCCCACTTTGACTTTCTGTGATTGCTAATGCCTATGCAAACATCAACTTTTCCCACTCTCGATTTCCAGGTGATCATGATTCATTTGATTGGACGCGGAAAAAAAAAGCTCTTGACGATAATATTGGTGTAATGTCACACCCACATTTGTTTGTGATACAATAAATTTTCATGGGAACCAAGAGATTGGAGAAAGGAAGTAAGAGAGAAGTGGGGGTTCAATTCTGTGGTATATTATCTTCTTTAAGAATTTTTAGAGTTATTTCGTCTAAAATCACAGTCATCTTATTCCGTTCCTTTTATTAAAAAGAAATTTTTTTTATCACACTCAAAAGAATTATCTCAGAGGTTGTCTCCCATGTTTGACAGAAAACGACTTTCTTTTGAAAGAGTAAGTAATTAAAATAAGGTTATTGATAGATTTATTCTCCCTCTCCAATTTTGTTTCATCAAAATCAACTTGCTTATAATCTAAGCAATGCTATTAAATTTAAATTAGAAGATGGAAGGAAGATTTCATTGATATTTGGAAAAATATCAATTTAAGATATATACAAATATCAATTTAAGATATATATATCTTAGACATAAACAGTGGAATTAGCAAATTGTGCAAGAGACACATTGCTTGCATACAAAAACAGTGGATTAAGCAAACACATTATTTGTAATTTGTGCACATTTAAGGGACATTGCATGCTCTCTTGCAGTGGGTGAGGCCAGGAAGGGAAGGGGCAACACACCTACTCCAATATAAAAGAGAATTGATATGATGGAAGAGGCTCTTCCTGTCCCTCGCAAATATTCTCGAAGACTAAAGATTTTTATCTATTATTTGACCAAGTTTTAAAGATCTTATTGAGTATCTCGTGGGATATGCTTCCTTCATCAAGTCTTGTGCTCTTTTTCACAATGGAACACATTGAATAATCAAACTCAAAATTGTCAATATCTCATTAAATATCAAAAATTGATAAATCATGAAAATTTGATTGTGAGGATCAAAACTTTTACTACTCCTACTCATGCTTTTTTTCGGTATTTGGGCCGAAGGTTTCAGTCAATATCCTTCAAAGTTAAACCCAACCCAACCCAACATGACATACTTGAGTTTGAATCAATTTAAACAGCCCAACGCATAACTCGGCCCATTCCACATAATCATTCAATTGTCTTTTTTCGAAGAATTAAAATAATCTCTCTGAGGCATCTTTCTTATGTTCATGTTCGTTTTGGCATCACAAGAAAAGCAATGGCATGTGACAGAGGAAAAGCATCGGCTTACTATGGATACAACCAACTTCACACATAGCTGAAATCCATAATCTGCACCAAAAGGTGTTTTACAGACTTAAGTAAAATGGGTCAGCAGACACATTTTGAACTTTTGAAGCTTCCTCTGAATTCGAAAACAGAAACCTCAAGCTACCTATGGCGTCTGGTGGATGGAGGTACTGTGACATTTCAAGTAAAATATAAATATAGAAGATTTGAATATAATTAACTTGCAGAAAGATATCAGGAAAAGAATCAATAATCATCCATTCTTTCCTCAAAATGCATTTCTTCTGGTGCTTTGATTCATTCACATTTTCTTCTTACGTATACTTTCTTCATCTTCCTTCTTTATATCCACATCCTCCCCTGACCATCTTTGTCCTTCAGCTCAGAAAGAGATATAGAGAAGAAAATGGCATTGCATCTTCAAAAGATTTTGTCAATCTCTCTGGTCGTATTAGTAATAATCTCAGCAGGCACTAATTAATGCCCTTTGCACTTTGTACTTTGTACACATTGTTATTTTATTCAATCTCATAACTTGTCTGGTTTTTAATGCAATGCAGGACCCAAAACTAGTGAGTCTGCCAGAGTTTTCACAATAGTAAACAACTGCAAGGAGACACTGTGGCCAGCAGCGACCCCTGGAGACAACTTCAATGGTGGAGGGTTCGTTTTGAAACCTGGCCAATCTATGGTATTCACAGCTCCAGTGGCTTGGAGTGGAAGGATCTGGGCTAGAACTGGCTGCAAATTTGATAAAAATGGCAATGGTTCGTGCCAAACTGGTGCCTGTGGGACCAGTTTGAAATGCTCAGCTTCAGGAAATCCCCCTGCTTCACTAGCAGAATTTACGCTTGCAGCTTTGGACTTCTATGATGTTAGCCTTGTGGATGGATTCAATGTGCCAATAGTTCTCAAACCCGTGAATGGCAAGGGAAATTGCAGCATTGCCGGGTGTGACAGTGATCTCAGACCCAAATGCCCAAACGAACTTGCTGTCAAGGCCAATGGAAAGACCATTGCCTGCAGAAGTGCCTGCGATGTGTTCAATGCCGATGAATATTGCTGCAGAGGAGTCTATGGGAATCCTTCCACGTGCAAAGCTACATATTACTCCAATAAGTTTAAGCAGGCATGCCCAAAATCATATAGCTATGCCTATGATGATCCAACTAGCATTTTCACTTGCTCTGGAGCAGATTATATCATAGCCTTCTGCTCTTCCAGGTTTCGTCTTTTTTTCTTTTTCTTGCTTGCTTTGATGATAAAATCTAAGATTTAACAAACACTTTTTCCTTTCTGTTTTTTCTTCAGGAAGCAGCCATTGTGCACTTACCATAACAATAAGCTTCACTGCAGTGGATCAAGAGGCTTCAGTTCATTGATTGCAAGCTGGTTGATCATAGTGCTCGTGGCTTTTTCGATGCTTAGCTAAAAATGGATCACATATTGGTCAAGAACTTGTGCAAGTATTCATACGGGACTTTCTCCCAGAAGCTGTTTCTTTCTAGTTTCCTGTCATTATTTTTAACAATTCTTTCGTATTCTTTTCCTTCGTTTCAAGGAAACTGATTGTGTGCAGTCATTCTTTCTTGTATTATTGGGATTTCATTCTTGTCCTTTCTATTTTCATAGCAGAATTTATTATACATTCGACAGAAATACCACTTTTGAATTTTAATAAGATAAGTCATTTGTCACCTTGTAATGGGATACTTTAATGTTGACAAAAAACAATTTTGAAATCTTATGTTTAAATTTTATTGAAATTGTGAGGATTAAATTTGGTGGATTTATTATTCAGACAAAATACAATCAATTTAAGCATAACTATATAGATTTATCTTATATTTAAGATGAATCATGTTGATATCTTTAAAGAAGATCATTTTGATTAATATAAAAAGGACCAAAAGTATGTTTTATAGATAATTGCCACTACTAATAATTTGGAAATGAAGCGTGAATGTGAAAAAAATAAAAAACAAATTTAAAGTTATATCTTACATACAGGAGATAAAATATCATTCACATCTCACTTTTTTAAAAACTATTTTAATCTAAAGTTTTTATGTGAATTTTAATCTAAAGTTGTATCATATTAATATAGTGACTATAATTTTTGATGGAAAATATAATTTAAATTTTTAAATTTATTTAATCTAAATCAAATGTATAAAATTGAATAGATTGACAAAAAAAACTATATTTTTATATCTAAAATTTCAAAACCGTCCCTTAATTAAAACCTTGCGTATTAAATAAGCTAACATGGTTGCGGACACATCGTATAAAGCCATAGTTGGGTGCGTATAGGCGTTTCAGCAGAAGTGAAAATGGCGGGTGGTGGAAAGGTCTCCTTCAAAGTTACCCTCACCTCTGATCCCAAGCTACCCTTCAAAGTGTTCGTTATTTACTTCTTTTCAGTTTCATTACCATCAGGTTTTCTCTTCTTCGTTTTACATCGCTTCTTAATCTCACGAGATTTGGATTTTCCTTTCCTCAATTTCAGGTTCAGCGTTCCTGAGGCTGCTCCTTTCACAGCCGTTCTCAAATTTGCAGCTGAAGAATTCAAAGTGCCTCCCCAAACTAGCGCTATTATCACTAACGGTAATTATTTTTGTTGCAATATGCTCGTTAGGGATTTAAACTTTTTGAAAGAAAAAATTGGCGTGGATTTGATTATTGATCAGTTTTCGGATGTTCAATCGAACAAGTCTTAGAGATTATTCAGGATACAACGAAATGTATACATAACTTATTCAGTTTCGAAATTGTCTTTTGTTTCTTTGGTGGATTATAGTGCATCTGCAAGTACCTGATGACGTTCCTTCCTTCGGTTGCTTTCATAGAAGAATATATGAATCTAAGATTGTTAGTTCTTTATAAGGTCTGTGTGAACACCGAATAATGCCCCAGATTTCACCCAACCTTTTTGCGAATGGTGTGTGGATAAACTCTATGCCTCAGCCATCCGCACCCCGGGCTCATATAGCGGTTGCATTATTCTCACCGGACCCCACAAAAGATTGCTAGGCCAAACCAAATCAAACAGTTCAATCTTTAAATTTCTTGAAATCCTATTGAAACAATGATAGAAGCTGTTATGTGAAAATAATACAGATTTTTTTAACATAATTTCACAAAATCTCTAAAGGAAGCTAGTGAAACACTGTTTAACAATATGGGATGTGAGCATAATTCCACCCAATTTCACTTCTATGGACATTTTACGTATGTTTTGTGCATTGTGACTATTTTTTAAAGTTTGGAGACATCCCTTACTGAAGTCTTCTGCATACTTTCGTATATATTAATAGGTTTTTGAAGAGTATAATTCTTATTTTCATTTTCTTGCAATCAATCTGTAAATACTCCATCATGTGACTTGGCAAGGTTGGTTCAGCTTGAGAAATACCTTAACAATAATTTTAGGGAATTTGGTGGTTATATTTGATCTGTTGATGTTTGGTGTGTAACTAGTTAATTTATCGTCCAAGTTTTTAAAATTTGATACTTAAATGACCGTATTGGCATCATATTTGATGCGTCATGTGAATTAAGATAGACTGATTAAGTTCTTAATGGGAGGACTAAATTTTTCAAACTAGCTATAATACAGGGACTGAATTGATGATTTTTAAAATGGACGGACTGACTAGTAGGAAACAGAGGGCCAAACTGCAATTCAGTCTAATTTTAAATATGCAAACTCTAACTAAGATGCTGCATTTTATAAGCGTTTTGGTGAATGCTGGAATCATTATGTTGGGATCCTTGAGCATGCACATATCTTCATCATGAAACTGCCTTATCTTTGTAGATCTTTAATGCAATGAAAATCTGGCTTTCTTCCCTTCCGCAATTGGATTGAGATTTTGTTGATGGTGTGAAGGGCTTATATATTTGAACATCTGAAGTTTAGTTGGCTACTACTTATTTGTTGGCATATTATTCATCATTGCTGAAACTAAGCATATTCATCAGGAAGGAACATGAATTTGAGAGGCTACCTAAACTTTGTTTGCTAATAAATGCTAGACTACAAAGTTGGAGGAAGATATTTGTGTGTATGCGTCGTGTTTGGATGGAAAGAAAAGTAAGGGGGAGAGAAAACTAGGGAAGAAAAAAAGGAGAAAAAGATTTTCTCTTGTTTGGATAAGGAAAAGAAAATGGAGGGAGAAGAAAACTAGAGGAGAAAATGAGACTGAACCCACTCAAAAGTTTTCTCTCCGTAAGTGGAGAGAAAAGTTATTCCACCTTGTCTCCATTTTCTCTTTCCAAAATTACCCAAACTATGGTGAATAAAGAGAGTTATGATAATGGAATTATTGTCATAGTAAACCTAGTTATTTTTCTTTCCTCTATTTTTTCCCCTACTCATCCAAACATAAAGAGAGAAAACATTTTCTCCTCACTTTTCTCTTTCCTCCATTTTCTCTCCTCATCCAAACATCACAGGGGATAAAATCAATTTGATTGGATGTCAGCCTCTCACTATGAAGTTATGTTTATGAATTTATACATGTAGAATGTGTGTGACTGAGACCTATTTACTGGTTAAAATTTATTTATACTCTTTTTTCTTTCATCTATGGTGCTATCCATTTTAAATTTGATAAAATCAATATTTTCGCTTGTTGTGTTTGCAGATGGTGTTGGGATCAATCCTCAGCAGAGTGCTGGTATGTTAACGTGTCATTCTTTTTCTTTTTTTTTTTAATTATTATTCTTTTTGTTGTTTTGGAGGGGGGGGGGGGGGGATTGTTTGAGAATTTGTTTTTTTTGGGATATCTTCATCATCCTTAACTAGAACCTGGTTTTCAAGAAGCATCATACTTTTTCCCGTGAATTTTATTATTCTAGCACAAAGTTTTTTCTCAAGAACATTTAGCAATATTAGTTATTTAATTTTTTTTTTGTTGTTAGTGGTTGCATACATTAATATTGTTCTGACGAACGTAATAAAAGTGGATATGTTTGGGATTGAGAGTCTGAGACAGGTTGACGCACATGGTTCTGTCTCTCTTGCATTTTTGGACTGTAATAGAAGCATTACTATATAGAAATAAGTTGCTTATTAGTGAGTTCTTGGATTTGACATACTGTTCAATGATTCAGGTAATGTCTTTCTTAAGCATGGTTCAGAGTTGCGCTTGATTCCGCGCGATAGGGTTGGTGCGACTTGCTTGGAATCTGAGTGGAAGTAAAGCCTTCTCATCCCTATCCCCATTTATCTCAACTGTTGTAGCTTCCTATATATTATGAATATTGCAAACTTAAGTCATAGTACATGCTAGTTTCACTGATTTTATGTAAATGAGATCAAACGTGGCTATAACAGTTAAAGTTTCTCTAAATAACGAAATAAGTATGGGGAAAAGTGATAGACTCTCCTTTTTAAGGGTTTTTTTGTTTTTGGGCAATCTCTAACTGCTACAAGTCCTGAAAGTACATCTGAAAGCTTTGGATGTGTCATATGAGAATCCTTTTTTTTTCTCTGGGCTGCGGGCATCGCCCACCACCCGAATAAGGGCCTAGCAAAAGCATGCTGCATAACAAAAGTTGGATATTTAATATGAAATTAGTAGTTGAATTGATGAAATTCAATAATGCCAGCCAAGGACTTGGGCGTAACAGTCACTACTTTTGCTTTTGTGTAGGAGGTTCCATCTTGGCTCCCTCTTCCCCGTAGCAAAAGAAAGAAGAAACCAAATCTTGGAACTTTCTTGCTTCTGATAGAGATCAACAACGTGAATCTGAGGTTTGGGCCGCTTTCCGTTGTTACTAACTGGCGTAGCGTGCGTAACAAGAAGGTCTTAGCCCACGATATTCCCTTGCTCGAAAACGGGATCCCCGGTACTGGTAGCCATTGTTTTGATAGTCGACCCAGTCAGAGATAGGAGAGAGAAAGACAAATGCATTTAGTGTCTGTAAACATCAAACAGAAGTGGCTCCCGCATAAGTTGAGTTCTGTGCTTCTATCCGCGATGGTCCCATAAACATTTACTATGTCTCCCTAACTATCCTTCCCCACCCCAGCAATGGATAATACTAGAGAAAATCCCTATCGACCTTCTACAATCTACTCGGATGAAACTTGTAAAGTTATGGGAGTTTGGAGTTTCTGCACGATATACGTCAAATGGCTTTCATCGCAAGAAACTCGCAGCTATTTTGTGTTATGGAATCGATAAGTTGGAGTTAGTGACGGGAACTTTTCGAATTGAAATGATATACGCATAATTTTTTAGTGACTTTGGAAAAGAACTTGCCGTCTTGCATTCATCGCGATGATTTCTTTATTTTTCCCTTCATGCACAGCACAGGGTGGAGGGATACAAACATTGATGAATTGTACGGTTAACTCTATTCATTGCATGCAGCTGCACATTCTGAGAGTTCTTTTAAACATAAATAATTTCCCATGTGACCACGCAGACGTTTCACTACATGCTTCTTACACCATTACCTGTCTTTAGAACCTGTTGTTGCTTTATTTAACAAGTTCTTCAGAAAATAGTTAAACTCTTATGCTCGCTGAATATTACCATTTTGGCCTTTCATGCATTTAATTTCTGAAAAAAAAATGATTGTAGATGTATTTTTTCCATTAATCTTTATGAATTATATTACAAAAGCCATTTAAAAAAAAAAGAAGACAGAGATGAACTCGTGAAAAAAGGCAGAAGTAAAAGATGAAAAGAACAAAAAGTAGCGATGAACCTTCCATCAAAAGAAAGAAAAAGTAGTGATGAACTGGAATATGTGTTGGGCGTAATTTGAAATTATTTATTTATTATTATTAGAGCAAGAGAAAAGAGGCGGGCATGGTGTTTGAATTCTCTTAAGTTAGCATATTGAAATTTTTGCATGTATTTTTTCTCTTTTTAATTATAATAAATAAATAAATAAATAAGAGAGGAAGCACTTGCTGACCGGTGAGAGGTTGTTTAGGCATGAGACTGCCAACGTCAACACGTGTCCTCTCTCTGGGGGGTCAATGATTTGATGCCGACGCTGCAGTATTTGGGTGGCCATCAATTATGGTTGCCCCGTTTACATTTACATTTACGGGTCCCTTTTCCTTTCATTAAAAATAAAAGATTTAAATATTGCAGTATTAAGGTTTCGGTGGCTTGGCTGCGAGTCTGCGACCTGCGAGGCAGGTGTAGTGGATGAACTGAGCACTCCATAACCGCATGCTTCCATTCAACATTACATACAAAATTTTGGAACCTTGCTGCCGACTTATTTCATTTTGATCAACAACAAATTTTTCATCCAAAAGGACAAAATAAATTTAATTCCATCCTTACATAATGATAATCTATCTATTCCTTGCTTGCTAAAGCAATTTAGAGGTGGGCCGATACTTTTTGGTCAATTCTCTTGAAAACTCTGCTCTTCTCTTGAATACCAAACTTTATTTCTTACCCAGGATACAAGTCACACAATGCAGTAATGCACATCTCTTATAATTTGTGACCACAAATAAAATAGAAATGCTTGTTAATTAATGAACTATTTTTAGTCTGAATTGATCACGGTCTATGGTAACATACAAGTAATTATTAATTATTCGATCAATATATAAAATGTATGCCAATCCAACCACTCACATTAAAACATACTGCAACAAATCCAATTTTTTTTTATTGTCACTTGTCGGAGATTTTCTCACACTAATCACGTCTATTATGTATAATTATTTATTTGTAAATATTAGCACCGTAGGAGCTGCCATTCCCCTTTTTGCCCATCTTCCCCAATTGTCCCTTTCGTCGCTACTCCTTTAACTAGCTCTCTGACTCTGTCTCTGCTTTTGTGTTCACTGGAAAATCCAAAAAACCTGATGGGAGCAAAGGACACTCGCAGTCCTTCAAGTTTAAACTACATGATGCTAAACAGCAACACCCATCTCTTTCATTATACTCTAATCATCCTCTGCAATTCAAAAACTGTCGCTTTCTAGCTTTCTCCCTCTAGAACTCAGCTCTGCTTTCTCGTCTGTACTGGCACTCTCTACTACGCACCAGAACTCAACTCAACAACCTGAGGTACCTCTAGCTTGCTATGAAGTCCAAAGCCCATGTCCACAATGGCAATGGCTACGCCAGCGAGAGCGCCGACAGCAGCTCTCCCAGCCCACCTCCATCGCCGCGACGTCGCTCTTACGTATCTCATTGCCGAAGACGACTGCGCTCCAAGGTCTCTTCTCAGACTAAATCATTGGGAAGCTTTTCTACTGCCATCCTCGCTCGCCGGAACATTCGCTACTTCTTCCTTCTACCACTTCTCTATATCTCTGGTTTGCTCATGTGTGTGGGCCCATTCTCTGCCCTCATTGGTCGTGCCCCGATTCCCGGCTCCGTTTATCGTAGCCACGAGATTTTTCAGAAGCTGTGGTCTGATATTGAGGCTGATAATTCGACTGCAATTGAGGTTCGTCCCTGGGTTCCTCTCGTTCGCTAGCAATTCTCTGTCGTTTTCACGTATTTTTTAACAGTTTTGTGGATGTGGATATCTAGTGAATGATAATAGGAATTAAAAAAAAAAAATGGAACTTGGTGTCCAGAAAACTACATAATAAATTAACTAAGGTGAAATTCACATGTGGAAAGCGTAAAGCAGCAAGCAATTGTGTAGCTCTTCATATGAAACTGCATATGAAGGGGAATCGGAAGTTTCAATTTTTTTTTCCCTCTGTTCTCCTTGGCTCTCACATAAACTGCCGATTCTTGTTGATTACAGTAATTCGGAGCTCAATTTGTGGAAGGTGAAGTCATGTGCTGATTTTTTATTAAGTGACGTCTCCTGGATTCCTTTCTTTCCTAGAGGAGAAGGAAAAAATATAAGAAAAATGCGTTGCTTTTATGTATTTCAGGACGAAGCTCCTTGTGATAAAACGAGATGAGTTTTTCTTTTATCACTGTTTGTGAGATTGTTGGGCACCAAGCTATTCCTAATTTCCTATAACTTAGTTTTTTCTCGGTGAATCACGAGTTTATATTGACGCCACGTGAAATTTAGCTTTGTCATAAACTTTCTTTTTTTTTAATCGAATTATTTTGACTGTTAACCAGCTAATATGCACAAGATTTAAAAGAAAAAAATCTCATATTCCGATAGCACTGATTTTTTGTTTTTCTAATTTTCCTGTTTGCAGTTGTCATCTGTATGGAAATACAAAAGGAAGTTGAGAGAGCAGAAACCTTGTCCAAATGTAACTGCTCTGCAACATGCGAATTTTGGTATGCGCAGAAATAACCTTGTCTATTTGAGCTACTTTTTCCTGTCACAACTATTGCTTATATTTCATGTCCGTGCTTGGAAAACTTCATGGTGCTAACGTGAAATTCGGAAAGGTAAACTGAACTTGGTGTAGACATTAAACCAGTGACTTAATTAATTGCAGTGTCCCCTGCTCACAGTGGTTACTTAATCGTGGAGGCCAATGGTGGGCTTAACCAGCAAAGATCTGCAGTATGATAAAACTTCTCTCCTCTCATTTTCAATGGTTTTTTTTAATTTGATACGTGGAGTATCTTTCATCATTAAACATGTTAAGTTATCCTATTTTCCATCATACGTATCTTCTGTAGATTTGCAATGCTGTGGCTGTGGCTGGACTCTTGAATGCAATGCTAGTTATACCTCACTTTGAATTCCACAGTGTTTGGAGAGATCCAAGGTGACTGATTTTTGTATTATCTCATAGTATTGAATCTTAAAAAAAGATAGTTGTTAACAATGGTTCGGGAGAACTTTTCAAGTTTCAACAGTAATATAATTTCCGACTTAACAGTACTGTTGGTTTCTATGCTCCAATTCGAGAGCTGACTATACAGACTATACAACACAGGACAGAAGCAGATCATCCCACCAAATTTAATTTTTTCTGACAAATTATCACTTCTAACTTTTGGCTAATGTACCTTTTTGATATGGTTGGTCAAGCTTAATTGTTATTACTTATAATCAACTGGCAAGAATTAAACTGGATCTTGTTGGGCTTATGTGCTGTACCTACAAATGGCTAGAACAGGAATTCTTAGTAATTAAATGTCATATATAGAGACATTATGATGCTTATTATACTTCTTCTATTCCTGACTGTATTTCTTAAATAACACAATATCTGAAAGGAATTCTATTTGTTTACAGTGAATTTGGGGATATATATGATGAAGATCATTTTATATCCACGCTTGAGGGTTATGTGAAGGTGGTGAGAGGACTACCTGATATGCTAATGGAGAGATATAATTACAACATCAGTAATATCACCACCTTCCGTGTTCATGCTTGGGCTCCCGTCAGTTATTACTTAGGAGTTGTTCATCCTTTTTTGCAAGAGGAAGGGTAGGTATTGAAAAAGTTTTTTTCTCCTTCTTCTTCTTCTTTCTTTCTTATTAAAACCAAACTCAATCCACTTTTGGAATTTAATACTTTCATTTCAATTAACAGTTAAATAAAACTTAGGAACTGTTTTTGGCTTCTTAACCTTATGCAGGGTTATTCGCCTAGCACCATTTGCCAATCGCTTGGCTATGAGTGTCCCTCCTCATATTCAATTTCTGAGATGTCTTACTAATTATAAAGCGCTGAGGTTCTCTTCTTCAATATCAACACTATCAAAGAAACTGGTTAACCGAATGATTGAGAAGAGCTCAAGAACAGATGGAAAGTATGTATCTGTTCACCTTCGCTTTGAGGAGGTACTGATGTTATTTCTACTATATTCATGGCCAGTTGTTGGCACCTTTTTTAATCATCTTCATATTGTCTCAACATGCAGGACATGGTGGCATTCTCCTGTTGCATATATGATGGAGGAGAGGCAGAAAAGTTGGAAATGGATTCAGCTCGAGAAAAAGGGTGGAGGAGGAAATTTACACGTAAAGGTCGAGTTGTTTCACCTACTCTAAATAGAGTCGAGGGAAAATGCCCAATGACCCCTTTAGAGGTATCTTTTGCTGTTTCAATACTCCTGAGATCTTGTGCGTGGGTTTCCATCATTATTTTGTTGCAGTTCTCTATTCACTGGTTTTTGGCTTCACTGTTTGCGGTTTTTCCCCCCGTTTAATTGTTGTGGAAGAGTGACAAGATGAAAGGAGAACCAAACAAATCCTTACAAATTGACATTGTTAGAAAGCACATCTTACCCTGAAGAAACTCATGGTCGCTGCATATTGTTTTCCTTTATTATGTAGGTTGCATTGATGCTACGTGGTATGGGGTTTGACAACAACACATCAATATATTTGGCTTCTGGGAAAATCTATCAGGCAGAGAGACATTTGGCCCCTTTGATAAAGATGTTTCCCAATCTGCACACAAAGGAATCTCTAGCAACCTCAGATGAGCTTGCTCCTTTTAAGGTAGATCTCTTCACTGGTTCATTGTTGTAAGAGAACAATCACACCATGTTGAGCTTACAATAGATTGGATTGGATTGCTACAAACTTATTCAGTCGTTGTTTTCTTGAAATTTCTTTTAAGCAAACTTGATTTTATAGTCGTTCTAGACCATTTGGATCGCTGCTTTCTTTCATGATCAATTCATTTTTAGCTTACACAATAACACTTGTAGATTATTTATGCATGTAGTGATAAAAAAGTATGCATCAAGTCGGCCAAACTACAATTGTCCTTAGATATATAGATGTATCATAAGATCATGCAGTAAGAAAATTTTTATCAAATAAGTTTGAGTTAATGATATAGATTATCTCAATTTCTCAAATATGTTTTATGTTCGTGGATTTTGGTTGGAGCTAGGAATTAAGGTTCGTCCCATCTGCAAAGGCGATTAACAGTTTTAATCTTGTTGCGTTTTTCTTGGATTTATACTTCATTCCCCAAGGCTAATAATCTTTTATACATTGTATGCTGTAATTTTTGGGAGTTTCTGGTGTGCTCACTTCCACCCTTGTGCAGGGATATTCCTCCCAATTAGCAGCACTGGACTATATGGTGTGCTTGTTTAGTGAGGTTTTTGTAACAACCCAGGGTGGTAACTTCCCTCATTTCCTGATGGGTCATCGGCGATTCCTCTATGATGGGCATGCCAAGACCATTAACCCTGATAAGCGCAAACTCGTTCTTCTCCTGCAGGATGTTGGTATTAGGTATACTATCTCTGTCTCTCTTCCGCTAACATTTCAAATCATTCACGGAAAATTCTGGTCTTTTCTATATTTTATTCAGTCCAGCTTGTTCAAACTACCCACCAACACTATTTCATAGCTTATTGATGATTTTTTTTGGTTGATCGTTGCTTAGACTTATGTGTGGCTTGAATCAGACTGCTCGATAGTTATTGGCCAGCATTGTCCAGATTTAATATATAATTCTTTTTTGGAGATGAGGGTCATCTGAACTTAGTCTGCTGTACTACTCAAACTCACGAAGACACTAGATGATAAAAATAAACTTGTTTTGCAGTTGGGCAGCTTTCAAGGAACAGATGGAAGCTATGCTCAGTGAAAGTGACCGCAAAGGAATGATGGTACCCAGAGTCAGAAAAATCAACAGAAAAACTTCAGTCTACACATACCCATTGCCAGAATGCAGATGTCTACAGCAGTCCCAAGCCAATCAAACTGACCGCGACCTAGATGTTCATATCAGAAGAAAATTTTAAATTGATGTCATGCTTCGGATGTTTCTCACAAATCTGCATTCATCATATGCTCACTAAACCCACTGCTTCGCTGTTCCAACTTACAGTTCTATGCTTTTGTGAAGCTAAAGTGCTGCCAATACTGCTGGGCAAATGTGAATGCAATTCTGATGACACAAGAAATTACTAATTCTGTGTGCATGTTACGGGTTTTATATGGTGGCACAGTTTTGTGGCTTGGCGTGTGAAGGTGGGGGTGGCAAGTGGCAAGGCTGTACAGCTAATGTGTTTCCATAGAGGTTATTCCAGATATATCCACGCTACTCTTTCTTGTATAACATAGGCTAGAAGTGAGAGGCCATTGGCCAGTGCATTTTTGGGTTTAGACGTTTCTATATATCTCCTTCCTCAAACTTAAACATGTAATTACATACTACTTTCTAAATCGTAAGCCTTGTTTTAATTTTGATAAACTCTATGACTCAACTTAAATTTCTTTCATAAAAAAAATATGGTTATGTTATAAATTTTTTAAGTAGAATTCACCCTTAAAAGGGCACATTTCTTAATGGATCAGTTATAAACTTTTTAAGTAAAACTTATCTCTAAAAGCTAACTTGTAAGGAGAAGGTGCTTATTGACTTATAAGCCCCACATCGAACGCATACACACTCGATGTGGAACTCGGAGACACTCGGAGAACTCTCCCTAGTGGCATATGATTATATAATTAGCTTTAATTATATTCATAATTATTATATATATTTTCCCGCTTCTCTGAATAGTTCGCATCACGCTTTGGTGCCTTGGTGGCATTGTTTCGAAAGTTTTCCACGTTTGCGATTAATGACGTTGCGCAACATGCACTTCTATACCTACATACGAATTTTCCCCTGTAGAGTGATGGATGGGCTGCAATTGATAAAATAAAATCAAAAAGGATTTTCGCTGCTGTGGGCGATTTCACGCTACCAAACATGGAAAAATCACTTCATTCTTATTTAATCATACTTGGGTTTTTGAATGATGTATTTCTTGCGAATAATATGATGTCCGTGTACGTTGGCCGCTCTCGTACAGACGATGCACAAAAGGTTTTCGACGAAATGCCTGACAGAATATCATTACATGGACAACGATGGTCTCTGCTTACACTAATAGTGGATGGCCCGTGAAGGACTTGGACTATACAACCATATGGAGGAATCTGGAAAGGACGAACCCAACCAGTTCCTGTACTCTCCGGTTCTGAAGTCGTGTGGTCTTGTAGAGATGTTGAATTGGGCAAATTGATTCATCGAGATATATCTAGAGCTAACTTAAGAGTTTGACACTGTTTTGATCAATTCACTCCTGGACGTGTATCAAACTTGAGGGATGCACGGCAAGTTTTCGATAAGTTCCTCTATAAAAACTCCATGGAACACCCTCATTCTGATATAAAAATACATCAGTATCAAACTTCATGGAACATCCATTAAACCTTCTTTAGTATAACCCACTGATGTATTTTTAGTATTGCTTTGAAGGTCTGCATGTACTTCAGAACATGAGACCAGCATCTCAAGTGCATTCTTGTTGATCTATACGCAAAACGGGGAAATATTAATGATGCACTAAAATTGTTTGAAAAGTTGTCAGATAAAGACGCTATGGCTTGGTCTAGTTTGATTGCTTCTTGTGCTAGAATGGGTTTAGGCGTCTTAGCTTTTTCATTTTTTAATGATATGGTCAAAATGTAAATCATGAGATTGACCGATTTGTCATTTTAAGTGTCCTGAAAGTTTCCTCCAGTCTACCATCTCTTCGAAGTGGCAAACAACTTCATGCTTTTTGTCTTAAGAAGGGATATGAATCTGAGGGAGTTGCTATAACATTGCTGGTTGACATATTTGCAAAATGTTCTCCTCCCCCCAGGAAAAAGGTAAAGTAAAAAAAAAAAAAAGGATTGATGAGATTCTAGTTCCATGATTTTAATTCTTGGTGTTCTTTCTTTCACAAAGTGGTACCATTTCAGTGGTTCCATGCCCTTCTGCAGGACTAAAAAAAAGATGGCCGAATATATTGTGGCGTGATTGCTATTAATTATTTAGGTATGGTGGCATTCATTTGTGGTCTCGTCGTATTCCTAGTCATTGCTATCTGCAGTATATTACATGGTATATTAGCTCCTTAGGTGAACTAGTTGACCAGTTTGTCCTAAGGCCACATTCGTGAAGCTATAACTTGTGAAACAAAATATAATTCGGCCACATAGCTTACTTTTAATTTCTCTTATCAGCTCAAAATGTTGAAGAGAGTGAATTATCTCTCATTACCTTCAAAAGGAATCATAATCTCTTCACATGTCATGAATATAATCATAAGTATGTTGAGCGCTCTTCAAGCATTCAAAACTTATGCCAATCTGTGGCAATATGCAAATTAGGTGTGAATAGATTTTACGTTCTGCAGAACAAACTTTTGATTCATGCAGCTCTTAACTTGGTGATTTCTGTCTTCCATTATAATATATCAGGCATGGTTTTAAGATCAATGATGAGAGTTAATCACTTTTATGGTCATATTA
The DNA here is from genome assembly GCA_022379115.2 of Bauhinia variegata. NCBI lineage: Eukaryota > Viridiplantae > Streptophyta > Magnoliopsida > Fabales > Fabaceae > Bauhinia > Bauhinia variegata. The sequence goes on from CM039437.1 coordinate 16,551,969, forward strand.
CTGAGTAATTCTTCGAAAGTTTTTGTATGCTTGTAATTTTTGTATCAGTTAATCAAAGCCTTCTCTTCCTGAGTTTCTTTTCGTCTGTTCATTGTTTGCAGAAGTCATCATTTCTCATTTTATCTTTTGGCGTAGTGGAGCAGCGACGTTTCCGCCATTTATCTGAAAGGCTTTCTTCTCATGGGCTTTAGGTAAGATTCACTATCTTTTTTGCCACGGAAGTGTTACAGTACTTTTTCTTTTTCTTTTTTTATTTTTGAATGAATATATTAACGGATAATTCTAAAATGATTTTAAAATATGAAAAGTAAGAAAAATTACAATGATAGACAAATAAATGGCTATTCTAGGCCGCTAGATTCAATTTGCAACATTACAATTGCTAACATCATTATACTAAGCAGCCTATGTTTTTCAGCGCTTCTCTGAAATAGGTCTCTGCCATAGATAGCACCTGCACGATTTGCATTCCAATGTTTGAATACGAAAACACATTTAGTTTGAGTGATCTGTTTGAATCTCTGTGTAACTTGGAAATGCTGTCTTTGTTCAAGAACATCATCGTTTATTTTTTCTTGGTGCCAACCTAATTCTGTGAGGTTGAGGACATTTGAGAGAGACTATTCTTGAAATTTGTTTGATTGGATGTGAACCTCTATTTTGAGCAATCCCAAGCTTCTTCTGATTCCCTGCTCAGAGAGAAAAAGAAAGACAAAATATCAATGATATGTTTCTTTTACAGAAAATAATTTCCTCAAAACTTTTCCCATTTTCTAATGCTGTGTGCAGAAAACATTTTATAAAACAAACAGACTCTATTTGGTGTGAGAGTCAACAGGAAACAGTTTTCTTTTCAACGATTGTAACTTCAAATGACTTTCTCCATTTAGAACGAGGACTCAATTTCCAAAATAAACCACACACACACAATATATAAACAATTTCCTCGGGCATCTTTTTTATAAAACAAATAGACTCTAACAGAGTAAAGCTCTCGTGTACTTTAGGCCTTTTATGCTTCTATTGAAATCTTTAAGGTATTATCGGTGATTAAAGTTAGAGAATTGGAAACCATTTGGTGCTAATGCTGGATCGGTGGTTGGGGTAATTAAATTTGGATGTCCCATTATTTATACACTTGTTTCTTCTGTTCTAGGTCAGGAAAAGACTCTTCCTGAATCCTCCTAAACTAGATGTCCTAAGCGGTCCATGCCACGTGAGGCTGACCCATGATTAACAGTAGGAACATGGGTAGGTCCCACGAGGACCAAATTAAATGAACCCCATTTCTTGATTATCAATAATGCGAACTCTTGTGTTAGGTCTCCACCATGCAATGCATTCTAGTGGCAGTTTGCCTGTCTTTCATTTCATTCACACACGCTTTCTGCCTCATGTTACGTTCCTTAGTTTTCCAATCACGGCATTAACTCCCACTCACTCTTCTTTGTCACCTGCAGGGAGCTTTTTTTTTTTGTTTCTGCATGTCTAGCAATTTTACGCGCGAGCTAAATTACGTTAATGGACCAATAAAAAATAAAGATGTACAGAATATAATATAGATTCACATATTTAATTAACCAAGGAAACATATGAGACATATAATCAAAGAGGAGTTCGGAGGATGAGAATAAATAAATAAAATTAAAAATATGATTTTAAGTGTAAATTTTATTAATTATAAAGGTGAATTTAAAAATAACTATTTAAGTTAAAAATGAGTATATCTTTATTATTTATTATAACATTAATATTAGATAATGTATACTATTTATTATTAAACTCACCCGTCTAGCAATTGTTTCCTCTGAATATTTCACTACTTTCGATGACTAGAAGCATGCTGCTAAACCCACGCCAAAATTCTTATTTTTTTTCACCTCTACCAACAATTCTTTTGGCGCCACATATCTCTTGCTAACAAGAGGATAACTGGCTGCTACATATTTATCAATCTAATCTCCTGTTAGCTGCACACAGTGTAAGAGCAACATGGACTGGTTATACGACAAAATTCATTAGAATTATAAATATAATAGATAAAATTGATTAGCTTAAGATATGAGAATTACAAATCTAATGAATAAAATTGATTAACTTAAGATACAATAGATGAAATTAATTATAATTATAAGTGTGGGAAATAAAGAAAATACTACCAAAAGTATACAGTAATTACTGGTGATCATGTTAACTTTTTTCCTTTGTAATTTCCCACACCCCCCCCCCCCAAAAAAAAAAAAAAAAACAAAAATAGCTTAACGTTTAGTTTTCTTTAGCAGTTATTTTGTGGAAACTCCCAGTAGTCTTTTATAGTGTCAGTAACTTGTTGATTTTTGTCGTGGCTCTTGTTAAGCCCATCCTACTTTTGGTAACAAATGCCAAGAAGATCTAAAATCATAAGACAATGAGTACAAAACAAGAGTCAACTAGTTGTAAAATTCAATAGAAACACGCCACATAAATCTAGACCCCACGCGCGACCGTGAAGTTGTCCAAGAATAACCACATCCCAGGACCAAGCTAATGCACGCGTTACAAATGGATTACGTACAGTGTTTGATGTTGGATAAGCTGCCAAATATATGATGGCAACTGATACAGCTTGGTAAGTGTTGGCTAGCTTTCAATTTGACTAAAGGTTTTGCTGAAATGGCATGTCTTCCGCAATAGATAAGTTAATTTATTTTATGTTTTGATTAACAATTAAAGTAAATAATTATATTATTTACACAAGTTTTACAGATATCTTCTGCCTAATTAACGTAGCCATTTGGTTATCACATTCTTGTTACACTTGGTGATTCATCCACCGTATATTTACATTTAGGTAAGCTGAAATACTTTTTTTACATAAAACTTGTAAGTATTTAATAGTACTACCACTTCGTATAAAAGGAAGTTAACAAGTTGAATGAAGTATGTTCAGGACAAAACTAAGAAATGTAAATACAGTTCAATATACAACACAAGTCTTTCATCAATTGAGGAGGAATTGACACCCAGCAATTCGCACAAAAATGAAGGATATCTATCCTTCCCACAAAGCGTCATAAGCAATTCATAGGAATAAAAACTAGAGCCTATCCCAAGATGGAAGATATCTTGTCAATTTTTCATACGCATCAAAAACCCCTGTAGATTACAACAAAACAAGGCAATATTGCTCTTGGGTTGAAGACATACAACTCATCCACATTGGAATAAGCCCCAACAGCCCCTGCAACTGAATCGTACTCCTCCATATTTACTTCCAGATTATTCTTCTTTACTCTGCCTGCAATCACCCGGCAAACCAGCATTGCCCTCTTGTCGTTGTCATCTGTTGAAACCAAAGCTTTATCGTGGGCCTTCCCGCTTGTCGCCGTTGTCAATATCCCTTTCCCAGCAGTTCCTCCATTCAATTCTCCGGCCACCTTGAAACCATTCTTGATTATGCTACAGACATTGCATTGTGGTATTGAGTTGCACAGGTTGGAGGATCCGTTTAGGCCTAGTGAGCATGAAAAGCTGGTGCAGTGGAACCTCAGCAGTTCATTGCCATCTGCTATGCAACGTGGGTGTTTCTTAGAAAGTTTCGTTGCTTTGGCCTTGATGGAGTCTCTATACTCTTCAAATTTGCTGATAGTCCTCTGGGTGTTATGGACCTTAAGGATGCGATCTATTTTGCAGACTGGAGATTGTTTCTTGAGCCAGCTTGAGTGGAATATAATTTCCACTATGTTCTTGCTTGTATCTTCAGGACCCAGTTCAGATACTGAAATTCGTTTATCAGAAAGAGATTTGTAATAGATTATCAGAAATAGTTGAGTAAGCTGTATTGGAATGAGAGATGGTAAATACCAGTGCCTTGCCAAAAAATCAACTAGAAAATTTGCATTAAGCAGAGTAACTAATGATGCGATTTGGATTTGACAGAGTAAGAATACAGATCACATAGCTAAACATAAGAACCTTATAAACCAAAGAATTGAAATAAAAAAAATCTTTGTTTTTAGATATATTGATGCTTGGAGGATATACCTGCATGTTTAACAGCCTGGTGAAGCTCCAAATTTTCAGCTTTCATGAAGATCTCACCACACTCGGGGCAAGCACAAATGCTACTCCTCAGAGAAGGGTCTCTGGTGAAACCCAGAACAGGATCAACCACCATTCGACACTCATAACAGCCAGAGAGCCTCCTGAACGGCATTCCTCTAAAAGACCCACTAACAGAAGAAGAATTAGAAGATGCTGACAACGAAGAAGAAGAAGCAGACGCCACTCCATTGAGTTCACCATGAGGAGCTTTCATGGATCTGCTAGAAGCATCACCGTTGTTAGAAGCACCCAGTGAGACCCTTTTCTTGTGCATATCAGGCGTTCCTGTTTCAGGCCGTGCCATGACCTTTGTATTATTACAAAGAGAACCTGAACATTTCATTTTCTTGCATTTCTTGCCACTTTCTTCTAGGACTTGTTCTTCTTGAAGCTTTCTCTGTACTTGTTTCTGCTTTGGTTGCTTCCCTTCCGGCTTCTGTTGCTGCTGCTGCTGCTGTTGAGTCTGGACACTTCTACAAGTCAATAGGCCTCTTACGACAGCCCAGGAAGGTTGTTTCTCTGTTTTCTGGGGCTGCTGGTTTTGGTTTTGGTTGACATGTTTGGTGGGTTTTCTATGGTTTCTGGGTTTGCTCATGGTGGCAAAAATGAAAGTTGCTCAGCCAAACAAATCGTCCGTTGCTTCTGGGTTTTATTTCAGAAAACTCTTGTACAGGACATGAAGCTGAAATGAAATAGCAGGAGTTGAGACTTGAAGCAGTTTGTCTATAGGAAATGTGAAATGAGACTCTTCTTAGCTCATTGGGATGTATAAACTTTTACGAACTTACTGCTCTGTGTGAGAGAAATGACCTATGATGAGTATCTCACCGTTCATTTCTCTAACAGGCGACAAATTTCTTAAATTCGTAGGTAGATAAAGGGAAATGTTCATGGGGTCCTCGCCTTTTTATGTTGTCCCGTATCTGTCCTCTCATTGAACATCTAGTAAACACCGTAATCACCATCTTTATTGTCTAATGAAGTTACTGCCCTGAATGAATAATTAATTAAATTATTATTGTTCTAAACGATAATGTGATACATTTTTAGTGATTGTGGTTACTTAATTGAGTTGGTCGCTAACAGCTTGTTCGAATTTTCTTAAAATTATAAATTAAAATCTTTTGTGGGACCAGCTTCCAAATACCCCAATTAGTGTAATTATGGTTTGACTGACAAAATAGAAACAGGACATTAACTAAAGATTAGTTGTTTCAATAAATAGTGGATCATGTTGGTGCTCAAACTTCAATGAAAAAGAAAAAGTCACGTCAATTATCCATAATTACTCCATATATAAATACATAAACAATGTAAGAAAAAGTCACCTAGTGAAACTGAGTCTGAGCATTTTACTTGTCCTCTTATCATTTTTGTTTCTGCATGCATGGTTTATGTCCTTCGCTTTTGTTGACAATTGTTACTGAAATTTATACAGAGATTTATTGAATTCTATATGTGTACAAACACCTGAACATGATAATAGGCCACTTCTACCTGGACATGTATTGGAATAGCATTATTATGAGCTCTGTGAAGCCATTATGTAGAGGTGATTTGGGTAGATGAATAAAATGAGCCATTGTACAAACACCTTAGCTGTATGAGTCTGCCAAAATCAATGATATGCACAATATCTTTAACAGATCTAATTGAATAATACTACTTGATCGGACAAGACATTAATTTATTATGTTGATGTACCTAAAGAAGTTACTTCTTTATGTTAGATAATGCATATATAAAGTAAGCTAAGCAAATAATGTTAGGCAAATACACCATCCTAGGTGAACTAACTAATTTAGTTCACTTCATTTTTCGTACCCTCAAAACCAGCACAAATTTATGGTGGATGGAGTTAGAAAATTAATTAGGCTTGTCCTATTCTAAGACCAAGGTGGGCTTTTTGGGGCTAAGCGCATTGCAGCATTTGCAAGGTATTCCACTAATTACCCCATAATGGTGCCTACTTCCCATGGGGAAAAGCTGATTACTTGATTCCTTTTGCCTCAAAATCATGCGAGCCCATATGCCACTGGAATAAAGCTCAGTACTTTAATCAACACGTAAAAATAAACCATTCAATCTCCCTAAAAGTTTTGCTAACTGCTAACTTACCATCAATTCTTAGTATAGCCGTTGCAGGACTTAAACTTCAAGTTTGTGTGGGGACATGACAATAGGATAAGCATCTAATTTTGAACCAAGAATCCTTTTAGTGACAGAATCACAAGGCTGCCAGTCTATAAGCTTGTGACTTACTCTTACACTGGGAAAATGAAAATCTTTTTCACTCTTTTTACTTTGTAAGAGCTTAATTTATCATTAGCTTGTTTAAGCCCAGAAAACAGAATAGCAGGATAATTAAACAGACTAGCACCATTAGTATATGCATTGATTTAAATTTAAATTGGCCTGTGAATCTGGCAGTTGCAACTTTAAAAGTTAAAAAGAAACTTGCACAATAAAAGGAAATGGTTGGTTGCAATTAAAAAAGGAGAAGTTTTCTTGTTTTTTGGATACATAAAAAATCTGTAGATGCAGGCAGGGCCCTCGTGGTCATTCAGACAGAGCACGAAAAGTGAGAAAGCAGAGGAAAGACAAGAACTTGGCTCAACGACAGACAGAACTGTGGACTGTGAGGAGAAACAATCTGATCATTAAACAAAGGTTGCTGCTGCGTCTCTGTGTAAGACTGCACTTTTAAAATTGATCATATAATTCCAAGAATGCACTTCTATCAGTAATTAAGAACATACTATGCTTTCATTTATTTATCATAACCAAAAAGATTCTCCTTTCCATTTTTTGGAACTTGGGTTACTATTCATCTTCAGTTTGATTCTCATTTCAATTTCAAATGTATAAATATTGAATCAAGGCTTCTAGTGTATTTTTTTTTCAAGTGGTATGCCTTGAAATATTTCAAGTACCTTTTGCCTAATTTTATAAAATTATACAAAATTTTGTGTTTGGTCCATTTATAAGACTATAGGAATTTTGATTTATTTTAAAACAACAATATCATTTTTGCCCAAAAAATATCGCTTTTTTTTTTTGGCAACAGACTGACAACCAAGAATCTGTTTGTTTTTGTTATTTCTTGTGTATTAAAAATGAAGATCAAGATTAAAAAAATGTTTGGTTTAGTACAAATATTTTTAAAATATACTAAAAAATGAAAATAAAAAAAATCAATATTTATGAAAATGACCAGTAAAAATTTTATAATTTTTTGAATTTTTTTAATAAAACTAATAGTTTAATAAAATTCATTGCAAATAATTATTAGATACTCAATAAATATAAAATCAAAAAATTAAAAATAAAACTTAAAAGGTACAAAGATGTTTTCATATAATGAAAATGTGAAAATAAATATATAAAAATATTTCCTAAACTTAACAAGTCCCTATCTTTTGTTTAAGTTTGCAAAAAAAAAAAAAAATCTTTTGATTGGGTTAGCTATTTACTTTGGGGCCCTTGGTTTGGATCAGCCCAGTTAGTTGGTAAATCCGTTCGTTAAAACGGGGGTCTATACCTTTATCGTCTTTGCCCAAGGTTTTAAGAGCCAAGGACCAAATTCTATGCCCAGATTGCCTTCGCGACTTACCCCAATAAATCAAGAATTGGGCCCATGGTCATTAGGGATAGCCCAGCCCAATTAAGCAGACAAAGCCCATAGTCAACCCTTCCCAAATTATTACATTAGATTTAGATTGGCGAATGACGATTGAGGAGCGCCAATGGGAGTTTTTCAAAATCTCGTCGATGGTTTGGCGTTAAGAGGTTTGAACTTGTACCTGAGAATTTGAACCAGCAAAGCAAGCATCACTTGCTACTTGCCTGCCAGCAATGGATGTCCACCCAAATTTCTGAGCTTTTTATACTGAACTCCTTCTCGGTAAGTATTTTTCCTTTTCTATACATTGGGCTTTCATAGAAATGCCGTGGAAATTACTCCATGGATGGGAAGGCTAACCTTCCGGTAACCAAGAATCCGATCCGCCCAATCAACCCAGATACAACATCGTCTTCCTCATCTTCCTTCTCTTCCTCCTCGCCGCCGGACTTCCTCCGGAATGTTCAAGCCGCCTTAAAGCGCCATCGTCCTATTGGTAACTCTCTCTTTCTCCCTCTTTCTTCAATATTCTCTTTGCATAAATTTAACCAGGCCACTCTCTGTGTCTGAGATTCTGCAATTAATCTAAAAATTGACGCGTCTTAGTCCAATTGTAGTTCAATACTTGAATTTAGGGTTTATACCTTTACCATTATTACTGGATATATATATATATATATATTAATTGTAATGGTCTAAATGACGTTCACCGCCTTTTCTAATTGAAGGAAGAGGAACATTCTTAGGTTCCTTGCTGATTATCAACCTGGTCAGTCGATTATCAGCTCGGTTATTTTTCCCCTCCAACATATACTATGTAAGATGTTTGATCTATGCCTTGAATGTATTATTGGAATTAAAAAAAAAAAAAATTACTGGAATCACTTCAATAAATCAGCATCAGGGCTGAGAGTCAGTGACCACTTTCAGGAAGTAATAAGTATTTTAAGTAACTTTCACGAAAGTGCTAACTCTGCCATTTACAGGACTAAAGTCAATTTGGTTTTCCGTACACATTATCCAGTACTCGATATTTTTGGTCCTGTACCAATTTCATTCATTGGTATTTGATGCTTTAGAGTTAAGTTAAATGCTAAATTTCTGATATTTATTTCTTTGTCTTTTGAGAAATTCTCAGGTGCAATGCAGTCAAACAATATAAGGCCTAGACGCATGGTGGTTCCTCAGAGGGAGGCGTCAAGAAGTTCTACATCTAATGTAGGTCCCGCTGCAGATGCGAAGAAGTCTCAAGATATGTCTTTAAGTCTGAGGTGGTCAGAGAAGGATTCACTTCTGCATAAAAAGAACACAGAGTCTGTTATTGGGGTTGGTCAGGAGGATGCGTCAATCACACCCCCTTCAATTGCCGGCTCTTTCACCAATACATTTGATGAAGGTTGCAATCCATTTGAAGCACAAGAACGACATCCTAAAGAAATGGCTAATTGTGAAGACAAGAACAACGTCCCTTCGTTGCAGGTTGAATACCAAAATGAAGATGTTCAGAAGAAAGTCCAATTTGCAATTCGAAGCAACCATGATGCCCAGGGTAATTATTTATTTCTTTTCTTTAGAACTGCTACGCTGCATGTGAACAGTTTCTTTGACGAGTTCCTCCTTGCTGTTTGATAGAGTGTTTTGAAATAAATGCAGATATTGTGCATGGCCCAAACTGTCAATATGCCTTGCGATATATTTCTTTTTATTCTCTTTCAACATGCAGGGGCCGATGATGGAAAGGCCACTGAGTTGGAGAACTTATCTTCTCATATGGGTTCACTTGCATTGACAGAAATGGAATGGGTTGCAAGCAGCCAACCGGAAGCATCAATTGCTGTCAACCAGGACTTGAAGCACCAAAATCTTCAGCAGGCAGAGTCCGAAATAAGTATGAGATCAGACGGAGGAATAAGTTCTCTGTTGACAAAAAGAACAACGGTCATTCAGGATCATCTGCAGCAGTTCAGAAACTTTTTAAGTCAACCAGCTACTCAATCTTCTGTAGTGGGGCCTTCATGTGCTACAACAACATCAGTTCATTCAGCTTCAGCGCCCATGCTAAATTCAACAACCCGTTATTCTCACTCACATATAGACGGTGGCTCACTTGTTGCAGCTCAATGTTTGGGAGATCTTAATGTTAATTCTCATCCTACAACACAAGGGGCTCACGTGAAATCATCAAACTCCTCCCTTAAAGACCCCAGTAGAATCTCAACTGATCAGACAGCGTTGGCAGTCCCTGCTTCAAATTCTACTATTGATGCAGAGTTGGCTTGTAAGGGTAATGACCTGTATAAGGAGCAGCAAGGCGTCTCGATAAAGGAAAATAGCATTTCAAAAAATAGTGCTTGTTATGACGATAAGTCAACCAAAGGGAAAGAGTCTGGAGATGTTGTCAACGTACAGCCTCAGGCTCCAATTTCCAAAATATCAACTTCAGTAACGAAGCCGGAGTCTTCTAAATTAGAAAAACAAGAGAAGGGCGGAGGTAGTAAGGGTGCATCAACTACTCGCAAAAGAACCTATGACCCCGATTTGTTCTTCAAAGTAAATGGGAAGCTTTATCAAAGGCTTGGCAAGATAGGAAGTGGAGGAAGCAGTGAGGTACACAAAGTAATATCATCAGACTGTACTGTATATGCACTTAAAAAGATCAAGCTTAAGGGTCGTGATTATTCCACTGCATATGGGTTTTGTCAAGAGATTGAGTATCTAAATAAGCTGAAAGGAAAGAATAATATCATACAGCTGATTGATTATGAGGTACTCTTTTGCATCCTCTGATTTTTATCATGATAGAAGGCAAGTTCTTGCGTTTAGATAATTGTTTCTTTATATCTCTCTTTTTATTTAGATATGGTACGCAAATTTCAAGTATGCTGCAACTGAGAGTGGAACATTGGATGGCGAAGATCAGTATTGAGTGAATCAGTTTGGAATGAATTTGAGTAGCTAACTAGTTTGTAATGCCTATCAAGTGGTCTAAATTCCACTTTGACTGATCAAAACAGTACTTAGGACTTTGAGGAGCACCAAATGGACAGCAGGTCCGTCTAGAGTAGATGGTTAGGGAGGTCGAATACTCCTAATTTTTCCAATTGTGATTCAGTGATTGATAGATTTCCATAAAATTTCTAGTTTGGAACTTCATGAACCGAAACAAATTCTGAGTTAGGTAGATGAGAGAGAGGCGTTTTCTTAATCTCCATGTATATTTCATCATTTCTTTTTGGTAATCTTTCACAATTTCACATTTTCTGTGGATTTAAAACTGGACATATTACCTTATTTGTGTGCTAGTGTAATTCGTTTTTGGCCTAATATTGTATTTAGGTGACTGACAAGGCCTTGCTTGAGGAAGTTATGAGAGGCTCCTTGAGTAATAAGGATGGGAGAGTCAAGGATGATGGATATATATACATGGTACTTGAATACGGAGAAATTGATTTGGCTCACATGCTATCCCAGAAGTGGAAAGAGCTGGATGGATATAACCAGACCATAGATGAGAACTGGCTCCGGTTTTACTGGCAGGTTTAAATCTACAACTTGCCTTAAAATTAGTTTTTAATTTTTCTGAATCCGCATGGATGTTGGATGGTCACGTTTGGTTTCTTTGTTCAATCTTATAAAAGTTGTTTTGTTTGACTGAATGTATGATCAATTCCTTATTATTTATTCAAAGGAAATTTAGAATGTGGATGATTGTCTTTTTATTTTTTGGGGCGGAGGGTGTCAACCAGATAGAAGACTTATCTGATCATTTTTGCTTACGTTATCTTCAAATCAAACCGTTCTACCTGCATGTTGCTAGTTTCCTACGTTACATGATCATCTCTGCTGTTTTCCCCCTCCTGTTTCTTTGTTTAGCTGATCAGCAAAAGAACCATACCATTAGTTTTGCATATATAGGGTTTAACATTATGGGTCAGAAGAGTATATAATTATTTCCAGTATTCTACCAAGGAAAACGGCTTAGACTGTTTTTATTGAACCCTTTGCAGCAAATTCTTCAAGCTGTCAATACAATTCACGAGGAACGTATAGTGCACTCTGACTTGAAGCCAGCGAACTTCCTTCTTGTCAAGGGCTTCCTAAAACTGATCGATTTTGGCATTGCAAAGGCAATAATGAGCGACACAACAAACATCCAACGAGACTCCCAGGTTTTTCTAATTTTCCATATTCTTTTTTCAGCCCTTTGATTTATTTGAAAATATGCTGCAGTGAGATGCATGTCTCCGTTAGGAACGTGATGCTATGCTGATCAAAGCTTCTTTTGCATTTTTGAATGCAGTGCATATTAGTCATATTTCCGTTTCTTTTCTCATGTATTCTGGATGAATATCGACACCAGTGCAATATTCTGATCAACTTATTAGATAAATCTGTGGATGCATCCATTTAGTCAACTCCAGGATAACCCTTTACTCAGTGATCGTGCAGAGATATGTTTCAAGCGATTAGGACGTCCTAAATTATAATATAATACGAATAGAGACATAAAATGAGTTAATAGAGTAATATCTCATGAACATGATTGTATGAAACGCTTATTATCTTAAAATCATCTGAAAAATTGAAAAGTCATTTCTTTTTGAAGCTTGAACTTAATGACTGGATCCTAAATTTTAAATTTTACTTTTTTTTTTCATCTATTGTAGGTGGGTACTCTGAGTTACATGTCTCCAGAAGCATTCTTGTGCAACGAGTGTGATGCTAATGGAAACATTATTAAGTGTGGTCGGCCATCAGATATCTGGTCTCTGGGCTGTATACTTTATCAAATGGTATATGGCCGAACACCTTTTTCAGAGTACAAGACATTCTGGGCCAAATTCAAGGTTATAACGGATCCAAATTATGAAATTACATATGAACCAGTTTCAAACCCTTGGCTTCTGGATATTATGAAAAGGTGTCTAGCATGGGACCGCAACAAAAGGTGGAGAATTCCTCAGCTACTCCAACACCCTTTCCTTGTTCCACCAGTTCCACAATCACCTTCCTCGTCCCAACACCAAAGCTGTAAATTATTGCAAGTTATTGCTGAAACTTGCATAGATGACCCAGAAGCTTCGCAGTTATGTTGTCAGCTCCAGCAGCTACTGGGTGACCCACTCCAGTTAATACCACCCGACTCCCTGAAAACGCGAAGTCAACAGCTTCATCTCTTGTCCCAATTGTCAACACTTTGTTTTCAGCTCCAGGAACGTTTGACAGATACAGATAAAGATTAGTTGACGAACTCTAGTAACTCGTTAGAGTTTCTTCACATTTAAGGGTAAACATGTTTACAACATTGCATCAAATATCATTCTTTTCAACATTTGCTTGGGGTTGGCACTGCTTTTATTTTCCTTGCTTACCTACTTGATATAGTGTTTGATTATTTCTAGTAGGTTGGTTATAAATGCGTGTTGTATGTGGGTCTGTTCACCAAAGATTTTTGTATAAATTTTGTAAAGTTAGTACCACCAAGGCTCTTCATTTTATTTTATACTGGTAGATTAACAAGGCTTTCTGCTTTCACTGAGATAAAGCAATTTAATAGAGGCCCCTCTTCCTTTTTGTTTTTCTTTTGCTACTGAAAGAAAGTGGAGAAAAATAAAAGACTTACAAGGTAGCAATACAAACTCGTATATAACATGAAAAATGTATTGGGGTACACCATCCTTTTCATTGCTACTAAACAACCTACGTGGCTTAGCGTCTCTGGATTCTGTTGTAAAGACCGAGGGAAATATATTCTTCTACTCATCGTAGGATTGTTTGTTATTATAAGAGACTTCAGCACGCGCTTCTTCCAACTTCATCAAAAGTTCCTTCATGAAAGGTGTATTTGTTCCATGCGTAATACGTAGTACATCCACTGCCTTTGTCAGTGATTTAAGAGCTTCCTCTGTGTCTCCCAAAAACCTGTAATGACAGTATCAACGCAAGTTACAAAAATGTTATTTATATTTTATATTAATAGGCAAGGGGCATTTTACTTTGTCCACTGGAGCCCCACAGGGAAAGTGATTACTAGAAGAGATCTAAAACACATTTCTGATAAAGTTAATACTAAATGCTGAAGATTCTAACCATTCAAGCTTTCCACATGTGTAATATTGCAAACCAAGCAAAGGATGAATGGCTGGATAAACTCCTGCAATGAAACAAAAATTCCAGCAACAAAGAATTTTAGCAGCATAAATGAGGATTTTAGAGCTCAAACTGAACATGAATGGCAAATTTCAGCACATAGAGGAAGGTGAGTAAAGATTGATAAAGAACAACAGATGAGTTGGAACTATACAATAAGTTGAAATAGGCGAAATCAACACAATTCCACTATAGCTTTCACTGAATTACTTTTTGGTCCATACATCAAGCTGGTAAATAATCTTTATATTCTATCTCACAATAATTGCCATAACCTGCTCAATAGAATTCTTTTTTCTTAGAAGATGTTGTGCCAATTCTGTTGCACTGTCAGAACATGCATGTTTCTCAAGCAACCAGTAGTAAATGTTAAGCAAACATTTGAACTAAAGATAGACACAGGACATAGGTAGTAAGCATAACCTTACAAGATTCAAATTTAAGCAAAGCTACAAACGCAATAGAAGTTATGGCATACTTTGATAGACTGGTATGGTCAATTTGCAGTATTCTAGAGCTTCTCTCCAATTTTCCAACTCCATCAGTAACTGCAGAGGAAAATATGCTTTCAATTTAGAGACGTATTTTCAGAGTACAAACACTAATATCATTGCAGAAATGGACTATTCTCTTCACTGTTTTATCTGCAAAAGGAAAAAGAATCCCCAATTTGATGAAAATATATAAGATCAAAGGACAAATCAAGAAGTTTTTACAAATGAATTTTCAAAGAAGAAGAAACAAGGCAAACAGCACTTGCGCAAACTAAGGTATTATAAGATGGGGACCATGCATTCGACGATTAGTTCTTTTTTTCTTTTTTCTTCCTTTTTTTTTTTAATAAGAAAAAAATAACAACACGGTTATTCAAAGTTCAACAAATGAAGAATTTGTTCGTACTGAACAAATCTTCAGAGATATTGGACTAAGAAAAATATGTGCAGTAAGACTGAGCTAGATACTATCAAGACAGATCAATTAATGAGGGAATAAGAACAGGTAAGGTAGAGATAAAAGGAGGAGTCTACCTTCAGAATCTTGTCGCGAGTTTGCATCAGGCTGATTGAGAAAGGATGGCACAGTTTTGTTTGGAGTTTCTCAATCATCTTATACATAGAAACAGCTTCTTGACAATCTACAATCAGTCAAGGATTTGACTTCATAGTCATGAACTGCAGGTCAATTTCTTTTACACAGATTAAGTGAGAGAGAGATTCAAGTTTTTGAAAAAGAAGTAAAAAGAAAGATATTGGAATGCTAAGGAAAAGAATTCAGGTGGTAGCTGTTGCAGTTATAAGTTCGAAATCTAAACATTTAAGGATACTCCCAGTCGAAGAAAGTTTAGGAGCTTTGTCTTCTGATAGTAATTTCACCTCAGCTGCAATCTTCTTTATCTCTTCCTTGTTTCTAACTAGTCCACATTCTTGGCATTCAAATCCCTTGCCATCTTTAACATTAGAAAAACAAAATAAATTATATCTATTGCTAATAAACACACAAAAGAAACTGGCAAGCTGTTAATTTTTGAGCTCACCCTTCACCCTTATTCACCAAGGGAAGATCTACCATTATACTACAATCATTGACCAAAATAGGATTAAAAGGCTGCAGGTACTATGGGCAGTCACATACCGGCTGCACGAAGCAAGAAACCATCACACTTCTCATTTTTGCATCTGTATCCTTCTAGGATTGCACTTTCTCGGATATCATCATACTGTCCCTTCAAAGCGAAATCAGCTCAATCGGCAGATGTCTTACTTAACTTAAATATATCATGTCACATGCCATGAAGCCAACAAGAATACTAAGTAATCTAGAAAGTACCACTTTAACACAGCGTGGACATGTGCAAGTGAATAGGTACTGCTCTTTCAGAACCTTCTGCCGAGTCATACTGCTTCCAGCGGTCTCTATGTAACTTATCAGGACCTTACAAAATATAGCAAGAGTAACGTTATTCCCTCAACTATATATCTCTCGACTCCTCAATTTGCCCACACATTTAAAAATGCACCCGCTTAAAATTTTTTTTACAATTCAGATTTCATATCACTCTTTTTGAGTGGTGGTATAAACATTTGCCATGCAGCAGAAAGTAAGTGCATAACTTGATATGGAAAAAGAGAAGTTTATATTCTGGTGTCAAGAAAGTATCTACTTTCCTCACGAATCATTTGTCACTTTTTGCAGAGATTTGTGATTTCAAATTGATTTACAACATGTTCTTGCGGCTGCTAAATTTCTAACAGATCATACAAGCATCGTTTGCATAAGAAATTTACAAAAGATGTTTCTTGCTCTAGAACCCACTTGTCACAAACTTAATTCCTACTAAGCATAAAGGAAGAAACGCATACCTCAGAACCGTTGGGTATATGTTGCACAGCACGTACTACAGCGGATCTTCCCTCAAAAACCAACACAGAATTGGGCAAGCAGCTATATGACGCTACCAGAATTAGAAGTCAAACACACAAAAAGGGTAATAATATATATTTAAAAGAAAATTCAGTAAAGAGGTTACCTGTGGTTGATAATGGAAATTACAGGGTACAATCCTGTTCCCAAGGGTCTCAATTCACTGTCACATATGGTGTGTGCATTGCATGCGAACTGCAGGATTAGGAGGATCTGACTTTAGAAACGCTTCTTCAGAAGGTAAAATCCATATAGCCATGACCTTACCCAAATAGAAAAGTTTGTAAATTCAACAAATTGCAATTGACATGGTGATGAAACCGAACTGATTATTACTTATGGTTGGACTGACATCCTACACCTATTAAACCTACAATGAAATTAAATATTTCTATATGCTTAAGGCCGCCCATAAGTTCAAAAGTATGATGGCAACCTATCATGTTATATTGAGCAAATTGGCAACAGCTCGTGGAAGCAGTTTTGAGTTACTAAAATAACAAATTCACACTGCAACTTCTTGTTAGGAAGGCAGAATCACTTTACATCAATGGAGACACACACAATCTGGGTCTATTAGACTTGGATAGTGTTGTGAATGGTTTGACCTGAAACAATTTATTAATTATATCAAGTAATATAAGTCTTGAAAATTAACCTTGGAAAAATTCTCTGCAATCTCCTTTATGTTGATTTCAGGCCACCGTAGTATCAAATTTACAAGATTAGCCATCTGTGCGTACAGCACCAGTTGTTTCTCATCAATGTCAGACATATCTTCATGGAAGTGAATGTTAAAAAAGAACAATTACCATGGAAACGTAAGAAAATAGATAAAGATCCACGCTGAGTAGATTATAAATTATAAATAAATAGAAGGAAAAAAAAGAAGAAGGATACGAGCCACTAATGCCTCCACTAAGTTGTAGTTGCCCGTAGCCGTCCTTGGGATCACCTGGCAACAGAAATAAGTTACGAAAATAACTTTCCTTTCCATGGTATCTCAGTGTTACAGAAAAAGGCTGAAGAAAGCCTTCGTGATGCACAGAAGATGATTTCTATAGGTATCAAAGGAAAATAAAAGTTCAATAACAAGTCCAGAAACGCGACTTTATGAATGTAGACATTAATGAAACAAAAAATCAGACAGAATTTAAGGAAGGAAAAAGAAAGGCAAATACAATCTACCAAACTTCTCTTTTACCTCCTCACTTTGCAACTTCCTTCGGATATAAAGTTTCAACATCAGTCGTATGGATGGCGTGACGAATTTTCTCTTATCCTTGTCGAGCCTTGAGAAGGCTTCACATTCAAGACGATGCAACTTCCAATCTGACTTCTAAACTCATAAAAACGTACAAAAAATGCAATGCATTCATTTCACTACGAAATTATGATATGCACATATCCTAACATCCAGAGGAGAGAAAAAGAAAAAGTGATGAACAGCAGCATACCTGACATGTGCTTCCGCAATACCATACCACATGACAAGCTGAGCAGTTTTTAAGGCTACTTGTTTTGAAACATACATCACATCTTGTTTCGACTGTCGAGTTGTTGGGTACACATACATAAGGCTCTTGGCTTATAATTACCTCTCCTGCAACACTAAGGTTACCATTTAACATTAATTGCACTTTATGAATTTATGTTCCAAACGCTTTACCAGTTGGTGAGAAGAAAGTAATATGAAAACAGCTACTACAATAGGAATTTCAGAGAGAAAGAGACCTGGGTAAAAATCTCTGGTCGTCAAGAGACAGCGACCTTTCTCTGTGATCGTGGAAACGGATAAATTACGATCCTTTAGAGAACTCTGTAAATCCTCCATTGCTATTGCCTCTCTCGCGTTCGCGCTCCTCCAGCACTAGAAGCTGCTTTGCCAACCACAGTTTAACAGTGACTCCAGTACGGTTCTAGGCGGCGGTCGTGTCGTGGCTCTTTTTTTTTAAAAAAAATACCGCTATATTTTTATATAAAAATAAAAAAGAAAATTAAGGAGCTTTTGTTATTATGACAGGTCAATGCAACAATTAACGTCACAGGAGAACTTACGCCGTTGATCTCCAATAGGATTTTCGAACTGAGCAGACGGGTATAATCGCTGTTGTGACCATAAATCGCAATCGTTTTTTTGTCCTCAAAGAAACGTTTCTGAGTTACTGGTGGAGTTTTCACAGCTTTGAAAAGAAACGTCCACGATTGATGCTATCGCCGTTTTCCGCTGTGTACGGAACCCTGCGCCGCTATTCTCTTTCAATGAAGTAATTTTTGCATACAGAAGGCTCTGCAATCTTTATCCATTAATGGCGTCTTCAGGTTCGTTTGTAACCTGTTTAGCTGTTACTTATGCTTTGTTTAATCTCTGTTTTTGATGGAAGTTCAAGTTTAAAACTTTCAAAGCTCCATTTGAGCACCGTGAATAAAACAAAACTTATTGTTGAACTGTGAGAGTAAAGCTTGAAATTATTCCTTCCGCTATTTGCATCAGCTTTGGAAAGCAATTCATCTTCTACACTGGTTTTATGCGGAAAGTCAGTGTCAGAAAATGAAATTGCTGAAGCTATTAAAAGAAGTAACAGCTTGAAGCTTCCTGACAATGGCGATATATCGATTCTTTTGCAATCGGAATTGGAGAAACCCATGAAAGAAGAGAACTTTGAATTTGACTTGTTTCTGAGTTCTCTTTCCACCGATAAGTTTGGCAGGTTACTGATTTGGTCTCCACGGTTGTCTTCAACTCATGATGTGGTTTCCCAGTATGTCTGCAGATCAACTTTTTTTTATTAAAAAAAAAAAATGCTCTATGAGGTTTAACATCGTATTTATCTAAACTTCATTTGGGTTTGACATTGTGTTATTCTAACCTTATTTAGGTTTTTTACAGCAACTTTTGTGAGCTTCCCGCTGGTACAGTGTGTGTTGCTGATGTTCAGATGAAGGGAAGAGGTTTGAGATGGAATTTAACCTTAATGTGATGTGTTTTTCAACTTGCATTTTAGTTATGTCGAAGTTGCTTAAGGTACATTAGCTCGCAGGCCGGTCAAAGAATATTTGGGAGTCTCCATTGGGGTGCCTCCTATTTTCTTTTACTCTACAAATGGAGGATGGGCGAGTAGTTCCTTTAGTACAGTATGTCGTTTCCCTGGCTATAACAGAGGCAATAAAAGATATCTGTGATAAAAACGTGAGTTGCTAGCTGTTCCTTTTTAACCATAACAATTGGGGTGACATAATTTTTTGAATATGCAATTTTGTGCAAGTCATGGACAATAAGCTGAAATGTTGTTGAGGAAATTAATGATGATTAGGTCAGCATGAATAGTTAATACTGTGTTGCTAATTTAATTTTTGATTGTTTCTACTCTTTTGGATACTTCTACTTCTAACATTTTCTTTTCCAGGGCTTGCCATGTGTTGATGTTAAAATCAAGTGGCCAAACGATCTTTACTTAAATGGCCTTAAAGTTGGAGGCATTCTGTGCACTTCAACATATAAATCGAAGAAGTTCAATGTTAGTGCTGGTAATAAGACTCATTCTTGGGTAACTACAGTTTGCTCTGTGTTGCTACTGCACTGTTCGCATATTTAATTAGCTGGACTTACCTTGTAAATAATTGCTTTTTGCTAAGAACTCACAAAGAATTGTACCTTGTCATTTTTAGTTTAAGTAAAAATTATTTGGCTTCTCAATTATTAATGAAGTAAAAAACTCACTCTCTGCTCTTGCAGGTATAGGGTTGAATGTCAACAATGAGAAGCCAACAACATGCTTAAACACTATCCTGAGAGAACTTTCGGTGGAGGCTTACCAATTTAGAAGAGAAGATGTTCTTGCAGCATTTTTTAACAAATTTGAGAAATTTTATGATCTGTTTGTTAATCAAGGTAGAGTACTTCAAGTAGTAACCTTACTTTATCTAATAATAATAATATCTTCTACAATTCTAGAGACTACAACATAATTCCAAATTTCCAATTATTACTATGCACTTCTCTATCTCCCGCCAACATTATTTTGGAACACATTCATGGGTAAATAAGAAATACTATTAAACTAAGTTATTTTATGCAACGCATGCTTCCTGCCCCTTCCTGTCAAATATGGAAACAATGACCTTGCAAAATAACTGTTAAAATTTATTTGTGTTGATACTTGTGAATCTGCCTTTTTATATTTAAACTCGTAAACAAAAACTTTTGGGATATTAAATTTTCTATTGACCTTTTCCCTGGGAATTTATCAGTTAACGCATGACTTGCATTGAATATTGCTTGCTAGTAGACTCTACTGGTCCAGAATTTTTTTACTGATTTATTAAAAGAACTTCGCTGTTGTTTTTTTCTTTTAAAAACAAAAGGGAGATTTTGTATCTTTGTTTTGTGCGTGTCTGTGTTTTTTTGTTTTTTTTTTTTGGGGGGGGGGGGGGGGGGGAAGGGAGGGCTCTTTTCCTCATCTCCATTTTTCTCTTCTTAATTTCTTTTGATGATTCATGGTCTTCGCTTTGGCTGTTTGGAAATGATGGTGCAAAAAGAAAAAGAAATTGCAATGCTGTGTATAGAGTCACGTGTTTACAAAACTTTATCTTCAGAGCATTCTTACCTTTATCATGTCCTCTACTCCTCTCTTGATTACGAAGCACTTGCAGCCCCAATCCTTTACATAATTATGTACGACATATTAGGTGATGTCCAAGTTTATTTGTTCCATGTGATGCAGGATTTCAGACCCTAGAGGAGTTATATTATAAGACTTGGTTGCACAGGTGACATGGATCTTAATTACTCTCTACTTTGGTTGACTCTCAAATTTTCTATCGTAGGTATCTATGGCCAATGGTTTAAAGAGTCCTGTTCTGGCTAAAGTTCCCGTTAAATTCGAGGATATACATATTAAACCAGCAACATTTCTACACACCACCTGCTAACTACACAATCTCTTCTGGCTCAACTGATCTCTTTGCACTAACATTAAGTAAAAGTTCTGTTGCTTCATTGTAGAAGGAAGACTGATTTCTACACGATTGACTTATGTTGGACTCTGCTGCCATTTGCTACTTCCAGATTTAAATCATCTGGATCTCTATTTCTTTTTGTATCCTTTCACCATGAAAGTCAAAGCATTTCTTAAACTATATTTCCTTTTATCTTCGTACAATCAATCATGAAGGAGTTGATTCTGAAAGAACTGAACTCAGGCTCATTGGTTCGAATTAGCATTTGAAGTTTTGAATTTTATGCATGCATAGTTTTAAATGTAGAGTTATCAATAGATTCATTATATCATGCAGCGGACAGAGAGTAATCGTACAAGAAAAGAATGAGGACAAGGTAGTTCAACATGTGGTAACCATTCAGGTATCGTATGGAAGACGTACATTTGCTCCTCCCGAGTTGCTTTCTTGCTTCAAATTTCAATACACCGTTGATTAACTATATATTAAATCAATTTTAAGTATGTAGAATACCATCTGCCAGCAACTTCCCATGGCATCATAGATGGTTTAAACTTGTATCATCAATGCTAGAGAGTGATAGAGTAATTCATTATGCATGTAGGGCTTGACCTCCTCAGGATTTTTGTTGGCCGTTGGTGATGACAATCAAATGTGTGAGCTCCACCCTGATGGCAACAGGTAATGCATGAGACAGCTTTTTCTTTCGTAACTGTATGATTAAGTAGGGGCCAAATTTCTTTTGTTGTCGCTTGAGTAATGCACGAGATATGCTTTTTCTTCCTAACTCCATGATTAAGTAGGAGCCAAATCTCTTATGTTTTTAATTGATTATAAAGAGAATCTTAAAAAATTGTCTCTATCCACTGAATTATTTAATTCCACCTAATATCAACAAAGTACTGCTCAAAAATGTACGTTTTAGGCATTCTTAAATTAAAAATTTTCTCCTGTGTGACTACAGCTTTGACTTTTTCAAGGGACTGGTCAGAAGAAAACTTGAATGAAGAAGATTCCTTAGCACATTCCTGCACAAGCAAAACTCTTCCAAGGAATTGGCTTTATAGCTCCAAAAAATCAAACTTGTTCATATTTCATGTCATTAGCATTTGAATGTTCTGTACTCCATGTTTGATTGAATCTTTGTCGAACTTAGAACGCGCGCTTGTTATTGGACTAATTCTTACGTCCTAGGTTATGATATACTTATAATTTTTGGCAGCTGCAATTAAAAAAAAGATTATATTTTTGTCCTCTCGTTGAACTTGGAAGGAGAGTGGTGGTCGTTTCGTAGCCAGCTATTATAAAATGATTTGAACAGATGTTTCTATGATTCATTGGTGTGCTAAATAAACAAAGTGCGATCAATTTATTTATTAGATGCTGAATCAGATTGTGCTGACCGCGATGCCTCATCATGACCCATATGTCATCATCTACTCTAATTCCGATTAGCTACCCCTTTTATGGAAGGAAACTGGAATTATCTTGACCATTTCAGCAAATTTGCTTTCGTTTTAAGATGCAGAACGCCCTTTTGCCTCCGGCCCATGAGGAACGGAACTGATCAATAATCATTTGGGGGAGAATTGACCCTCGTGTAAAACGAAACCTTTAAGTGGGTTGTTCTCTGATTGTGGGGTACTTTGTTCTTTCTTTCTGGATCCGTGTCTCTTATTTGCTTTTTATTCCTGTAGAAATAAAAAAGACCCCCTCCGTCTCTTCTCTACGCATGGGAAAGGGAAACCTTCCTTATTTTTTAGCAAAACGCTAAACCGATGTGCCGTAAACCGTGCTAGATGTGATAGCCACAACGAATGTCTATATCGCAATATGAAATCATGGAGGTCCAGTCATTCTCAAAAGCATTAAAAATGGGGCAGGTGAGAGAATTTGTCAGCTTCCAATTCTCTAATAGAAAATGCAATCATTTGTACCAAGATAACTAAATAAGAGAATTTTGCAGCTTCCAATTCTCTCTGTGTATTATAATTATTTGCAAAGATAAAAATATACAAAAAAAAATAAAAAATAAAAATAGAGAGATATAACAAATAAGTAAACATATATCATCATTCCTTTCTATCTAGCTCAGCCGACATACCAAAGAGACCTATGGTTGTGCTTACTTGACATTAGGTGGCTGAGGTGTGGCTCTCTGTATGTATGAGAGTGAGACAATGGCGTCTGGCCGCTTGCAATTGCTAATTGTTGTTACTTGTCACCACGTCTCGAGCCCCATGGAGCTTTCGGCCTTGCAGACAACAATGTTCGGTATATGTCGTGGTGGCACATTTATCGGCGATGCTAAACAATCTATTACTAACATATACAGTCATTTAATTATTGAAATTAACTACCAAATAATAGAGGAATAACTGAATAAAAATTCAAGGAAATGAAGAATTTTGTATATTTATGCGGTCTAACAGTATATATACATTATCATATTCAATTAAGACAGAAAAATAAGAAATAAGAATTAAAATTCCAAAGAAGGCTAGCTTTGTGCTTTCCAGCTTTGGTGTTATTGTCAAATGATAAGCTAGCGTATAACAACCTTTTATGCTGTTGACGGTGAGATGTCTAGTGCCATCATTATGCGAAAGACTACAGAAACAGTTGTAATTTAACGTCAAGTGAAATTGCATGCACCGTTGAACTTCCCACGTCTTATATATATATATATTGGTCCTGTAAGGCAAATTCCACGCGGTACAATTCTTTTCTACCCTTACATGGAAGAATGGGAATGACCACAAACTAACCAACCATATACAGTCCAAGACAAACAAAAAGGGCATATAGCCCTATAGACGGCCGGCACCTCGCTGTATAAATTTATAAATGACCACAATCTCTTAGAAAAAAGCCAAAAGAAGATTAGTCAAAGATGGCAGGGATGATCACACGGCCTTGTGGGCCATAAAAAAGGGTAATGCTTTGCTTTGCTGGAGGTTTAAACTTAAATTTAGGTTTTATTTTATTAATAAGAAGTTGGAGGCCGAATAAGACATTCACTCAACTCGATCGCGATGCTACTAGATTAGATTGCTTTTCAAAGTGAAAATGAAATGAACTTTCTATCTTGTTCGTTGGGCAAAACGGAAGCCAATCATAATCTCACCATTATCGAAATGGACATGACTAACCCCATCGATATCCAAGTAAAATAATATGACGCGGGCTTTTGGATGAGCCGAAAGAAAGGAAAAAGGAGAGTGCTATGCTACTATGTAATGTGAAAACAGAAGATTTGTCAATCACTTTTGCTTTATTTCTCATCTCAAGTCATGCTCCATCGCAAGCATATATATGAAGATTTTGATTGATTGACTTGGGTTTGAAGATTCGGGTAATAAGATTATCAACGTTACTAGTTATGGGGCCGTTCGTGGGATTAAAAAAGTGCCCTTGCACTGTTTCGGAGCATTTGCTCACATGGAACTTTTTTTTTTGTTACTTATTTACAGGTTATTTTTTTCTGTCTTGTGGCTCGCGGTAAAACACAAACACCCTCTGTTATCGTGGCTTGTTTTACATCGTAGCCTCTCCATTCTCTTATTTTATTTTTTTGGAAACTTTATTCCCCTTGTCTTTATGTTCTAAATTTGTAGTAGTATTTGGAGTGAAGTGTAATTTTTGCCCGAAATATACTAACAATTTGTCTTCTCATGAATCTTACCTTGAAATTTTCATGGGATTTCAAACAATAGCTCATGCAATCAAAACGTGAGTGGTTGGTTCAAGGTACGTCAACAATTTCTTGCATTCACATCAATCCCGAGCAATAAATTCAAATAGCATGTTTTCTTAAAAAAAAAAAAACACTAATAAATCATAGGAATCACAAAATCTCAAATAACATGTTTAAATGTGATTTGTTTTTTATTTCTAAAAGAAAAATAGGTGAAAGATAATAACTAAACATTTGAAAATTGTATGTAAATACACATAATTAGTCAAAAATGTAAGAATCTCAGCATTTTACATTGACTTTTAATTTTAATTAAATTAAAATTTGGGCTGAGAATCTTTTGTTTAAAAAAAATGCAAGTAATATCCAACTTGAGGCATTTGCAGGCAGCTGTGCTTGTCTCCTTTAACTGGGATTCTTTCGTGTCGATTTGGTAAAGGCTTTATGGAAATTTAAATTGTCTCGCCATGTTTGTCCCAACACAAAATAAGAGGAGGGAACGCGTATACATTCAATCTAGCGAAGATACCTTTGTACGGTCTGCGTTCAGACACTAAGTACGCATCTGAAGTAATCAAAGCCAGAAAAAAGTGCAAAAACGAGAAATAAAAATAGAGGTATAATAAGTACGCATCTGCGTTCTGCGGTAAAAAAAGGTGTTCCTCTAGGGTCACGGCTCACGAGGTGAGTACCGGATAAAATGACCCAAAAGGTGAAAACAATCACGTATTTCCACGTCATCTCTAATTAAGTTTGACCGGGTCTTCGTCAAACTATTCTCGAAAGAAAACGGTTGGCTGGTTGGCCCGTGATTCTCTGTGTTTGGGTACGCGTTAACTCACCACTTTTTTTTTCATCTCTTCATCACTTGAACCAAACTGAAAGTGACCTCTCAGCACGTGCTCCCATTTCCCACTTCCCACTTCCCATCCTATGAAGACGAAAAATAAAATAAAATCCTTCTGGAAGTTTTAACATTACGTAATACTTACTTTTCTTTCTCGGCCCCTCTCTCTCTCTGCTTCTTTATCTGCCTCTTTCCCCAGTTGTTACCGCAGCCATCGCATAATAATGAAATATTCCAAAATTCTTTCTTGTTTTAGCCATTTTTTTCTTTTTTTAATTATTTAGCAATATATGTCACATTGACAAATTCATATTTGAACCTGACGAAGTACAAAAATAATAAATTATCTTACTGAGTTTTAAATTGTCGAAGATGAAACTTTTAATTAAACTATAATATTTTTCAAATAACTGCTTCACGACTCGATCAATGGTACTCGTTCTAGCTTCCAACAATGCACTTCTGCAGATATATATTTGGTCAGCTCTTTCTTTTTTAAATTTTTATTTTCTTTTTTCGAGATGCAGTTCCTTGTTTAGTTTGTATAATCAATTGAAGCTTTGATTGACTAAAGACTAATATATCTCCTACCATCATCAATATAAATGATAATGTCAAGTCGCTTTCACATTAAATAAAGTCTTAGTTATATTCACAATTCTATTATTATTATTATTGTTTGCGTGCGTGGTTGAAAAGAATTGGAATTAATAGGTTTTTTATAATGAAGAATTTAAGCAAAGTGAGTTCTAATGACTCGCCAAAACTAATTCTGACACTGGAAATTAAATTTAAATTTATATCCTTATATAATATAATTATAATGGATTAAATTTTGTTGATATAAATTAATAGTTTTATTTAGAGAAAATAAACTTTGATACATAATCAAAATTTTGACTTTTCCTCTTCGTTCGTTCCATTTCACTTGTACGGGACTCAACCTTGTATGATAAGGTATCGATCAAATGGCATTAATTTGTATTGTTCTTATTATTCTTTATTCTCAAAGAAAAGCTAGCTGAAGGAAGAAGTAAAGAAGGCTTCATTATGAGTCTACCTAAGCTAGATCCTACCCTTGTGTTAACTTCCTGGCTAAAACTAATTAATAAATATGCAACTATGGACCATACTTTACAGAGCCAAAAACATGCTATGGTGCAGAATATAATAATTGTAGGACTATATAATAATAATAATTAGTGTTATCATTATTAAGTGATTTGTCTCTCTAAGTATTAATTAATTAATGTGACAAATCGAATTGTAATATTTATCTCCACTGGACTACTTTAAACAATGATTTTCGGGCTTAAATCGGCATGCGTGTTTAATTTGTTGTTTTGATTTCGTCTAAAGTTTAATGCATGACTCACAAGTCGCAATTTGAATTGGCTGTAAACCTCTTGTTGAAAATAGACGTTCCTCGTTTATTTTAAGTTTTAAACTTTTTGAATGAAATAAATTTCCTTTTTTAAAAAAAAAATTTGTCCTTAGAAAGGATAACTGGTAAGGGGTGGGTAAGAAGTTTTTTCCAGTGTAATTTCAATACATTTATTTTTTTGGATGAATAGTTTTTTTTTTTTTAAAAAAAAAACATTGACTAAATATTTATGCTAGCACATACTAATAATTTATTTTAATTTTGGTTTCATATATTTATAAAATATAATTTATTATTTGATAACTCACGAACTAATTCAATAATTACTTTAATTTCAACTAATTGATTTAAATAAAAATAATTTTTTTTTATCTATTTTTTTAATTTTATGGAAACAGCTTAATAAACTGTTACATTAAACTGTATTAACTTTGTTCATATACAATAGTCTAAGTCTAATTAGTTTTTAAATAGGACGATAAAAATTATTTTTAAATATCATTATTCTATATATATTATAATGAACACAACAAAATTGACTCATATTAGGATTGAGTTTTAAGGTTTGAGTTTTCACACTCAAATCTATATTGTAGCAAAAAAAAAAATTTCACACTCGTATACTTCCAGAAAAAAAATTAAGCTAGATCTTGTTTATACATTCGTATCAAAAAAAATAATCCTGTGTTATATATTTTTGTACTTTTGTTGGCGACACAATTTGAATTTTCTATATATATATTCTTATTTTGTACATAACATAAAAATACAAATAAAATGGCCAGCTGATATTGTCGGCATTTTCTATTTACCTGAATGAATATTTTATTTTTTCAATGAACTAATTTAAATTTTAAAATTAAATATCCAAATTAGATAGCAATTAGATTTTTGTTTTTTTGGTAACTGTAAAAGCTAGATTTCGGTTGCCTCTTCCGGTGCCATCAAGGCAAATCCTTCAAATTCGGACTTGTTGCGGTCATTGTAGTCCCGCTATCCAGATGTAGCGCGACTATTGCGATGAAATAAATTAGATACTTCTGTCTGGTAAAATTTTATATTAAAAAATATAAAATTATTTTTTGATTTTATAATAATTAATGATATTTTTAAAATTTTATTTTAACGATTCTTCATTTATTTTATTTAAGAATTAAAATATTAAATAAAAAAATATTTTTTAATCACTTAACCATATTTTAGGTGTAAAGTAATACAGATCGGTTAAATTTATCAAATGGCTGTTACAATGCCACATCATCAACTGCAGTAAATCCGGTTCGCTCCTTCTCTTTCGGGTGTTATCTCGATTCGATTCCCCAAAAACGTGGCAGCCATCCTTCTTTGCGTCATTCACCGTTGGCACATTTTAACCACTCAGCGATCTCCATTTGTCTTTGTTCTTCCACTTACGTGTCCACCTCTAACTTAGCCGGCGGTATTTTCTCTCACTTGATTCCCTGCATCCTCTCCGCAGGCAATTTTACCCCATCCACAAAGAGTGTGTGACTCGATCATCATACTGCTCAACCAACCGCCTCATATTTAAAACTTCTCATGAGCGTCGAATTCCAGCAGTTTTCTTCTTTGCGTCTTCACCCCTCTTTTCCTTGCCACCTCATCTCGCCGGACCTGTGATTCCTTTCTTCTTCTCCGACCACTTCGTCTCCTCACCTTCTTGCCAATAAACCGGCCGAGATTTTTTTTTTTAATTTTTTCTTTTGTTGAATTGTAAATAAATTAGTCTTAATCCATCATTTACTTCGGCTCAGACGTAACCGTTTAATCTCCGACTCACTCAAATTTTGCTTCGATATTTTCTCTTACTATCCCGATCACCAATAACATGAAGCTTCTAACCACCGCCACCTCCACTTTCCACCTCCGCTCGGTCAGCGCTGGCGAATTTAACGATTTGGCTGGTCTTCTTTCACATTAATTCCATATGCATCCATTTTGCTGTGTTTCCGCCATTTCCGACCAGTCTTCCCCAGTCAAACCCTCGCCTAATCCGTTCGGGGACTTCAGTATGCCTCCTCTCCCCGCCGCCACTGCTACTGCCAATAGATCCGATTCCGTTAACCGAACCACCAACCACATCCACCACAACAGTAGTCACAGCAATTACAGCAACAACTCTAATAATAATTGTGAGTACGGAAGGCTGAGTCAGCGGGAGCAGCAACCATTGGCGGTGGACGTGAAGATCAATGAATTGGTTGGAAATGGAATCTCGGGGATACTGTACAAGTGGGTAAATTACGGCAAAGGCTGGAGACCGAGGTGGTTTGTACTTCAAGATGGCGTGCTATCGTACTATAAGATTCACGGACCCGATAAGATCATCGTCAATCAGGAAACCGAGAAGGGTTCAATGGTTATTGGCGAAGTATCCATGCGAAGGATCTCTCGCAACAAGAATTTTCATTCCTATCACCAGCACTTACACCATCAACGAAAGCCATTTGGCGAAATTCATCTGAAGGTTCCGCGATCCATTCATATATGTTGTCTACTATTTTACATTTGATTTTTTTTTTTTTTTGGTGGCTTATTTGTTGTTTTACTTGGAAGCTGTTGTTTGTTTTACTTTGTAATTTGATTCCATTTTCTTGTTTTATCAATAATTTGATCGTTGGTAGCAAACAGAGTTAGTTTATGAAACTCTTAACATGGATTCTGATCAATCTCCTGTGGAATTTGCTTCCTGGTTCTCTCAGGATTTATAAATTATTGGAATTGGAATTTTAATATGACATATTCATGGATGTGCTGGCATATTCCGAGAATAGTGAATCCTTGTATCTGATGGCTGCATAAATCATATTTTTGTGACATTCATCTTCGTCATTTTTGTCTGTTTTTCAGGTTTCATCCATTCGGGAAAGCAAATCCGATGATAAGCGCTTTTCTATATTCACTGGAACAAAGAGACTCCACTTGAGGGCTGAGACACGTGAAGATCGAGTGGCATGGATGGAGGCGTTGCAGGCGGTAAAAGATATGTTCCCCCGGATGTCCAACAGTGAGCTGATGGCTCCATTGGACAATGTAGCCATATCAACTGAGAAACTGAGGCAGCGGCTTCTGGAAGAAGGTGTTAGCGAGGCAGCCATTCAGGATAGCGAGCAAATTATGCGATGCGAGTTTGCAGCATTACAAAACCAGCTTGTGCTGCTTAAGCAGAAGCAGTTGATCCTGATGGACACACTACGGCAATTAGAGGTACATCAATGAAAATTAGAAAAACTTCGTGCAAATCAAACTTCAGTCTTAATACTCTCTCTAATATCTCGGCAAAGAATAGAGTTCATTCGTGTCTTCCTCCTTTTCAGTAAAATATAGGACGCCGTGACTAGACATATAATATGTCAAGCTTTTGGTTTCCCTAGGGTCATTCCTTGTATCTTTACCACCAAAGCGCAAACTGAATGGCTTCTTTGCTAGAATGCATTGGAGAACAGAACAACCTAAATTGTCTTTATTCTGTCACTCGGGATACTTGTTAACAATTAATGCTATATCTTGTATACAGAACTACTAGAGTCTTGTTGAA
Source organism: Bauhinia variegata (assembly GCA_022379115.2). Classification (NCBI taxonomy): domain Eukaryota; kingdom Viridiplantae; phylum Streptophyta; class Magnoliopsida; order Fabales; family Fabaceae; genus Bauhinia; species Bauhinia variegata. Next base: position 16,582,688 of record CM039437.1, read on the forward strand.
CGTAGTAGAAGTACATGACTGTCAGAATTTATACTTTAATATATTGCATGCATTTTCAACAGAACACTGTATTTAAGTTAAAATGAGATAACGCCATTTGATGTATTTCCGTGCTCTGTTCATTTTATCTGGCCCCATAAATTTAATACCAGTCAATGGCCATGCGGGGATGGACTAATCCTGAAATTCTTTGTGTATAAACCTGATTGGGAAAAGAAGAATGATTGTATTTGTTCTACTCCATTAATTTGGCTTGTTCTTATGTTTTCTCGAACCATCAAACTGGTCTCATTTACACAAGGGCAGGTTCTTGTACGGTTTTTTTTTTTTAAGATTAACATTTAAGAGCTGAATTCGTATTTCCCTCGTGTGTTAAGACACTATTGTTTATACTGGATTGTTGTAGACAGAAAAGGTTGATCTGGAGAATACAGTTGTTGACGAGAGCCAAAGACAGTTAAATGATCAAGGGGCTTCCTCTCGATTAAGGCAGGACAAATTCAGTGGTAAGTTTTCTTACAATCTCCTGATTGCTTCCACATTTTCAATGGGATCTACTTAATATTTCATGTATTAAGAGAGAAATTCTATTGCCACTACAGTTTTCATTGGCAGCAAATTAATGTATTCATGTAATTAGTTTAGTGAGGCATTTTCTGTGGGGGTTAGAAGGAGAGAGAAGGATTCGTGCTACTATCTCTGATGCATAGACCTTCCTGTTCCCTCCGCTGTTTTTTGATTTTCCCCCCCTTTCATCACTATCAATTTCCTTATTTTTTTTAAATGCTATCCCCAAATAGTTTGTAATATTTGCCGCTCATAAACTACAATTTAAATCTAAATTTAAATTTGATCTAACATTTTTCTGTATTCTTACTCCTTACAATTCTTTCTTCATTTTCCTATTTTTAATCCAGAAGGAAGTGCAAGTGAATCTGAGGATGATAACGAGAGAAATGATGCTGCAGAGGAAGAAACAGATGATGATGACAATGCCTTTTTTGACACTCGTGACTTTCTCTCATCCAGTTCTTTTAAAAGTAATGGATCTGATTATAGGGTATCATCTTTCTCTTCAGATGATGAAGGTCTCTATGTAGTTGAATCAGAGGAGGAAGTGGATCCTTCAATTAGATCCGTTGGAACCAACTATCCTTATGTTAAGCGGCGTAAGAAATTGCCTGACCCTGTTGAGAAAGAGAAAGGCGTCAGTCTTTGGTCAATGATTAAGGATAATATTGGAAAAGATCTAACAAGAGTATGCCTTCCGGTTTACTTTAATGAGCCTGTTTCCTCTCTGCAAAAATGTTTCGAAGAAATGGAGTATTCATATCTCCTGGACCGAGCATATGAATGGGGAAGAAGGGTAAGTGTGGATGATACTTGATACCCTTTTTTTGAACTTTTGGAGGACTGATCTTGATTGCTTTACGTGTCACTATACTACTTTGTCATTTCTGTTAACTTCAAGACTGTGCGCGTTAGCCGTTTCATTTGGTATGAGTAAATGTCATAGTACTTTTGAGTTTCCACATTCTGTTAGTTCTTTAATTGCATTACTGGGTGCAATATTCCCACTTTTCAACTCATTGGTTCTGTCATGCAGGGTAATAGTCTCATGAGAATTCTCAACGTGGCTGCTTTTGCTGTATCTGGCTATGCTTCAACCGAAGGAAGAATTTGCAAGCCATTTAATCCATTATTAGGGGAAACATATGAAGCTGATTATCCTGATAAAGGCCTCCGGTTTTTCTCAGAGAAGGTCCTAATCTGGCCCCAAAGAGTGATATTATTAACTTTTTTTTTTTTTTGACCATGTTTACTCTAATTTTATAATTGTTTTTGGTTATTACGTTCTATTCAATGGTTTAGTTAAAGCAACATTGGATTAGTTCATGTTTACTGAGGATTAGAAATAATTTGGCAACGTGAACAGTGGAAGCTCTCTGCCCTTCAATTTCCTTTAAAATGTCTTACTGTGCTTGTGAAGATCATACGAGGTTTTATATTAATTTTTATTTGGGTAAATTTGTGCTGATTTGAATCCCGTATAGCTTCTTGTATGTCTGAAAAAGTAAGTTTTCCAAATATAAAGACACATAATGTGAGGGAAGAACTGGACTCTGGACTAGGATCTAGAAAACTGGTCCACTTAACTGAAGAATAAAGAGATGATTGAGTGGTCAAGTCCCACAGGATCTCTAATAATGTAAGAGATTTTGGTATGGGAGGGAGATATAGAATTCTTATAGTGTAGAATCGTTTTTCTATTTAAATTATTAACATTCTGCTGTCTCTCAGGTTAGCCACCACCCAATGATCGTGGCATGTCACTGCGATGGTACAGGTTGGAAATTTTGGGGGGATAGCAACTTAAAGAGCAAATTTTGGGGCCGATCAATTCAGCTTGACCCTGTGGGTATTTTAACTTTGGAATTTGATGATGGAGAAATTTTCCAGTGGAGTAAGGTATATATTATAAGTGTTCTAATTGCTATTCAATCCTTGTTTGGTTCTAATATGAAATCAACTTATTCTGCCAGGTTACAACATCAATATACAATCTCATACTGGGAAAGCTGTATTGTGACCACTATGGTACAATGCGTATACAGGGAAACCGTGAATACTCGTGTAAACTGAAATTCAAGGAACAATCTATAATTGATCGAAATCCACACCAGGTGCTCTATATGTCTAAGAAATTCTATCTTGTCGGATATAGCATAGGGCCTTTGGTTAGATATCTTATCGTTGCTCTATAACTGGCTTAGTTACCTTTTGTCTCTAGACTTCGTATGCACACACTTTGTATCACTGTCCCAGAGTTTTATTTGGGAAAATGACAAGGTCTATTGCCATTAAGATGGTTTTTCCGTTTTCCATTATCGCTATTACTTGATAAATGAGGTGTGGGAGACCCTCTCTTATTACGGTTTGCCTTAATTTCCAGGTACATGGCATTGTCCAAGATAGGAATGGAAAAACAGTGGCTACTTTATTTGGAAAATGGGATGAAAGCATGTATTTTGTTAACGGAGATTGTGCTGGGAAAGGCAAAGGTCACGACTCTTTGTCAGATGCCCGTCTACTCTGGAAACGGAGCAAGCCTCCCAAGTTTCCAACTAGATATAACTTTACTCGATTTGCCATCACATTAAATGAACTTACCCCTGGATTAAAGGTCTGTTTTTGTTAACCGATACTTGCCCTTTTTGTTGCCAATCTGTTTTTGTTCTTTTTTTTTTCCCTTAAAAATGATGAGACAGTACATTGGTAAAAATGTAGCTATTTGTGTGTTTATGTGTATGGCAACTTATGCGGATATTGATTAATATCTTGATTTTATTACACAGGAAAAGTTGCCACCTACAGATTCCAGGTTAAGACCAGACCAAAGGTATTTAGAAAATGGGGAGTATGAGATGGCAAACGCAGAGAAATTACGGCTAGAGCAGCGGCAACGCCAGGTATCTATTGTGTTATTTATACATGTCCCTTTGCTCCGTTGGTTTCTCTGTAGTTTAGCAGTCTGTTGGATTTGGTTGTTTGGTGCTCCATTTCATGCTAGAATTATTGGAACAGGACTTTTTGGCTGCAATGTTTTCACCCGCAGGGATCCTTGCCCCCAGGAAGCAATACTTATATTTGATTATTACAATAATCAATGTTGACTCATCCAACAATAGTATAGCATTCTTTCCTTGATCACTAGGTTACTCGTTCTACGGGATTGCCTCCTTGGGTATCGTGGAGGAAATTGGAGTGTAAATATATGCTCTTGGTCATGTCATGATAATTTGCTGGATGAATTTTATGAATTGTGGTTGTAACTATAATTGATCAGATATTTTGTTTGAATGTGGTTTAGGCTCGGAAGATGCAAGAGAGTGGATGGAAACCACGGTGGTTTGCGAGGGATAAAGCTAGTGGTACATGCCGTTATTTAGGAGGGTATTGGGAAGCCAGGCAACGAGGAAACTGGGACTCATGCCCTGACATCTTCGGCCAAATCCCTTCTGATCATCTTTCTGACTGACCTCACTTTACTTATACTTTTCAATTTCTTTTACCCAATTTTTTCCCCTCATGGGTGACCAGTGCCCAATCAGATTCATGTAAGCCAATCCTTGGGAAATATCAGCGATTAATAATAATGTCATTCTTTTTCTTTTCCCTTTCCGAGTCTATGTGCACTTTTTCTTTTCGTGACAAAGAATGCATTAAAGTAATTCATCTATAATCTTAGCTCAGAATCCATCTCCAAATGCTAGCGAAGAACGACTAAAATTAAGGATTAATAACGGATTAATGGAAAGAATATAATGATTGCAAAAACAAAGCAGCACTTTACCCCACCCCTCTGGCAGAAAAACTAAATCACTGGAGATTTGAGGAATTGTGGAAGACCTAGTGTCTTATGGGGCCTTGTTAATCCCAGGACACAATTTGTGGCCAGTTCTAATTTTAGACAGCGGCCAATACCGAAAATGCCCATTTGTATATTTCTCTACGATCGATTTTAAAGTTACACTGATTTGACAAACGTACTGTTCGGTTGATAAACATCTATCAAGTTTTGATATTTCAATGTTTCAAAATTAAGTAGTTGGGCAAATAAAGAAGAATTAATACTTCGATGCTATAATTACTCTATCAGTTATGTCTCTTTTATTAGATCTAAAATTATTTCAGAACATTCAACAGCTATATCATTCATTTCTCTTATAACTGTAGCATTTCAGCTAAATTTTAAGATAAATAGGGGGACCCCTACCTTCATGCAATGAGATAGACTAGGGCCAATTCTTTTTATACTTGCCTTTTCTTCTTCTTTTTTTTAATCACACGTTGTATTTATTTCAAAACTTTAATTCTGTTGAAATTTTTTGAGATGTATTAAAAGAATTTAGATAAGATGGGGTCTCATATATGTACATGTAGGCCCAAATGGTTTGGGTCTAATTCTGTTGAAAACTACTCTCATCTCATCAACACGTCTCTTCCCGGCAACTCAATTTCAGCAACCAAACAAATATAACAGAGAAAGAGAAAGTTGAAGATAGAAGAAATCAGGCCAGGAGAAAGATAGCAACAATATTTTGACACGAGTAATGAATCATTTTTATCATATTATATTACAACAGACTCAAATTAATGTATCTGTTTAAATTTTTCAACATAATTAGATATTATTAAGCTCATATATTTATGTGGTTTTATAAGAAAAATAATTATGTGCTCTGAAACTCATTTGGTCTGCGTCACTGTTGAGAGTGTGTGTCCTGCATGCTGGGCTTATTGTCTAGATTGTTTTTTGTGTTCGAACAAAATGAAAATATATATAACAAGAATATCGGAAATGTGTTAATATATGTCTGCATGCAATAATATCAAAGGTTTGAGGAGACACAACAAGATAATATGTTGGATCATCGTAGAACAGCCTGTTGGACAAGGAAGGAATTATAGGTAGATGGTCAAATTTTCTTGTATTGACTCGACCTTTTTTTTTGTTTTGTTGTTCTATGTGATTTGAGTGCATTACCCATTTCACAGGGAACACACAGGTCTATTCTGTAATAGGATATATGGAAAAATCAAATGTGCCGTTGTTTTCTAGTTCTTAAATGAGAACACTACTTGATGATTTTAATTAATGGAGAACTTGGGTTTAACTTTAAGAATTACATAGTTTTAGGTTATAAGGTGAAATATATATAGTATACAAGACAAGATGACACTGAATAGGGACAGGATGTGCATGAGATGAGATGAGACTCAAGACAGTAAAAGAAAAGAAAACCCTGAATTTATTGAGAAATTTACCTCCATATACCAAAAAAAAAAATTATTTACCAATATATACCACTTTTAAAAATATTTACCAATATATACCACTTTTTTCAGATATCGCATTACCGTACTGCGATATTCGAATATCGCATTACGGTACTGCGATATTCGAATATCGCAGTACGGTAATGCGATATTCGAATATCGCAGTACGGTAATGCGATATTCGAATATCGCAGTACGGTACTGCGATATTCGAATAAAAAATTAATTAAATTTTTTATTTTTTACAAATAAAATATTTAAAAAATTAAAAAATTTTAAATACATATACACAATCTCAAAAATTATTATCAATACATACGACATCTTGTACAATAAAATCTCCAGTTATAAAGTGATTTTGCCTAAATAAATTTAATATTATCATATTTCAAAATTAAATATATTTTTTATATATATATTTGAGTTAATTAATTTTGAAAAATTCACTTAATGTATTATAATTTTTTATAAAAATAAACATATAAAAAAAGAGATACAGTAGATAAGAGAGAAAAAAAATAAAAAAATATTTCAAACAACCAATTATCTGTCTAAAAAAATAAATATTTTCCTTTCCTTCAAATGAGGCATCCAAGAAAAATAAACACATTATCATCTTACAGAAACATTTCAACACTAATTTATGAACCTTGTATCATCTTTTAATTAAATTATAAAATAAAATAAATTTGAAAGAGGGTAATGTAATTTTTTTAAAGGTAATATATATTAGTAAATATTTATAAAAATAGTATGTATTGGTAATAATTTTTATAATGATGTATATGTGTTTAAAAAAATTTATAAATTTTTTAAATATTTTATTTGTAAAAAATCAAAAATAAAAAATTTAATTAATTTTTTATTCGAATATCGCAGTACGGTACTGCGATATTCGAATATCGCATTACCGTACTGCGATATTCGAATATCGCATTACCGTACTGCGATATTCGAATATCGCAGTACCGTAATGCGATATTCGAATATCGCAGTACGGTAATGCGATATCTGAAAAAAGTGGTATATATTGGTAAATATTTTTAAAAGTGGTATATATTGGTAAATAGTTTTTTTTTTTGGTATATGGAGGTAAATTTCTCGAATTTATTTGGGTCTAACCGTCCTATCAGTGAATCCAGACGTCAACTTTCTAATGAACATATCAATTTTAGGTGCTGATTAGTGCATGCGTCAGCTAACAGCCTAACAGTTTTCTACGTATCAGATCAGATAAGATCATTCAACAGTTTTCTACTTGATTATATGAGAAGAAATTTTGATCAATATATATATATTTGGTCGTGGATAAAAGCATAGTGTTGTAGGTCGGCTACGTGACTTGAGGTTGCTGGATTTTCTCATCCGTTGTCACTGTTCCTCAAAGAGAGCAAGAAAGTCCCACACTATAATCCTAGGTCTGGCAACCTATCTCTGTCAAAAACTCTATTTGCATGTAAATTTGGTACAAGCTTAGTTTATGATGCCAATGTCGATTCATGTCAGAAACTGCATACATATTTATTATGTGTAATAACTAGACTAGAATAGAATGCCTCTCGGTGTTTTTTTTTTCCTAATATGATATTTAAATTCAAAAGCAATTCATTATGTGTCAATTAAAAAAAAAAAAAAAAAACAGATAGAAGACGTGTTAGAAAGAGGGAGTGAAATACACTATAACATAGTTTTACAAAGAATTATAGAAGGATGCGTCTTCACATAAACATGTATATAATATATTTTAAGGAAGTGGCCAAATCCAATTACCCAACTTCAACTCGAAATTTATATATTATTAGGTATTTCGTGCCGTGACTAACAAATTGGAGTTGTATAAATCAATAAATCTAAGTTTATCCATAAATTGCCAGCTTCCACACCTAAATGATAAATATTCTATATATTCTCTTTCAATTTTAGGTCAAGGGAATTAAGCACCGAAATAAAAACAGTGTGAATATTTGATTTGATCTGGTTCGGTTCCAATGACATATATATATATATTCTTTTACCACTTTTGGGAATATATATGATAGATAAAAAAGGAAAAGATGGATCAAGTTGCTGTATTAACAATCAAAAACCATTTGAATAATTAAAATGACCAATTAAGTTGAAGATATATCAAACTTTTTTGCTTCGGTTGGCTGCTTAGATAAGCATTAACCATGACCACAAGTGATGCATGTGGTCAACTTTGGCTACCTCGATGAAAAAAAAAAATAAGAAGAAAGGAAAGTTGTAACATCCTTGGAATTCACCAAGGACGATGGAACTCGAGCTTTAGTGGGAGGGAATATTCACTCCATGCTTTTACAATGATTGAATGCTTTTTATTATTATTATTATTAAACCTTATGGTTATATGACTTGTGAGAGTGACTTTCCAGAGAGTCGCGAGTTGTCTACTGTCTTCAATTTATATATGTCTGTATTTTCGATAGAAATATATATACATATATTATTAATGATCCTGCAAAATTTGTTTCATGATGACAACGTTAATATTCTCAGTGAAGATGGTCATGAGGATTACTTGAGTGCGTCCCTTCTACTTCATAAGACTTAACGTGTTTATTGCATATTAACAGTAACACATTAAGCAGCATTATTCATTAAAGAAAGAAAGAAAATGCCAAAAAAAAAAACAGAATTAATATTGGAAATTCTCGCATGCAATCTATATATGTCGTCGATGTTGATATTTTTCCTTTTGAATTACGAAATGCTATACAGATATATAGAAAGAGAAGTTCATTATGAAATGTATAGCACTAATTAATCAATTAATTTTCTGTAGTTTGGTATAACATAATCTGTCTATATGTTGCATAATAGATAATGGCATCTCAACCATATATAGTTATCCAATCAATGAATTGTCTCTGTAATTGAGCTTAATTATAGCAATTACGGGTTTATCAAAGTTTATCCTTCATATGGACATTGCTTACACAATTATATTAAGAATCAATGAACAAGCAAATTTTGTTTGCTTTAAATACTGTGCATTTGTCTTTCAATAATTGATAGATGAGATGGTATAAAGAACATATTCTATTCGTTATCCTTTATGTATTTCTGATAATTAAGAGAATTTCATTTCAACGCATAAGCAAAATAAATTTTCCCGATTCAAATCCTCTTTATATATATATATATGTGTGTGTGTGTGTGTGTTTTTCTTTTGTGTACTATGGGTACATAATAACGTTAAGTATTAAAAATATAAAAGTTCAAAATTTAATATATAATTTATTATAATATCATTAATTATTTTTATTAATATTTTTATAATTTCAAAATTATGTTTAGTTTAAGATTTATATTTTAGAGTTTAATATTAACATTTAAGAGTTATAGTTAATATTTATATAAACATTAATTCTAAATCTAAATTTTAAATATAAATATTAGATTAAGAATATAAATAAATTTAAAATTATAAAAAATATTAATAAAAATAACTCATACTATTATAATAAATAATATATTAATTTTTTAAAACTTTTATATTTTCAATTCACGTTTATTAATGACTATTTTATACACGAGTGCAAAATAAAAATCCTATATATATATATATATATAACGCACATAATTACCTCTTCACATAATATACCAAAACACAAGAACGTTAATTTTCCTTTTATAAAAATATTATAAGAGTCAGATAAGTATTCCAATTCTAACTCTTCAATTATTGGCATTAACACACAATTAATGACTTAATCATTGTTGCTGATATTTCCCAAGCAATTATAAAATTTTATTAACTGGACACTTGGCTGCTCTAGGAGTGGATTATTGTAATGAACATAAAAAAAGAAATATTGATATAATTAATTGAGGTTGGACACTTGGCTACTCTGGGAATGAGTTAAAATAATAATGAACATTAATAAAGTACAAATAAATACTAATTATAGCTTAAGTTTTGAAGAATAAATTGCATGAAAAGGTTAGTTGTTGATTAGAAAATAATCTTAGCATATTTAATTGATCAATGAAAATGAGGTTTTAAAATAAAAATAAATAACGAGATGTTATCGATTCGTCAGCCGACTAATGGACAAAAGAGTAACCGAAGAGATGGACAGGTGGTTAGATGAAGACAAGACACGTGGGCAATGGGGAAGGATGTCCCCTGGAAGTCTGGAACGGCGCAGCAGCATGGCACGTCTGTATGTCTATGTGTTGGAAAGCGACGACGACGTTTAGGTGTAAAGTAAGGTCCACAGGACAACTAAAACGCAGGTGACGCGGGTCCCTCCAACCGCAAAAGCTTTCATTTTTATTTTTCAGCGTTACAAAACTCGAGAGCTTAAACCAAAAAACAATTTTAAAAATTACCATAAATATATTACTGCTTTGTTTTAAAATAGACAGCGGGATACGTTATTTGTAATTACAATGAATATAAATGACTGACGAACGAAAGACAGGAAAGATAACTTGGTTCACACCGTACGTTATATCTGGGTTGGTATAGGTTTGATGTAAAGTCACGTACAGCTAACTTGGTTCTCTGCCGTGCTGGCCATGAAACCACATTGAAGACAAGACCCAGACAACCATGCCATAGCCATAGCCATATTCATACATGGTAAATGCATCTTTTGAAGTATTTATGAACGAAGATGGATGATCCACCAATGCACAACAACAGCTTCTCTTGGGCAGCTCTCGCTTTCACTCTCATAACGAGAAATTAAGGCATTACATGTGGTGTGGGTGACTCTTTCATGTCTCGTGCACCCTCAAACCAGTTAGGGTAACACAAATTGACTCCACCATATATATATATATATAGAGAGAGAGAGAGAGAGAGAGAAGCTTTTTCCCAGTTTCATGTGAGACAATAAGTTATAACGAGCAACTTTTGACAAAAAGACACATGCATCTATAGTCTATAGTATTGTAGAATTTGACATTTGTCTTTTTGGATATATGCAACGAGTAGAGTAAGATAAGGGAATGAAGATAGATAGATAGATGGATAGATGCATGTCATTCTCAGTGGTGTTTATACCTTATTAGCAAAACAATGAAGGAAAAAGTTGACCTTGTTCGGTTTCAACAATAGAAAATAATTATTAGAGATTAGATACGAGGATGGATATATAGTAACTAACAACAAAAAGCAATGGACGTACAATGCCCACTCTCCCTTCTCGGTTCGGCCAGCCCAAGTCAAATCCAACAAAGATAAAACTAACTATTTATCACGGAAGAGTATCTAATTAATAGTCAAAAATTAATTTATTTTTGAATAAAGTCTTCTTATATAGTATGTTTAGTAATTTTTTATTTTTAGGTTGAGTGATTTTGGATAGAGCCTGAGCCCTTTGATTTCATGTGTATGTTTATTGATTATCTATTAAAATTTCATTGTTGTTTTGGCTAAGCACAAAACAAGGCGTGATGAGAGAAATGTGATTGGACAACCACTGCCGAAATTGGGCCAAGAAGTGGGCCATACGAGCTGAAATTGGTCCATTCCTCTATAATTCCATTTTGCCTCCACCATTCCCGAAGCTCACATAAAGTCAAGTATCATTTCGCACTTTCTATAGCTTTGGTAAATTAGTAATTTGACCCTCTCCCCCTAGGATTCACTCACAATCTGTTGCTGCCTCCCGTATTTGGTTCGTGACAATTACTCAAAATTGCTAAAATATTCATAGTCAACATCTAGTCTAGAATTGATAAAATAAATACAAGGGACAGTGGAAGAATCCCAATTGACGCGGAATCCAGCAAATGTTCTTAATGTCGTCATAGAAACAGCAAAAAAATTATTGCATCATATTCCAAAAATAAGACCGAGGGATCAGATTTTGTTTGTAATTTTATTAAAGCACCGAAGCTAAAAAAAAAATCTCGAAAATATAACAGCCATTCAACCTACCAATAATAAGTTGAATGAGTAGATTACGAAACAAAATAGGAGATTCGTATGTGGTTGTAACCAAACATAATAATAGTATCACTCACGAGTCCTTTACTTTCATATATATTACAAAAAAAAAGAAAAGTAATATATATTTTCATTAAAAATTAAATAACAATATTAGTAACTTCTAATACTTGTAATCGACCAAACGCATAGAATCGTAAGACCTTGGATCTAGATTACACGGCCTCACACGCACAAAAGGAGTTTACAACTTCAAAAAAAACCAGCATCGTAATTAACATAAAGATCCATTCCATCCAGGGCATATGAAATTCTCCAAATTACAAATTTGGAACCTCTATAAATCCTAGGCGATTCCGTTACGTCACGATGTAACCAAAGTACAAGTAGAGAAGCCAGTAGTTTGATACCATGGCTGAGGGCTCGGAGGGAAAAAGACAAAATTTGATAGAGCTGGCAAGGGTATATTTGTCATAGGGAATTTTAAAAGCTGCGCTGGTTTTATATCACTTGCATTGAGTGGTGTATTTAACAGCAACGTTCCCCAGACAAAGCCGGCTAATCAATCCTCCGTCTTCTTTTCTGGCTAACTTTTTTTTCTTCAGTTTTAATTAATTATTAATTATTAATTTATAATTACTATTTTCGTTAAAGTTGAAATACGCATCCGTCTCTGCTGTCTCTCTCTATCCCCTTAGGTTCTGTGCTTTGGGTTGGTTTTGTAGGATTCCCACCCATTTTTCCCAAACACAAAGCACTAAAGAGAAAGAAAGGAAAGGAGAGAGAAGGACGGGGAAACGCAAAAGGTTTATAGAGAGAGAAATCGCCGGTGTTTGCACAGCTACTACCTTCTTCTCTTATCCGGCGATTCATCTGTTTCGCAGGGATAGGGTTAGAAAATAGTGTAGGTAAGCTAAGACTGAGAAGAGTCATCGCCGGAATGCGTTGATTGTTAGGGGACCTTATATGAACAGAAAATGCAGGAAGCACTACTGTGTCATGAGCCGAGTGACGTTCTTTCCAGCACCAAGAAGAAGAAATCAGAGGGAGACAAGGTAGAGAAAGATACCAAGAAGGCATCCCAGGTAGTACCGTCGCCGCCGGTTGTTGTGGTTGGTCGCAGCCGGTCCCAAGCCGGAACACGAAGAGTCACACCCACCGGCATAGCCATCTCACCCCCTCCTAGCACGACCTCCACTGTAGAGAGGCACTTACCGAACGGTGATTTTTACATGGGAAGCTTCTCTGGGAACGTTCCTCACGGATCCGGGAAGTACTTGTGGGCGGATGGATGCATGTACGAGGGGGAATGGAAGAAAGGCAAGGCTTCCGGGAAGGGCAAATTCTCTTGGCCTTCCGGGGCCTCATACGAGGGCGAATTTAAATCGGGTCGGATGGAAGGATTCGGTACTTTCATTGGATCCGATGGCGATGCTTACCGTGGTTCCTGGAGTGCCGATCGGAAACACGGTTACGGCCAGAAACGCTACGCTAACGGCGATTTCTATGAAGGGTTGTGGAAGCGAAACGTACAGGATGGGCAGGGCCGATACGTTTGGAAAAATGGGAACGAGTACATTGGTGAGTGGAAGAATGGTGTGATTTCTGGGAGAGGGGTGCTCATTTGGGCTAATGGGAACCGGTACGAAGGACAATGGGAGAGCGGCGTTCCAAAAGGACAAGGGGTTTTCACTTGGCCTGATGGAAGCTGCTATATTGGCAGCTGGAACAAGGAAATGAAGATACAGCAATTGAATGGTACTTTCTACCCTGGTACTGGGAAAGAGCATTACCTGAAGAGTAATGGGCCATTCACGGGTGAGAATTTGACTATAACTATGAGAAAGAGGTCTTCAGTGGATGGTGCCAGAGCAAGTGTGACTGAGAAGAATTTTCCAAGAATTTGTATATGGGAATCGGATGGAGAAGCCGGTGATATTACTTGTGATATTCTCGATAATGTGGAGGCATCGATGTTCTACAGGGATGGAACAGGGTTAGATCGATATGAGATTAAGCAGTTTAGACGAAACCCTTGTTTCGCCTACAGTGATGGAACAGGGTTAGATCGATATGAGATTAAGCAGTTTAGACGAAACCCTTGTTTCGCCAGTGAGGTGAAAAGACCAGGGAAAACCATATCCAAAGGGCATAAGAATTATGATTTGATGCTTAACCTGCAACTGGGAATAAGGTAAAGCAGTGAAAGTAGAGTGGATTCGTGATCCAAAATTATGTACATTACGTGTGGTTTTGTCATTTGTGTAGTTTTTCTCATCGTGTTTGAGTTGATTTTTGCTGTTATGTAGATATTCTGTTGGGAAGGAAGCTTCAATTTTGCGAGAACTTAAACAGAGCGATTTTGATCCAAAAGAGAAGTTCTGGACCAGGTTTCCGCCTGAAGGATCCAAGATTACTCCACCGCATCAATCAGTGGAGTTCCGCTGGAAAGATTATTGCCCCATGGTTTTTAGGTATTGTGTTTTGGTTTTCATTTACTAAACTTAATATATTCAACCGTTAGTTTCATTTCTAAAATTGTGATCAGCATGATGCCAACCTAAGGTGGATTAGATATGGTTGTTCTGCCCTTCGTGCATTGAGTAGACAAGTGTTAGGAGGTGGAGATCACTGTCTTGTGATTTGTGTTGACTGGACCCTTATTTGAATTTCAGACACCTGAGGGAGCTGTTTCAGGTGGATCCTGCTGATTACATGTTAGCTGTTTGTGGGAATGATGCCCTCAGGGAGCTTTCCTCTCCAGGGAAAAGTGGAAGCTTCTTCTACCTGACCCAGGACGATAGATTTATGATAAAGACAGTGAAGAAATCTGAAGTCAAGGTTTGTTGCCTATATTTTGAGCTTCTAGATTTCTGTATTGATAAATTTGAAAAAAGTTATTATGGTTCCATAATAGCCGTATGAGTATAAATTGCATAGCTCTTTTCAGTATATGCCATGGTTGAATATATGCCTCCTTTTAATGGGAGGCCGTACTTTCAAGTCCAATTTGGTAAATTGTTTAATTCCAAGCAGAACGGACAAAATTGGGCTTGAGAAGAGGGAGGTTCACCCTTGTACAATGGCAATTATTCCTATGATTATTAAGTGTATATATTTCATGAATTGTTTAGGTTTCCGGTATGTGAAAAATCTTTTTTAAGATGGACAGCTAGATTGAATATTGACTTTGCTGATTAACTTGCAGGTGCTTATTCGGATGCTTCCTAGCTATTATCAACATGTTAGCCGATATGAAAAGTCACTCGTGACAAAATTCTTTGGTGTTCACTGTGTCAAACCAATCGGAGGGCAAAAGGTATGGCTCCACGCATCTGAGTTTTTTTTTTTTTTTTTTAGTGATTGGCCTGTGCATCTCTGTAACGAACTTCATTATTTTTCTTTTGCATGCCAGACCCGGTTCATTGTGATGGGCAATCTTTTTTGCTCCGAATATCCAATCCATAGAAGATTTGACTTAAAAGGATCTTCGCATGGTCGAACAACGGATAAACCTGAGGAGGAGATTGATGAAACAACCACTCTTAAAGACCTTGATCTCAATTTTGTGTTTCGTGTACAAAAGAATTGGTTCCACGACCTCATGAAGTAAGTATTGGTGTTTCCTGTCATGCTAAGCATCAATTAAACCTTGATACATCTTTACTAATGTTTTCTTGGTATATGATTGACCAGACAAATTGAACGGGATTGTGAGTTCTTGGAATCTGAGAGAATTATGGATTACAGTCTTCTGATAGGCCTTCACTTTAGAGATGATAATAGATATGACAAAATGGGACTGTCACCATTTCTTCTGCGCACTGGTATTGAGTTATCTTCCTTTATGGAGTTTTTTCTGAGAGAAAAGTTATATTACAAATTTTTAAGTAATATATTTGCCCCTTGTAGGTAAGCGGGATTCTTATCAGAATGAAAAGTTCATGCGCGGTTGTCGCTTCCTAGAAGCAGAGCTTCAAGATTGGGATCGAGTTTTAGCAGGCCGGTATGTCATAGTATCTTCAACTTCCTCTATATTTGACTAAGATGACATGTTGTATCGAAATTGATTGACTTATCATAGTATCTGTATCATAGCTAATTAGATTGGGCCAATGTTTAATTTCCAAGGTTGTGAGTATGGATTCCCATATAACCTAAATAAGTGGTGCTGCCCAATTAAAAAAATAAATAGCTTGTTTTGAGATGATTCCCCAACTTACATCAGATAAAGTATAGGAAATATATGGGGTTGGCTAGTTAGAATATTTCAAATTGAATGCTTGTTATTTGTGACACATGATCATTAGAGAGGATGATACTGATGTAAATGGTATGGCTCTATTTCTTTTTTTGGTGGCATTAATTTTTTCTGTTGACTTGGTAACATCAGTGAGAATCACAGAAAGTGGCTTGGACTTTCTTGGCAATTCGGTGGGGATGGTTTAACAGGCAGTAGTTGTTTGTGGGGCATATGCATTTCGTGGTCCTATTTTTCCTAGATAGAGCAGAACTTCTTATTTCCTTTCGGCACAACAATTATTTTAGTCAATGATGGTTTTTCTTTCCGTGGAAGCTTTACGTTCACACTGTTTTATGGCAAGCATGTGATTCAGCGAGAGCCATCTTCCTACGTATTTATGAAGTTGAAAATTGTCTTAGGATGTTTTGACCTTAAACTCTGAATATTTTTGTTGATATGATATTTCTGTTGTTTCAGGAAATCATTAATTAGATTAGGGGCCAATATGCCTGCTAGAGCGGAACGCGTGGCTCGGAGGAGCGATTTTGATCAATACACCAGTGGTGGAATCAGTCATTTGACCCCTTATCGCAGCGGAGAAACATACGACGTGGTCTTATATTTTGGGATTATTGACATTTTGCAAGACTATGATATCAGCAAGAAGTTGGAGCATGCTTACAAGTCCTTGCAAGCTGACCCTACTTCAATATCAGCTGTTGATCCAAAGCTATACTCCAAGAGGTTCCGAGACTTCATTGGGAGAATCTTCATCGAAGACGGGTAGCAACAACAACGAGGAAGGATGAGAATGAAATTATGCGAAGATGATTAAGAGCTCCTAATTAGTCTCAGGACTCTTTCATCCCGGGAGAACTCCTCGGCAGCGGAGGTTGGGAACATTTTCTTGAACAAAGCCACTCACCGTCATGTGGCTGAAACGAGGAAGCTCTCCAGAATTGGGGTTTGCTTATGGCTGATTTTTTTTTTTTATATAGATTACAGCCTTGGTGTAAGCAGGAAGGATATGGTGTACATGCATGATGGGGGGGGGGGGGGGGGAATTTGATGTCAGAATTTTTATTTTTTTTGGGAAGGGTGGTTAGAAAATAGAATTTGAGGATCTGTATTGTCAAAAATAGGTACAGGGAAAGAAAGCGAAATGTTTCCCAAGAGATAAGATTCAAAATGCGTGGATAGTCGGAGAATAATGAGAGTGTACAGTTCTACAGAAAGTATGAATGGAATAGCTTGAGATAAATTTTTGACTTGAGGGATTCTTCACACCAATCTTCCAAACACAGCTGAATCCATCTTTCTCATCTATCTAACCAACTGAACTGCTGTGCATATAAATGACATGGTACGACGGTGAACATTAAAAATGCAGCGGCAGGGATGAGTTGCTTTTTGCAGCGAAAGAGAGGTGGGGGCGTCGAGCAGCAGAGAAAGGGCATCAAAAGTAGAGAAAGATGCGCTGGCGTTTTCTTGTTTTTCCTCATTCCTTCTGTTTACTTTCTCCCGCTTTTCACTGTTTCTATCAATGTTATATATTGTGCCCATTTTTTAGCATTAATCAACTGCAACCGCAACCAGACCCTCATTAATCTCCACGTGGCGGTCACGTGTTTGTTCACGGCTGAGACTCTTATTCTCCTGTGAATGAGGGGTCAAACTCATGGAACTATACTAAGTTGTGTAATTAATTTTTTTTGTATAAATTTTACTGATTCAAAAATTATATTAAATAGACTTCATAAATTATGTTTAATAATCTCTCTCATAATACAAATTGAATTATTTTATGTTTCAATAAACTTGTTCTCTTCTTTTTCTTCTATCTCACAATTTATACAACTCCAAAATACATTTTCTAATAATAAAAATAACTAGAAATGCTGTAACAGTTACTTTGACCACCTCTTTTCAGCAACTTGTATCCCGTCGTCCGATAGCTCAGACAGCAAGCTTGCATTGGGTCACCTCTTCCCCTACGTCAGACGCGTGGACCCTCCACTAATGTTCATATGCCACTTCGTGGGTTTCGAGCGTGTCTTCCACGTCTTTAAATTCTCAAATCTTCCAGCCACGTACGCTTCAACCCACCTGAGTTGGCATTGCCGGTTGCCCACCAGCAGTAGGAAAAATTAAAAAATCCATAAAAACAAATATTTTTAAGAATTCAAGTGATAATAATAAAAGAAAATGACAGCTGTTTATTCACTATAGAATCAAAATTATGTTATATTTCCTTAAAAATAAATAACGTATAGTTTTTAGTTTGCTTTTACTGAAAACAAAAACTCGGTGGCTTTGAAGAGTAGAAACACAGCCTCCGCGGCAATATTGAAAATAGCAATTTAATCTATGGATCCGGAATGGTTCTCAAAATATTTCTAGTTTTTTCCCTAATGAATTATATACTAATATTTTATTGACTAAAGAAGAGACAATATTCATTAATTTTCCCTTCTCACAGATGCAATGAGTTGGATTATGTTTAGTTTACACAATTAGAATTTAAATTAATTACATATCCATTTTTCATAAGAGTTAGTTAGCAGGTGAGGTGGTAGAGGATGCCTTCTATTAAAAAGTAGTGATTATTATTATTATTATACTATTAAAATTGAGTTTAAACTAATATATTTGTAAAGGGCTGATTACATTTTTATAAAATATTAACTTATTTGGTTGAAGCTGTATTTTTAAGATTGTTAAATTAAGTTAGATGTGAATTAATCTGCATATTTGGTGATAACATTAATTATATCTAATCTAATAAATACAGAAACGTGGTCACTAAACTTAAAATATGAATTATTTGGATCCCGAATCGGATGGTATCGTATCGTCAACCTCAAAGCTTACCTAAACAAAGCCGAGGGAGGATTCGTGGAAGAAACAAAGACGACAAGAAGTTGGATTTTCTAGGAAACCAAAAAGAAAAAGGAGAGTGCATACGCGGTGGAGTCCTTGTGGTACTGGTTTTAGTTTAGCTGTAGGTTGGCGATAGCAGTGGCATGCTAGCATCAAAAGTTTCTTTTATCAAAATTGAAGATAGTTACAGATATAGATTCAGCAGTGACAAGGGTTTGCTACTTTTCTGTTAGGCAGGGGCGCAGAGAGATTGTATTGTACGGACGGTTGAAGTGGGATTTGAATTTGGTGTTGTCTTTGTGGGTTTATCCTTACTATTATCTTTTTTTTATGCTCGTGCTCGGGTTGAAAGTTGAAATTGAAACAAGAAGAAGAAAGCAAGACATTAAATGGTGTCGTGCTATGTGCCCCTAGCCATATAGACAATGGACGCAGACGTACACGTACCTGAAATTTCACTCTTTTTGCCTGAAGAAAGACCAACCAATTCTTCGAGTTGGTATGGTTGATTAAAATTGGTGTTATTTTCTTATCAACAATTTTAGTATTTTATTACCGATGGATGAATTAGTAGTGTTATCGACTTCAATTCAATTGAATGTGACAATTAAGGGACATGACCACGCGGGTCGTAGACACTATTATTGCTGTGCTTTGGAACTTGCATACTATCATTAAGCAAAGGGTGAATGAATGCATATCTGCTACCATGGCCAACCAACTCACTCATGAATATCTGTAAACCAAATCCCAGCTACTGGCCGATGTCTGTAAATTTTAAAAGCACACTGCTACCTTATTTGTCCGTAAAAAATATCTTCATCATTTTTCTGCAGCTCCATACCAACAGGGGTTCTATTTTGTATTCTCGTGTGTTTATTACCTTGAACTTGAGAGAGTTTGAGTATAAAATATGTAACCATTAGAATGCATGTTGTGTTATTTGGCGGGTGACGTTAGAATAATGGCAGTGGCAGCAAAGAAGCCAGCGTTATGGTTATGGTTATGGACATCCAAGTCGCACGGAGATATAAGAATAGGGAGGGGACATCAACATGTTAATTTACATATAGACCACAAAATCATCCCTCCCTTACTTGGTAAGATGATCAGAAACATTTGTCAGTTTGTCAATATTGACGTTCTCCCTCCTCCTTGTCTTACACAAACATTCCTATTCCTTTTCAATTACACAAACATTCAAGTCATCATATGTTTAAACACAACAAACACTTATGGGTCTTCTATCACAACAGCTCCTGTTCCTCTGGTTAAATAATAAATATAATATATTATCATCTGTCTTATTATTTGTATCATTCATTTTCAATAATTTAATAACGTAAGAATTACAATATCATTTGTATAGTTTTTGACAAGAAATAATTAGATAAAACGTTGGAAGAGATCTTAGATGGTGTATCGAACAATAACAAGAATATACATGTGCCATCAAGATTTTAGAGGATGGTTGATGATACACGCAGGCTATTTCTATTTCTGATCTTGAAAATTATTTATTCTCAGTGAAAATTTGTGCAAAATGGTGCGCTTTCATTATTATTTCGAAAAAGAAAAAAAATCAGATATAAGTGTTAATTTCACAAAAGAAAAACATAACAATATAGTATCGACCAAACCAGAAAAAATCACCTTCCACCCCATTCAATAATAATGAATAATGATGATGATTGATACTATTCGGTACCCAACAAATTGGGGACTACCTACGAAGAGTTTTGTATATTTCCGTCAAATTAATGTCCTGAAAGCAGTGTAACCAAATCACTTGTAGTTGCGTGGTGGTCTGATCATCTTTTTTTTTTTTGGTTATTTTTTATTAATTTTATCTTTAAATCCAAAATCACAATCATTATAAACATCGATCTTACATGAAATAATGATTGGGTTCCACGTTTGCTGCTCATCCTTATATATAATGACTTTAAGAAATTAGTCTCGTGGCCAGCAAAATACAGGATATCCATCAGTTAATTAATCGTTCATCCAACTCAGTTTAGGACAGAATTCATCGTAATTAAATTCATGTATTTGATATGTGATTTTTTTTTTTTATAGGATAATATATGTCAGTGAATATTAATCCGTAAAGATTAAATTCTTATAAAAAAAAAAGTTTTTTTTTTTCATATAGTACAATTTATTTTAATTAAGGTGAAAATATAAATGTTTAATTAGCAATTGTTGTACTAATTAAGTTGTGGTAGAAGGTGGTTGAGACTTGAGAACTGGCTATTAAGATTGAAAGATGGAAGCTTAACGGAGCCTCGTGGTTTGAACGTGAGTATAATGAATGAATTTGATTTAAGGCAGCAATAGCATTAATTATGAGAGTGATGAATATCATATTCATATGGGTGACTCCTAATCTAAGTAAGAGGTTATTAAGTAGGTGGCCACCACATGTCGGGAAAAAGGCAAGATATTGCCCAACAAGAGGCTTGTTTGGAGGGGAACCAACTTCTCCTTCATAATTAACTGCTTTTCTATTCTCATTATTCATCCTATACCTAACAAACAGACAGATTGTGCCAACAAAACCCAGAAAAATGAAAAAAGGTAGCCAAATTTTCTAATTATACTGTCCCAAGTTTCCAACCTACGAATTAATTAATTAATTAACAATAGAATTAGAGCCCCCTCTTATGATGACCTACATGCACCGGGTTGGAACTTCTATCAACATCGATTATGCATGCATTTTCCAACACTGACAATGTCTTATCCACCATATCATGGGAAATGTCAACGAGCACTGGGACAATATTTAGACCAAAACTGCTTCATTTTCCTCGGTATTTGAATTTTGGATTATGCAACTAGAGACACGCATTTGAAATACTACTAATTAGATTAGTAGAAACTTTGACGTGAAGTAATTAGTTTTTGGTCATATTTGACGTTTTACTGATTAATTAGGTACATAGTAATTAATTATGGGTCTTGAGTTACGCCAACGTAAATTGGTTATACAAGTCCGTTAATTATTGTGAAAGATACTAAGATATGAAATCAAAATTAATTTTTGAAAATATACGCATGATTCAAAGACACAATAGTGACGCCAAAGATTTTGTGGGAAGCATAGCACATTACAATCAGAAACTTACAAAGGTTAAGATGTTGATGGAATGAAAAAGTGGGTTTTAGCTCTCACCACTAAGTTGTCCCAATAGCAAAAGATAAGAGCAAGTTTATGGTCTATAAAAGAATATCAACTCCAACATGAGGTTTCAGTAGAGGGGACACTCTTTTCCCAATCTATTCTTCCATTTGCTTCTAATTCTATCTTGACATATACATTGATTAGAAACGAATGGAAGAACCCTCCAAATAATAAACAAATAAATCTTAATTATGTTGTCTGGAGCTTTCTAAAAAGGCATCATCAACAACACCATTTGTAATACCACCTAACAGTAACGTATATCACGAGTATTAGATATATCAAATTTAAATTTTTTATAGATATTTTCTTAATAATTTAATTGAATTAATTTTTAATATAGTATTAGAGTTTTTTAGATTAAATCTCTTTATTATCACTTTTATAACTATATTAAAATTTTAAGATATCATAAAAATGGATAGAATATGCTATTTGTCCGCTGTGACGTTATTTTGGGTTAAAAAAAAACAGGTGACGTTATTCTCCATATGGCTTGTAACTTTCTTTGGGGCCAATCTCCTATGGCTTTAGGATAGCTGCTCCACACCATAATTGTATCCATTGTAACATCAAATATCAGAGAATCAAATTGAGATTCAATCCAGTGATGATCGACATCAAAGAACCTTTATATAGCTGATGTCATGGTGACTACTATAGGGTCCATAATTAACGTGTAATGTGGAGAACCAATTTCCCAGCAAACGAATAGAATCCTTCAATGGTGGGCACTGTGGACAAACAGAAAATTTCTGGTTTAAGCTAATTCCATAAAAGATAAGGGAGTTGAGTTGTGACATATATATATTATTCCGTGAACTGGTTACTCGTATTGTTGTTGTTGTAGGTGGAACTCCCTTTTCAAGATTTTTCATCATGTTGCCCTAATCCCACTAGCTATTAGCATGTTAAGCTTCAGCACCGTCAAATCCACTGAAGATTCTTATAATCTATTTTCCCATAATGCTTAGAGTGCCTTGCTAGAATTGAAGTTGTTTGGGCGTTGTACAATAATAAATAATATTATATTTTTTTGGTTAACCTCAAGCTGAGATTTGGTTACATTAGGTTACATATTTCAAGTTGAAAAATGGCGTTTTTTGGTTGTCATAGTTGAACCAGAACAGAACTATGTTGTATTAATCAATCAGAAGTGAAATGTCGACCAGAAAATTATGGGAAAAGAAGGTGGAATTGAACGAGGGATACACAAGACAAAGAATGTCAAGAATGTGCTTTGTCAGGGTGAATACAAAAGAACCCCACTTGAGTGGCTAAATATTGCACCTAACATGATGATAAGACGCTTTCTCATCAATTCTTAGCATTATTGTGAGTTTGGGTTTGATTTTAGGTTAATAATTGATGAGATGAGATATGAGGGCCTCATGGAATGCTTGGTTTTTGCTGAGACATTAATGTCTCTCTGCTTATTTATCACAATATATATGTGATCCTTCTTGAATTGAAAATGTGGTAGTGAGGCTGAGATGTTAAAGTTTGAACACTTCGCCGATAATGAAAGGCATCAACTATCAATAGTGGAAATCCATTTTGATAGGCTGCCATGCCAATACAATCATATAATTGCTAGATTTTAGAATTGGCGCATTGCCACCCTTCACATCAGACTTGTTTGTTGTCCTTCTTCTTTTAGGCTTCTGGAAAATACTTCGATTCAAAGAAGAACATCAGCATGATGTGGCAAAGTAATTGAAGGAGAGAATGATGTTGGACAATTTGGCACACTGATGGGCTTTTAAGTGAAACACTTCGTTCCATCGTTAGTTCCTAAAACCTTGATTTAGTATCCTCAGCTTAATAAAGCCCTCAAGGGAATTCCCTTGCCCTTTTGTTATAAATGCCTTGTGGTCCTTCCAATTAGTTGGGTGTGTTATTGGGCGACTAAACAGTTGGGTTTGATGAAATTATGTAAAAGATTTGAGCCACCCATTAAATGGGCATGCCTCGAAGGCTCGAAGTAGTTGCATTCGGATTGTAGAAATTGGATATAAATGGGTCCATAAAGATTTTGAAAGCACAAGCCCGTTAAGTTTCCTAGAATGAACACTTATTGGACTTTGTACGGAACAAAATTTCGTAAGAACACCCACCAATATGTAATTGCGGATTAGGCTTTGCTTCTATTTAATAAGATAAAGTTGAGTGTTCGGCCGTACGGGAACACAATTCTTTAAATATATATAACATAGTTGTCATTATTCCTACTATGCAGAGACTGAGACTGGTTTAACTTGCGCGGAACCTTGAGTTGTGTTCTTACAGCCATTAACTTAGCACGAAAACATGCAACCTCTCCTCTCTTTGGAGACGCACTTAGAATTGAGGCAAGTTGAGGAAGAGCAGAGGAAAGATATCCACTTTTTTAATGAAATCAAATACAAAATATGATATCATCTGAAATGTCAGAGCAATACTAGACGAAGGGGGATAGCAAATAAGTCAACAGCTGAGGAGGAGACCAAAGCCAAACCAAGTGGAAAATTGACCAGGTATAGTGCGCAGGGAGGCCAGCAATGAATAAAGTAACCTGGTTATTTGTTTCATGAATTTATACAAAGAGACACAAAAAGGTGGTAGAACCCAAAGAAAGCTTAAGCGAAGATAGTTGCAGTTGGGAAAATGGCAGCTTTGGTTGCATGCATGGCTCAAGACATGAAACGCATCCCAGCAGGCAGAGTCTCCTTTTGTTTGCTATAAAATAGAAATTTCTTACTTTCCAAAAGAAATATAAGCGTATTGTCCTCTATGGGTAATTGTTGATTCATTTGTACCCAAAAGTGAATTCATAAACTCTGTCGATAGAAGTTTTGTTCTCCTTCGTCGATTGTTGGTCAAATTTGTTTCACAATTCAGGCGCGTGGCAGAGTTGTCCACAAAAGTTGGTTCAATGTGATATTTCCTGTTTATAAATTAATAAAAGATTATTTGA
Organism: Bauhinia variegata; assembly: GCA_022379115.2. Taxonomy (NCBI): domain Eukaryota; kingdom Viridiplantae; phylum Streptophyta; class Magnoliopsida; order Fabales; family Fabaceae; genus Bauhinia; species Bauhinia variegata. Next base: position 16,607,718 of record CM039437.1, read on the forward strand.
AATGAGTGGCTACCCGCTGCCTCGCCTACCCACGAGTCTGTCGTTGTGTTGAGTTTAGTACGACAACATTAAATGCTTATTGCTCCCTTAACTTTTGATTTTCAGACTCTGCTCTTTGATTGTGGCAGACGCAGATCGCTTCCTTTCCTAGTTCCTTCTCTTTTTCTTTCTATATACTGTTTGGGTGGGTTAGGTGCTGACGCGCATCACTGTTTTGTGTCAACGTGTTGCATTGTTACCACCCTCACGCTAACTTTTCTTGCTCAAGTCTCAACTCAATGAAGAGAAATGGTAGTTTCAATTTCAAGTTCAATTATTTTAAAAAAGTTAATTTGATTAAGACATTCATAGTTAATCATCAAATCAAGAGAAAACTGTTGATTTATTTTTGTAAACTTATCCAAACAAACTCTCTTGTTCCAACTCCGGAGAGAGGAAAAAGTAAAACAAGAATGAGGGTGATGTGTGTCCGTACGCAGCTGTCAAGGCTTTACCCATTCTGTCGATGTATCTCGCCGCCAGATAGCAACATACTTGGTTTTATCATCAGTTGCAGCTGCAGCAGCATTAAATACAATTTTCATCATTACTTGGATTGGAAATATATTTGTATTTGTAAACCCTAATAAGCAAAAGGAAAACAAAAAGCGTTCTCTTAGCAGTGAGGGACGTGACCATCTGAGAGGCGCTATCAATTAGTAGATGACCCTATAATTTTGATCGAACGACTCCAAGACTTCCACGTCAGCTCAGCGACAATCCCCCTGTTCGGTTCTCCCACATGACGTGTGAAGTGCGGGTTGCTCCTCAACCTGCATTCAATAGAAACCTTATTCCTTCGACATTGTTATGTTGGAAGACGATGTGCGTTGAAACTCCAAGGCCGGGCATGGATTCTGATAGCAGAGCCAAGCATAATGCAAAACCACTGAGTGCAGACGCTGAGCCATTCTCGCTCACAAACAACTCATTTCTTCGGTTACCGCACGAGATTTATAGTGGTCAAATAGAAGTGCCATATCCTCAACTAGCACTACCAACAGACATGGTGCCGCCGTTTCCACCTTCCCTGTCACCGCCTCACCAAACAGAACCGGGACTTGTTTGTGTTTATAGTGAAGGACCAGTTATGCTAATCCCAAATTCCATAGAGGCCATGAATGGGTTTGGCCCTTATCAAGCTGCCTATTGGTATCCCAGCAATCCCGGATTCTATAATCATGTCCCCGCATCCTACGATGTGGAAGATATTAATACAAGGGTTTCCAATAGAAGGATGGGTAGAACTAGAATTACAACGTCATCAGTAGCCCCTTCAACATCGCCTCAATGGAGGGTCAAGGCAAGAAACAAAAACACAGTTCATCAAACTAGCAAAAGCGGTGGTGGTACTAGTACTAGAGCTATTGACCGTCCTCTTATACCGTTTCCTTCAACCCTTGAGGAAGCTGAAAGCTCCGAAACAACTACTGTAATGATTAAAAATATCCCATACCATTATCGGTAGGCTAACTTTTTCATGCTCTTTTGTTCATGGCTACTTAATACTCAGCAGCAACAGACCTTAATCTCTGGGAATTATCCGCTTGGTCTCTCCATTTTGGGTGTGAAAATAGCGCAACAGATCTGTTTGATACTTGTTTCTATTGTCCTCTTTTGGCCATTTTATTAATTACTAAATCTCTCTTTTTTCACAAGTTATTTAATGAACTAATGCATGATCTCTGTGCATTTATTGATGCGTGCCTGAGACTTTAATTCCGGGCATGATTGGTGATGATTTTCAGGTTCAAGGATTTGCTACAGATAGTGGACTATTATTGCCGGAAGGAGAACCGCCAGTGCGCTGATCCTTCCCGTTGGGCCAAATATGATTTCATTTATTTGCCCATGGACTACATGTAGGAACCACTGGCTTTTTGTTTTTCTTCGTCTTTCTTTTTTTTTTCTAATAATAATAATAATAATAATCCATTGGCTTGTCTTCCTGGAATTTTCTCAGTATACACGCCCGTGACTCAAAGCTATCAAATCTTGGGTACGCGTTCGTGAATTTTACAACAACTGTAGCTGCCTTCAAGTTCTACGAGCAATTCCATGGATACAAGTGGGACGAGGGCAGGAGAAGGAAACCGTGTGAGATAACTTGTGCCAAACTACAGGTCTGCTTTCGTTTGAATATGATCGGATAGTACTTACTGCTAGAAGAATCTTATTTTTTTCAAAAAAAAAAAATAATTATCGACTTTGGTGTGGGGTTTAGGGAAAAGAGATGTTGAAAAATAGATTTGAGCGGAAAATTTTCAAGAGCAAATGCCCTAGTTTCCGTCCGGTTGAGTATTCACCTGCCCGGGATGGTTTCAATGTGGGAATCAGAGGAAAACCAGTGGGGAAGTACGTGGAGGGTTTGCCCAGACGAGACAGCAGCTGAAGTTGAGTGCAGTGTGGTTAATCCTTCCTGGCTTATTTCTGGGGATGGATTCGGAAAGATGGTTATTTTTCTTTAAATATATATAGGGTTAGGCATGTTCGCTTCTCTAGTTTAAACATGGCTGGCAGTGTTGTTTTGTTTGGTGCATGTTGTATGTATGTTTTTTTTTTTCCTGATAGGTGGGTTAATAGGAGAATGTCGGGAAGGAAGGATCCTTTGTTTTCATTCTCTCCCCGGATACTTCAAGTCCGGGGTGAAATGGAAACATGGGTTTATTACTACTGTGTCGGGGTCGTCGGAGATTTCTTCTAATCCTTTCTCTGTGTGTTTCAGGTCATTCTAGGTCTGTTGTTGCACTTTTACATTTGAAATGGAGTTTCTTTCTCTCTTATTTATCTTTGCTGCATAAAATTTTATATATTTAGAGTATGGCAGATTTAGATTTTATATATTTGTGGTGAGAAAAAAATTATGGGGATAAATTTAAGCTGTTGATGTTGATTTTAAATTTACTAGATGAATTATTTGAAAAAATAAACTTATTTAAGAACTATAAATGCATTTTATACATGTGGTACATTTATAACATTAAATTTAAAATTAATGACATATTTACCTAAAGTCAATGAGGAGGAATGAAATTCGGTTTGATAATCCTTGCTTGTTATTGTATATCACTGTTACTATTTATTATTATAGGCTTATCCAGGTTTATAAAGAACATTAATTAGCAAAATAAAATTAAGTGGTTGTTTTTCTATTCATTGATAAAGTAGAGGTTATCTTATTTGATCTTAGGGGCTCATAGGTACAGATAAGAATAAATTATGCTAGTTCACGAGATAAATCAGTTGACTTTGCTGATGAGTTAATTTTGCTAATAGTTCGATAAGTTGGCAAAACTGCTCGTGTGTTGATGAATACAGCTCCAAGTCTAAATTTTTGGTTTGTGTAGTATGTAAGTTTAGTTTGAGTTTTTATAAATCTAATTAATAATAATAATTGTATTGTTTTTATAGTATATTTTATATGGATTATGTTTTACTAATGTTTAATGATATGGTTTTATTACACTGTTGTTTTATATATATTTTTTTTTATAATTTATGATGTTATTTTAATTTGTTAAATGAATATTCACGTTTTTGAGTCTTAATTTTATTTTATCAATTGAGTTTTCCGAGTTGGTTCGAGTTTGCAAATTCTGACACAGCCAAATTTGAATTGGGAGTTCGTCAGTTTAGTATTCTCTATTCACTAATTTTCAAGTAAATTTCAAAATTAAAAGAGCATTTATCTAAAATGAAATTTTTACCGTAAACAATCCTTCCTTAAAATATTAGAGTGAAGTGATTAAGAGGGATGGCATTGTACTATTATTAAGTACACAATAAGCATGTTTGGTTTGCAAGAATGGATCTTAATGAAAATGGAGAGAAGAAAGAAAACGGTATTACCCCTTGAAGCTCACATTCAAGTATGTGTTGGTATTTTATCAGATTATGAACAAAAAAAGGTAAAGTGTGTCCGAAAGAGGGTCTTTTATGCGTACGGTATGCACACCAAAACATAACTCACAAGAAGCGTGACCCAGTTCTTTTTATAAATGACTACATGAAAACTTCTTTGGAAGCAAATTTTAAGGGAAGGATCGTGAAAAGATTCCTGGCACCATAGAAAATCTAATAAGAAATTGAATTTGCTTCTTGGCGCGATCAAAATCATCAGAAAGATGATAATATGTCGTTGCGAGCATTTAGGGCATGTTTGGCTAATATCTTTGAATTACATGGCTGAATCCATCTCATCCTTGCGAGACCAACCAGAGCTGTGAAAACGAACTAGGATTATAGCAACACCAGATACACTCCGCGTAAGTGTTCCTTTCCAGCTGATCTGGCTAAATTGCAAGGGCTTCCTTTAATTTTTTAAGTAAAACAATCTGCTCTGCTCCACCGGACACTGGCATTTTTTAGACATCACTATCAATCAACTCAACTGCTACAACTACTTCAGTTATCAGTACATACATTCATTCACAGTCAGGCTGCGGTATTGTAGTGTTATCTGATTTCTTTCCAGAGTGATTTGTCAACAGTGAATAGAATAGTGTGTTGATTGACAGAAAGATGGTGGTGAGGGTGACCACCACAAATACTTACCCAACAACTGGCGTGTTATCGAAAACAGATCTGATTGGTTAAAAATACCATTCTAATCAGATTCAGAACAATATGAAACATTGTTTGCGCAAGATTCACAATTTCATAATCTGGCCAAGCATTAATTAATGAGACCCATTGGTAACAAATTCAACTGAACTTGTAAATATTTGAAACTGCATCTGATTCAATCCAACAAATGTAATTGCAATGCAGAGTACGGATTCTTACATAATCCCAACATAGCAAGTTCATCAATTGCTTGAAAGGAACATAGCCCATTTACTTCTTTTTCTTGCCAGCTATGGCAACCTTCTTACCCTTCAAGGTTCGGCAATTGTTTTTGGTTCGCTGTCCTCTGCAGGGAAGCCCCTGAATATGTCTTATCCCTCTATAGCACTGGATCTCCTTCAATCTCCTTATGTTAAGCGCATTAAACCGTCTCTGGAAGTGAAGCACCCAGAAAGAATTGTTATTACACTCGCAAAGATGCCAATATGAATGAATAAGAGAATGCTAGATAATGTACCAAGTCGCCTTCAACCATATATTTGGAGACTTCATCCCTCAGAGTGACGAGTTCTTCCTCAGACAAATCTTTTGTGATTTTGTTGTCCATGCCTGTATCAGTCAGGATTTGGCGAGCTCTAGTCCTACCAACCCCATGAATATACTGAAGAGAATACTCAATTCTCTTGTTGTTTGGAATCTCCACACCTCCAACACGAGCACATTGGATGCTTAGACCACGAACCTGAAGATAGTGAGTCAGATTGATCGAGTTTAAACCAAACACAAGAAAGTATAATAATCCTCTATACAGACCATAAAAGCCTTATTTAAGTGTAAGAATCTGCACTCGTGTGATACTGAGACACACAAACTTCACCACGCGAAGGGAAATCTAGCCCATTTAACTATATGTTATACATTAATTTGAGCTAAGCGAATTGAAAACCTACTAGTCGTTTGAACTATTTTAAGATTTTAGGGTTTTAGTTAATTCATTTTCGTTGGTTTTATTTGCTCAATTTCCGAAGCTCGAGGAGTTGGCAACGAACAAAACCCTCAAGGGAGGAAGTTAAGGCAATTGAAAATTTCCAGCATGAACGAAACGATTTCCCAGAAGTCAAGCAGAGTAAAAAATAAAGCGAGACTTCGTGTTAGCCCTTACAAGTTACAATTGCAACAAGAGGGAAAGAAATTGAAAATAATTCAGCAAATGAATGTAACTAGTTACCTTGGGAGGGCTCAAAATGGAGAAAGAGGCGCTCTTAGAAAGAGAATTGGAGCTATATCCATTGTAGATTACAGAGAGTGATGGCGCAACAGGTATCGCTAGTGTTTGTGCCATCTTGTTACTGTATCCAATCCTCACTGCGTATTCGGACGAAGAAGAAGAATTGTGCGGATATGCAGAGAGGCTTATCCATCCAACTCAATGGGCTATCCCATTTGTGTGAGTGTAAGGCCCAACAATGAGGTTGGTCTAACCCACCATTATTCTAGAAGTGGATTTCTTTTGTCACCCCATGCATGTTTTACACCCCTACCTCCTTAATAGGAGATATGGGGTGGGAAAAGAAAAGCCGGGTGTTAAAAGAAATCACCCATTAAGCCCGTTTAGGCAGATTGTTTGAAAAGGACTCGTAGTGATAAAGCGGAAATTAGGCATTGAGAAATAATTTTTGTGTAATTTTCTTAAAAACAAACTATTTTAGATCCTCCGTAATGAATATTAGGGAAACCACTTTTAGGAGTAACGAGATACAAATTTTTTTTTTTTTTTTGACTCATTAAATCGTTAAAAGTTTTATTTTTAGTTGGAGAGGTTTAAATTTGGGGTGGGTGGTGAGGTAGATATAGTAAGCTCAGATTGTCTGCTGAGGTGATTTTAGTTATTATTATTATTTTAAATTAAAGATAATATAGTAAAAATAAATAGAATTTTGTTAAGAGAATCTGATTTTTTCCGTCCATTGTTAGTTTGAAGGGAAAGGATTTGGCAGGGGGACGAGTTGTCTTGGAAATGCTTGATGATTCAATTTTCAGTGTTGCAAAACAAAACCTCTCATCTTAATTTAAAGAATAATCTTGTTAGCTTATTAAAGGATTAGCAAAATTTAAGCATCGAATTGGAGATCCCCCTTGGTCATTCGGATAAATAAAAGGTGGCATACCAAATGCATGCTTATTTCTGATTTGAATGCGCAAGTAGTTTCGTAAAAGTACACACACGTAGTATGTCCTAAAAGCATTGTATTGTAGGCATCTAGATCTATGGGAGACAATTGACAATGAGACGAATGTCGTCCATGTCCACAACTCCATCTCCATTGACATCAAGAGAAGCAACGATGCTATTGCAATTCTCAAGAGACAAATTAGGGCCCAAATTGGCCATAAGCTCGTGTAGTTCTTCCGCCATCAAAACCTCATTCCCATCTTCATCCAAAGCTTGAAATGCTGTTCTGAGGAAATTGGCAAGATCACCCGACTGCAAATCCTTCGTGTTCAGCTCCAAGAACTCATCTATGCTCAGCAAGCCGTCCCTGTTTTTGTCCCCTTGTTGCATCATCGCCCTCACCTCCTGCTCACTAGCATTGTACCCAAGTGACGCCATGATTCCGCCCAGCTCCGCCACGCTTATGTGCCCATCATTGTCTCCATCAAATGCTCTGAATGCCTCCACAAGTCTCAGAACACGAGTCACAGTTTCAATTTCAGCAGAGAGAGGACAAGATTGAGCCATCCAACCATTCAAGATCAAAGCTACGAGCTAGAGCTAGAGCTAGGTGTATGCTGCTCTTGCAATTTTATTTTGTTGCTTATTAATTATATACACGCCAATCCGTCGATATAAATAGCACAGAAAAGGGAACCAAATTTGTTAAGGTTGCTATTCTGTTCCTACCAAAGCCGAGTAAAAAGACAAGATATAAAGAATCCCATGCTCTTAATCTTATTCATTCTTATCTTCACCAATGTTCTGGGAATAAAGTTAGGGAGATTGTGCGCAAATTTAATATTGCTGAGGTCATTGTAAACACATATGCCAAGCCAATGTTCCAGATAACATAAATAACGTGATATCCCCAACACTGGAATCCATGTTATTCGATTAACTTGTAATTTTTTTATTTTTTATTTTATTGTGAGCGTGTGTCGATTATATATGCTTAAAATTAAATTAACAGACTTATTATTACAACCTGACAAATAATGCTCCAAGAACAAAGTGACTTTCTTGTAGCTGATTCCAAATTTGCCTTTAGCAAGTTGTATGCCTTTTCTTGATTCCAGGAAAACGAGATGCTGCCGGTGACCGGCACCACAGCAATGTGTGCATGACGCGTCGGGGTATTCATCCCAGAATACCAGAGGAATTGGGCTCTTTATGAATGGTTAGATTGTTAAGTTGGGCTGGGCCCTAGTCATTGTAGCGTCACATGCCAGGATGACCAAGACTTGGAACAAGTACATGAAAAACAAGTGAAACCATTTTTCAGTTGTTTTGAGCCAAGCCAAATTGAGTTCTAAGTAAGTCATGACTTTGAGTACCGTACCAATAGCTGTCCATTCCGACGTGCGTTGGTCTGTTTGTTTGGTAGAGAAAAGAAAGAGAGCCGTGCGCGGTTCTATAGTATTCACTGCAGTGTGCTTGAATCATCTTTTCAGCTGAGTTTCATTATCACAAGTTGGAAAGAACAGAAAACACGTACATGTTATGTCATATTTGCAAGTAGCACAAAGATGAGAAAGAGAGAGTCGATTTGCCAAGAGGCAGAGAGGAGAGGAGAGAAGCGGCTGATAGATCAGTTGGCCTTCTAGGGCCGCCAAGGTCAACTTTAATTCTGACCACAAAACACAACACAGTTCATGTTACGTTACTTTACCTACCACGTGACGGCCTTGCAACTCGCAAACAACTTGTCCACCAAAACCAAAAAAGCATTTACACAGAAAAATTTATCCACCTTCAGAACAATCCTCTGTTTTTTACGAAGATCGTCATTGCATTATGTTACGTGCTATCTTCTTTTTCAACTTATAATAATAAATAAATATCAGAATTTTACGCACATATAGTTTATTTTATTTCATGAAATTAATTATCATAAAAAATAAAAAAAAAAATACTTAATTATCTAAAAGAGAAAATAATTTAAGAAAGTTGCATATTTGATAAGTCAGAAACTCATTAGGCACTTACCACAGCTAATATTTTGGTACTATTTTTATTGGTCCTTTGTAGTATTTTATATATAATACATAGGTTTATTTTCAATTTATTTTGAATACGTTTGAAAGTGACTATTAAATACAATAAAATAAATTAAAGTGCCCACGGATTGTTTATGAAAGCAAAAACAGTCTAAAGCAAGTATACTATAAACAAATTTGATGTGATCTATTTTCTTAATATTTTCAAAGCAGCCGCCTTAGTTCCTAGCACAACAAATCAAAGGTGATTAACTGTGCATTTCTTAAATAAAACAGCTTTGTCGTTGATCACAAAAGGACAAAATTATGCGGTTGACACTGTAAATTATTAAGTACTTTTTCCCAAAGTCTTTGGAGATCATTTCCTACCTGTGTGGATGTCATTATTATTAGTTATTATTGTATGTTATGGTTTGATGGATATTACTAGCTAGCTTGCACGTAAACATTTCTGTTGACGTTATATATACATGATTTATTTTTAGGTTTTAGTATGAGTAATTAATTAATATCTTTTAAAGATTAAAGTAATTATAATTATAAATATGTGATTTTATTATATGTTTAAACCCTTAATATTATATATACCTCTCAATCATAAAACTCATTTACTTATCAATTGGCACATAATGGGTGTAGATGCATTTTTTTAACAAATTAAACGTTGGGTCAACATATGAAATGACGTAGGAACTTAGTTGATAATATCAGCACATCGAACCAAATGGGATGGGGTTTGTATTCGTTAAGTACAATTAACGTAGTCCTTTTGATTAGTTGTCCGGAACATATATGACAATGATGAGGACTGAATGGCTGGCGTGGGCCATGGGCATGAGCCCAAAGAAGCCCTAAGCCCAAGGTAGGGCCTGTTTTACCTTCATCAAGCCAAGTATAAAGGGTCAGAAGAAAACAGAGAGAGATATAGTCCTTCGAAAAAAAAAACACAAAACACTTTCTAGCAAAAGCAACAGCGGCCTATCCGGCTGGTAAGAGTAACAATTAAGTAGGATCCGCGAGATCAGGGCGAATCCCACAACAAACAAGAAACTTAATTAATCAATAAATTAAATTAATCACATCGATTCTCCTTCCATGACCCAAGTTGAAGTTAAATATAAAGTATGTTCAAGCCCTGCAAGAATAGTGCCGTTGGCAACTTGGCATCTTTCATAAACAAGAACATTTGTTAAGTACCTTGCCTATCTACGATTCTATAGAAAGTGGTCGTGGTAAAACTTAAGACCAAACTCGATTAAATTTTTGAAAAATGGGTTATTTAAGAAAGAATATCAAGCACTTAATACAAGTTGAGATGGTGATTGGTTTTGTAGATTCCTTTTTAATTTTCGGCAAACAGGTTTGTTGATACAAGGGACACGTGACCACAGTATCTGTGAATGTCCCCACCCACCTTGTTTAATAATGGAACAAAAGTTACGGAACAACTAGGGATTCCTCTTTATTTAGTTATTATTATAGGAGAGGCCGCGTTGGTGTTTGTAAAAGCTTGTTTAAGTGACCTTTCCGCGCCCCAAACAACACGTTTGCTTCAGAATTGACCTAAGAATCTCTCTGAAGGGTGAGGCCGTGGAGATACGTCTCTCAGTCTTAGATACAGCTCTGGTCAACACATCTCATGCTCATGGCCCTCTGCCCACCAACCTGTACATTGGTTTTACCATACTATCCCTTGAACATTGGAGGAAGTTTCATCTCTCCATCCAAAACAAGACAAATGCACCATGAAATGATTACGCTTAGGAAGTGGAGTACAGAAAGAGCTTACTTGATTTCAAAGATATTTAAATTTTAGATAAAATTCAAAGATTTCAGCACTTCTTGATGGAACCAAAATAAACATATACCATACCTTTTAGCCCCACAGATTTTGGTAGGTACGTAGGAAGTTTTTTGCAACTAGTGTTTAAGTCAAAATAGAAAACAAAGAAATCGTTATCGGACTTTATACTAAGATTCTCTCGGATCGATCTGTCTTTGATTGTGAATTGGGAAGAGAGAATGCAGACACTTTTCAGAGGGAAAGAACAGATATTTTAGGTATGTGGGAAAATAACAAACAGTAAACTATTTTAAACAGATGAAGCTAGCTTCTTTCATGCATATACCTTATCTAGAATATATTAGGAATAAAATTAAGTAATTCTTAAATTGGAACCCTAGATCAATTGGGCAAATTCACATACAACTTTTATAAATACAAATTAAGTGAAGTCAAAAAATCTTGACTTGCTTGTTTACAGGAAGGACTTAAACTTCACGTTGTGGTCCACCATATTTTTCATTTCTTTTCTTTGGGATAAAAATTAAACAAATTGAAATATAGACAATATACTAATACTTCAAGTACATATACACATAGTTACACAACCTTTTCCTCTGCCTTCCTAGTACTAGTATTAGTACTAGTAGTGACTAAAACACGAGCAAACTATTCTTGGTGTCATAACCCATCTTCTCCAAATTAGGCTGCACTGCGAACTGAATCATGGGTGGTGGCCCACAAGTCAATGCCAAGGTCTCCTCGGATGCCGGTGGGCAATGCTCCCTCACAACATTCTCCGTGATGAATCCCAAACTATATTGCCACCCTTCTCTTATGCTCTCTTGCACTACGTACCAAACCTTGAACCGATCACTATATTCCTTAGCCCACGCATCCATCTCTTCCTTCAATAATATATCATCCTCCGTCCGGTTCGCGTAGACCACGTACATTTCGGTCCGGTCTTCTGGGTCTTTGAGAACCGCTTGAGCCACTTGGTAGATGGGTGTAATCCCTGTCCCACCTGCCAACATCGCAAGCTTCTTGGCAAACCTGTGCTTGCCATGAACCAAGAAGTTGCCTCTCCCAGTGTACTCTATGTGTCCTAATGGACCTTTCACATCCAAGGTAGAACCAATGGGCAAAGAATCCAAGTACTGAGACATGAGGCCACCGTTGGGGAACTTGGGGTGAACCCCTTTGAAGTAAATCTTGACCACTAGATCAAAGTAGCCCACCTCATCAACGCTGCTGGTTGGAGTGTACGCTCGCATGCATAACTTCCCATCAGTGGTAGCGCATACGAATATGTGCTTTCCAACTGGCAAACCCATGACTTGGTCCTCCGAAGGTAAAGAAAAGCGGAATAGTCTAACGTCATGGGAGATGGATGTTTTTGAAACCAGCTTGCATGGGATTTTTTCACGTGGGTTAAGAGCCACAGGACGTTGCAGTGTGACCTCCTTGATTGGGGCCAAGTGGGTGACACTGGTCATCTCTGAATTGCCATGCACGGAATTATCAGGCGATGAAGGGGAGGAATCGGAGACGTAACCGGTGGTCATGAGCTCACCGATTCGGTAATCCTCGAGCATCTTCTTGGCCTTGTCGGAATGGATGGCTTCGAACTCTTCGGTACAGTCGGTGCCGGCGTTGATGAGAATACTGTCGTTGCCACCAGGGTGGTCTTTGAGGAAACGGGTGCAATCGTAGACGTGTCCATGGACGATTATCCAAGCAGAATCGGCGGTGCTGTGCTTCTGCACTTCGGACATTGAGAACATTTTTGTTGTGGTGTTCATGAAGGGTGTCGAGACACTCTTCTTGAGGCTTTGGTTGGACTCCGACGACATTTCTAGGTGTCTTTCCTTGGCCATCCACCCACCAGGTTGGTTGCCTGGTCGGGCAGGGTGCTCGAACGCAATTCCAATCTCCCCCTTGTGTGGCTTGCATACATTCGTTTTCACTCTGAACCAACAGTTGTTCATCATGCCCTGCACAGTAAAAAATAACAATAATTTTAACATTTCTTCGTAGTAATTTATTTATTAACATTATATATTATTATTTATTAATTAATGAAGCTCTAATTATAGTCTTGTCCAACTAATAGTGCTGTCAAAATGATAGGTGGCGCTGGTAGTGGTACATTTATCCACCAATAATATTTCCACACATGTCTGGTTCTGCAAGGGGACTGTCAGAGATCCAATGCTTAAGGCACCAATGTGGCAAAAATTAATATCTTGTTGCTTTGGTTAATTAATCCCTTCAGGGTCATCGAGTTTGATTATTTAAACATTGTCGGTTAAAAATTAAAAAAGCACCATATTTTTTAATATAAATATTAATTTTAATTCATAAAAATTGTAAAACCTGTCTATTTTATTGAATTAGAGAAGCATGCATGCATGTAGTCTGCTAGGTCAGATGTATATATACCATGACATTCCAAATGAGCTTCTCGGGCTGGGTGTTGAGGGCCTCGTCCCAAGCTCGCACCGCAATCTCCTTGGCACCGAGGAGGTCTAGCACTTCCAACTCCAAGGACCAGAAACACCAGCACCAGTATTTACCGTATTTGTTAGGTTTTTCTGGGGGGTCCAACGTTGCCACGTGCCACGTTTCTCCACCGTCCAGTGTCACCTCAACACGTGTAACCTTCCTCCCACCGCCTGCACATGTAACAAGAAACATCCTAAATGGAGAGAAAGACAAGGAATTTTCAACCCTCTTCCGTCTTAATTGCGAGTTGCAATCACAAAGTAAGTAAATTATATAAATATATATTACCTATTACAGAATACCATTTTCCAAATTATATATATAGTTAGAGAAAATGAAAAAGAAGACTAATGTCCAATAAACATTAACTTTTTTAAAGGTTGACAAGAAAACAAAAAAAGGTGACATTTGAGAGGAACAACTTTTGATTAAAATCAAATGGATAACAATCACGTTCCCTTGATAGTGTTAGAGGCAATTAGCCAGTGGACAATTAGAAGGGGACAAGCATAAAAACGAGCCGTACTTGTTAGTTGTAAGAGTCAGATATTTCATGGCAATTCACAACCAGCTTGTAGGAATAAAGCAAGAATGTTCCATTATATTATGGGTTAGGAGTTTGGAACTTTACCGGAATATGCATAGCCTCTCAATACATAAGGCCTCTGAGCAGTCCACGAGTTTATTGGAAGGATCTCTTCATGACACGGCGTCGTTATTACTGAGTTAATGTTGAGCTCGTTGATTATGTACTCTGGCTTGTACCACCAAGCTGCACTCAACCATTAAAACTCTCAGTATTATATTTTTAACCAAATGGATGGAAAAAAAAAAAAAAAAAAAAAATATATATATATATATATATATATATATATATATATATATATATATATATATATATATATATATATATATATATAATTAAGAGAAATGAAAAGACAGCAAGTAGAGAAGAAATTAAGTGCATGGTATTGGATCGATGTATACCTTCGGCATTAGCTAGCTCGGCATCAACGTGGGAGGGAAGTACTCTGTTGTCCTTGTAATGGTAGTAACTATCGGATTCTTGGGTGGTTACTATGATTCGCTTAAGCCATTTCACCATACGACCACCAATGAAACCCGGTATGATCATCCTCACGGGGAAGCCATGGTCCGGCGCTAAACGCTCGCCGTTTTGCATGTGAGCTAATATTATGTCACGGGATGGATCTAGTGCAATCTCCCTCTTAATACTAGTACCGTACTTAGAGCCACCACCACCAGGGAGGTCCTCAGCACCTTCGAAGCACACATTGAGTGCTCCCTTTGTACGGCTATAGATGCCACATCGCTTGAGAAGGTAACGCAGTGGCACGCCTCGCCACAGCGCAGTGGAAATAGCACCTGCTCCCCAGTTAAAACCAATACTCTGCTTCACCATGTTTTGTTCCTTGCGTCGGTTTCCCGCGCAAACCAGCGTAACGGGAAACTCTACGCTGGGGAAATCATTAACGAGTTGGTCCATAGTGAACCGGGCGGGTCGCTTGACGAGACCGCAAACCTCGACGGTCCAGTCATCCCAGTTTCCTTTGGGGACCGGGCCATGGTTGCGAACGTAGTGAAGAGGAACCGGAGTTATGAACCCATGGTGCATGAGTCGGGGCAGTGGAGGCTCCGAGTTGAAGGGATGTTTCCCCGTTAGACGGATCAAGGAAGAATTGCGGTGGATCCAGCCGTCAGCCGTTCCTTCATCGCGGGGGTCCAAGATGGAGGACTCGAGTTCGTCGTTTCCCTTTCGTACGAGATCCTTGTAATCTTCATCCTCACTTTCGTCTTCGCTGGATGAATCCGCATCGAATAGAAACGGTTCCGATCTCGTGGGACGCGAAAGGTCTAGATTGGAGGGGAAGTTGCAGCCGCGAATCGGGGAGTCGGGACGGTGGTTGGAGGTGGGAGGCTTAAATGTGCGAACGACACCGTTTAAGTGTGGTTCGAGACCAGCGTATTGACGGTTTTGCACGGAAGCCGCCATTGCAGAATTTGAGATGGATGGAAAGGGACAGTGGCTGGGAAATAGGAGAGGAGAGGGGGAAAAAAGAAAAGAAAAGTAGTGTTTCTTGTTTTTGTTTGTTTAGGAATTGTTTAACAACATGGGAGATAGATAGTCTATCACTTTCTGATAGGAAAAGAGGGAATTGGAATTTGTGAGGGTGAATTGCAGTGGCAGCGAGAGGTGGCCTTAACGTGGTTTATATAGGAGTCGTCGGGGAAGAAGGAGGCCCACCGAAATCAAATATTACTTTTGCGAGTGACGTCACTTTTGTTTTCTTTTTGATAATGGTCCGCATACTGTGGGTGTCCCGAACACAAACAAAGCCGATGCGCAGCTACGGCCAGGATTCGGCTCAAGGGTCCATAGACATCATAGCCCCACAGCTAAACTGACAAACATCAGCCACTTAATTCAATTTCTTTTTATTATTATTATTATTTACACATATTTATAAATTTATCATTAAATGATATTTTTTTTAATAAAGAAAATATCATTTTTCATGTTTCTCCTTTTCTTCTTTTCTTCCTACACCATATAAGTCGTATTCACAGCATATTTCATAATCAATCTCTTCTCATCAATTGTAAAAATTTATACACCAGTCAAATTTAAACCATTCAAATTCAAATGGAGACGCTTCAAAAAAAAAAAATGAATGAAAAATGGTAAGAGGCAGGTTATATTAAAATTCAAAATATCAGGCAAATATAAGAGAAGAGTTACGAAAAATCACATTTTTCTAAGTAATTTTTTTTTTCCTAAAGATGTAACAGAGTCATCGTAATGAGACACCGAATTCAACTTACGAAATTTCATAAGATTATTTTTACTTGAAATTTCTTACCATTTTCAAAGCTCAAAACCCAATTTGACCATAATATATATATATATATATATATATAGATACACACACACATACAAGTCATGTTATTATTTTTTTTTCTTTTAGTATAAAGTGAAATCATGAATTAAGAAGCTAGCGAGGTTAGCTCAGACATAGCCTCACGAGCGATTAAAGACTGGCCAGATGAGATCTGTCCATATGAGTCTATTGTGTTTTGGTCCAAGAATAGACAATCAATAAAATTCAATATATATACTTCCGTAAAGGTGTTTGCATTTGCATGCATGTGTTAGAGTATTTTTAATTATGATATTTATTAAGTTTTATATCGTAATTATTTATATTATTTTTATAAATTTTTATGATGATACATTATTTTATATAAATTTTTTTTATTCATATAATTTTAAAAAAAAAATTAAACGAATTTTATAAATTATTTTATATTTTTATTTATAATTAATTTATTATACAATTTTTTTTATATAAATTTTTATTTCTTTTTTATAAAATACAAATAAACTTTATTTTTTTTTCTTAATTACTAATTTTATATTTAAGCAACTTATTCTCTCCTCTTTCTTTTATCTCATTACCTTTCTAGTAATGCAACATGCTATGTATCATTACATAATCTTATGCAACACATGATTACCCCCACTAGATATGCTATTAGTGAAAGTAGCAAGCAACGCAAAGCTGCCAACCAATAAAATAGAATAATGAATTTCCAAGAGAAAAGGGGAAGTGGGTTCTGGAATGTGAAAGAATAAAATCGATTCCCCAAACAATAGCAATAATATATATTATATATTATCATTCCATTTCCGCCACCCATTTATCATCCTCAACACAAGTCGACCAAATGCCAAAGTAGGTTCTGGAATTAACGCTAGAAAAAAAAAAAAAACAATTTCCCTGTAATATTGCAAAGCTTTCCTTCTCTCGCGCTGTTAATAAATTTCATGAAACACGTGCAATTAACGTCAACTTGCTTGTTGCATGCATGCAGAAGCTTCATATATTAATTAAAATAATCTAACGATCCATGAACATATGTGCCAAATAATGCAGATACAATATCGTGAGCTCTAGCTAGCATCATATATAATCAACCACGATTGCAGTTATTAATTCTTTTTTTTCTTTAGTTACAAGAACTTTAAGCTGGGAACAGTAACCCCGATTTTACCACATTGATCCTTGAAATATTATGAAGTTAATGGCAGAATTTTTCTCGGGATGGCTTCTAATTATATAATATCGTTCTGATCTGCAGTATTGTAAAGTCTGATATGAGTATAATTCTCTCAAGAGTCTATGTTAATTGACCAAAAAAAGAAAGTAAAAAAAACATTTATTCTAAAATTCCCAAATTTGCTCTGGTTATAGCTTGTAATATAGAAAGTTCCCAAATTCTTTTTTTTACATCAGCAGTACTTTTCTCCCAGTGACTTCTGGTGAATTTGTTAATAATGAATTAATTTGTTTGCCCAAATTAAATAGCTCGGTTATCCCAGTAGTCACTTGCACCACCAGAAAGATCAAAAAAGGCTTAGTCATTCTTATACTGTTATCTATATATATATTCCTCAGGAAAAATACCGCTTTCACTAAATTATGTGGCCAATAATATATTACATATACGAGCACCATGATTAGGGTATTTATGTGCACACACACACGTAAGAAAACAAAAGGGTAGAAGTAACTCATTTAAGCATTTAATTATAATGTCGCAATACATGTAGCTTGCTAACTCGAAAGCATGTTGAAGATTCTTTGCTAGAAGAACAAGGTGCAGAGAGATCTCGATACATTCAATCATCAAAAGTGAAGAAAAGTGACACTTGGGGTGAGGATTTTCTTTATGATTCTTTTAATTCTTATAAAAGTTGTTGAATCTGATGAAATCGTTGTTTTTAAAGTTTGTCAGTTTCCAAACCTTGTAGCTGTTAGTTTAGAATCCAAGATCGCAATATTCGAATGTCACTTTGCTTTCCTACATATATCCAACATAATATCATAGGTATACAGAAAAAGAGTGTTATTCATATAATAACTATGTTTTTTAGTACCGCAATTCAACTGCATCATTTAAAAAAAGGCCCTCTATTTTTTGTCTTATTTAAATTGATTTAGAATTTTGAAGAAACTAAATAGCAAAAACAAAGCAGTTATTTACACGTTTAATTAAAAATGGTGAATCTCCAACCTCAAGGACACCTTGATAATAATGTCTATATATCTCTTGTTGGAGTCAGTAGGTTCAAATTATTCATGATCCGGTTTTAATTGCTTTTTATCATGAAATTAATTGAAATTCTTATTATTATTAAACCCAGAAGAACTGTTGATAATTCCTGGAAAATTAAAAAATTCCAAAATTCAGCAAGAAAAACTATCAACCATAAAAAACTAGAATAAGGAACAAAATATAGAAAATTTTAAGAAGTAAAAGTTTCTATATATGGAAATGCTTTGCCGAAGCTAATTAACAAAAGAGTAAAAGTCATCCATGTGTTTGAATCAATTTTTGATTAGCTTTAGTTAATTATATAGTATATATCACGGTCAAATGGTAAGAGAGGGCAAGGAGGGTGGTTGTGGCGAAACGTATTTGGTCTAGCTAGGTATTTGCTGTATAATTAAAATAGAGAGGAAAACTAGGGGGAATCTGCTAAAAGATTCCCATTATATAAATGGTTAACAGGAGTGGAGAGGCATAACTTAAACACTAACGGACAAAGAATGGTAAAAAAGTCCAATTAAAAAAAGATAGATAGATAGAATATTCAAGAGGAGAGGAGAGGAACTAGCTAGCAAAATGTGGAGGGAAGCATATAAATATGAGAGGGACAGATATAAGAGGGCGTGAAGTGGCGCATGGGAGCTCCCAATGGCCAAGGAACCCATCAAAATAAAACATGGGGCTGTCTGGTTTAATTGCGTACGTGAAAAGAGAGAGAAAGAAAGTGTTTGGTTTGGAATTTGACAAAGAAAACAAAAATTGGGAAAAAGGGTCACCAAACCAAAGGCTCTCTATCTATAACTGGGGGCGGCTGCTTGGGAAGTGATGGGGTTAGGGTAAAATTAAAGTCATAAGAGAAATTGGCCCTTTGGCGAACCCTGGAGTCACCTTGGTCTTTGTGGATGGAAGGAGCATTGCTGCCTCTTTCTCTCTCTTTCTCTCTGTCACCCACTCTCTTATCTTGGTCAGATAAAAATTAAAATTATACAACTCATTCTTTTCCACAATTAACTACGTCCATACATCTCGTAAGGCCAAGCTAATCATTTTCTTGTCTCAAATCTGCCCCTCATTATGCTAATCTGATTTATAATAGGAAACATGTAAGTGCCAATGGGAAAAAATAAAGATTTTTAGAAATTATGAACTTGTTATGACCCTTTTAATTTCCATCTTGGAATGGAGGATTTTTCCAATCTCTTTCTGTCTTTTACTGCCAGAATACGAAGGATGTGCAAGTGCCACCAAACCCATCTCTCATTGGTATTTTTGATTGAGATTTTTTTCTTGCAGTCCATTCAACAGTGTACTTTGATCTGTGCCCGCCACATGTATGTGCATGCATATCTCTTATTCCTTCATGAAAGTATCAGAATTTGTCTGAATTATATGTATATATATATATACATGTCGTACAACTATGAAAGGTGCTTAATCAACTCTGTCAATAATGCAAGCGTGCCTAAAGTGACTTGATTTCCAAACACTCGAAGCTGTTCGATGAAAAGTTATATATATATATATATATATATATATATATATATATATATATATATATATATATATATATATATATATATATACAAATTTAAATTTAAAAAATAATGATTTCTTACTATTAAAATTTTTATCAATTTAGTTTTTCACACTTTTAATTTTATCAATTTGATCATTCACACTTCAAGTTTATCAATTTGATCACTCACACGTAAAACTTTAATCAATTTAGTCTTCTTAAACTTGTAAAATTTATCAATTTAATTTATCATACTTCAAAAATATTGATAAATTTAATAGACGAAATTGATAAAAAAAATTTGAAGTGTGAAGGACTAAATTAATAAATTTAAAATATGAATGACAAAATTGATTAAGATTTCAAGTGTAAAAATACTAAAATGATTATGGTTTCAAATGTAAATGATCAAATTGATAAATTTAAAGTACGAGGGATCAAATTGATAAGAGTTTCAAGTGTGAAAGATAAAAATAGGTATTAACTCTCACAAGAACCCATCCACGAGTGTTTGATTGCCAATTCCATCCGTACATGATTATTTAGTCAAAAAATCCTTCTTTTTTTTTTCATTTTCCCTTTTGATCCTTTCTTTGCACTTTTCTTTAATTTTTTCTTTTCTTTTATTGATTCCAACTCACACAAACACACAACAAGAATGCGACAAAAGTGCAAGTGATGACACAGTCAAGCTTTACACTCCCATTCCCTGTAAATAAATTCCTTTTCAGCAACAACTGCATTTGAGAAAAAACAGGAAAACACAAACAAAGAAAATAGAATAGCTCGGGGCTACTTGAAGATCCACCTGTGATCAATGTCGCAGTCATACAACATCTGTTCTCCTCAAATATCCCTCTTTTAACTATTATATCCTTAGAGCAGTTTTTTATAATTGATTTCGAAAGATAATATTACGTTTACTTTCTGGATCTCAAATAATATTAACCAAGTTATTGTATATTATGTCTTCAACTTGATATTTTTCTTGTACCTGCATTACGTTGCAATATCTGGTGATTATTTATATCAGCCTGTTGCTTCAAGGGGATGTTTTTGGCTCTCATGTTATAATTTTATAAGACAAAGAGAGTGATGGTCCTGACAGAGACATTGTATCTACAGCTAGATTACACACTACGTAAGATTATTAACTTCTACGTACATCATAGATATTTTAATACAGCGATTTGCTCATTAAATTTCATTTAGAGTTAGGGCAGCCTTGAAAAACGACATATATACGCAGACGTGTATACATACTTATCTCTTTGGACCACTGGTTGTTTAGCTTCAATCTAAGTTACAATAACTAACGGGGTTTGGTTTATGGAAGCTAGTTTCTTGGTGAACAAATGTTTGAATCCCTATGACAGAGTTTAGCACTTGATAGTGTCTTAAGGTGGATTGTCTCCAATTGCAATATGCTGCATAGAAATTTGTTTTGGTTGCGCCGAACACAAATACTTATGCTCTTCCATCCAAACTAATGTGAATAGGTTTCTACTGATTTTCTTGTATGATCCAAATCCCATTATGCAGCCACAGCCCAAAAAGAAATCCCACATCTAAGAGAAAGGTCTCTTAGGCCTAAAAGTAGAAAATAGTTTGTTAAGGCTATGGGCTTTTAAGCCCAAACTTTTCTACACATCTCTCCCTCGGGTCGTTGTGATATGTGGGGGCTCAAATTGCGCAATCAACCTGGCTCACCAACTTGGAAAAAGAAAAAGCAACAACCGAAAACCACGACGTCGTTACCATAATCTCTTACATGGTAATTGTATTTTTACCAGGTTCTTAATTGTTGATTTTCAGGGCAATTCTGGATATGTGAAGAGAAGAGAAGAGAAAACCAATTCCTAGAGATTCAAATATATAGCTCTGAAAGGTAATAAAGCGTTTTCTTGTAATAACATTATTCATCTTCCAAAAAATCCTGTTTGTTGACGTAAAAGGAGACATAATTAGATGCATATTTGAGACAAATTTCCAGTACCGGTTTCTTCGCAGAAATTCATGAGTTCCAAGGAGAAATCAGAGAAGAAACAGAACAGTAATGGCCACATGAATGGAGTACTCATCACGGTCTACGTTGAAACATCAACACCACGATCACGAAAACTGCATAATCCGATGAAGGCAGACCAACATTATAAAAGGAAAAGAAGTTCAGGAAAACAGGGCTATGAATGTGATCGTCGAGCTCAGCTTCTAGCATATCCTCAACAGCTTAGAAATGCAAGTTCACAAGAGGATGAGTGTAAGGTTCAGTTGCGCACAAATCAATCAAGGTCTAAAACCAAGGTAAGTTCTTTCCCTTCTCTGCCTAAGACCAGTTCTGAGAAATCATCAGAGGTCGATCTTCAAAAAGTTTTTGAGAAAATTCTCGTGCCATTGGCAATGTGTGCGGAATTGGAGGCCCTGCATGGATCATCAAATTTGAATTTTGCCTCTGTAGCAGAGGGGCATATGGTTAACTCAACCAGTTCGAATCTGCTCGCCTTCATCGCAAATGCTCCGGCACGCCAATAGCCCAAGGAAAAATGAAGGTGTGGCATTCAAAGAAAGCAAACAAGTAAATCACCGATCCAGGGAAAAGGGCACTGTAGGAGACAAGTCCTCATTTTTGGTATTGAAATTTCTTTTTGTTTAATCTTCTTCTGTCCTCGTTATGTGTACCTTGATTCGCATCTTCCATTTCTTCATTCATATTGCAATTGCAGAAGAAAGTGAAGAGCATTTTGAGACAAATGTCATGCAAAGAAGTTAAGCAGTGAAGTCGATTGAATAAGTGTAGCCATGTGGGACTCCCGGGGATTTCAATTCCTTGATTTCTCTTTTTATTTTTTATTTTCTGATTAAAGCTTGTTTTTACTTTCATAGATTTGGTAGATGCTTGATTAAGCTCTCCAGTAAGTTAAATTGCCATTTCTTTTCTTGTTTATTTGGCTGAAATCTCCCTCCATCTTAATGCCGACGTTTCACAAATAAGATAGAACTTATTCAGTGAATAGCTAGTGTCTTGATTTCAGCCAAAATGATTCCTATATAATAAGAGATGATTAGGTTTTGGATACTTCAGGGAGAAAGCCAGATCAACTTATAGCATGCAGCCTCCGTTACTACATTACCAATATTTATTTTAAGGACAAGTAAGCGGTACACAATTGACACATTCAAAATTCCTGTAAAGCAGTTGAAAAGACAAATTCATTCATGTTCAATAAATAAAGCCGTATGAGAAATGCAAGTATTTTGGACGTTCCCTCTTGGGCTCTAATCTAACGTTCATGCATGACTGAATGAAAAGCCAGCGCATCATCACCTGCTTACCTAAACCCTATGGAACTAAACAGGGAGACAATGAGCAATCTGAAATTGCCCTCTTTACAGACTATTCTAAAAACTTGGCCACTTGGGTAGTGGCAGTCGTGAAACCACATCGAGCTGTAGATGTGATGCCACAGAACCAGAAAATGGTAGCAATAAAATGATAAAATGCTCCTGCATAACAGCACCACACAAGCATGTAAGATCACAGTGAGATGGTGCTCCAAACGCCAGTTACTATTGCAGAAGCAATGCTGTTTCCTCACGTTTTCGGTATTTGACTCTAAATTTACCTACCTCCACTGGGTTCCCTCTGTCTTCGCCGTCTTCTTGGCCTTCCTAGCAGTATTCGCTGGAGTCCCCGTCCAGGAGAAGGAGCAGGAGCTGGAGCAGAACCTGAACCTCGAGGAGCAAAACGGCCCATCCCAAAATGACCCACATCATCAAATGAATCGAAGGCACTGTCCTCATTATATCTAATATTTGACAAAAAGCGGCTATTTCTTCCCAAACCAATCGATCTCACAGAGAAGAAACCATCCTCCAGATATTCCTCGTCAGAATCATAATCATCGCTATAGAATGCGTGGTCGTTTGGCTCAAGGACATAATCTCCCAGCACCATAGCCCCTGGAGTTGATGATAGAATTGTTGTGATCACATCATTTCGTTCTCTCTCTCGCTCAAGCCTCTTCCATTTTTCTTCTCGTACAGGGTCCACCTCTCTTGGTCGTGCATATGGATGCTTACACTTCACATGCTTCCTAAGCTCCTTATAGGTCCCCGCAAAAGAGCAATCATCCTGCATACATGTTCTTTTCTTGGCATTCAGATACTTCCTTGCTGGTTCAACCACCGTCCAACCTTTTACCTGCCTGCGACAAAGAGGGCAAAGAAGCTCCGGCATTTGTGTACTGCCACTGGGTTCATCTGCACTCAAATTACAATTTGAGTTGTTTATCACAAGCTGTGAACTCCGAATAGAAGGTGCTTTAGTGTAGGCCTTTTTATATTGTTCAAAACAGTTTGAATAGCGATTGCTAGTAGCACACATATAAGGACGACAACCCTTGTTATAAGATGAACAAAGGAGAAGGACAGCATTGTGAGGGACCTCCATACAGACTGAGCAGGTTGCATCTTCCCAATCTTGCTTCTCTACTGCTTTCGAACAGCTGCTCTTCTCATCAACATCTTTCATATTCTTCCTAGATTTGGATGTTAATACATATGGGGCTGCCCTGTGACCTTTAGACTGGGACTTAGACCGCACCTTGCCAACTTTAGCCATTTAATACTGAATCTGAGACTCTTCCAAGAAGGAGAGAGAGATATTAAAAACAGATATAAATTCTTAAAAGATAAGTTTGAAGGACATCAGCCATTCCAAAGAGAATAAATCAAATTCTAATAAATTTTCGATATTTTGAAGTAATTTATTAACAAAAAAATGTAATTTTAAGGAACCATACCCCAGTAAGAGAATCAGTCAATTAGGAAATTAGAACCTAATCAGTAAAAATAGCATATGCAAAAGAAACCAAAGGGTGATAAAATATACCATCTATATCATCCCTATGATAAGACTATCACAAAGAAAGACTCTGAAATAAAACATTCAAGGTAGACCACTTGATTAGTTTTCCGGTTGGTCTATGCATTTTTTCTTCTCACTATGCCATCCAACATCATAAAGCAATACATTATACAATATACATAGGGAAAGTAAAAAGTAATTAGCTACATCTGGCAAAACGTTCATCCACAAAACACATGTTGAGAAATAAACTTTCTATTTCCTCTTTTCAATATCCTCACACATTTTTATCACGACCACATACAAACCATACTTATAAATAACCTTTATAGATAAATTTATGTTATTTTCTGTCTCAGCTTCAGCTATACCAGAAATTTTACAGAGCCTTCATTGTCTAAGCTCGAATACTAATTATAATATCATTATCATATCTACATTCAATAGGCAAGAACTCAATAAGATACAATATATCTGATGCCCTTTACATTTATTTATTAGTTAAAATATCTTTTCCAAGAATGTGTGCGACCACGCAACCATTTAATACATAAATGACATTAAAGGAGGAAATGGACAAAATATAGCTAAAAATGGAAAAGAAATATATAAAAAATATAAGTAATGCGGAATCTTTTTTTTTGGTTGCTTTCTTCTAAGATATTTGAAGTATTACAAATCGAAACATCACACAAAACAAGTCAACTTATAATGACAAAAACCAAGTAGAATGTGCATGTTTAAGGTAAAATTACCACTTCCAATATATAAATTCAAAATTTATGTTGTTGAGGATATAAAATACAGCACCTAGTTTTCACAGACCCAGAGCTATAAAAACTCGCATGTTTTCTTATTCTAACACCTCTTGGATCCAATGGAACCCAAGCTCTTTTTTTTTTTTTTTTCATGTTGCAGCAACCCAACAGAATAGAACCTAGGATTAATGGTTGGTACACTAAACATTGCCCAGACCCCTAGCCCCTTCCATCCAGTAACGTGCTAGCATCCTCTGGATCCCTGACCCTATAGAAGATAGTACCAAAGCGTCAAAATGGCTATGAATAAAAGCAGATGGTCTCAAGTGCATCAATGACCTGCATGGACGGCATTATGGGACCCAAAAAGGAATATTAAGTAGAACTAGAAGAACTTAATGGGCACAAAATAAGTCTTATTTTGGTAGGCTAATTTCTACATATTGTCTTTAGGACAATCAAATAATACTCTGATATGGGAAGAGTGAGGACTGGTTCAAGTTAGATCACGCAAAGCAGTCATTCAGGCAAAAGCATAAATCACATAAACTGACACCCCCCCAAGAAAAAAGGATCCGTGGGAACTGAGCTCATTTAATTATCATAAGGATTCTATCGCGTAGCTTAAAGGATCAACTGATAGAAAATACCAGAGAGACAATATTTTAAAGATGAAACTCCTATTTATCTCCAAAGACAGAGCACCAATATAAAATATAAGTTTTGGAATTTCGCATCCTTCATTTACAATGTGAGTTGGAAGTGTTTGATGAATGAACTAATGTAGCTACATGTTATAAAGGAAGTGACAACAACTGAGAGGCATTGTTCGAAACATGGCACTACAAGGTCATAATCCAAACAACCTACATCATTTGGATTTGTTTGTAATACATTCAACACTACATCTACTGGTATCAATCACAATAAAGTCTATATTATTAAGTACTTGTCATCATCGCCTGGAATATGACATTTTTGTCGCCTCCAGTCTAATATTTACGAATCAGGCCGAAATCCAGAATTAGTATGATAGATCAAATCATTTTCTTGACAAGCTCCTAAATTTTAACAGTACCCCTTAATTTGGTCCCCTCCTAAAACTTGTCAAATAAATTTTTTTTTTAAAAAAAAAAAAATTTATAAAAAGAAAATGCAGTAGCTATCAGTAACTGTATGAAGCAACACAATACCATGAAAATCCTTATCTGAAATTTTATGCAAATACAAACACAACCAAATATTAAAAAAATTCAATGAAATCTGTTTGAAGAGGCAGGGAGCATCAGACAGCGTCACAGCAGAACGACTCAACAATAGTGATCATGAAGAACAAAAGCAATCACCAAAAATGTAAAATCCTTTGAAATTAAATCAGAGAACTCCAAAAAGCATAACTTGGTTGCATCAGAAACCCCATGGAACGAAATGTAAGATCGGAATGAATCAGTACCTGAAAATCTACGGCAAATTCCAAGAGAGAAAGAGAGGATTTATCTTCGTCGAAGAGAACCAAATCGGATGAAGATTGAGGAGAAGAGCGCCCGATCTTGGCGCTCTCACGTTCTCCAAAATTCGTTAGGTAACGTGTGTTCCAACACTATCCTCTGCTGCGACCTTGCGTTTACGCTTGCACCGGTTCTCAAATCATCGGTTTCTAATTTCGAAAGAGGAGACAGTGACAGAGGAGACTCCATTTTTTTTTGGGACACACCCCATGTTTTTACCCACACACCCATACGATACAAACAGGTTTAGTGGTCAGAAGGATGGGTGTGTCGTTATAAAACATGGGTGTGCCAGTAGAATTCCCCATTTTTGGAGCACCATGAGTGTGGGCTGCCTTCTTCTGAAGATGATGAGCCCATTTCACAGAAATCTTCTAAGCTGGGCCTCACCGCTTAAAATATGTACAGATGCTCCTTTGCTGGGCCTTCAGCCATTGATGCTTGTCTCGGGATAATCCCTCTCGTAGTTCCTCTTAAAACAAACAATATTGTTTTTTACAGGAAAAAAAAAATATATTTGTTAAGGATAGTTATGGCATCTAGATACCATAAGTAAAAAAATTAAAACTGCAGATACTAATTTTTGAGGGATATATACTATTTAATTTATTCAATAGATTTATTAATCAATATAAATGCATAATCTTCCACACTTGTCCGTTTCGGATAAAATCTACAAAAAAAATGAATAATTTAAAAATAATTAAATTTCCTCTTCAAGTTCGGCTTGATTACAAATTTTTTTTTTTTTATCGGAAGCTTAATTACAAAATTGAAGATTATGTATACATCATCTATTCACTTCAATAACAAAATTGAGATAGACCTTTAGACTTGTTCATTTATTTTGTGATAGTACACAAATTAAATAATTCATTTTTTTAATGGAGTCGAAAACATTCATCTGCGGACACAACTAAGCCTTTTATATATTATATTAATATAACCCTTGCGGTTTGTAACAGATAAATGTGCACTCTGAAGTCGCATTGGAAACATAAGGTTAAATTGGAATTTAAATAAATAACTGGGAAACCTATAGTAAACATAACACCCCCACCCCTTGCTCTTTTTACCAACTTCACAAGATTATGCACAATCAATTACACGAAAGAGAGCATAAAGAAATCCACTCATCACTTCTATTGCTTTAAATAAGCAACAAATAATGGCAAAATGCTAATGAAGGTACTATGTACAAAATGGTTTCCAATTCTTACAACAATGGCTCTCTCCAAGGCAATACTTCAATTTTTTCGCCAGAGAACTAATTTATGGGCAAAGTAGGGGCAGCATTTAACAGCTTGACGTTGATATTTTATCGTGCTACTAGCCTACCAACAGATAAATCATCAGTGAGTAACAAGATAAAACATGGAACATTGTCCTGATATAGGACATAGGGGATAGCTAGCTTCTGGAGCGCCAGATCAACTGTTTCCAAAGCAAAGCCTAATAATTGTCCGGTTACAAGCAAGCAAAATCTGGATGCCACCACATGAGCAACTACTTCTACAACAGTGAATGCCAGACCAACTCCAGCCATTTGTAGATGGAACAATAAAAATGATTCTCTACATCTTAGAAGGAGCAGGGCTGTATGTGAAGAGCAAAAAGTCAAACAGGTTAGAGAGGCTTGCTTTTAGAACCTTTCATTTTCTTTTCTCAGTTATTACTCATAAATTACTCTTAACATAACTTAACGACAAGATGGTAAGTATCCTGACCTCATTGTTTTTCATAGCTAAGACTGATAAATTTAACTCCTTCTGTCGGGATGATACGGAGATGCTGAGCCAGAAGATTGTGACAGTGGTCTGTTGACAAATGGATGGCCTAAGAGCTGAGCAGCAGTGGGACGATCATTTTGGTTGACATGAAGGCACTGCAGGATGAAATCCCTCGCATCTCTTGAAAGAGTATCGGGAACAGGAGGGGGTTCACCCTTTCCAATTCTAAACAATGCTTGTATGGGCTGTCAGAAAAAGGGATTGACCAATACAATGTTAAATTTTTTTTTTTTTAGATGCAACAAATCAGAAAATATTGATTTTCAAATATAACAGTAGCATTCATCCAAAGCTGATACCTAATCCAAACGTTGGGGCAAGAGAAAATGAACAAAATGCATGAATAAATATAACAATAAATAAGAAAAGGAACTTTGAGACATTGGATCTAAATGTTTAACTTGAACCGTTTGAAACTTTACAAACTGACAAAATTAAACTTCCTTAAGGCAAAGATGCATACATAAAGTATATAAACTAAATAACCTTCGAGATAACAGGAACATAAGCAGGAAAAGTGAGCACAACATTTACATACAGAAATAGCAATGAAAGTGAAAAGGAATAAATATGACATGTACAGTTTCCAAGTGAGAATATGGAAGTTGGCGAGTTAACATCTCCAGCACGGTGCACCCAAGACTCCATATATCAGCCGGAAGTCCATAACCTTGATTTTTTCCTTTCACAACCTGCACATTCAAGCTTAATTAATAGTTCAGGCCTGCAGACATGAATCACATGATAAACTCAATGCATCTACAGCCACCTACAGGCATGCAGCATAACACTTGATAAATTACTCTGAAAGAAATTATCTAGACGTAAGAACCATTTAAACTTGGTTAACAAACTTGAACAATCATTCAATAATTATCTTCAAAGAAAAGGTTGAAGGCAAACCTCAGGAGCCATCCAGAATGGTGTTCCCTTGCACGATTTAATATCATTCAATTTGGTTACCTGGAATGAAAAAGATATTAGTTGAAGTTTGTTCAGAAATCTATAATTTAAATTAAAGGAACAAACGTAAGACTTGAAAGAAGAGCATAGACTTCAGAAGGATGAACACCTTTGCCAGTCCAAAATCTGCAAGCTTTACCGATCCATTTGCATGAACCAATATATTTGCACATTTAATATCCCTAAATGAGGGGGGAAAACACAATAGATTAGTTTTGCGAAGATTTTTTAGTGATAATAAACCAATTCAGAAATCCAGACAAGACGTTATAGCACTCATGAGCTCAAGCAGAACAGTAAACTCTACCTATTATAATTTCCAAACCTAGAAACATCCTGCAACTTGTATGTTTATGAAATTAAGAATTCTAAATTGGCTCGTTAATGCTTCTAAAAATCCATCTTACAGATTTGGAGAATCATTCAATCTCATATTGTTTGGATTTGGAGAATCATTCAATCTCATACTCTAGTCTATTATCCATGTTTGGACAAACAATCTCATCTTATTGTTTGGATTTTCCTTCCAAGAAAAATTCAAGTCAAAATAACCAATCACTCAAAAACATAACTAGACTTCTATAAATATATTCATGCATGCTATAAACAGCATAACACCAAAATAAGCAAAATGCATCTCAAACAATGACAAGATATTAGAAGTTTTATGTGTGTATATATATATATATATATATATATATATATATATATAAATACAGTCTAACAACATGAATAAAATAACATGTAAATGACACAAAAATGATTTCCAAAGTAGATACAGTGGCATAAAATAAAAACATGCTCCAGGAAAGAAAACCATACCAGATCTTTTAAGATCGAGGCTACCACAAAAGCAGAAGTAATGTAAATTACAAAATGAAAGCAAAGAATCAATTTCTTTAATCACCTATGAATCACACCAAGATCATGAAGATACTTCAAACCATGCAGAATCTGTCTTGTGTATGCAGAGACTTGAGAATCTCGAAGATGGTACTTATGGTAGAGATTTAGTAGGGAGCCTTTAGTTACAAGCTCAAGAAAGATGTACAACTTCGATTCACTCTGTAAAAATAATAAGTGAATATAAAGTAGAAACCACAAGTAAGATATGACAGTATTGAAAGTCAAGATTACAACGTCATATAAGAACAGACAACTAGACAACAGGGGAAAAAATCTGGGCTAAATCTGTTTATAGTAAACAAATTTTGAAATTCTCAGAATGATTAATGCAGCAGAAATAATAAAGCCAATTGACAGAATTACAGGAAAAATTACACATTTAGTAATGCGGCTTATCATCTGATGCTGATTGATAGAATAAAAATCTCAATTGTACATTAATGCTAACTTCACAAAGTAAAACAAAAACACGATAAAGATCATAGGAGTAACTTTAAGAATATATAGATTCAACAACAGTAAACACATTGAAATAAACACAAAAGAAATAGAAAATAAGAGACAAGAAGAAAATACCATTTCAGTGCCATAGTATCTAACTATATTCTCATGTTCACACTGACTCAATAGAGCAATCTCCTGAAAAGAAAGTGACAAAGAACCAATGAGAAGGAAGATACATTGCAGATGAAGTACCAAGAACAACTTAATAATGTGAACACAATCATTCCCCTCTCGAACAAGCAATGAATCATAGGAATTAGAAAAGAAATATATTTTTTTTCTTTTTCTTTTTGAGGGGGGGGGAAGGAGTCACTTGTGCTTTGCTAATCTAATTTTAGGTCAATTTCAAGGTCCCCATTATCTTCCTAGTCAGTAATTTAACCCCTTAAATAACTGTTGTACATAGCACCACATTGTAGCATCGAGGGTTTAATGAAACGTTTTTAGACGGTATATGTTCTAATCACATGAATTAGATTGTAAAAAATGGTACTTTGCACAATATTAGTTTCATAAATATTAGGATATGTCGTGGATAACCCCTTTTACCACATATATAAGGAACTTAATATGTGCTTCTTTTATACAAGAAAACTTTATTAATAGAAGGTAAAAGTACAAAAGTTCATAATTTTAAAGCAAAAGAGGTATAGGCTATCTCACCTGCTGCAATTGTAAGATACTTTGTTTTCCTTGACTTCCTTCATCAAGCAGTGAAACTTCTTTTACAGCAAAAAATAATCCATCCCTATAATATAGTGAAAAGATATAGGCAACTGTTAG
Organism: Bauhinia variegata; assembly: GCA_022379115.2. NCBI lineage: Eukaryota > Viridiplantae > Streptophyta > Magnoliopsida > Fabales > Fabaceae > Bauhinia > Bauhinia variegata. Next base: position 16,639,554 of record CM039437.1, read on the forward strand.
TAATTAGCACTAAAGTAACACAAAATTGATGACTAACAGTTACCACATTATTGGGTAAAACCTTAATTAATTTAGAGATATTGGCGTACAGAACTAAAACCAAATAACGATGCACTCTAAATGGAAGATATGGGATGATAACTTAAACCCCACCTTGAGCAGGTTGGGAGGGATGCTGAGCTTCTAAAAAAGGTCTCCAGAACTCTATTTTAGAGATAATAACACATGTCTCCCTCACCTCACAATGTTTGCCAAATATTGATTCATTGAACTTGGCTTTCGTTTTAAATGCATTTATAGTGACCAACTATTCATCCTTATTCTGGTTGTCAAGCCATCTAAACTCACGGCCTCAACCTTATTTATCAGCCAAATGACATGAAATACCATAATTTTACAGTTCAAATAAGGATACAAACAAAAAATTACAATAATGATGCTCAAATAGGTTTCTTTACCATTAACATGAAACAAATACGGTACAGTCGTTCTCTATTTTGTTTATATTTCCAAATCATGTAATCCTTTTCAACTAATCATCTCAATCATAAGACCCTAAACAACAGAGTGTTGCTCCTATACTAATCCTAGGCTGCCGAGATGAAGGGACAGAAGACTGGGAATTGCTGATATTTTCTTTAGCATTCAAACGTAGAAACGTGGTATCCACAAGTGTTACCATGCCAACTTTTTAATAAAAAGGAAGAAGTAACAACATGGAAAGTGGAAGCAAGAAAATGAGTTGAGATGATTGAAACTTTGTAGGCTAATGGAGATGGAAAAGGAAAAACTGAACAGCATTTTAAAAAAAAAAAAAAGAAACGTACTCGTTTATTCCTTCATAGACCGACCCAAACGAACCACGTCCCAAAAGGTCACCCTTTTGCCAGCACCCAATATTAATCCTAAATTTTCCGTTAGGGGATACATTCGAAGTAGGCTCCGTGGTAGTGCTAGAACAATCATCTTCATTTGAAGTAGTAAACGAACACGAACCAGAAAGATCAGCAACACTCTCCGCAAGCCTGGCCACATTATCCTCCTCTTCTCCCTTCAGACTTGCCTCGTTTACTTCCCGTTCTTCTATTTGTTCTTCCTCGTGTACCTCTTTTTTCTCTCCTCTTCGTATTTCTCCCTTATCGTCCGAAGAGTTCAATTCCTTGTAATCATGAAAAGTCTTTATCTCATCAGGCGGAGCAAAACCCCTACAAAGGTCCCAAGTGGAACTCACGTTATCAATGACTGGAGGTCTCATACCCGGCGGTGGCTTAAGCATCGGCGGACGGACACCCTTTATACTCCCTCCAAGACTAGCTCCGCATACACCACCACCAGCCATGCAGCATCCACTAGTCTCAGGAGGAACACCGACGCCTCTAATTGTAATCCTCTCTTCAAATTTATCACTCAATTCATCCACCTCCTGACTTACATCTATTTCCTTCAAATCCTCTTTCTCGTGAGCATCCAATCCTTGAAGCTTCGACCTTGGAAGGATATCCGAAGATGACCTAACCTTCATAGCTTCCCAGGCCGCCGGCGGAATAGCGAAGTCATCTGGTCCCGATAGCCCCAGACTTCTGCATATTCGATCAAGCTCGCCCTCGTCTCCCTCAATTCGGAAGCTCGTTCGATCATAGAAATCCATTGATCGAGTGTAGAGCGTTCCCGAGGAGTCTCCCAACGACGATGAAGACGATTCAGCGTCATACTGAAACTTGGCAGCATTGCGGCGCTCGAGCTTCGGTTTTATTCGGATCTTAGGATCCATGGGCTTCTTTTGCTTTCTATGGCCGAAAAATCGAGGTAGATGATACATAGAGAACTAAATCCATCTAAAAGAGTACCAGGGTTTCTGATCAGGAACAGCTGCGCGAAGTGCTATAAAGTAAGTTGCTCCAAGTTACAATTTCTCATTCCGATAAAATTAACAGAAAAAAATCGGAGAGTCTGATTGCCGGCCAAGAAAATTTAGTCGAGAAAATGCAGAGGCTAGGCCTTGGTGAAAGGTGGGCGAGGAGATGGGGAAACAGAGCTGACCAGAGACGGTCGAAATGGTTGAAGAGAAAAGGGAAGTGAAGACCGAACAACTGGTAAACGCCGTTGTAACTTGTAATAAAATAGATGGATACTACAAAAAAAAAAAAAACGCGGTGCTACGTGGAAAAATAGATGACTCGGATTGCTCAAGTGGATTTCTTCTTCTTTTTGTTTTTTGGTACCTTGTTTTGTGCACGCGGATTTATTTTTATATATGCAAAAATATCGGGGAGGCCGCTTCGTCACGAAGAGAATTTGTTTTTGGGATTTTTTTTTTTGGGAATTCCACCTAGGTTTAAACGTCAAATGTATTGCTTGATTGGTGTTTAAGATATCTCATTCCTAATTAGTTTTTTTCTTTTTGCAAATTATATCGACCATTCACTACAATAAAATTATAACAACAATAAATTTTTTTTATTAAATTTTAACATAATTATATTTTTAACAATTGAAAATCAAAACATCTGAATTTAGTTAAGCATACTTGATTAGATTTATGTTAGATGGAATACTCTTGGTCAATATATAGTTTTTTATCTGACTTTATTAATATATAGTTATTCTATAATTATTTATATAATACGTGATCTTTATATTTAATATAAAAATATATTTACAATAATAATCATCATCACGTAATATTTTTAATGATATTTTTATATTTATAGTGATTCTATTCCTTTAGCACTTTTTTAATCAATACATTTAATTTATTTTTTATCCGATCAATACAATTAAATTCTGAACCTACGAAGAATTTTTTTTTTTTTAAAAAAAATAGTTTTAGGAAAGGGCGCTTCATAGGTAAGGGCATTGCTTTTAACACATGTTTTATACATAATTTTTTGGTTACAAAAATAGTCCAACCATTTAACTATAAGCTTGTTAAATATTACCAAAATTTCTCACCAAAAGTTATCACTCGACCACGCCCACTGATATATGTTTTAAACATAATTGATGGGAAAGAATATAATATAAATTTCTAAAAGAAACTATATTGTAACATTTTTCAAATTTCTTATGAAAAAGGTGTATGTCTATTATGTGAGATGGAAGACATATATTGCCTCACTGGATTGTTTTTAAGTCAATAATTTTATAATATTTATAAATATTTTTGTAAAAAATAGTAAACAAATATAACTACTTTCATTTGAAGGAAAAATGCAAATAAACCATATTTTATAAAATAATGCATTCTATTTTTTAGATCATTTAATTTTAGTTACTTATAATTTTCTGATAGTTTTAACTGAAAGAGTAATATATATTAAAGAAAAATATAACTCACTTATCCTTAGTAATAAATGGATAATTAATATTATTTTCATGCAAGACTACTTAACCACTCCTATCAAATATGCGTTTTTTTAGGATAAATTTTTAAGTTTCTATGTTTAGCATCACTTATTATTGAAAAGAATAATTATTGTTATGAGTTCACCATCTAAAGTTATTAAATTTATTAATTATTAATTAAACTTTCAACAACTCTTTCCGATGCTCTAGTGAAATTCCATTAGTTAGAAGCACATTTACTCTAAATTGTTTGAAAAATATAGGAACTATGCCAGAATTGCCCATTTTGTTGGTGAACAGTAACGATGGTTATACACTGGCATTGCTTATATTCACATTAATACAGAGTTTCCATGGTATGAGTTAATTCATCTCTAGCTCCCATGAACCATGGCCCAAGGTGAGGTTCTGTGCGCACTTGAATGTGCCACGTATATTCATGTATCTTTGAATCTGAATTGGACAATTTTTAACTTCAGAAGGTTCCCTATCGGCCAACAAAGGCAAGAAAGGTCAATGACCAAAACTTTTGGGTCATTTCTCAAAAATTCACATATGGTTGGTTTAATTTGGAAATATTAGTTTTTATAGGAAATAGAAATATCACTATTGGGTCATAACATCATAGCCCTCGATTTTTTCTAGTATAGTCTAGAGATGAATGGACGGTTTCTTATTTGCCACATGTCTCTAAGGCAAAGATATCTAAAATTTCATTTAATTAAAGATATTGTTTATTATTTATACACAAAATCTGCTGTATAAAATATAATCCAGAAAAGTCTGCTATAGATGCCACTCTGTCCCGTTATGGTCAAGGAGAATTGTAGACCATACATCATCTTTTGGGGATTCAGAAAAAATAAGAGGACGACCCCCCCCCAAAAAAAAGAAAGATTGGAAAGCATAGGTTCGAAGAAGGTCCAGGTTGAATAACTTGTTCCAGTAGAGATTTTGAGGCCCAGAGAGGAAACGCGAGACAAATATAAATAAGTGAAGAAGAGAGGGTAAAAGTAAGAATAGTTTGTTTTTTTTGATTTCTTAGAAGAAGAGGCTCTTCTTCATACGTTTCATTCTGAGTATCCGAAAATTAACAGAAATTATACCTTCTCGCGGTCGCTCACCCCCACACATCGCACTCCCACAAACAAAACCCTATTTCCTATTCGCATACTCTAACCCCATTTCGCTCTTCCGCAATCACACTTGGTCTCTTTCACACCCTCTTTCTATCTGCACGCTGAAACTTCTCCTTTCGCTCTGGAACGCATTCTTTCTAATCGGCAACAACCATACTGGGCAGTTATTGAAACGGTTACGTTTCCCTATATTCATCAATCACTGCGTCTAGGGTTAGTTCCTCGTTCCTTATTTCGCTTTTCGCCTTTTCATTCTCACACTTTCGCTTCATAATTTCCCAATTTTTTAATTAAATTACCTGCTCTGTAACCCTAGTTTCTGGAGGATTTCCATACACATTTGATACATATCTTTCGGGGCTGCTAGTTTCAAAACGTATCTCCTTGCTCTTCGATACTCAATATATTGCCCTCTAGGGCTTTTCCTTTTATTGGGGGTGAACTGTTTGATGGGTGCTCTGTCTTGCTTCACAATATTGAGACTTCTTCCATTGTTGCGATAGCTGTAGTTTTGGTGTCTGATTCGATTTCTCTCTCTCCGAGGATATGGGGCCTCTCTGAGTGTTTTATCGCCTGCAATTCCATCTTTATTTAAAGATGGAGGCGTAGAGATGCTCTTCTTCCCAACATTGTCTTGTATTTCAAGTCACATGAATTTGATTTTTCATCCGTTGGAAGATATGTTTGTTCGATTGGGCAATAGGGGAAACAGTATCTGATTTTGGTTTGTTAAAGGACTCGTTAAGTTCATAAGCATGCCAGTGTATTTTTGAAGCTGTTTGAGGCTTAAATGCTGATAAATTTGTAGAGTGACGGGTTTTTGGTTTGAGAAAATAGCCACGTTTTTTATTAGAAGGCTGACACATCTCGCCCCATTGTTTCTCTGGGTGGGTTTGTATTCTGGAGATAAGCTGCTGCTGATCAACTATTGGAGCACACCAGCACACTGATTTGTCTATTAGTCTAGTCACACTGTGGAGGTACTGTCGTTTCCATTTGGAACTGTTTTGTGCTTAAGCGGGTTGTTCTTGATCAGTTTTGGCATTTAGGAGAAAAATGAAGTATTAGAGTTAGAAACAGTAGCTTTGTATAGAAATATAATAGTTACTGTTAAAGGGATAGAGGGGGTGAAGAAGGTGAACGTGCATTGCTTGTTAATTCTGATCATGTTCACTGTTCGTTATGGGAAAAAGTGAACCTGCATTAGTTCCAGAATGGTTGAGAAGTGCTGGAAGTGTTACCGGGACTGGCAGTTCAGCCCACCATTTTGCATCTACATCTTCTCACACGGGTATGTTAAATATCCCGAATTACTTACTCACTTTTTATGCTTGTAGATTTTTCCCCTATTCTTCACATTCATATATGTAAGAAATGCAGTTATGTGGAAATTTTCATGACAATATTTTGTTGTTGTCTAGATGTATCTTCTGTGGCCAATCACACTAGAAATAGACCTTCTAAGAGCACAAGTGATTTTGAAAGCCCTCGGTCTGTGTTTCTCGAGCGTACATCTTCATCAAATTCTCGGAGGAATTCTAGCAATGGCTTTACAAAGCATGCTTACAGCAGTTTCAACAGAAGCCATCGTGATAAGGACCGTGATAGGGAGAAAGAAAGATCAAATTTTGGAGACAATTGGGATCGTGACGATGTTGATCCATTAGCCAACATCTTTTCTGGAAGGATAGAAAGAGATGCATTGAGACGGTCTCATTCAATGGTTTCCAGGAAGCAGAGTGAGTTTTTGCCCCGTAGAGTTGTAGTGGATACAAAAACTGGTGGTAATAGTAGCCTGAATAATGGCAATGGTGTGCTTTCTGGGGTTAGTATTGGTACTAGCTTTCAGAAATCAGTGTTTGATAAAGATTTTCCATCGCTTGGAACTGAAGAGAAGTCGGGAATAGCTGAAATAGGAAGAGTTTCATCTCCTGTTTTGGGTGCTGCTACTAGTCCATCTCTTCCTGTTGGTAGTTCAGCTTTGATTGGTGGGGAGGGTTGGACATCAGCACTAGCAGAGGTGCCTACAATAATTGGAGGCAGTAGTACTGGATCTGTAGTGGTGCAACAAACTGTTGCTACAACTGCTGGATCTGCAGCACCAAGTACAACAGCTGGTCTTAATATGGCTGAAGCATTGGCACAGACTCCATCACGAGCTCGAGCTACTCCTCAGGTATCTAGTTGGTGGAATAACTATATTCTTGTTTTAAATTATTATTATAATTTATCTGTATACATGATCCGTTAATAAGGCCTTAATGTTTTATAGGTCTCTGTCAAAACTCAAAGGCTTGAAGAATTGGCTATCAAGAAATCAAGACAGTTGATTCCGGTAACACCTTCAATGCCTAAAGTTTTGGTATGGAATTTCCTTGTGAAACAATGTTATATATTTTCAAGTTTTGTTCTGTTTAACGGTTGTCAGGGAATCTGATTAGTCATAGTATATTTATGTTCTTTTGCTCCATACATCTTTCTAATTAATTTCTCCCTTAATAAATTGTATGTGTGTGTTTGTGTTAATTTAAATTAGTGAGTAGCCTGCATTGTTAGGCTTGATGCTTCTTGAGTCAAGGCTGTATTGTCTAAACCATGCAAGTCATCTTTATTTATTGATAAAAGAGTGGTGTCACCAGAAATAATTGTGGGAGAGGGAGATTGGGGGGTTGGGGTAAGTTTTTTCCCCTTCTCTACTAAGTTTTCTTTGGTAATTAGTAATATGCTCTGATTATTGTCTTATCACCATGTGTGCTCTCTTTCTCATTGTGTCATGTATGTTTTGTTATTGCAAATAAACGTTCTGTGATGTAGTGGTTACTGTTTTTAATTTTTGATTAAATCAATGATGGGGTTCTTACTTCCTTGCATAACCAAGTCTTTGCTATTATTACAATAGTTTTCTTTGCATGGGTTCCTGTAGTCAGCTTTATTTATATTTTATATTAATCTCAGTGAAAGGAAGGATTAAGGGGAAGAAGCTTGGTTGGCCTGTTGTTGCGGTAAACTCGGTTTGTACTTTCAGGATGCAAGAGTAGAACTAAGAAAAGCTAGTTGTTCATACCCTTCTTGGTTTTTTCCAACTTGAGAGTATTTTTGGGTTTTGTTATTTTCTTTGCATGTGCAATATATAACTGGAACATGCATAACCTGATACATAGTTCAAAAGTTTGACTCTTATTTGTCTTTTCTTACACATTAACTGAGTTCATGACAGGATAGTGGTATTTACCCAAGTTGTTCTTAGTTGTTTATGCATAATCATAGCGAGTTTATAGAGGAGTTTGAATTGTCCCTGATTTGAAATCGCATTATCATTGCTTTATGAAATTACATAGTTGCAGTTGTGCCCAATATATGAAGTGATGGCTGATACCAAGTTCTATTTTTGAGTCTGAACTAAGTTTTCAATTTTGTGGAGAAAACTTAGCAAGTAGCATCCATATAAATCACATATTAAGAATCATTAAGGAAAAAAAAGATTGTTTTATGTTAAACAGGTGATTTTACTGGACCTTGTTTATGGCAATCTGACCATCACTATTTCTGACGGCTATAGTAATTGGTGATATTCACATACTCTAGTTTCCGCACTGCTGGTGGGACTATATAATTTTTTGTGGGCTTGAATCAATTATGTATGGAGAACATTTTTGTGAGAGATACTTTATTTGAGCATATGAGATGAGATGTATTTTTGGATTGATCTTGATCTGTCCATGATATCACAATCTTAATGATGTTTTCTAGGTCTTAGTTATATTATTCATCCAAAATATTAAAGTGTCTGTCTTGTACTTGATTAACCATGTTGCATGCTTCCTGTTATTGAATATTTGGTTATTTGATGATGGTTCAACTGTCAGGTTCTTAGTTCTTCTGAGAAATCAAAGCCCAAAACAGCAGCTAGAAATGCTGAGACGAATGTGCCGGCCAAGAGTATGCCTCAGCAGCCCTCTTCATTGCTAGTTGCAAATCAGTCTATACGCAGTGGAAATGTCAAATGCGAGAGTCCAAAGACATCTGGAAAGTTTACTGATCTCAAATCAGTGGTGTGGGAAAATGGTGTTTCCCCTACCTCGAAGGAAGTCTCTAGTCCAACAACTATTTCCAACGGCAGACCTGGAAATCAACTCACTGTTGCTTCAGCTGCTTCTTCTACACCTTTGAGGAACCCAAATAACCTAAAATCCCCCACAGAACGGAAGCCAACTTCTTTGGATCTGAAATTAGGTTCCACTATGGATAAGAAATCTTCCTTGTCTCAAGTACAAAGCCGGAATGATTTTTTCAATCTCATCAAGAAGAAAACACTGATGAACTCCTCTACAGTTCTTCCAGATTCTGGCCCAGGGAATTCATCTCCCACCGTACAGAAATCTGGCGAAGTAACCAGGGAAGTAGATAGTTCTCCTACAAGTCCTCATCCTCTTGGAAATGGTACTGAAGTGACCAGCAATGGCGATGCCTATGAAGAGGTTCACAGACTTCCTGATAGCAAAGAGAATGATACAATTGCCAGCGCTACTATATATCCCGATGAGGAAGAGGCTGCATTCCTTCGTTCTCTTGGATGGGAGGAGAATTCTGGTGAGGATGAAGGTCTTACAGAAGAGGAGATCAATGCTTTCTATCAGGAGGTGAGCAAATTGAGGCCCGGTACATTCAAGCTATGCCAGGGCATTCAGCCAAAGCTGTCTAAGTTGTTTGAATCTTGTGCGACTAACTTCCGTGGAACTTCTGCTGGGTTGAGCTCTTCTGACCCCGGATCTGAAGCTTAATGTTGTGTTGGTCACGGATAGATCCGAGTTTCAATTTTTTTTATGGCAGATGGCTAGTTTCATTCTTCTCTTTCGTTTTGAAAGAAGGCTAATGATTTGGGAGTTGAAGAAGAGGGTGGGTAACCCTGCATTTTGCAAATATTGCAATAAATTACAGGTGCCTCAATCCCGCCTGCTTAACAGGGGATTTTTTCTCTTCCTTTTTTGGTTAAAGTTATAGGCTTGGTTGGTTAGGGGTAGGGTAGGGGCTATTTTGTCTGCAATGGAAGGTGCTGGGCAACTGCATCTTTTGGGGTATTTTGATCCTTTTCTTTTATTTCAAGAGGGTTTGATTCTACGTGATAAAGTTTATAATGTTTTGGTCAATTTTACGGAAAAAAAAAAGAAATTAAATGTTCACTTTTTAATGTTAGATCATGTTCATATGATCTTCATGGTAAATGCATTTATTTTTGTGGCACCATAAAAAATGGCATGAATGAAAATGAGATAGATAATTGAGAATAACCAAATAAATTTTCCCATTCGATACTTGCCTGCCTGCCAGCAAGATGGGACGTGGGGGAAAAGAACTCCGGCAGATCCCTCGTGTGTAGACAAGAATATGTGTTCCAAAATGAAAGATTAGTTATATTATTTCTGCTCTTCTCCTTCCACATAGACATAGACTCATTGCGAAATGAATAGCGGACAGGAGGATCATTTGCGAAGAATAACTTGTGAAATTTTAGTCACTCAAGTGTGACCATATACAATTTCTTCAAATCTTGAGCAGAATTGAAGAAGGACGTAGGAATTGACAGGTTCATTATTATAACAGACTGCATGTTTGGGTTGAAGAATCCCAACGCCAGGACTCAAAATAAAGAAGAATCAATACCTGGCTTGCTCTGATCCATCAAATTTTTATTGCAAGACTGCAGTGGGCCAATCAGACTCCGCCACGTTGATATGGCATCGAACAAATTGAAATACTCGTAATTTCCATCAACAATTAGAAGCGCTTTGGATCTTCACAAAGAAAAGTCTAAAGAAATGTGTTGTGGTTCTGAGGCATATGCGAACTAAGGGTCACATTGATCATGGTGCAAATAAATTTGTGCTATCTCGTTCAAAAATTTAGCTACTTCCAATGGCTTATTATATATCATTTATATTATTTTTCCCTTCTCTCTCTTTTTTTCATTTTATAAAAAATATTTATACTTTTTATAAAAATATTTATACTTTTTATAGAAAGCACATATTTCCCATTTAAAACAATCTTTTACTATTCATTAGGAAGAGTGTGAAAAGAGTATATATATAGAAGAAAATGGTGATAGCTGAAAATCTTGCCCCTAGCCTTGTCAACTGAGTTATTAATCTATTTAGCGTTTGCCTTTTTGCTCTCTGTTTGTCTTCGCGCTTTTGAAAAAGAACACAAATTCAACGAAAAATTATAATATACAGATGTCTGAACCATATCTAGCTATATTCCTGATTTTTAACATGGCCAAAATGGATAAATTGGCAGCATATTGGGATAGAAGAATCCCCAGTTCTGCTCAATCCCACTACTCTTTAGATCTTGATTGAACATTTCAAAGAGAAAAGTATTGAAAATCTGGCCAGGTCTTCTTGGTGTCCCTTGTCCTCCCAAAACATGATTCATCAAATTTTTCTCTTTGCTTGTGTAAGGATCATTGCCCGCAGTAGGCCACCCTGTCTCGGACACATCAATGACCACCAATCTTCTCAAGGGCAGCATGAAATGCATCAAACAGATTGGAGTACTTGTAATCTCTATCAACCACCACGGGGTTTGTTGACCTGAAAAGGAAAGTCGAAAGAAAATAAGGGAGCAGATCCAATTTGTATCTGACCTAAACAATGCATAGTTGCATAGTAAGGATAGACATTGATCATAATGGGCCAACCATGTTGTAACAAAATTGGTGCTGTCTCTTTCATGGAATGAGCTGCTTCATCAGTGCATGCTCCAGATGAAGGTGGATAAGAGACTCCCAGGGCACATGTATCCACTACTGCGGTCACCTTGATATCTTTCTCTACACACGCAACACTGAGAACATTTACGACATTGTTTATGGCCCGAGCTATGAATGGTGCTTCTGCCCCTGGTATCACCTCTTTACCTACGGTTATATGCTCAATATTAACGTCGTTTATGTATGGAACGACGTAGGTATTGACCCAGACCTCGGCTGCGCTTAGGTCCTGAGTAAGGGGTCTCTTGTGCCTAGGGAGAGCAGCAAAGGTTTGCCTCGCAGAGCTTCCAGCATATCTTGTCTAGGCTCAAAGATTTGAATGAAGCTGATTTGGCATCTCTCAAAGAGGTCCACAACTTGTGATGGTGGTGGAAGGTTGTCTCCATAAAATCCATGATTCACTCCAATATTATAGCTGCCTGCAATCGTAATATTTGAAAGCATGGACACAGTGAAAAATAAAATATATAATCATAATCCCTTGATATGAATAATCTAATCATAAAATTTATACATAATTGGTCATTTTCTATAAATCACAAGGGAAAATGGGAAAGAATGACAATGATTTATAACTAGATCATAATTTATGTGTTTATTAACTGATAATTTTAGAATCTTATCTTGAACTTATACTTAAAATTTACATAGGATCATATCCTAAAATTTAAATCATGATTCCATGATAATCTAATCATAGAAATAATATATAATAGTTACGGATAAGCTTTATACATAATTGGTTTTCATAAATCATCAAGAGAGAATATTATAAAAAAAAAAAAAAATCACGAGAGAAAGAGAGACAAAAAAGAATAATAACAATTGATAATGATTAATGAATCATACTTCATATCAAATCCTGAATCACACCTCTCTCACTCTCTCTCTCTATATATATATATGTATATATATTACGTAATAATTTTTATTTACTTCCATTTGTTTCCTCAAAGAATGACGTGGCCAAATCTTACATAAGTTCAAAGCGCATGCATCACTCAGAAAAATTTATATAAAAAAAAAAAACAAGGAAGGGAATTTTAAGTTAGGATTCTTGAAATTGAGAAAATAATTCTCTTACCAAACACCATCTAGGATTAATTTTAATCAAAGACTTAACCCATTATACACGGGCCTTCCTTTTATGAGTTATCAATAAGTCTATTTGAATCTATGATAAATAAAAAAACATATCTGAAGAAAATTCTCAAGAATAAACGAAATTTAATATTGTTTTTAACATTTTTAGAAATTGCCTGCAACATTTCATATTTTATTTCAGATTATAAAAATAAAAATACCTCTAATTTTGTGACGCTAGTATTTAGCTGTAATGTCAGTTGCTGTCTTCTGTTTCATGTCTTCGAACGTTAGATAATATGCCATTAATGTTAGTCTACCATTTCTACACTATGAAGCTTCATCTCGATTCCACATTTACTTCTTGTTTTTCTCTTTCTTGTCATTTGAACACAAAACCTAAATCCTAAAATTGACTTCGACACCACTCAACTAAATGTGATTTGGTTTAATTTTATTTTCCTTCTGTAGATTAAAAAGTAAAATTGGTAACTGAGCACTGCGATATCAAAATAAATTGGGGATAAAGGCTAATATCAACCGGAATAAAACTTCGCTTTCCTCCTGCCATGTGACCTGAGTTCAACTGCGATAAACTCGAAAAGAAGCGCACCAAGTGGCAGAACTACTTGGGCAACAAATTTTGATCAAGCCTCTGTCCGTAACAACAAATATTAAGTCAATACTCTCCTTTGATGCTCAAGAATGTAATTTACAATTTACACGAGGTGGACCATTCTCGAACTCCCCAAGTAAGCAAAGATCATACAGGGGTGGAGGACTCCACCAGGTATAACGTGAAACTCCAAATATTTTCTTTTTTGCCTTACTCCGAATGACAAGTCCAATAAACCAGCCCACTGTATGCAACCAAGTTTGTGTTAGCATAAAAGGATAGACGATCAAAACAATATTAGCGTACACGGAAATAACATAATATACTAAGAAAAAGAAGGACAAAAAGGAGCAGCTTCGCTGATGTTAAATGGTTTCAATGTATCCCGAATTGAAAAGTGGTATAATAATTGAGCCCATCCATAATGCATTTTAAAATCACGCGTGCTTTTTCTAAAAGATTCTGTAAACAGCTTTCAAAAACTCATTTCCTAATATGCTTTCTGACCATTTGTCTTCAATGGCTTTGAAGACAGAAAGTCTCAACACATTCAAAGAACCAAACTAGGCCCTAATTTCTGCTTACCAATTGAGTGGGGAATAAGTTCTCAGAAGATAATATTTGAGAGGAAGATGAAGAGGGCGTAAATGAATCATTAAATGTAGAAACACCACCAACCTGATCAATACAAAAACACACTGCAAGACACCTGCAGCTCCCGTCCAGACTGAAGGAGCAGATTTATCGATTGAATCTTGTATCAATAGACCCACTGATGCAGCTAAAGAAACAAAGGATACAACATAAGCGAAGAAGAGCCACAGCTTCAGTCTGTTAAGAAGAGAGAGTGGTTAAAATTAATCATCATGATAGCCAAAGATCAAAGGAAAGGGGCATGTGATTCTTTTTTGTACAACAGAATATCGACAGAAAAGTAAGGCCAATATGCAGTTGAGATATGAAAGAAGCTACATCCACCAACCATCAGGACTTAGATGACTCAGGTAACATAAGATGACATCTTTTCCTAGATCTTATTGAGGGCCATTTTTGCATTAAATTAGTCAAGATAAGTATAAGATAGACGACACGCATATTCGTACACATTCAAGTAACATAAGGGATACAACGGTAAACCTTGTGAAATTCTACACAGACGATTCCAATAGTCAATCAATGATGACATCCCTCTTCTCGTCAGATACCTTAGCTAGGTGTAGGAAACCTAGAATTTCTATTAAGAAAAATGGGACTTCACTTTGACAAGCCATTAAAACATTAACAAGTCATTTTGATAATTGTTCTGTTCTCTCTTATTTTAGTTTTGGTTAGTTCATCGCAACTTGAAAGGTGCTTGATTAAACTATAGACAATCACCACATTTCTCTCCTTTTAAGCTCCCCACTCACAAATACCCTAATTCCAAATATATACCCACGTTCCAGCGTGCAGAAAACATGAGTACATGACCATGTCTTCCTTCCGAACTATATAAAGCATATGCAACGCCAACAGCAATACGTCACGAACATCTTGATTATCAAACGAGATGTTTTTGCCAATATCAGACGAACATGACTTTCCAGTGGATAACCTCATTTAAGCATCACCATTACACTAAGGATGTTAATAAAAGGGAGACCCCCAATTCTGAATAGTTTACTTGAAAGGCGACCATAAAAATTATTCTACCTTGCCATTGTAAAGTTAACTGATCAAAAACAACATACTGAGAGGTCCAAAAGTACTCGTAAGAGCTGTTAAACTTTCCACAAGTGTTTATGTCAGCATCGTGCAGAAGCTCAACTGTGGGAAATTCTAACAACAGTTGAGAGCTTTCATTCGTTAATTTGAACTAGGTTAATAGACAATTGAGACCCTAAAACACCAGGAAGTGGTAAGACGGGGATAACTGCATTCATAGAGGAGAAGATGAGTAGATAAATCCATACCTCCACTCGCCTTCGTCATAAGGTGAATAATCAATATCTTCCTTCCTAACGCAATTGAACATCAGAGCCGCCAAAGATGCAAAAATCCCTTGCGAAAAGGAGAAAAGAATAAGAAGAAAACAACGATCAGATGCATAATTCAAACCCTAATTGAGATGGATACTGTTCACACACATTGGAAAATTATAAACAGAGATATATGGGGCGAACCAGGGAGGTAGTGGAGGAAGGAAACCTTGACGGAGCTGCAGACGACGGCGTCAACCCATATCCACCAGCCGGCACCGAAAACAGCGCCGGCAACGCCAGGCCCAAATATTGCCCATAACTCCATCATGTCCATATTGCTTATTCTATTATTTATTCTGCGATTCAAGCTTCACAACCAAACTAAACAGATACCCAAGGCAGCTGGCGATTTCTATTTCTTCCGCCGTTTAAATTTAAGCTTGCTTAAGCAAGAGCAGACGACGATCTTCTAGCCTGATGTGTTGTGTTACACGGCTCCATACCTACTAGTCCATTTTCATTTCGTTAATCTCCCTCATTCCACTCTACAAGTTCCCTTTGTCACAATTATATTTTTGCCCTCATAATTTCACCGGTGTTTAGGGGTTGTACTGTTTTTTTTTTTTTTTTGTGGTTTTTCAACATGCCTTCTTTGGTGCACCCTTGATAATATCTATTAGTCGTCCTAGTGGGCTTTATGCCGGTGAAATGGTTTTGGGTTGGCCCAATTTAGCTTGATTCTGACCTTGGCATAGTTATTGGGTCTATATTCGCATGGGCCCATAATTTTGGATAGCCCAGATAACCAAAGTGAGCCCATCTCGCTCCGGCTAGGCCCACATCAACTGGTGTTTAAGATAAAATTTGTATATTTCATTAGATATAAACAAAATTTACTTTAACTTGCTACCAATAAATAAACTTAAAAATTAATTTACTTATACATACATTTATTTTTATGGGATTTTAACATATAAATGCACGTAAAACACAAAAAGGGCTCAAATAAGTCCACCGGTCAACTTACGGCAAGGATGGCATCAGGGCCCTTCGGCCCAACCTGATTGAGCTGAGTTGGGCTTCAGGATTACCTGCAATCATATGCCATAAAGTTTCTCGGTGTTTATGAAATTGAGATCACGAGCAGCTTTTAAATCTAAATAAACGACTTTTGAATTTTGATAACTCGTTATTAAGCTACTGTTTACTCCGCGGAGCGGATAACTGAAGCACGTGATGTGCACGTTTGCATCTCCATAATGGTCTTATGACACCTGTACATTCCTATATGGTACACGAAGCGACCGTGTGGCGTCACAGCACACTAGAGATTCCCGCATATAAAAAAATCTTTCCAAACAAACCATCCTCACTGTCTGCAAAAAAGCGTGAACCTCTCCCTCTCTCTTTGTTTTCTCTCTCCTCGCTCGAAAGCGAAATCGAACTGCGAAAAAACAAACTAGTCTAAAAAACGGATCCGAAAGTATACGAATCAGAACAACTGAACCCTAACCCTAGACCAGGACTTATCCTCTCCTTCATTATCTGTAATAGAACTGTGCACGTGAACACTGAAAGTCTGAAACCGAAGTTCGATTGGGTTTAGGGTTAGGGTTCTTCTTCACTGGTTCATGGGCGGACCTGAAACAGGTCAGAGCAGGACATAGGATAGGGGTTTGATTTAAATGATGGAATGCTTTGGTGGTTTTGTACCTTGTTGTTGCCGCTGATGACCGGGGGCCGATGTTACCGGCAGAAGGAGGAGACTGGTGTGGGTGGGGAAGGAGGTTGCGGTGCCGAGGAGATGCCTTGCCCAGTTTCAAGGGTTCCGGCGAAAACTCCGGTGACCCAACCCGAAAATCCTGAGAGCTCGACTGGTCCTCAAATCGATTATTACTCACAGGCTAGGAAAGCACTCAGTGAGCGTTCGCCTTTTGATGTTGCTGAAGAGACTTCGACTTCGAGTGTTCTCACTCTGCCTAATGGTTTGGCGAACTTCTTGAACCGGCGTTCTGATAGTCGGAGACGCCACAAGAAGTCTCATTCTGGTGCAGACAGGAAATCATCTAGAGCAGGCGAGAAGTCACGTGGTTCCAACATTTGGATTGAAACAGAAGACTACTTTAGAAGCATTACATTGCCCGATATTGACTCGTTGTTGGAGGCAGCATCATCTTGTAATTTAGCTACTCGTAATTGTTTTTACATTCCAGTATTAGGAAATGCTCTGAGGCCCAATATAAGTAGTATTAAGAATGAAGAAGAGACTGATGAAAAGGTAGATAGCGTGGCTATGAAAAATGGGGAAGGTTTGTTGGAAACGCACAGTGTTGCACCTGGTATTTTGACTCCGGATGATAAGGATGCCGCTACGTCTCATTTTTCTAATAGTTTAGAGTGGCTTTTAGGTTGTAGGAATAAGGTCTCTTTAACTTCAGAGCGCCCTTCAAAGAAAAGGAAGCTTCTAGGTGGTGATGCTGGGTTGGAGAAAGTTCTAATTGCCAGTCCTTGTGACGGGGACTCATCCTTTTGCCATTACTGTAGTAGGGGAGACGCCAGCAGAGAGTCCAATCGTTTAATTATCTGTGCTTCTTGTAAAGTTGCAGTTCACCAGAAGTGCTATGGTGTGAAAGACAATGTGGATGGGTCTTGGTTGTGCTCCTGGTGTAAACGGAAGGACAACACTGGTGAATCAGTGAATTCTTGTGTGCTTTGCCCCAAGAAGGGTGGTGCTTTAAAAGCTGTCAGTGGAAATGGGGAAAATGTTGGGTCTGTAGAGTTCGCTCACCTGTTTTGTTGTCTGTGGTTGCCTGAGGTTT
Source organism: Bauhinia variegata (assembly GCA_022379115.2). Taxonomy (NCBI): domain Eukaryota; kingdom Viridiplantae; phylum Streptophyta; class Magnoliopsida; order Fabales; family Fabaceae; genus Bauhinia; species Bauhinia variegata. The sequence goes on from CM039437.1 coordinate 16,657,289, forward strand.
ATATAGAGGACTTGAAGAAGATGGAACCTATTATGAATGTGAGAGGAATCAAGGAAACCCGGAACAAATTAGTATGTCATGTATGCAAGGTGAAGTGTGGTGCTTCTGTACGGTGTAGCCATGGTATGTTTTTAGGTGCTGTGATACTTAACTATGTTGTACAACTTTTTGTTATATTGTTCAATAGCTTGTAACTCATTCTTGACGGATGGTGTTCCCAGGGACCTGCAGGACTTCCTTTCATCCTATCTGTGCACGGGAAGCTAGGCACAGGATGGAGGTTTGGGCAAAATATGGTTATGACAATGTGAGTGCTCTGCATTGGTCAAATCAACTCCCTTTCTCCCTAGGCAAACTAAAAAGGATATTTATGATCAATCTGGATCAACTCTACCATTGTTAAGATTCCTTATCATTACAAGCATCTCAAGATTAGTAAAGTTGATTGACATGCGGAGAGTTTGTTATATAAGTAAAAAATGTATTTATATGTTACGCTTGATCAGGTTGAGTTGCGAGCTTTTTGCTCCAAGCACTCGGAATTACTAGAGAACAACCACATCTTGCCATCAGGAGGTTCTGTAGCTGTTGGCGTTGAATCCTCTGCTGCCAATGTAAGGTTGTCAGATGGTAGGTTAAATGCTGGTGACATGTTGGGATCTGGTGGTGTGCAGCAACTAAATAATACTGGGATGGTGCGGAGAACTGATGAGGATGTTAATGCATCTGACTCCCTTAGTTTTGCACTTGTTTTAAAGAAGGTATTGTGCTAAGCATGTGTATGGATATGCTAGGATAAAACAATCATTTTGTACACCTTGATTGCATATTTTGTTTATGTTTAAGTCCAAACTTGCCTTTTGGCAGTTGATTGATCGAGGAAAAGTTGATGCAAAAGCTGTAGCTTTGGACATCGGCGTTTCACCTGATACATTAGCTGCAAAACTCAATGTAATACTCAAACTTCATATTCACTTTGTGAAAATTGATTATTTTACTATTATCTGTCCTTTATTTTATCTTTGACTATTGATGTCCCCACTTTCTCTTTGCAGGATGCTTGCATGGCTCCAGATCTACGACGGAAAATAGTCCATTGGCTGAAAGCTCATGTCTATACTAATGCATTTCCGAAAAGTTCCAGACTGAAATTAAAACGAACTAATTCATCCAAGGATGAAAGTGGAGCTATTGATGGTTCTGATACTTTATCATTATCAGATTCAGATCTGCTGGATCCTGTTGCTGTTAAGTCGGTGCCACCAAGGAGAAGAACCATTGGCAACATTAGGATTTTGAAGGATAATAAAGTGTTAAGTTCATCTGAGGCCATTTCTAGTGAGAATAGAATGGCAATGGAGGTAGAGCAGCTTGACCAAGAAAATTCAGGACATTCTGATGAAGCATCTATTCCAGAAGCAACTGAAGTGGTATGTCTCGTATTTTCACAAATTTTCCTGACAGATTTGGTTTGTTGCTCCTCATATTAATTACTCCACCAATTTTGAATCACATGGCCAATTCCCTTGTTTTCATCTTATTTCTGAACCATCTTCCCACCCCTCTATAGAGGGGGAAAAATTCATTGACGTGTATGTTCTTCAAGGATTTTTTAACACATTAAAAGTTGTCAGTGTTCCATGTTGAGGAGTGAGATGTCTTGAGCAAATTATGAACAATTTAAACAGAATTATAACCTTTTATCCATATCATTAACATTGTAGGTGTAGATTCTTTTTAGCTTCTGGAAAGCTTCTTTGAAGTTTTGTTATCAGGTAGTTTCTTATAAATTATTTCCTGCCAGCCCCCAAGGAGGATCATTGACAACGTGGTCTGTATTCTTATCTATATTTAAGCTGATGGTTTCTTTGAAGTCACGTTCCTGTACATAATATAAGATTGGAAGTTCTTACTGGGGGTGAAAAAGATTGGAAGCTCCTTCCAAATTGGTTTTTCAACTTTCTATACAATGATTGCAGCACAAGCTGTTTGCAATTTGTTTATAGCTTAGTCCCTACTTATGGAGTGTGCTGATGGGTTGGCAACACTTGTCAAGTGTTTGGTTGGATTCTCTACTTAGGAATTGAAAAGAAGTTTTGCAGTATTCTTTGTCCTCTGCTTTCTGTCTCTCTCTTTCTCCTGGTTATTAGACGTTCAAGACAATTTCCTTCAATTGTAGTTAGTTTTTAAGATTGTGCATGGTCTATAAAGAATGGTGACTTGTCACCAAGTACCCTTTCTACAGGACATTGTTTGGCTATTTTAGGCGTTGGAGAGTCATGTTGGATGCAATTTTTGTTTTTTTTTTTATGGCACTACCAAAAGTGCCATACCATGGAGTTGGGCTTGGCGGTAGGGTTCTGGGAAGCCAGGCCATTCTGCCATGGTGGGCAACACTAGGATTTTCTAAACTCGAGCTTCTGCTGACAACTTATGCAAGCTGCTTCGCATGCACAAAAAGGAAAGAAAGTAGACCATGTTATTTACCCATTCTTTTATCTTCTGCAGAATTTAACCAAGTCAGAGGATACTTTTCTTGAAGGTCAAGGTATGGTTTCATCTTGAAATTATTATACCAAGAATCTAAGTGCTACTGACTTTTGCTCTTTTCTTCCTCATCTTTTATTTTCCTTTTGTTGAGAAAAGTTAGGAATGACAATTTTATATGTTTTATAAAACATCAACTTTCATATATTTCGTACTGGTTTTAAATGAAAATATGCCATTGAACTACTTATGAGTTTTTTTCTGGGCTCTGTTGTAGCTCTTATATTCAATTTTTATATATAAAGAGTTTCATTACCTGTTGTTATGCCCTTGATCTTGCTGTCTCATTTAAAGAGAACTGCTGTGTTATGCAGTTATTGCAGATAAACCCTACAAAAGCAGCTTTTCACGCTCTATTCCTGAAGAGAACTTTGCTGTGTGTTGGCAGAATGCTTCTGTGTTTGAAGATCAGCTTTGTCCCGTTCATTCTGCAATGGAATCACTTCCTCCCGGTTTCATGTGAGAATTCCCAGTGGATATTTTTTGTTAATTGCAGCACGTACTGCTTTCTGTCTCTGATTGTGTATACCGGCATAACTTAATGTGTCTTGCTTAGGTCACCATCTTCTTTTCAAAAGTTAAGTTTTATGTTTTTGTATTGCAGAAAGAAAGAAGCAACTTCTAGTTATATTCACCCATACATTGGCAAGAAGTTGCAGATTCATAATTGTATGGTGTCAAAGGACAATATATGTGAGTTAAATGGTAACAGTTTTAATGTTTCCCTTACCGCTATTCAGAATAGACTAACATTCTGTGCTTAGCAGGTCCAGTAGAGGAGGGAAGTTCTGGTTTGAATGAATCCCCAAAAGCTAGTGGTTGCTTGGGTTACCAAAATCAGCAGTCAACTTGCAGTGACATTTGCAAGCCTAAGCAAGAATATATGGAGCATTTGGTAAAAATGGAAGTTCCCGAATCTTCTCCAGAAGATGAAGTGGAGGGAGAACTTATATATGTTCAACATAGGCTATTGCAGAATTCAGTTGCTAGAAAGCAAATTGCTGGTATTTCTTTTCCTCTTGAAATTTATGTTTGAATTTTTTGTTCCTTTGAAACTTTTTCAATTGGGTAAAAATCTTTTCGTGTTGTACCTACTTTGGGACATGAAATTTTTCTTTCCTTTTTATGACAATCATATAAAGGTATGTATTTACTTTGTAATTGCAGATAACTTAATCTACAATGTAGCCAAGAGTTTACCTCAGGAGATTGATGTATCATATCAGCAACGATGGGACGCAGTGCTTGTTAACCAGTATCTATGTAATCTGAGGGAGGCAAAAAAACGAGGCAGGAAAGAGAGAAGGCATAAGGAAGCACAAGCTGTACTAGCTGCTGCAACTGCTGCCGCCGCAGCTTCTTCCAGGGTGTCTTCATTCCGGAAAGATACCTTAGATGAATCTAGACAACAGGTTATTTATAATCTGTTTTTATGACTTCCCTTTTAATAAGCTAATAATTTTGTATTAAAAAGATTATAATAATTTCCAGAGTTCAAGTGGGAGGACTGGTGTTTATGCTCAGCCAATGCCACGAGCCAAAGAGATGCTTCCAAGAGTTGCTGTGGCAAGGACTTCTTCAGAAAAATATTCAGATTTTGGTCATCAAACCTCTGATATTTCTAAGGAGCATTCTAGATCTTGTGATATCTGCAGACGATCTGAGACTACATTAAATCCTATCCTTGTTTGCTCTGGTTGCAAGGTTTTTGTGCCTCACATATGGTTTCCTTTTTCATGAGCTTGGCGTCCAAACTTCTTGCTTAATAACTATATTCATTGCAGGTTGCAGTTCACTTGGATTGCTATCGTAGTGTGAAAGAAACAATGGGTCCATGGTATTGTGAATTATGTGAAGATTTGTCATCTAGAAGCTCTGGCGCTCCTGCTGTCAATTTCTGGGAGAAGCCTTATTTTGTTGCAGAATGTGGTCTATGTGGTGGTAGTACTGGTGCTTTTAGGAAGTCTTCTGATGGTCATTGGGTCCATGCCTTTTGTGCCGAGGTTAGTTATTCCTATTTGGTTTCTTTGCAAGCATTCTAAATTTTTTCCCCCAATTTAATGAAGTGTAACTAACTGATGAGTGTTACATGTTCTAGTGGGTTTTTGAGTCTACATTCCGAAGAGGACAAGTAAATGCTGTTGAAGGAATGGTATGCCTTTGTTGATGAGTAGATGATTCTTAATTTTGTAAATATGTACATTTGGAAATGTAATAATCCTAACCAACAGTTATCCATTTATATTGTTAAATGGCAGGAGACTGTGTTGAAGGGAGTTAGTACATGTTGCATCTGCCAACGTAAGCATGGTATATGTTTAAAGGTAATTGTGGCTTCAGAAATTATTTTCCTTCTGGGTTCTTCCTTTCAATTAATTAAGTTTTCAGAATTAAATATCTTGATTGCCAAGTGAATGTGTATTGTTAATGCAGTGTAGCTATGGCCATTGTCAGACACCATTCCATCCATCCTGTGCTAGAAGTGCTGGTTTTTACATGATTGCAAGGATTGCTGGTGGCAAGCTGCAGCACAAGGCTTACTGTGAAAAGCATGGCTTGGAGCAGAGGGCAAAGGTTTAAATTCGTCTGTGGTGGTAGAATGTCTTTTTTGATGGTCCGGTATTATGGTATCTCATATTTCTGTTTTTCACTTGCTCAGGCTGAAAGTCAAAAGCATGGAATTGAGGAATTAAAAAGCATCAAGCAAACTAGGGTGAGATGTCTCCTTCCATCTTCAACAACCTCATTTTCCTTAAGATGTTTTTTTAGTTGCTTTTCCCTGTCAGATGTCTAAGAATGTAAATTTACCATGTATTCCTGTTTAAAAGGTATTTGACTTGGTAAGGGTCTAGGCAGTAGTGTTCAAGAATTTTGCGTTGATTTATATTTGGATGGACAGGTCAGAATAAAAGTATGGAGGTAGTGGTAAAATTGGATGCTAATTGAATTAAATGGAGTAAGAAATTGCAGAGGTTATGATCTGTCGGGGAATGGAAAGGCTTATTGATTGATAAGAATCTTACGAAAAAAAGTGATTTTGGGCTTATGATATCATGGCAGTGCAGAACATATAAGTAGTATTTTGGAAATGTAAAATCTATAGTAACAAAATCTCTCTTGTTTGAAATGTGTATGAAATGCTTTTAATGGTGATTGCAAATGAAGCTTGCTCATACCCCTTCCTTATGCTTTTTTTTTTTTTTTACGCTTTTGTTCTGGAGGATGTCCTATCCTTCTCACTTTCTCTATCTTTTCCCTTGCTTGTCTTAATCAAATTTTTTCTTTAATTGAAGAAGACATCCTTCTGTTACACAAATATATGTTGTCTAGGGTGACAATCTTCGCTTGGAATAAAATATCAATTCCAACCGAAACTTCATCCCCAGCAGCAGTGGTATATCTATAAAATTGACATCGTCTCTACCTCTGAAACTAGTTTGTCTTTCTTTTGGAGGAATTAAGAGTGGGTGAAACTTCGGTAATAATCAGAAATAGTCATGTGAAAGTGAGAACAAGATGAAATGGCTTGTGCTTGAGAAAAACCCCTGTTTTCAGTACATGAATACATTCTATTGTACATGGTGGTTGTCTTGTATCTACATATATGGTGATATATCAAAGTAACTTGAGCATGGGATTATCTTCATACCAAAACACTGCTAGTTGTAGTTCCCAAGGGATGTGACTTGTCCTTGCTTTTTGGTAAGATTTTCTGAATAGCTTGAGTGATTCTGTGTAAATGAACTTCTGCAGGTTGAGTTAGAGAGACTGCGTCTCCTTTGCGAAAGAATTGTCAAGCGTGAGAAAATAAAGGTAATCCTTGCAATTTTCTGCTCATTGGATTTTTATAACTCACCCAAGAGGTTTTCCGTTATTTGGTGCTATGCCTTTGACATGTGGTCATCTCAATGATATGGGGGATTATTTATATAATTTTGTCCATGAAGTATCCCTTCTATTTAGTTATTTTAGTTGGAGTGTACATTTTCATGTTTCTGGTTTCTCTGATACATTACATAGCTGTCTGTCTAGTCATATGCATTGACAACTAACTTGTAGTCCTGTGAATATTTACAGCGGGAATTGGTTTTATGCTCACACGACATACTTGCCTTGAGAAGAGATCATGTTGCTAGGTCTGTGCTGGTCAATAGCCCGTTCTTCCTTCCTGATGGCAGCTCAGAATCAGCTACAACATCCCTGAAAGGGAATACGGAAGGATACAGATCATGCAGTGAAGCGGTCCAAAGATCGGATGATGTAACTGTGGACAGTTTGGTGTCTGGCAAGCACGGAGTTAGATTAGCTGTATCTATGGACACCGACCCAAAATTGGATGATGACTGCTCAACCTCACAAAGCCATTATAACCATAGGATTCCGGAGAGGATGCAATTTTCGGGCAAGCAGATTCCTCATAGAGCTACTGTCTCATCATCTAATCTTTTGGATGAAAGTGGATGGAGATCGAAATCAAGAAAGGTGAATCTGGCTGCAATTACTAATTTTAAGGCTTGGATATCCTTCATAGTTTCTATTTCTTTTCTACTCTTTATTTATATAAGGGAATGTTAAGGTAATGTGTGTGTGTGTGTGTAGGGGGGTGCTGAAATTGATTTGGACTAGTGCTTATGCTATATTTTCAATTACAGCATGAGGAGACATTTGAGAAAGAGCTTGTCATGACGTCAGACGAAGCATCTATGAAAAATTTAATGTTACCTAAAGGATATGCGTATGTACCTGCTGACTGCCTGTCAAATGACAAGCAACATGATCTGGATGTATATGCTAGTGGACCATTGGAACATGATGGGTAGAGTGATCGGTCACAGCCCGGACTTTTTCTTTGTCCAGCTGAGGCTAACATCCCCCTTAGCCGATACCATTTTGCATGCACAAGGTTGCTTTATCTGGCTGTTTGAGGAGAAAAGCAAATTAAATCTAGAGACAGGTTGTGGCCACTGTTGTGGCGTAAAGTTGCGTTTTGCTCCGGTGGTGAAAGTTTTGGAAGCATTGTTGTACATTTTTTTGAGAGAAAACTGTACAGAGAATGAGCATTTACTTGTACTAGAAGGGCTTTGATTCCGTTGTAGTGGAAGGATGGAAAAGAGGCATCCTTCTTGTGACCCTACAGAAGACCTAATTAGGTCATCACTTGTTTCTTTGTAAAGTTGGTGTATATATTAAGATAACATCACTTCTGAAAGAAAATATGCTCGGCACCAGATTTGACTATTGAGGCTGATTGTCCAAATTTATTTATGTAATCTCACATTTTCTTCCAAATTTGTTTATCTCTTGCTGCATTTCTCTTCTAAGATACTGCACCAGAAAAATCTTGGATAATTCTCTATCGGCTTCATTTAGATGATGGGTTAAATGACAAACTTATGCATAATTTTTACCTTGAGAATGTCCCGATTTCTCTTTCACAAAGTGTAAATGCAGCATTGCAATCTTGCGTTCTTCAGGCTTTTCAACTAAGTAGTTTTCCACTGCTCACTACTGCCCCAGGCAGATGGTGGACCTTTCTATGAAAGAGTAAACCTTCTAATATGCCGTGTCCTCAATTGCTACTATCAAGTTGAGCTATTGATTTGGTTTGGTCGGTATTCAGATAGCAGTTTTATGTCCACAAAGCTAGCGCATTTTGCTAATTTCTCAACACAAAGCCTAACGATCCACACAATCTAAGGGCAGATTAACGGAGCCTAGATCAATCCAATACGACATGACCAAAATTTCTATGTACTTGAGTGAGGCCAAGCAGCACTTGGAATTTTGGAAATTTATAGTTGAGAAAGCTAATCAAAATCATTTACATTATATTATATAAAAAATCCAAAAAAAAAAAAAAAATTGCATGTGTCTTACCCTTTCAATGTGGTATTTTTTTTTTACCTAATCAAACACTGGTAGGCTGAAGACGATGCTTTGTATTTTGAATCTGTTGAATCTGTAAGCTTTTCAATGCAACCCCACCTGATCTCCTTTTCCAAAGACTATCCACCTGGCTTCCTTCCTCTGACCTGTGCACCCGCTTTATCACCGGTAACGGAGGATCCATGTTATCAATGTTTACAAAAGCACAGCTCTCATTTTTACACCTACCATTCCTGGACACATCTGCACCATTTACTGTGACTTGTTGCCTACTTCCACAGCTAAAGACAGTCGCTGGAGGCGTAGCAGTTGTGCTACTGCCCAAGTTTTTTCCGGAGAAGAGCTTTTTTAGCTTGGAATACTTGACAACAGGGGAGGCGATGCTGGTGGCGCTACTCAATTTGCCGGTGAAGCTGAGTCTATGTGAGGTAGGGAACCCAGCTATTTTGTTGTTCCTCTTCACCTGACCCATGCAACCGATTCGAGGGGACAAAGGCTCTTTGGAGAAAGCTATGGAATGGTCTCTACACCGCGGAACACTCACATCTTTGATGGATGGCCTCGAACAGAGCATCGGCAAGAATGTATTTCTTTGATAAGTATGCAGATTCTGATGGTAAAAATGATGATGATGTTCATTACCCATGTTTCCTTATTGACCCAATTCCACTTTTTTTTTTTATATTTTTCCCTGGGAATGGAGAAAAATGGTTGATTTGGTATAAGGAGGGAGGAGAAGAAGAGAGAAAAAACAAGGCTAGGCGGAGAGGAAGATGCTAAGAGGCGAGGCAAAGGGTCTGTTTAAGTCTTGTATGCGTTCCAAGCACGGATTTTGAGCTTGAGGTTGTCAAATATGAACCGAGTACTGAGTCCCGTTGATTAAAGAAATAAGATAGAGACACAATAGAATAACAAAGAGCAAAACCATAGAAGACACTTGAAGGAAGAATGGTAACAGCAGGACCACTGTGTGTAAGCGATTAATGTGAATATTGTGAAAAGAAAGGACTAATGAATCCAGCTTGCACCTCTCATCTCTCTCTATATCTGTGATCTGTGATCTGTGATCTGTGATCCTGTTCCCAACTAATTCATCATATTCGTGTCAAGAAAAATCATACACTGACCAACCCTTTGTCCCCCCCTCCCTGCCCTCTTAAATCTCCACTTTGGATTGATCATGTCCATGCTCTTATTTTGCTTTACTTTTATTTTAGTCTCGGTGAGTTTAATAGGGCAGCCAGACTTGAATCTAGTATTTGTGAAAAGTAATTTATACTTTATTATATCCACAGCAAGAGTGTAAATGTAACACAGATTGTCATGAGTTTTTAACTCTGGTCAAATGGGTTTGCTGTAGAATTACTTAGGCCATCGCCCTTAGACTGTGAGAAGCTGATGTAACTCTTGTATTTAAGGATGGATATAAATAATCATAAATCATGAGAATTTTTCAAATACTTGATCACTTGGAAATGAAAGTCAGAAAGTGCACACTTTCTAAAAGAATTACTTCAACTTGTGCCACCCTTAAATAATAATTTATTTATACTCAGTAGGAGCTAATGTTTGTATTGCGTTGAAGATTGCTGGTATTTGTAATGAAATTTCAAAGTTCTTGAGTTTAGATTAGGTCAAAGGGACACAATAAATAATGATGAATGATGGCAAGACATATGGTGAAGGAGAGCCACGTTCACGTTCACCAAGAAGCCAATGATCCGGAGAAATTATCCTCATTATAATATTTTATTCAAGTACACTATAATGAAGCTTGATTACTGATTTACTGTGTTTGTCTTTTTCTATGTGGCCTTTCTTTATTGGATTTCAAGACAAGACGATTTTCGATTTGATGGACCAAAATGAGTAATTAATCCCAAATTGGTACTACAAGTTATTAATAATTTTAATCAAATTGACCACCTATTTTTCTTCAATTTCATTTCACTCACTCACTCGGATAGGCAATTAATTGCGGTCAAACTGTTGCTATCTGGTTAACGTGTTTTGCGGGAGCGGGCCCATTATTGGGCCAACAAAGCTGCCACCGAGTTCTCACAGTCAATAGTCACCCATCCTACTTGCATTGGCCACGCAGTAGCTCTTACTCTAAGCCAGACAGACGGCTTGGCTTGCCTTTCAAGACATATCAACTGCAAATGGAAATGACTCAAGAAAGCTTTTCAGATAATTCATTTGCAAAGTACTAATTAATATCAAACAAACGAGTGTTTTGGTAAGAGATTTTTCAATGTGGATTGAAGACTAATCCAAAACATGGATTTATAATGCCAAATATTTAGTCGGTATATGGTAATAAATTATTCGAACCGATCGATCACGTGCAGATCACGTGAGGGAAAATTGATTATGAGCCATGAGGTCCATGACCATTATGCAAATTTTGCGGCCGACACGCCATGAATGCCTACATGTGGGAGGCACGTGAAAGGAACTTTTTGGCATTCTTTCCTTGGCTTCAACCCTTGCTTTCTGCATGCATACTTTTTTCCACTTTAATTAAACTTACATTTTTCTTCAAAACGATCACACCAAGTGTAGTAGCCATAAATGCTTCTTTTGTGGCTTCGTCATCATTGCTCTGTAACTTTGAGAAGAAGCAACAGAATTAAATCTTGCATGTGGAAGCAACTTTTTCCTATATTGCTTCCGGAACCAAAAAATTTCAAAGAGAGGGAGGGTAAAGAAAAGGAAAGAGCAAAACTTGCGAAAAAAGCTTTTATAGAAAGGGGGGAAAATGTCTAAGCGAAAGTTCTCGAAAAAAGATAACTAAAATTATTGATTAAGTACAATACAATATTAAAGTGGAAGAGTCATGAATCTAGCTAGCTAGCTAGTGAACCTACATCAAACATAGTTATCGCCGGCAAAGATTGTCCTCAAACTGGAGGACAGGCTTGTCTGTGATCCATACCTGCTAAACTATCCGGACCTTAAATTATTCAAAGTATCAAATTAATTAATCACTTACTGTGTTGAATATGTCTCATTATAGGCTGTAGGTAGTCATTGTAAAGCATAACTGGAGTTTACCTGCGTATTGCTATGCCCTACTTACAGATATAGCAGATAAGTCAAAATTTGAAGTGACCCAGATCCTGAAGCTCACACCTCGGGCCATGGTGATTTTCCATACCAGTATAATACTTGCATTATGAAAAGAATAAAGCCTAATGGAAGAATATAAGAGGAAAGAGACAAGGCAAGGTTACCATCCACCATTGTCATGAAAGCACAAAGCTGATTTCTTGATCATGGTAGGCAAGATTTAACGTATCTATATTTCAATCAAGCTTCTTTTAGGTGAAAGCATGGGAAAGAAACAACAGATTAAGTAGGATATATATTATGTCCCTTCACTTCAAAGAGTCTGGCACTCCACTGTATCTATTCCTATCAATCAGATATACTTACTTTCTCTACTGTTTTTATTAATTCCGAAGTGGGTGTCAACAAAAATACATTTTGGTGCCTGGAGAAGTGCAAAACAAGTCCACGATAAGGTGGCCAAGTACTGATGCCAATAATTCCGCTTTTCACAGTTAATGAGAAAGGAAATCAATTTAAGTTGCGGATTATACTTGCAAATTGTACCAGGTAGTCGACACATTCAGTGGTCTGTAGTCTGCAGATGCCTTTTTTTTTTTAAGCAGAGTCAATTTTTTCAATCACTTTTATCAAGTATTAATGCACTGACTGAGGAACATAAATGCACCGAAGAGTTAATATTAGTATCAAACCAGACTAGATCTGTATCTTTGTCAACATTATTTCTCATCATATTTTTTGGAATCTCAGAGAACACTGCGGTCGTGACGTTGCCATCCCTAAAGTTAGGAACGTTAATGTAGTTTTCAAAAATATACAATGCAAAAAATACAACGCCGGAAGCCACCACAGAATGGAAAACAAAAAAATTTTACATCAGAAAGATAAGGTCAAAAATTAGGGAACGTCAAAAGAAAACGGAAAAAAGAAGATTTAGCTATTTTCTGTCAGTTAGAAGCCTCCACTTTTCCCTCGCCTTGAGGTGCTAATGCCAAGTCCTGAGGCAGATTGGGTTCAAAAAATTTTTTCCTCAATAACTGAAACTGTACTTGAACTATCCTCTGTCTTATGAGTAGATTTTTGTGACTTATCATCTGACACTACAGGTCCACTATCTGAAGACTCTATTGTAGTTTCAGCATGATGTTGGATATTATTTTGTGAACTGAATGGAGGATAAGGTGCAGGAGTAACACCTAACCCATTTGAAAGACATACATACTTGAAAACAAGTTGTTTGTAATTGTTTAGCAGATCTTCCACATCACTGACTGTTAGCTCACCTGAAAGAGCAAAGAAATATGGATACTCCTTAAAAACTTCGTTCACCTGATCCTCCTTCAGAATCATAGTTGCTCCTTTATTCTCCAAATCCGCGAGGGATGGAACTTTTGTGATCGGCAACTCATCTGTGAAAGTTACTTTCTTACTATCAGATTTGGCTTCAGATGATTTGGTGCCTAATGATGGCTCCTTAATATCATTCGAAGGATTTTTCTGATCTTGCAAATCAGTTGAAAGCCCAGAAAGAAGAGCACGGGCAGATTCCATATTTCTCTCAAACTCTGTTTCATCTAGTGAAAGGGCTTTGGCATCAATGTTTGAGATGAAGGACTCAGCTGAGAGTATGTTTGTAAAAAAGTATGCTGTTTCCCCAATCAATCGAGATTGATGTCTAAATCTTTGTATATACTCTAGATTTGAGTGAAGCTGTGGTGGATTTGCCTGCACAGATCATCAATAGCCCCCCAAAAGAAATGTTTCAATGGATCTGTAATAATCAATATATGTCTGCATTAAATTGGCACCCAGAAATAAGTAATGTTTCAACGCTTTTAGCTTTTCCTCGAGGGAACGTCTGGATTGGGACAAACAAAAGTTCAGATATGTAGCATTTAAATTCGCAAACAGGAAGTATTCTATGTTCCTTTTTTCTTTGTTACTTGTATTTACTAATTAATATAAATGTGACAAAAATTGTGAATTACCTTTATAGTAACGTAAATTAACACAGGAAGAAATTCATCAGCTCCAGGAGGATTCTCATTTGAAGCAATAGAGGCATTAACCAGCAAGTTAGTGATAACCTTGCAACAATTCACAATACACACAAGTTTGTCTCTGGGTGCCTTGTACATGTTAATCTTTTGTAATTCTTTCTGTGCAAGCTGCCAAAATTACAATAAGACCAAAGAGGTAAGATATTAAGGAAGGATATTTAGTGAGGGGTTAAAAAAAACATAAACCTGTGGAAGCTGTAAAATTAGATAGCTACAGCAGAAGTTAAATAGTCAGAATTGAATTCCAGTCACCAAAGCTATAGTAAAATCACAAGTTGCAAAGGCTTATTAATTCTTGTCAGTGTTACTTTTCTTTGACTGACAGATATCATATCTACAGAAATCGTACTGGGAGAAATATACTGGAGTATCAAACAGACGTATCATAATTAATAAGGTAGGAGTATGCTCGATGATAAATAGTGCGAGCAAAAATCTAGATATGGAGAAAGATAATAACTTGCAGGCTGAGATCAAGACAAACTGCCATTTTCATCAGAAACAGATTATCGAGAACGAGAAGATCATCCATCAAAGTTTAAAATGGACCCAACAATTGTACAAATAGAATCATTTAACAGCAACATTAAATATGCCTAAGAATCAACTCAACCAAAGGGCTAAAATTGGGGCATGAAGACCAAAGAATGTGCACTGGTGCAGCATGTTACATGAACAAAGAGATAAAATCAACACTTGTGCTAAAATACAATTATGAGAATCGAGTCCCATGTCAAACAATAGCTAACTTAAGTTTCCTGCGGAGGGTCAAACTTGGCTCTTAAGTAGGCATTGGCTTATAAATTTAATTATCAGCTTATGTGCAGTATCAAATATGTTATAGCTGCAGTAAAAACACAAAAATAGAACAGCGGCAAGTGCGATCTATGTTATGGTGGTATTGGTTGACAATCCTCACAATCCATCCAACATTTGTACAATATTCATTCATTGCCCTTTTTATATGTTAACATGTTGACGTGAACATATTGCTTTAGCTCTTGGAACTGTAAACAGAGATAATTACTCTTTCTAAGGAAAAGAAAAAAATGAAATCACTACAATTGCATGGTTATATACTCACCAACCATGATGTTTCATTCTGAAATGTTGGCTTTATATCTAGATTTTCTGGTCGAATAAACTGTTGAATCAAAGCCATCTTTTCAGAAACTTGATCATCAAGTTTTACATCATCTGGAAGTGAAGCAAATACACGGGTAAATAACTTGGTCATCACATATTTCTCCAGCCCCTGTATACGAGTGAAGTCCAGAGATAAAGAGATCAATGAAAGCAGGAAGCATCATAAAATAACAGCCTAAAAGTAAAATAATGTACGATCTACAGAAGCCATGCTAATAACAATTACAAACACCACCCTATGACATAGTGTCATGCAGAAGTGGGAAATATCACTTTTAAAGAGAAACACACCTCACCAGCACTCTCAAGCTCCTCCACAGAGCAGCCAGCCCAAAGTGGATGAGCCCTAAAAGCTGCTTCCATATTAGCAAGAAACTCCTGTACTGCGGCACTGTCTCTATCTGGATCAGGTGCATTCTTTGAAAATGACACGATAAAGCTGCAATATGGAAAATGGCACCTTCAATATATTTTTACTTGATTGTCTCATTTTTTCAATAAAGGGTAAGCATTCCTTCTAATACTTGTTTAAAGCAAAATGTCATCTATAATCATAAGTCATAACCTTGAGACCATACAAATCAACTTGAAACTTTTCTGACTATAGTTCTAAGCACGTAAACCTCTACGAAACCATCAAAGTTGAGATTTTGTCCAAGCAGCAAATGAGATCATCCACCGATATGTTGTAAAGAAAAGTCAAACTTAGAATATTATAATTTAAAAGTATACAATTGACTTCAAAAAACCAGACAAATCTGCAAAGTTGCTTTAATCATCAACAATTATGTAGAAAAAAAATTACTTGAAACAAATTAACGAGATAATCACTGAAACATCAAAATTACAATAGTGAAATTTGAAATTTCACATAAACTAGAAACTTAGAAAATTCAAATCCAGAACACAGGGGATGATTCGATCTTGAAAGTTCAGAAGTATGACCTTTTGATTGCTTTGACCAAATCGGCGGCGGAGGGTTGGCGCATGCGCTCGAGGAAGTCATGTAAGCCCAAGAAAACGTCGGTATTTTCCATTCTCCGCCACCTTCGTCGTTGGATAGTAGAAGCTGAGCTTAAACTACGATGATCACCGAGATTGTGCTACGACTATCAAGTATAGGCTTCGTTGACAACAGTAAAACTTTGCCACAATATAATTTTATCAAGTCATTAAATCAAAGTTCACCTTTAAAAAAAAGAAAAAAGTTTACTAATTTTTACTAATTTTAACATTTATTTTATTTTGTAAATAAGGAAAATAAATTAGTTAGTAATAATTGTCGTTTAATGCTCCAAAAAACTTGCAAAGAATGAGGACGGATTTAGATCTGGAGCACGCTGTCGCTCGCTAATAATTAGTTTCCATAATAAATATGAAGAAGAGATTAAACATGGTATTATTGATTTATTGTGTTTGTGAAAGCCAAATATAAGATGCTAGAGCCGAGACAAATATAACTTCAAACTTCCTGATTCTCAGACTAACTGTATTTACATAAAAAAATTTAGGGTTTGTTGAGTGCTGAATTAATCATATGATATATATTTTCATAATTTGGAAATCAGTCGTTTCGTAACAATTTTTTATCAAAAACTTCACTGATGAATAATCTGTATTTTCAGCTTTATATGGTGTTCTGGTTTATTTTGTCTCTGCTTGCCAGCTGCTCTTTTGGTGTGTCTCTCATGTGCACATTCCATCTTCTGACAACTTTTTCACATAATAGAATCAATGTTTAATGTCTAATCGTGAATATAATACTTCAAAAAAAAAAGAAGAAAAAGAAAGAATGCACACCGGTTTTTTGAATATTGTCATTTCATCATGTTACATTGAAAGCATCAACAAAACTATTGATATATTTTTCACTACACAACAAAACCCACTTCAAAGAAACTACATCCAAAATCCTTGTGTAATATTAAAAAGAAAAAAGAAAAAAAAGAACGAGGCTAGAACAAGGCTATGTTGAGATGAGAACACCGAGTATAGTTGCCATATCTTCCCACACTAAAAAATAAGACTGGGAAGGTGTGATGAAAAAATCTGTATCCTTAAATCCACATTTGCGCAATTGCTAACTTTATTCAAGTAGCTTTCATGCATATAATCAAGCATCCCTGTTTAACAGCCTAAAAGGGGCTCACTGTCTTCGATATCATTTCTATTTGCATAGATTTCTCACTGTCAACTCCAAAATATGACTTTGCTCCAGCTGCTGTTAGACAATTTCAATTCCTCCTCCAACCAGTAACAACCCATCTTCCATTTAATATAAAGCACTCCAAACAGCTGCATCCCCTTCACCACACTTGGAGTGGACATATTTGATCTTCTCAACTGATTTACAGATTCCACTACAGCTCCAATCAAATGATGCAACGCATATGTTGCCTGCTTGTGCCTTCCACTCACAGTCTACAGAAGCATTAATCACAAGTGAGAACCATTAATAAAAGAGAAGCAGGGAGGGGTGATACAAAAATGATAAGCTGAACGTCAACATTAAAGGAGTTTCGAGATCACAGTCAACTCCTAAGGTAGACAGATGGTACAGAAATTTGTGAACTGAAGCAACTTTTATTTCATCCAGCTTTATCATATAAGGAAATTTGGTGGTATCCATAGCTCTCAAGTGACACCAGCATATATGTGCTATGTGCTAGAACTTGAATTATTTGGTTGAAGAAAATAATAGATTCTCTATTTCTCTGACTGCTAGGCACTCAATGTCCATTAGTTATGTAGTTTCAAGTACCATACCTGGAGGAGTTCCACAGCACATACTGCGGTCATCAATGTGATCAACTTCAAGACCAATGAACCATGCACCAAGTGAGACATCTTCATTAGCATACTTGTGCAATATTGGCCTGCAGTCACAATCAGCGACTCCCTGAATTTTGTCTTGTAATAAAGAATATTTTATGCCAGACATGACATCAGAGCTTTCTGGGTATGTACAATGTGCATTGATCTAGACGCAGAGTTTATATTTTTGAAACTTCATTTTTCCACCAAATTGAGTTTCTGACTTCAGCCAAATAATCGATTTTTTTTTTTTTTCTAACAAAATCCACAAAAAAATATATCATGTTGAACAAGACCAAATCAAACTAGATGCTAAAGATCACAATAGAAAAGTTTTGGGCAGCTACAGATAAATAAATAAAAAAATCGCAGATCTGGGTATCCCGGTACAGAAACATGACACAAAAACCGCATGTTCACTGCCCATAATTGAATGGCCAAAAAACTAGTCTTATAGTTACTGCCTGGACAATAATATCCTTACTGGTTAATGGAAATATAAGTGGCCAGATCCTTCGAGATTGCATATATCTGTCCAGTTGCATGTCGGAAGTATTTGTTCCCCTCTTCTCCAAATTTCCAGTATTCAGGTTCATGATACTTGACATCCCTAGATATACAGGAACAAATTCAATAGATTAATACAAACCCACTGCATCTTGTACGTAGCATAGCATGGGAATAGCCTCTTTCTAATAGGAAAAAGAAGTTGAGTGGAATTACTTTCGAGAAAGAACTGGTCCAGATTTCATACAACCAATGTAGACCCTGGGTTTTGAACGATGACGAGCAAGAGTTGATGCTAGGACACCTACATAGTAATTAATATTTGGATTAACCTTATTTGTCAGGGAAGTGTGACAGAGGAAAGTAGAGAAGGAAACAATGACAGAGATAGAAAACAAATGCAAGGAATAATGAGAGAGCGGATACCTAAATTGACATGTACATCATCATCCACCTTGACATAGAAATCAGCATCCCATTTTGCAACTGCAGTAGAAAAGAATATTTTCGTCTTTGCAGACAATTCATGATACCCTTCAACATGTTCCTGCAAGATAATGCGTGACCATGATCATATATCTGCCAGATGTTCCCAATTTTTAACGAAAACAATTCTTATCAGCTTTCTTACCAGCCGAAGGAAGTCTTTGTGCTGGGCTTCTTCTGAATCAATAGCTCGATCTAGAATGCTGTTGGAAGTTGCACTGAGAACACCACGACACTATCACATATGTCAGTTCCAATTAATACATAACTACATATATGCAAACCCGTGTCAACATTATCTTTCTGTAGATAAAATAATATTGCGATCATGGTAGAGGTCATGTACCAAGGAAGTTAACTTAAAATAAATGGCAAATTCAATTTTGTGAGCAACCACATCTCCATAGATTATACAATTGCTTTAAACCTCTTCTAACCCATTAACTTTTTCTAATAATATCATGTGCCCGACTCATAATGCCATGCAATCAGAATCATTGAGAAAATTACCTATGGCCAATCATGAATCTGATGACAATTCCCTTCTCATGTTCCAATTGAACAAGCTGTTCTCCTGAACAAGAGCGCGGAGAGGGTGCTCACAACTTCTTACAAGTGAATCTATCATAATTAGAGCAAAACAATTCTCATTAGAAATAAGGTACCTCGAGGCATCCAAGTCTCTCTAACTGAATCACGCCGCCTCCTGCTACTAAAAGCTGTGTTTATGCCAATCACCATAAAAACCTTCTTCTTGGGCGAGCTTTCACCAGAAAGATCCGATGAGTTGGTCGAGCCATCCGAGATCCCCGTTTCCCTAGAACTCCTAGCTGCTGCTAATTCCATCTGGAGCATAGCAATTTGCTTGTCCAGAGATCTGGCATGCCTCCCAAGAAATGAAAACACCAATTATTTAACAAGCACTTAAATTGGAAACTAAATCTAGCGTAATGGAGGCAGATTTCAGTTAGCACTCACTGAATAGCTTCATGGGTTCTGTAAACTTCGTTCATAACGTCCTTATTCTGCACTGGCTTCTTACATTCAAAGGTTGGAAAAAAATAAAAACAAAAAACGCAGTTGATTTCAAAATCAAAGGGAAGAATGAGATACTTATGAAAATGCAGTTGAATTTAAGATATTAATGCATATACCTTCTTAGTAGCGCAATCATCTGAGACCACGTGAAGTTCTTGATCATGGCGATGCCGTGAAATAAACTGGTTGTTTGATTCAGATGGTTCCCACATCCTGCGACAAGGACAATTTCCATTTTTCGGTCGGAATTTCATGTGCCACCAAAATCAGATCATAAAACTCAAAATTTTCCGAAAACAAGATACTGACTACCAAGTTTCCAAATTTAGTTTCATCCAAAAGAACGAGACTTAAACCCAAATCTATAGCTCAAAAAGTGTCATTATTACAACAGAAAATACTGGAAAGAAAAAAAAAAAAGAAACACCCAAGAGCAAGGGAGAGACCTGCTTGTGATGAGCATACCAATAAGGAATGAAAAGACAGAGAAAATGGGAACCCATTTTGCAGAGATTTTTGACGAACCTCGGTTCTTCATCTTAAGTCCTCGAGGGTTCTATTGTATTCTATGTAACGAGAAGATAGAGAAGTTTAGCTAGGAATGTTAGAAGAGGAATTAGTCTATGAACTCACACAACTTGCAAAGCACGTTGATCATAATTTATATTTATATTTACAGTTAAAACTTTTGATGTTGTGTTACACAACACGCCGTGAGGGGTGCCGTCAAACGTTAGGCAAGGTTGCATGCGACTTCCGTTTCTGTCCAATGGAAATGGCGTCCACGCCAGTCACGCCACAATACCCGACTCGCTTCCCAGTTGGGCCGATTTTGAATTAATCGTATTTTTAACGTGTCTTATTCAATTTTATTTTTCATTTGCAATAGCACTAATCTGAGTGTACAAAAGAAATGGAAAATATATTCACTGGATGCACTGTACAAAGTCGATAGCTCTTTATACATGGATGTAATTTGGACTGGTCTATGCTTTCCCAAAGCAGCCAATACGCCGTGCAAAGCACGTTGATCATAATTTATATTTATATTTACAGTTAAAACTTTTGATATTGTGTTACACAACACGCCGTGAGGGGTGCCGTCAAAGGTTAGGCAAGGTTGCATGCGACTTCCGTTTCTGTCCAATGGAAATGGCGTCCACGCCAGTCACGCCACAATACCCGACTCGCTTCCCAGTTGGGCCGATTTTGAATTAATCGTATTTTTAACGTGTCTTATTCAATTTTATTTTTCATTTGCAATAGCACTAATCTGAGTGTACAAAAGAAATGGAAAATATATTCACTGGATGCACTGTACAAAGTCCATAGCTCTTTATACATGGATGTAATTTGGACTGGTCTATGCTTTCCCAAAGCAGCCAACCAGAGACACGGGCTCGGGAAAGTGGGACGAACTCTTCCTTTTCCTAAACCACCATCCTTTCATTAGTTGGCTAAGTGGGTGCCCATGAGTGGCAATGTTTATCCACGCCTCCTGATTGGAGGGCCTAGAATCTAGGCCCATGTATTATATTGGTCAATCGAAATTATTTTGGGCCATTATCAGCCCAAATTTATTTTGTTTGGGCCATGAAGCCCTTAATGCCGAATCCTTCTCTGTTCTTGCCCTTTCTCTCGAGCTTCTGCCCACAACGCCAAGTTGGTTTTCTGCACTGGCCCCGCTTTGGGTCTTCCGTTAAATTCATGATGAAACAGGTTCAGATAATACAGCTTGAACTGGTTCTACAAAATCATGTCAATGGTTGAAGACCCGTATGCAATTTTTCTTGTCTTGTAAAATCTTGAACATACGAAAAGAAAACAAAATTTACAAATATATATATATATATATATATTTAATTCCTTAGGATTTGGTTTATTATTATTTACAAAAACATCAGGTAACCATTAAAATTATATCAAGTCATATCACACAGGCTAATCCTGAAAAACCGCGAAAGAAAGAGAGATTAAAAAAAAAGGTTTAAGGTAGCTTTTTTTTTTTTAATTAAAGCATAGTTTGGTTAAATAACTTAATTAAGTGTTTATATCTTAAGAGCTTGTGTTATAAGTTTTAAAAATTCTTAATTTAATAAATTTATTTGTATTTAAATGTACACTTTAAAAAAATATATATAATATTACATAATATTTAGATGTATCACTGCATAAATATTTATTATAACTAAATTTACTAAAAAGAACATAAATAAATACTTAGACCTCATCAAAGTCTAGAGTTTATAATTAAAATTATAAGATTTAAAGTTTTAAGGTTTGATATTATAATTTTATTATAGTGATATTTCTACCATAAAATTATAAGAAATTTGTTTTAGAATTATTATAAGAGTATTTTTTGTTATAATATTATAAATGTTTGATCTTAAAGTTTATTATAATTAATAATAATTAATCACGATAATTATGCATTAATTCATTTTCATTAATTCTTATAAACTTTTCCCATAAACTTAAAAAAATAAACTAAAATAAACTTATCAGAGTATCGTAAACTATTTTTGATAAGGTTTTCAAAACACTCATTTTTAATTAAAGTAATTATATGATAAAATAATTCTTTATAAGCTCTTGGAGATGAAAATAAAAAACGAAAAAACAGTCGGCGGTCTTGTCCACAGTGATAGTGTCGTGTCCACACATATTTAACAGATCGCGACAGGAGAGCATGAAAATCCGCCCCTCGGTCCCTATCAATCAGGCTCTCCATATATTACCCACGCGCATGCAACCAACTAATCACATCTTTTTCTTAACAAAGTTCTAATACTAATAGATTTATTAATGAATTAAATAAATATTTGTAATAATAAATAATACAGCCCCAACTTATTTTTTAATTTGAACTTCAAATAAAAAAATTTGGCACTCCAATTTTAACACTACCGCCATTTCATGTGGATCAATGGGCAGTCAACTTCTATCGATAGACATGCACACTTCATCAGATTCAGGTTAATAAATTTTATTGCAGTTATTAATCTTCCTTCGTTATGATATTACAGTTAAATTCAACAATTGTTATCTTACCATATTAATAAATACAGGGCAGTCATTTGGTAGAGTCAATTGTATTGTACTTGCTAACGTTACAAAATCAATTACTGAGAACTATAGTCACATCTAACAACTGTTATTTTGCTATGTCATCAACTTAAGCCGGTCAACGACACCAAATTGGGATTCTTGAATCTCAACCCTTGATTCGTTGACTTTTACAGAGACTGCCCACATCATTATCACTGTCCCTCTGATTGTTTCCGTCCTTGTCGACTTACCGTAGTGGGCCCCGTCTTCTGTCATCGTTATATGTCTCCAATCAAAGCGTGCATGACTGGGCCCCAGGCTTACGAAAGAGAAATTTAACTCTATATATCAAAAAAAAATATTATTTATTAATATATATCACTTTTAAAAATATTTACTAATATGTATCACTTTTTTCAGATATCGCATTATCGTACTGCGATATTCAAATATCGCATTACCGTGCTGTGATATTCGAATAAAAAATTAATTAAATTTTTTATTTTTTATTTTTTACAAATAAAATATTAAAAAAATTAAAATTTTTTAAATACATATACACAATCTAAAAAATTATTATCAATACATACGACATATTGTACAATAAAATCTCTAGTTATGAAGTGATTTTACCTAAATAAATTTAATATTATCATATTTCAAAATCAAATACATTTTTTATATATATATTTGAGTTAATTAATTTTGAAAAATTCACTTAATGTATTATAATTTTTTATAAAAATAAACATATAAAAAAAGAGATACAGTAGATAAGGGAGAAAAAAAATAAAAAAAAAATTCCAAACAACCAATTATTTGTCTAAAAAAATAAATATTTTCCTTTCCTTCAAATGAGGCATCTAAGAAAAATAAACACATCATTATCTTGCAGAAACATTTCAACACTAATTCATGAATCTTGTGTCATCTTTTAATTAAATTATAAAATAAAATAAATTTAAATTAAATAAAATAAATTTGTAAGAGGGTAATGTAATTTTTTTAAAGGTAATATATATTAGTAGATATTTATAAAAATAGTATGTATTGGTAATAATTTTTGGAATGACGTATATGTGTTTAAAAAAATTTATAATTTTTTTTAATATTTTATTTGTAAAAAATAAAAAATTTAATTAATTTTTTATTCGAATATCGCAGTACGGTAATGCGATATCTGAAAAAAATAGTATATATTGATAAATATTTTTAAAAGTAGTATATATATTGGTAAGTTTTTTTTTTTTTTTTTTTATATGAAAGTAAATTTCTCCAGAAAAAACCCCTGCTTTTGTTCGTGAAAGGCCATTTTGGTCATTCAATACATCCAACGGAAAATATTCTCCTCTGTAGTACACACATATCCACCCCCCTCTCTTTCTCTCACTTCAATTTATTAGTTTTCTTTATTGTTACGGTCTTCAGTGAATTGTCCTAAACTTCTGGACTATAGAACTCGTCTGTGTCTGAATAAGTATTTTAAGGAACGTATTCATTAAAAATTGTATAAAGGACCGCTATAGATATTTTTGAATGTAGAATACATATTTTTATTGCTATTTTCAAATTTATGCTTGGTGTTAAAATTCATGAATATTAATTAATGAAAATCACCCAGTGTAATCTAATGGTGAAAAATTTAAATAATATGAAAAAAGTTTTGAGTTTAATTGTCTTGTTTAACAAAAAAAAAAATACTGATTAATAATATAAAGTTTGAGAAAATTATCCTCATGCCAAACAAATTATTTTTCCTACTAAATACATTTTGAAGCATGACAACACTACAAGCAGTTAACAACAAAAATTTTAACTCAATAGTAATAAGTTGAGGGGAAAAACTCATTTTTATTCATTGAAATTTATTGATTGTGACAAATTAATTTTATATTTTAATTTTATGAATTTAATTCCCAATACTTATAAATTTTGATATATTAATTTTTTATGTTTTAATTTTATTAATTTAATCTTATTATTTTAAAATTGTGACAAATTGAACCTTCCATTTATCACTGTAACAAATCATTAACAAAAAATGTTGACGTAAAATATTTTCTACCACATGTTTTGTTAAATCTTTACTAGTAACAATGCACTTTAAATCATGTGACAAATTAATCATTTTGTCAGACTCTTTACAAATTTTTAACGAAGAATATTGATGTGAAACATTTTTTGTTTACATATACTATTAAGTAGTGTCAACTTAGTCATTAATATTTTAAAAATGTGTTAATTTTGACACTAATAAATATTTAACAATACATGTAGGCAAAAAGTTCTATGTCAATTTTTTTTGTTATAGAGATTAACAAAATGACTAATTTATCACAATTTTAAAGTATTAATGACTAAATTAACAAAATTAAAATATGAGAGATTAATTTATCATGATCTTAAAGTGTTAAAATTTAAATTAATGTAGTTAAAATATTAAAAATTAATTTGTCATAATAAGTAAATTTCTAAAACCAAAATAGAGTTTTTCCCTATGTTGAGTTCTAAGGCACTTTATATCAAAAGTCTTAAATGTGAAATATTGTTTATTACTCCTTCCGTTTCAAAATAATTTTATTTTCAACAAAGAAAAATTTATTTCATTATAGTTGTCCATCTCCTATTCCAATACAATATTAATTATTTATTTTCACCTTTTTCCTTAATATTTAATTAATACTCCATATGTTTTTTATTTCACCCACTCAACATTATCTTTTTCTTACAAAAATAAATAAGAGTAATTAAATAAAATTACATCTTTTGTTAATTTATTTATCATATTTCTCAATCTATGTGTACAAATTTTAAAAATACAATTATTTTAACACGGAGAAGTACTATTGATTCCAATAGGCCTGACATTTAAAAGGTGTTGAAGTAATGACAAGTAGTGTATAATTACACTTTAATCTAATATAATTTATTACAAGTATAGTGGCCACGAGGCATCGCTTCAATTAATGGACACTTGTCAAGATGTTTAAGTAAAAGGATTCATTAATTGTATATTACTTCTGTTTATATAACTTTCTTTTACGAAAGAATTTATTAGTTAAGGTAAATCTCCGGATTCAAAAAATATCATATAAGTATTTATATATTATTTTTTAACAAAATTCTTATGATCGATAGTAAAACTTCAAATCATCTCCTTATAATTTTATTCTATTTTATTAATGTTTTAAAATAAATTAGCACACAGAATATTTAATGGAAGTTCGAGTGATCTACATATTCGATACTCATAATATATATATATATATATATATATATATATATATATATATATATATATATATATATATATATATATATATATATATATATATATATATATATATTTTGTTGGGTATACAAAATATATTCACTTTCTCAATTTAGATTTCGGGATTTATTATCTATCTATCTATCTATCTATCTATATATATATATATATTAAATGACAAACTCTTCTCCGTTTATTGATTTTGCTAGTCAATTTTCCATGTTTCTCTTGCCAAACTGATTTCTCTTCCACTTTTTTTCTTCTCTTTTTTTTTTTATATAAAAAATAAATTCAATTACTAAAAGTTAATTCAAATAATTATATTATTATAAATATTTACAATTATTTTGTATGACAATAATCTTTTCTCTGCCAGATTTTCCTTTTAATTTTCAAATACAATATAAATAGAACAACACTTTAACACAAAATTATTTTAAACATTTAGTATAATAAAAAAATACCAACAAACTCTTCTTAAAGATGTAAACAAAATTGTTATCTCACTTTTAGTATTTCATTTCTTATATTATTTATTCTAATTAATTAAAAATTATAACATAATGTTATATAAGATTAGTTATAATAAGTGAAACATGATGATATGTTAAATGAGACAACCTATTTACTTTTAATTATATTAAAGTATAAATTAACACCAATTGTATAATTTTATAATCAATTTTTCACCAAAATTAAAAGTTATTTACCAATTTCATTATATGATAGATGAAATTTATAGGTGGCTAAATGATATTTCTTATTAACTTATTAAAAGACAATATAACACTTAAAAATATTTATGAAATAATATGCTTAAATTGTAACAAAAAATAAGGAAAAAGTCTAAATAACTCCATCAAATTTTGGTGATATACACTTTATCTCCAAAAAGTTTTAAAACCTATATTTTATCTTTTTAAAATTTTAAAATAAGCACTCCACCTTTAGATACTAATTACTGTTAAAAATCTAACAAAAAATAAATAAATACAATATTCAAGGTTTCCAACACCTGTTGTTGCAACGTAGACACCGTGCATTGGAGGGTTATGTGTTGCCTTGCTCAAATATATGCAGAAACGGCACGGAATGACTACTGCGATACATTTCATCCATATATATTTTGAAACTCAGATTTGGTGATCTATAAAACTATCAAGTGATAAATAATGAAATCCTAACATATGAATAATAGATTTTTATTTTATTCTGATTGGTTTAACAGGATTTACAAGAATTTTTAAAGAGAAATAAGTGATGAGATAAATAGAACATTTAATTTAATCATTACAAAATTGAACTTAATCTGTTCATACCTGCAACAATAATAGTTAGCTTTCAAAAAGGTTTCTGGATTCTGACGAGTAGTCTACGGCGCGCGTAGTAACACGCTTCTATAAGAAGCGAGTGGTGACGGCTCCAATGATCGACATTCTATTGTAGTTACATTGTCGTGGCCAAAACTGTAATTTTATTCCCAGATGGAGGGCATTAATTAATACGACACACACTGCTTATGCTTCCGTGCCTGTTCTCCGACCCCAACGCGTCTCTATCTGTATTTTTCCCTGGCTGAGGTCTTTGCTCTATTCAATCGGACACAACGATATGTTTGAGAGAGAGCGAGTGAGTGAGAGAAAGCCACACCTCCCCCCATATGTTTAAAAGCCCTAATCAAACCCTCATTCACACTCTGTCCCTAACTAAAACTAATTCATCTTCTTCTCTCTCGTTTCCTTGTCTCTAACATTCTCTGCAAATTCCAGAAAGCGATGCCTCCGCAACAGCCACGACAACGCCAACATCCGGCGCCGCCGCAGATTCGCCATCTCGACCCCAAAATCTGGCGGGCTTGTGCTGGCGCCTCCGTTCAAATCCCAACTCTGCATTCTAGGGTTTACTACTTTCCTCAAGGCCATCTAGAGCATGCCTCGTCAGCTCCTCAATACTTGTCTCCTCATGTCCTCGCACGTCCCGTCATTCCCTGTCGCATCACCGCTGTACACTTCCTGGCTGATCCTGTCACCGATGAGGTCTTTGCTAAGCTTCTTCTGCAACCTGTCAGGGAACTCCACCCTCAAGACATCGGCGACTCAGTGGAGTCACCGGACGATGACAAGGTCGTCTCATTTGCTAAGATTCTGACGCCTTCTGATGCCAACAATGGAGGTGGATTCTCTGTTCCGAGGTTCTGTGCTGATTCTATTTTCCCGCCGCTCAACTACCAGGCCGACCCGCCGGTTCAGACATTGTCTGTGACTGACGTTCATGGAGCCATTTGGGAGTTTCGCCACATTTACAGGGGTACGCCTAGGCGACACTTGCTAACTACTGGCTGGAGTAAGTTTGTCAATAACAAGAAGTTGATTGCCGGTGATTCCGTAGTTTTCATGAAGAACAATAGGGGGGAGATGTTCGTCGGGGTTCGCAGAGCTGTTCGATTAACTTCAGGAAATGGTGGTGATTATGCTACGTGGTGCTCCCCGACTGGCGGAGGGAGAAATAAGGTTGAGGAGTTAGAGCAGGAAGAGAACTGCGCTGGTCTAAGAGGAGGACAGGGGTTTTCTAGGAACGGGAGGGGGAAATTGTCCGCGAAGTCAGTTGCAGAGGCAGCAGAATTGGCAGCACAAAATATGCCGTTTGAGGTTGTGTATTATCCAAGAGCAGGGTGGTCGGACTTTGTGGTGAAGGCGGAGGTTGTGGAAGAAGCAATTAGTATCGTTTGGACTCCTGGAATGAGAGTCAAAATGGCTATGGAGACAGAGGATTCGTCCAGGATGACCTGGTTTCAGGGGACAGTCTCTTCAGCATCTGCCCCTGATAACGGGCCTTGGCGGGGTTCTCCTTGGCGTATGCTTCAGGTATGCACCTGGGTTTTGCCACTAATTGATTGTTTGAGTTTGTCTGTTGTTTGCATTATGATATATTTTGGCTGGATGGTGCGTTTTCTGTGGTCTGACAAATATTACAATTGATAGCGCCTGTAATTCCAAATCGGATGTACATTGAGGAGCCGAAATTTGTGTATGAGGGCTTGCATCTAGTTTTTATCTTGCCGCTAATTATATAAAGAAAGAAACAACTGGATGAATACGACTCTAGAGAAGTAATAGGTGAAATATAAGAAAGCAAGAGAGGCTGCATTATTTTTGGAACCAAAACATTAACCTTGGGGAGGTATTTAGATTTTGCTATATCCGGTAAAGCTCTCAGAAGTTGAATTGAAATACTGTAGGTATGAACTAGAATATTGATTATTTAGGCATCTTGAATTTCTAAATTTTTGCCTCTGCCGGGTTTAACTCATTGAGAGTGGCTCAGTCTTAAGAAGTAATTTTCAGGTTTGGTAAAATCTTGCATATCCGATGGATACTGATTTGTGGGATATGGGAAGTCATTAAAATAGAACTCTTTCGGGATGATTTTCGACATTGTGTTTGGGAAAGCAAATTTGTCCAATTATATGTTGTATTCTTTAATATTCAACTCTGGCTACTGGCAGATAATGTCATTGGTTACCGCTCACCATAGTTTTAGGATTAGCACTTCTTTTTTGTGGAAATTCATCTGCTCATGTCGAGAGCATCCAGTTTGTGGTCAAAAAATTGACTACAAGGGATTTAACTCTCCCATCCATTGGTTTATATTCCATGCAGTAGCACGTTTAGGGTCCTCTTGGCGCTTTTCTGATTTTGTGTCATTAAACACTAATTTTCTACCTTGACTCGTTTAGACGTATTTGAAGCTGCATCAGGTAAATATTAAAGGAATTCACTTGTAGCACTCATATTTGATATTTATTTGCTCTGTTATTCCCCAAATATGCCCAGCCGTCAGTTGCAAGATCATATGATCGGCAGGAATTTCTTCCTCTCTCTAAGAATCAACAATAGTACTATATTTGTTGTGACGAAATACATTTTTTACTGGGCTATTGTCTACCTCAAATATGTTTGCTTCTTACTATTTCCGATCTTCATATCGCAGGTTACATGGGATGAACCTGAAGTCTTGCAGAATGCAAAGCGAGTCAGTCCTTGGCAGGTGGAACATGTTTCCCCCACTCCTCCACTTCATACGTCATTTCCCCCCACAAAAAGGTTTAGAGCTTCTCATGGTTCTGGGGTGCTGGTTGATCGAGAGGGAGACCCCTTCTTTCCTATGACAGGATTCACTAACTCAACAATGGCTTATTTGAATCAAACATTGTTGAATTATGACACTTTTCCTGCTGGCATGCAGGGAGCCAGGCATGATCTTTTTTCTGTATCTAGTTTCTCCAACTTTTTGAGTGATAACACTCATATGTGTAATGGTAATTCCTTCGGGAACAACACAGTGCCAAAGTTGAAAACTGTGTCCACAGAGCTGAACATTGGCAGTTCTCAGTCTGACAACTTGTCACTTGATAGCCCGAGTAGTTTGCATTCTATTAGCGCAGAATTTGTTGGGACCCAGAGCGGCAACTCAACAAAACTTGGTGCTGGTTCATTTCAGCTGTTTGGTAAGATCATTCAGACGGAACAGCCTGCTGAAATTGGTCTGCAGAGTGCTGGTTGCACAGGAGGTAATGGCAGTAAAGGCTGCAATGAAACTAAAGGCGTTGAAAACCCATTGGATCATTCTTTGACTTACTTAAAATTGCTCAACAGGCTTGATGTCCCATGCCCCAGTGCCTCAGCAGTTGAAGCATTTGTGAAGTAGTAGTTATGTCTCTTTCATGCAGATAAGTAGCTGTACAGGTATGATTATATCTGGCTGAATTGATTCATCACTAGAAATGAATTGAATGATAAAATCAACTACTTCTACTTTGTTGAGAAATGTTAGACGGCAGAATTGCACTACTTTATGCTCTATGGCATTTGTTGCTCTATGTCAAATTTATTCGTGTGTAGAGCTTATTTTGTGATGGAGGGGTTGTTTTCATCTAGTTGTTGGGTGAATTTGATACCATTTGTATTCATACAAAACAATTTGTTTGTGTTGTGCATTTTCCCCCTGCTGGTGCTTGATATATTGCTTCCAATCTGCTTCTGATAATTAAATAAATACTATCATTATATCATTGGTCATGGATGAGTGGTTCAAATTTGAGTATAGTGAATATGTTCGTTGTACAGTGAATATTCTGTTTTTCATTATTTTATTTTTTATTTTTTTTGTTCTCTTTTGGTGGGTGGGGTGGGAGAAATAGAAAGGTGTAGCTCCTGACAGCGTGAATGAACTTGGGGTTCTAGTCAATGTTGAGTTGTAGGATGTGTGATTCATCATCTATGTCTATCCAAATACTGGCCTGGTCTCCAAAGTTATTAGATTCTTTATATTGTTGAATGGCTAAAGCTGGCTAGCTTGATTTGTTGTTTTAAGGAAACTGCATCAATATGACTGAAATTCATGTTTCCAGTAGCTTTCGGATAACTTCGATTACCTTTCGTTCAGGTACTCTGGCAGGCAGGAAGCTGACTACTCTTTTGATCTTGCAGTTAGTAATATGTAGGTTTGTTTGCTTTTGTTCTGTCATGTTTAAACTTCAAACTGTGAGACCTATCTGTGATATTTAGTCAACTATACAGTGTCATTATCTGACAAATTATGTAATGCTGTTGAATGGGAGTTTTTTTTTTTGTTTTGCCGCCTTCTCGTTTGATCTTAATTATTTGGCTTATAAATGTAGCAAATCAAAGGCCAGTTCTGGATTCCAAGGAAGCAGTCTTTACCTGTGGAATATTCAGACTGCTATGGAAGAATTGGTGGGCAACTACTGCCCATCGACGCCTAGTGTATACCTGAGTTTGGTGAGCTATGGTTTAAAAAAATTACAACTTCGTATCGCTTATAGATGTTTCATTATCTTTGCCGGAAGACGTTCTATATAAAAACAGGGAATTTTGCTAGAGCACCCGAAGCCCTTTTGTCTTTCCCTATAAAAGAAATTGTTTGTTGAACCAGCAACTTTTCCTAATACTAAATGGAGGGGAATTGCTTCACTTTCTCGTTAACGGGTATTACCAAGTACGAACCACCCACTCACTAATACTTACTGCAACAATTTAGCATGTAACTTCAAATTCTCAACTAGTCCTCAATGAAAGATAACTTGGAAATTTTAACATTCATTTAAAGGTTTCTACATTTTCTTTTCGGCCATAGTAAGGTTTCTAGTTTCTACATTTATTTTGCCAACACAGGAATTAACTGTCCTCCTTGTATAGAAGAAAACGTTTTATGTTAACATATTATTATTGTCATATTGCGTTTGTCCGGGATCCACTTTATTTGAGAACATCCTCCCCGATCCCGCATACATATAGAACAGCCAACAAGTACAAGCACTGGGGTTGGGGTTGCTTTGCTCTTTGTTTTGGCAAAACTTCCTTCCAATCTTGCCCCTCAAATATCCTCTTTGTTTTGCAATGTCTTAGAAATGCGAGTAAAATAAAGAGACAGAATACAAGGTCAATCCACACGTCTTTTCATTTCCCTTCTGCTTGGAGGTGTTCTTTTCTTTGATACAACTAACTCAACAAAATATATACGTCGTATATCAGTTTGATATTTTAACTGATGGCAGTGCGTTGAAGCAGAGTTATATTGAGGCTTCCCTGGATTTTTAGATTGGGTTCTTGTTATTAGTGAACATGAATTGATGGTTTGGCTTTCAACTGGAACTTTGCTTTTTCTTTGTAAATTGGCATGGGGCTATTTTTTGGGTTTTGCAAGTTTGCTTTCATGATATTCATATTAGTATTACTCTCCTAGCAAGCATTTGTACTTAATAATTCTCTATAAAATCCTCAGTAGGTTTGAAATATATAGCCTGCGTCTCTGTTGAAATTACTAATTCTCAAGAACTTTTGCTTGTTAGCTATTTAGATGCAATATGTTATCATTGTTTCAGTAGTTGTTCCTATCTTAGCTCCCAGGCTAAATTATCTCTCTCTGTCTGGTTTCTCATAGACAAATGATGAAAGGGAGCACATTCGGCGTGAAATAGAAGTGGCAGGTGATCAACAAGATCAGTATCCCTCTATTTAGTTTAATGGCCCTCGCCCTCGTTGAAGCGTACGGGAAAGCTATTATTCATCGAGAGGAAAAGACTACTATCTCAGATTGAGGCGAGGATTTACTCAACTGCAAGTAAAAGAGATGAACTGATGAAAAAAATTTTCAGCAGAGCAATTTAGAAATTTTGATCCCTCTGTTATGGAAATTTGTAGACGCCTTTTGTTGATGTTATATAAAAATTATGTTTCCTTTTCTTCTTTCTGCTTGGAATTCGAAATAGTTCCAATATTTCATGTTATGAAGAGAGGATGGCTTGACGTTCAATCTTGGCATGTTAAGCTCTTTGGAACTTGTTTTTATTGGATTTCTGTTGCAGGTGCATGCACGAAGCCATTGCACGGGGGGACTGGAGAAGCTGAATTTTGGGCATCGATGCCTGTAGAATGATTTGACAGGTTTCTTTTTCAGTCTTGCACCAAAGGCAAGGCAAGGCCCATGAACCAGGACTAGTTTCCGGTCCACGCCAACCACCACCCTACACAAAAATCCATCAATAATTGGAGATGGAAATTAAGGAAAGAACGAATCCGATGGCAAGGATTGGCCGTAGAACAAATATGACGATAAAGCAAAGAGGCTACCGGAGAAGATGAAGGGAAAAACGACAAGGACACCCCGGACCGGAGAACTCCATGTCAACTTTGGCATAGCACAAGTAGGAGCAGCAGTTATTTTAATCTTGTTGATCTCTCTTCAAGCCTAATCCAATATCTCTTTAAGCCCAGCCCAGCCCAGCCTTGGTCCAAAATCAAGCTTTCACCTACCCGCCGACGTCGTTCGGTGGACCAATAGCAGGAGCAGCAGTGGTTTACGGGACAAGACATCGCCACAAACAAGAAAAGCACAGCTGCACAAAAATGCTAATTGGGAGATACTTCCGAGTGAAGAGAATTTTACACATACATCATAAAAAAAAAAAAAGTTATTAATATATATTATTTTTTTAAATATCACAGTAATATAATATTTAAATTTAATTAAAAAATTAATAATATCATCGTGATATTCACAAATATCACAATATAATAATAATAATATGATATATTATTATATTATAATATTAATTAAAAAATTATTTATTTTTATTTTTTAAAAATAAAAAAATTTATCAAATTTTTAAACACGCATACAACATTTAAAAAATTATTACTAATACATACTACTTTTATAAATTATCATTAATTTTTTATTTTCAACATGTATTTTTTTTAAAAAAATTAAAGTAAAAAAAAAAAAAATTGGATAGCTTAGAACAAAAACTTTCAAAATTTGATTTTGAAAAAATAATGTCTATTGTTGAAAATAATGACAATAAGACATGAGTGAGCCCAAGCAGCCCACTTTACAAGAAAGGATTAATGAAGTCCTTGACCTTGTGAAAAATCTTGCTGATCATTTTGAACAAGTTCATGGGAAAACAGCAGCAGTCATAGTTGACAAGATTACAGCGGAAATCAGAAGATGTCCCTGTAACAAAGAAGTCATTGAAGCTGTCTCGAAGATAAAGGCACAAGCTCCAGAAGCCAGTGCATCTTCTCCGGCCAAAGACAATTTTTTTAACGTATTTTATTTTATTATATTTAAAAAATTAAAAAATAATACATATTAAAAAATAAAAATTTGATGATAATTTATAAAAGTGGTATGTATTGATAATAATTTTTGAGATTATGTATATGTATTTAAAAAATTTTAATTTTTTTTAAATATTTTTATTTATAAAAAATAAAAATAAATAATTTTTTAATTAATATTTAAATATTGTTAATTTTTTAGTATTACGTTATGGTATGTGTGCGTAAAATTCTCTCCGAGCGAACCTGGATCTGATTCCGTCCACGTGGAAGTGGAGTATATAGCATCGCTGCCATTTCACCGTTCTTCTTGTTCATACGTTGTACTTTATTCCATTTTTCTTTTTAATTTTTTTTTTCTTCTACGAGAAATTTCACTAGCATAGCTGTCCCGCTACCGGTTCTTCTTTTGCTCAAAATCACATCCAGGTTCATCCATTCCTCCCATACTTAAATCTATCAGGCGATTCGGGTGCTGCTCTGTACTTGTGCCTCGTTACTTTCGCAGAACCCACCGCTCACAGAGTCACAACCTCAAATCTGCTTATGGAAACATCTGCATCGTCGGGTAACGCTCGCCGATCATCCTTCCGTCATTTTTCCTGTAGTTGTCTCAGACGTTGTCGTTGTTTCTGTTGCTTCTTCACCTACCCGTAAGCTGATTTTCGATCAGAATCCTATAATTTGCTTGCCTTCGAGGTCTTTAAAGTAAGACTATGGATTTATCGAGTGCTCAACCGGGTCTATCTCTTGGGTTAACCACCCACGTATCATCACCGACTTTGCCAAGCCCTGTTAGTGATAATTCGTATTCCCTCCATGTGAATTCGAGCTTTCGCGGTTCCTCCAGTCCAATTCCCTCAGCTCCGTTGCAGTTATTGGAGGAGAAAGATGAGAGGGTTAGGGCCAACAACGGAGAAGAGCAAGTAGAAGATGAGATGATTAGCTTCATGGGGCGCCCTTTGTGCGTGAAGAGGCAGATAGACGGGCAATCAAACTTCTGTTCGAATCCTTCTAAACGGCTTGCGGTGGATTCGGGCCCTGAGGCAAGGCGAGCCTCCGTGCGGGGTTGGGGAAACCAGCCACTGGAGGCGGCGGACCCTGAGATTAGTGAAATAATGAAGAAGGAAAAGCAGAGACA
The DNA here is from genome assembly GCA_022379115.2 of Bauhinia variegata. NCBI lineage: Eukaryota > Viridiplantae > Streptophyta > Magnoliopsida > Fabales > Fabaceae > Bauhinia > Bauhinia variegata. Next base: position 16,692,953 of record CM039437.1, read on the forward strand.
GTTTAAAGGAATCGAGTTGATTGCTTCCGAGAATTTTGTGTGCAGGGCTGTGATGGAAGCTCTGGGTAGTCATTTGACCAACAAATACTCTGAGGGGATGCCTCGAGCGAAGTACTATACGGGTAATGAGCACATCGATCAAATAGAGTTGCTTTGCTGTAAGCGTGCATTGGCTGCGTTTGATCTTGATTCCAACATATGGGGCGTGAATGTTCAGCCTTATTCATGTTCTTCTGCGAACTTTGCTGTATTTACCGGTCTTTTGCTTCCGGGCGATCGAATAATGGGTCTGGATTCGCCCTCTGGTGGCCATTTGAGTCATGGATATTATACTCAGAGTGGGAAGAAAGTTTCCGCTGCATCAATATTCTTCGAAACTCTCTCCTATAAAGTCAATCCCCAAACAGGTTACATAGACTATGAAAAGCTTGAAGAAAAGGCACTTGATTATCGCCCCAAGATACTTATTAGTGGTGGGAGTGCTTATCCCAGAGAATGGGATTATGCGAGGTTCAGGAAGATTGCAGATAAATGTGGGGCGGTTTTGATGTGTGACATGGCTCAGATTAGCGGTCTTGTAGCAGCTAAGGTTCTCTACCTTATCTCATGTTGTGTTATATTTAATTTTAATAATTCGCACTATTATGAGATTATTGAAACTCTGATTAGTTTCTGTGCAAGATAGAAATTGTTGCATGTGTTCATACTTCTAAGAGATAGTTTCTTGCTTTTCAATGAGTCATAGACCAATTATGCTGTATCAACATCTTAAGACTCAACTCCTGCTTACTATATATATGTCTAATAAATAGAAATAGTTTTTTTTTTTTTTTTTTGACAATTTGCAAAAGAAAATACTATTAAAATCCGTCTAGAAAAGGATTTGATCCCTGTCTTTGTCATTGCAGGAAGGAACTTATTTTATCCCCGACTAGTTTCATACTCAACTTTTGAAGCCTTTTTACTCGCGTGAATGAAAATTCTCTGAATTCTATATGCAATTGACTAGTTATTAAATCTTACCTTAAGTCTTTGTTCAATATTAATCCTTTCCTTACCGTTTATCACCTCCGGATAGTGAATTAAAGGTGGATAGGCGTACTTTTACTTCAGTTCAGTGGTAGTCTAGTTACTTATATTCGTCAATTATGCTTCTGTTTCTAATATTGGTCTTGAGGTTTCTGGTGCCCTATTCTACTGCTTGAAAATATGTCATTTGTTTGATTTATGGTGCTGTTTTAGAATTGCATCGTTGATATCTTCGTAATGGATTTCTCTTTCCTATCTAGTGTGTCACTGTCTGCACTTGTTGTTCAGAATATTTATAGCTGTTTTTTTACAGGAAGTTGCTAGCCCATTTGATTACTGTGATATTGTTACATCAACGACTCACAAAAGTCTCCGAGGTCCAAGAGGAGGTATTATCTTCTACAGGAGAGGGACACAATCGGGGAAACAAGGCTTGGTTCATGGAGATGATAGTAGTGATTATGGTTTTGAGGAAAAGATAAACTTTGCTTTATTTCCATCATTACAAGGAGGTCCTCACAACAATCACATTGCTGCTCTTGCCGTAGCCTTAAAAGAAGTTGCATCTCCACACTACAAAGCATATATGCAACAGGTGAAAAAAAATGCACAGGCTTTAGCATGTGCTTTGTTGAGAAGAAAATGCAGATTGGTGACTGGGGGTACTGACAATCATTTGTTGCTGTGGGATCTAACTGCTCTCGGCTTAATTGGTATTCTTCTCAATCTACTTCTAGTTTAATGACTTAATCAAATTATGATTGCATTTAAAATGAACGTTGTTTTCCATAATGTTTATATATATACTATATAATACTGGAAATATATTTATTTGGAGTTTTATCAGGGAACTCCATTAGTGATCTCGTGTTAGTTTTTATTTTTCTTGAGTTGAATAGTTTTTTAGTTTTCTAGCTATGTTTTCTGCAGTGCAACACTGCTTGGTCAACCGCAGATTGTAGCCTGTAGGATTGGGATATTATTAAGACAATACTTTCAACGAACTTCTTTGGCATTGCATTTCCAGATAAACAATGTTCGGATTTTAAGTTTCATGACCAGATTATCTTTTCCCGTCTCCTATGAATAATGTATGTCCTTGAAGTTGAGGTTGACATGAGCATGTTCTCTAAATCATTTTATTTTGTGTTTTGCAGACAGGAATTATGAGAAGGTCTGTGAGGCGTGTCACATCACTGTTAACAAATGTGCCATTAATGGTGTTTCTCCTGGAGGAGTGAGGATCGGTGAGTACCTCTCCTTTAAAATTATGGTTATAGTTTTTTATTTTACTTGATTTTTCTGGTTGAGTACGTATGCAGTAAAAATTATTGTACGAAGCATGATGCTCTGATCTATATGCTTAGCTTCTGATTATTTCCTTGCAACAATTCTTCGATCCCATCTCTCAAAAATAAAAATTTATGATACAAATCTACAAATGCAGTCAACTTTTGTAGTTCCAAGTTCTAACTTCCACATATTTAGTTAAAGGTCTTCGGATCGCATATTTTGAGGAATTTGATGCAAAGAAAAGAAAAATTATTTATCATGCCCACTTCCCACTGCCAGTTTGTGGGTCTGCATTAGAGAGCATGCATGACCCCTGTTTTTCTAAAGTCACATTTATTAATCTTAGATTCTAAGCCAATTAAATTGCTAATGACTTTTATGTACGATGCAGTTACTATTAGTCTTCTGGGTCTTCTGAACATCTTCACTTTATTCTTTTTCTCAAGTCCCTTTCTTTGATTGGTATGCAGGTACTCCTGCAATGACATCAAGAGGTTGTTTAGAGGATGATTTTGAGATCATGGCTGATTTTCTTCTTAGGGCAGCTCAGATTACCAACAATATACAAAGGGAACATGGAAAATTATACAAAGATTTTCTCAAAGGTCTTCATAATAACAAAGACATTATTGAGCTCAGAACCCGTGTTGAGAACTTTGCTTCCCAGTTTGCGATGCCAGGTTTCGACATTTGATTTAAATTTGTAAATTAGGCATCATCCATACATCCGTGACACGATTATCATTTATCACACGCCTTTTGCACAGAAGTAATCCAGTCGTCGTATTCTTTGCCCTTCTGTCTATCTAGTAAGCTCCTGTAAATTATATACAAATGATAGTAATGGTCAGACTAGGTTGCCACAGCCATACATGATACATTTTCTATACAGCAACTGTCTACTGCGTTCTGACTCGGATATTATACACTGTTTTTCAAGGGTACTATGTAATTATACGACTGTGATAAACAGGAAATACTCAAACAAAAATCTTGTTCAGTGCCCATTTCGGTGTCATACGAAGCCTGTATGAGATTATAGTGTCTGTTTAGCTCAAATGGGTCTCTGTTCTTGTTTGCCAGAAAAATAGTTACATCAAACTTTGACGCGATCATCCTATTTTACCCTTTTTAAATTTATACTTTGTATGATTTATGAGCTGTCCAAGTATGTATATTGACTATGGTACCTTTAATGTGGGTAATGGTCGTGGAGCAAAGGGCATAACTTGCTTTAATTGGAGCGTGGCTCCGCTGACCACCTTCTCTGCCCTTGTGTAACCGGCAAGCTGGACTCTCGCAATATATTACTCGTCTTTTTTGTCTGTCTGTTTGCTATTATTTTATTGTTTTGGTTTTTAAAGCACTACTGATATGGAACCCTTATAAGGAGGCAAGGCATGAATTTCCGGCAAGGGACAAAAAGTATGAGATACGGTTAGAAACGAGAAAGTGACTTATGAAATTTTGTTTATATATTTATACGCAACGCCAAAACCCCAAAAAGGGGTGACTTTGAAGGATTTTTGGAGCAGAACAAAATTCTCAGAGTGAGAGAGACTTGTCAGGCTAAGAGGGGGAACGTGGTGAGAGTTCATCATCATCATCTCCATTGCTTTCAAATGAACCGAATCAGACAAAAGCTTCCTACGAGCAAAAAAGAAGCCGCTTTTGGCGTTAAAGCAGTTCAGGAATCTTAAGAGTGCTCCCTACAGTCCTAAGCCTCCCTTTCCATTATTCTTTCAGAACTAGAATGATCAGTCATTTACTATAACAACTCACACGCACTCTGTAAAATCGCTGCCAAAGAAAAGGAATTTAAAATTAAATTGTCATTGGTTACCTTGCAGTGCCTGTGCCAGTGCCAATAAATTATAATAATGGACTTCTTTCAATTATGGGTTTGTAATATTATACATTACTATATTAGAGAAGAAATCCAAGTTTCGCATGGAAATTAGCCATAGTTTATCTATTTTCAAGTTTTTTCTGACCCAGAACCACATTCAATTTTAGAATCTGGCTTCTTCAGCAAATACTCAGCACCAAAGTTCCACTATGTTAACTGTAAAAAGTAAAAACCAAAAAAAAAAAAAAAAAAGGCACGAGAGAAAAAGAAAAATTTTAAAAAGGGTTAAAAGGTACAGCAACCCCAGCAACTGATCCTCTACTTGTTTGGTTTCGTTCGTTCGTTTTTTATTTTTTTTTTCCTCTGTTAAACTATTTCTCCATCACTCACTCTTTACCTATGACTGCAAAAGTCCAAAAGCTTCTTCCTTCCTTCAACAATTTCATCCAAGAAATCATCAAGCTGGCCAATAATGTTCTCCGCTCCAGATCTCAGCACTCCGAAACACCCTCTCAGATTCTCCACTCTCTCTCTAATCCCAGCCTCTGTTTCCCACTCAACCACCATTCCCTGCAAACCCCTTCTCTCCAATTCCCCTCTGAGCTCCTCCATAGCCATCTTCGATCTTCGAAACTCATATAACAAAATCCCCTGCGTCCCATTGATCTGGCTGATCTCTGAGGCCACCCTCTGCTGTAATCTCGTCGTGGAGATCATGAACGCCGATCCCAGAAACAAGCACCCTTCGTATCCACCCAGAACAAAATCCGACGATTCGGGCCAGCAATAAACCAACCCATATAGCAGAATCATGAGTAGCAGCGAGCTAACATTTCTCATTGCATATAGAACTCCCCTGAAGCCGTTGAATCCGTTCAGTTTCGATTCGATCGAAACCCTTTCATCAAAACGCAAAGAAAGTGGTTGAATTCTAGTTTCCATCAAAGTTCGATTTTCTTCCTCCAATCCTACTGCTTCTCTGCGACACACTGAGATCGCTCTGATAACCTGTTTCAGGAGAAACAAACCAACAGACCTCAATGATTCAAACCCAACAGAGTAATTGCTATTTGCTTTCAACCTATATGTATGGAGAAGGAAAAAAAATAAAAAATCAAAGATTGTGATGTGATCGACCTGACCTGGCGAGAGAGCTGTGCGCTGAGATGACGATGAGAATCCAGGGAGGAAGTGATGTTGAGGCCAGCGGAGTAGTAATTTTCGATTCCAGAAATGCCAGACTTGAGAACATGGCAAGCTTCCCAAAGCTTAGAGCTTTCGTCCATGTACTCGTCAAGCCACTTGTCACCAACGGGAAGATGAAGTTTTTGAACGAGAAGGGTCAATTGGGTGTGGAAGGATCGGAGAAGTGAGAGTACCCTTTGAAGGAATTGGATTGACATGAAGTTATTGGAGAGGTAGACGCGTTCGAGATCGTCAATTCCTCTGGTGAGGAACGAGAAGAAGCCATTAACAGAGTTGGTAGAAGAAGGATCCATCCTAAGTTGAGAGAATTAAATAGGGAAAAGAAAAAAGAAAAGGTGGAGAGTAGGAGTGAAGAAGGGGAAGGAGAAGGAAAGGTTGTGAAGAGGGAGATATTTAAATTGAGAGAGAGTGACAGTTGATGCACAAGAAAGGAGAACAAAAAAGTGAAAAAAATGGAAGAATGGAAGGGAGGGAATATCTTAGAAGCTCAGGTTTCTAAGGTTGAAAAGGATTGTTGGGAGCAATGATGGGTGTTTCCCACAGAGGGGAAAGGATGATTGGTAATATGCCATTTTCATTGTTTAATGGGCAGTAAAATTGAAATTCTTAATGAGATTGAAAACACAAAAAGAAAAAAAGTTGAGGGAGAAGAGAAAGGTTAAAGTTAAACCTTTAGTCAGGTCAATAACAAAAAATCATCTTTAGCTCCCTTTAAGAATTTGGTTTTCTTTTTCGATGTTTCTGTCTACCTTTCAACTATGAACTTTCTTAACGCATCCAAATTAATAATTATGAGCAAGACCCCATAGAAGATGGTAGGTAGAAGCAAATGCGATTCTGATATTGAATTGAACAAAGCAGTACAAGTGATCTGAGATAGAGTTTTTGGGTCATGCAAGTTTTGACCAAACTGATGGGTTTCGTTTCGTTTAGCAGCTTCCAATTATCCTTCCATTCTGATACAAGTGTCTCTCTCCCCTTTTGATTTTGATTTGAGTGCTGTTTGGCTTCTTCTTTCCTCATTTTCTTCCTCGAGCAACTGAATTTGCTCCTCTTCTTGCAGTCTATTCTATTGAAATTAGCGGTTTGGTTTTTCCTAGATATATTTTGTTCTATTGATTTCTCCAAAAGGGGAGAATTGGAATGGTCTGGTTGCTTTTGCTTATGTGTTTTCGCGTAATCTTCTACTGCCATACACAATCAGTCTTTTTAGGCCACATATGCTCCTTACTAATTTGATTATTTCATTACGTTTGATTTTAGGATAAAGAAGGATGATGCTTCTTCATGCCCTTTTTCTCCCCTTAGTCCCTCGTATTTGAATATATCAATTCCACAAAGTATCATTGAGATAGTATAATAGTATCCATGCCAATAATAAAATAGAATAATAAAAAAAAAACATGAATACATGTCATTGATTGAGTAGGCCTTACTACCCATCAAGAGACGGATATTGTAGAAAAAGATTTTGAGCTGCGTCTGATTAATCATTGTGGCGTATTGCGAGTGGGTCCTATAATATGTGCATCTTACCAAATGGGTCTTGATTCATTTATCTGTTTTGGTCACCATGGGAATGGAAGGTCACCAAATGTTTAGGGGGTTACTTAAAGCGCCCTCCCCCCTCACTCAAACATTTTAGAAGTTCCTAAAATATCCTGTATGTTTTAGAGTCAAACGGCTTTAGAGAACCGTTTAGAGTGAAAAACGGCTCTAGAGAACTGTTTGGACTGAAAAACAACTCTTCAAAACCATTTCACAATAAAATGCGAAGAATATTTTAAAATATTTTAAAATATTTAAGTGAGGGGGGCTCCCCAGCAAAGTTTGGGGCGTTTTAGTTCTAAAAATGCCACAGGTATTTGTTTCATTTATTATGTAGGCAAACTATCGCTGTTTTTGCCTAGTTGTGAATCGAGTTGGACATGAGTATCATCTGATTAAGTTTGAATAGGAAATATGCACATAAAAAGCAAAGGTTAAGTGTCACATGACACTATTCTAATGCTTAAATTAATTAAACAATTTAGTGACAATAATAAATTATGAGTGGGCCAAAAGTGCATGTATTTATAATTGTATTTAGGCCCCAAAAGACCCACGAATAAACAATAGTAAGTTGATTCTTTTCTTTTTTAATCTAATTTTTTAATAAATTTAAATGCAAGTCTTTCTTTTTAGAAAAAAAAAAAAAAAGTGGTTGAATATGAGAGTGGGGAATGAGGGACCAGACCAGCCTGACCATGCAATCTAAATTATGCATTGGGTTATGTAACATGTTATTAAATTTGGTTTTAGAGTTAAGATTGTTGCTCGTGGGATTTTGGAGAATGGGACATCTTAGAAGCATGTTGGTCTTCTAAGATAAGATTTCATTGGAAAGTGAATAATAAGCATAGGTAAAGTACATTGTTCAACCACGTTCATATGCCCACGCCTATGCCTATGCCTATGCGTCAAGCAGCCAAACCAGCTCACACAAAAATAAAAAGACTATTTATACCAAAAAAGAATTTGAGTTGAGTAGGGCTTCTAAATTTAGGTTGGTGGCTATGTAATAATTTTGTTATTCTCCATTATGAAATGAGTGGAGATATCAATCATATAAATGTAAATTTTTTTATTGAGCCATTTCCCTCTGCTATTAATCATATCGTGGACAACCCTTTAATGAATCAAATTGATGATATATGAGGTAGCTAACGGAATTAAAAAAATATATATTAATATTAATTTTTTAATGAAAAAGTGTACATGTGACCTTAAATTGTATGATGCATGACGTATATATATATATGCGTAATTAAATTCATGTGCATATATTTGTACTTATGGATAATGTCATTATAAATTACAATGTGTACATTAACAATTAATAAGGTTTAATTTAATTGATAAATAAATTGAATTTAATGATGGAAGAGTTTTTATAATATTAAAAATTTAAATTTATATTAAAAGAAAAATAGTTATAATTATTTTTTATTAAACCAAATTAATCTCTTTTATTTAAAATAGAGTGATAAGACATGATAAATATTTTTCAACATTAGAATGTTATGCTTTTCACTAAGCAGATGATAGGTTATTGGTTGGTGATGATTCACGAAATCATTGAGGTTTGCAAGTTGGAAGCATAGCTAGAAAGAGGAAAACATAGGAAGAATGACAACATTAAACATGATTTATTTAAGGCTGCCATTTTAAAGACTTGAGAGAAAATTGAATTGAAGATAGGTTTCTATTCCAAAAGGTTGCTTAGTGAGAATGGGTAATTGTGGATTGAGGATCTGGTGCTGGGCATCGCTATGGATAGTAAAAGTGCCAATTTCCCGATAGAGATAAGAGAAAAACTCTCAAGATGCATGTGGGATTCAAAGCAACAATTGGACGGATGGATCTGCTTGGACCTAAAGATAATATGTAAAATATGAGACTCTCCCTTGCTTGGTTGGACCAACTTTCAAGTTACATGGAAAGAATAATATTTCATTTTCTTCTTAATGCTCTTGTTAGACGATGCAAAGGGGAATGATTGTTTACATAGAAAATTTAGAGAGGAAGGAAAAAAGCATATCCAACCAGTTCCGCCAATGAGAAGTGTGGGGAGGATGTTGCTTGATAAGTCTAGTCTTGACAAGTTGTTCATCATAGATTAATTAATTCTCAACTAATTATCATATATTAATTCTCAAAAATGGGTCTGCAGGGGACCACTCACATATTATTTCATTCCCCTCCATCATTAATTCAGATAAAAAGAGATTTCTATAACAAATTTTGAAATATACTATCTGTATATATATATATATATATATTATGTGACACCCGTAGATTAAATAATAAATTTAAGCATCAAATGCATAAAAGGACACTACAAAGCTTAAAAAAAAAAAAAATCTCATACAGAGACATAAAAAATTAAATATTAAAAAGAATTATAAATTATGTGTGCAGATTTTAACATATACATATACAGATAGTTTGTCAATTAATTAGTCGAACAGGGCATTTTTGTCTTCCTACGAAGAAGACGTTCCCCTTCCCATACATAAGCAATTGTAATATGGTGTTTATTAATTAATGGGGGCAGGTGGCACCCACAAAAACTAAACAAGTGGATGAGTATGATAATTATAATATTAATCTAAAGTAAAAGATATGTTATCGACTGGAATGGGCCACCTAATGACTTTTATTATCACAAATTTCACTTCAAATTTCATTCGGGAAACAGTTTAATTAATGCAACCAAAATAAATATTGTGCAGCCGAAGCCAATCATGCAGTGCAATTATTTGGGTATTCAATTCTGTTCCTCCCTCTGCCAAAAATGTAAATTATTTCAATATATTTAAAGAAACGGAACAAGTATCATCATGGTATTTCAGAGTTAGAGTAAGATGGCTTCATTGTTGGAAAAAGATGATTCTGAACTGAACTAGAACAACACTCTAGAGGAGGAAATTTGAGCTTTACGATTCTTGTTATTCATCATTTCCACAGCTTTGAAAGTAGCTTCCTCTTGATATCAATCGGTGGACCCTTGGTGGGACTAATTTTGCTTCATAACGCGTGTGTGAGAAATAAAAAGGGAATAGATTAGACTTGTGTTGTGAGGGTCAACTAATTAGCGAGTAAATTATTATTATAGGAGAAGAAAGGACCCAATCATCAAGTAAATTCTTTTCTTCATGATGATATAACCTATTCTCCTCTGTTGACTACTTTTCTTTTGGGGGTTCCACTCGAGGATTCCTTCTTCCCACTATTACTCCCTTTCTCCTTCCCCCAAAAACAGGAGCCTTCTATATAGATTTTGTACCATCAACTAACTAAGCAAACCAATAGTGCTCTGCTCATACTATAGGCTTTATAAATGGAGCATCTTGGTTTAGTTATATGGGAAGGGAAGATGCAACGTCTTGCCAAAACTAATGGTTGCCACTCTATGGATGATGGTGCATGAGGCTATGGAGCTGCTTAGCGGCAGCATAAATATTCTTAGACTAGATGATTGATGGCACTCTAGTTGATCTGATTAAGAGGTAACCCAAGAAGCCCTTTAACAAAACTCTCACCTTTGCTTTTAAGCGAAACACTTGATTTTTCCTTTTTACAAGTGAGAACACGGCCAACCTCAAATCCTGTAATTAAGACCCATGAAACTATTTTCAATCACCAAGTAGATTAGTTTAATAGAGGTGCATAGCTTTTTCTGACCGGCATCTGATGATTATTAAAAGATAAAAAAAGAAAAAAGAAAAAAGAAAAGACTTCAGTTGAGATGAATTAGAATGGAGGAGCAACCAGCACAGACAAAGGTAGCATTAAGATGAGCAAAGGCTGCTAAAGCCACGTAATGTACAGTTCAAGTATCGACCATACATAAAAGTATTTGGTTATTAATGGCTTAGGCTGGAGAAGGTACACTGGTCCAATGAGTATATTTTGTCAGCCGACAGTAGCATGGACCTGAAATTTCAACCGAAATCTGACCATAAATGTGGAGCCAGCCAGCCCTACCATTATTAAAGATGAAAAATAAGGTTGCTTTTTTGCTATATCTTCTTCTCTTGGAATGGAATGGATCGGCTTGTTTGCTTTGCCAGTGAGCACCATTCTCACTTAAGTTTCAAACCAAATACTACAATTAGTTTTGGTTGAATAGGTCATCGGCCCACGCTATGGTTTGTAGTGAAGTCTTCATTCACAGCACTGTGGTTGGATGGCCGTTTAACTGTGAAGGCGGCGTAATGCATAATCAATAACCACGCAGCCGCATATGATTATGTAGAAAGAAAGGGAGCCTAAACGCAGAGCTACTACAGCTACTGATGGCAAGGGGCTTCTAATTTATAGATGTCAATCGAGGATGCAGCTATGATCTTATTCAGTCCTTGTATGAACAAAATCTCCAAACAGGAAAATAAGTATATGTAATAAGGCAAGTTATTGGATATCTTTTAAGGTGATATTATTCCTACAATGACCTCAATCAGATTGAGACTTCTGGTTGAAAGGAAAGAAATGAAATTTTACACCAAGTAGGTTTAACATTCCAAGACAACTTTCGGAAATGTTACACCAAGCAGTATTCACAATCAAAGAGAACTCAATGAAATCTTGCATCAAGATGCGTCAAATGATTCAGATCAGTTCCCTTGAGACTCTAACTAGGCTCTCATTAGTATACATTTAGAGAAGGAATATGAGAAAATGGTAAAGATAGAAAGCTGCCTGCCTTCAACTGGAACAACTAGTCTCCTAAGCATATCGAGCTGCACAAGTCATTTTGTCTTGCCCGGGTAATATTGGTAAAGGGAAAGATCCTGAAGTTGCCGTTCCCGAGACAAGTCAGCGTCAACCGTTCATTGCTCACCATAGTCTGCATTTGTATTTGTAACATAGAACCAAGATTAGCATGAAACATTAGAGTGCAGATCTGGTGACATGGAAGGACAATAAACTTATATGTGATGGTTCCTTCTAAAATAGCTACTTCTTTAACAAACATGTAGAGTGGGGGATGAAAGTTGATATAATTGAACTTGCTAACAAGCAGAACAGGTAAACTAGAAGACAAAGCAAAGCATGAAGCGAAAACATATAAGATGGTTTTCCCTTTCCTGTAATGCTGTTTGATTATTCCTTCATGGTAGGAGATTACTGAGTAGCAAGTGGAAACAACAGTCTCCTATATCAGCTCTTAAGATCGAAATTTGTATATAATTCATGGAACTTTTTATAAGAATACAACTTTATCATAGATTTAAGGAGTTGTAGAAGAGAACATATTAGCTATGAAGATTCAATTTTCAAATGGTCCTTTCGTTTCGGAATTGGCAACAGTAAGTAGCCGTATACCTCACAAGAAGTTTCTATGTCTTTGCAGTGCCACCTTTTAAAAGGAATACAGTCAACATAGTGGCACAGTTTACAATATCGGTTGATGTTAATTCCATGAAAAACAGCCACAAGACATCCTGCAAATCTGCAAACAGATCATCTTCTCTTATAAGATTTGGTGTATGCCAGAATTGACTAGTAAGTGAAGACAATTAGACTGACCACGCAAAACAATAAAAATAAAGCAGAGGAAACAACAACGCACAGTAGGCTGAAGAGGATGACTGTGAAAATCCTCACAACTGGTCTGTCCAGTTTTTGCTTCAACTTTGACTTGATGTAAGTTTTGAAATCATACTCAACGAGACCTTCTTTATTCGGAGCTACTTGCTGAGGGCGAAATAAAAGAACAAATCCAAGAAGGAATCCTGATATAAGACCTCCAATGCTCGAAAAATTGTCCACGTAAGGCAGCAAACCAAGCGCGAAATTGAAGACAAAGACAAAAATCAATGATACTATAGCTGCAAACTTCATCCAACAATAAAGTGATCAATAAAACTTAAGCGGACAAATGAGAAAAAAGCAATGAACTGGAGAAAAGAGAAGATCAAGAAGAACCTTATTCGTGTAAAATTTCCAGTTCCAAAGAAGCGCAGAAAGCAATGTTCCAAGTAATCCAAATAAAGCGCCTGAAGAACCAACAGCTGGGACATTTTGGATATAAAGAGAAGCCACCAAAGAACCCATAAAAGCAGACAGTATATAGATTATCCCAATCCTCACTGCAAATAAAAGCAAGGCAAAATTCATACCATTGAACGTTAGAAGCATTTCATTATCTTTCTTTGAATCACTCTAATCAAAATAAACCCTTGAAAATGGAAATCTGAAACACAATATTTACATGCTCCAAACTCCTGCTCTAATTGTATTCCCACAAAGGTCACACTGCAGAGATTGATGACAAGGTGGATGACTCCAGCATGCAAAAATGGAGATGTAAAAAGACGCCAAGTTTGACGATATTCTGTCAACAAGGTACGTTGGAGAGCTCCCATTTCTACTAACCTGCACAAAAATTAGTATGTTACTCATCATTAAAGATCTCCCCTCATCAAATAGAGCCTGAATTATTTACTCTATGTGAGAACTATCTCAGACGTCTTGAGTGAAACAAAATCTACCTGAATACCAAATGAATACTCGAAACTACATGGTATCAAAACCTCTATCGAAGAAAAGCATTTATCTAGGTTTTTATTTCTACCTTAAGCAGAGGGCAACACACAGTAAATTAAAACTACTGTGAACACAATAAAAGAGAAAATGCAGAAAGATAATGGCAAAGAACACAATGAAACCGCAGTGGGCATTTCAATAATACCACTTCTCTTGTTTCCAAAATTTTTCTCGAAACTCATCGAAAGATAAAATCCGGTCTCAAATCAAATAACCAAGCGATTTTTTTATTTTATTTTTTTCAGTTAGATTTTCTGTTTCCCGAAATTCAAAAGATTGCAAAATCCTGGAGTGTTATTCTTCCCCCTTGGCTCCACGAACTTTTAGGAATCAGAATCAATAGAGCAGCATCTAGTTAGGGTCACTTTAAGCCATAAAGACCAGAGAGAATCTTCCAAGAAACTCAAAGCCCGCCTAAAAAAAAAATAATTAAACTAAAAAATCCAGTAACAGCTTTCTGAAAAACATGCAAAATTGGGGAATACCTCCTTTCCATGTAGCCCCTAGGTTCCACCCCCTAAATCAGAATAATCAAATAATCTTTTAAGAAAGCCGAAGCCCGCCAATATTCGTAGTTCAATTACCCAACCAGAGAAAAGAAAGAAACCAATGGAAATGAAGGGTCGAAAAACTCACGTGGATTCGGAAGGGCCGAGAAGGGGATTCTCGGAAAGATGCTGAAATGACAATCTTCCGATTTGCTTGAGAGCGCAATCACCGTGAGAATTAGCCCAGCAGTTATTGACGACCATGGTGACGATGAAGACGCCGATCTGCAAAAGCACGAAGACTGAGATGACCCAGGTATCGCCTCGCTTCCGAGAGCCAGGTTTGAAAATGGGAACCTTATATTCTTGTAGACTATCAGTCAATTCAGCAGCGAATTTGGCTGGCGAGGACTTGATATCGATGCGTGCATGGGGTTTGGAATCGTCCTCCATTGATTTTCCGAGAAAACACAAGATTGTATATTTAGGTGAAGGGAGAGAGAGAGAGAGAGAGAGAGAGAGAGAAGCGTATGACAGAAGCAACAAGTTGCTGCATTTGCAGTCAGTTACTGCCCAGTTTCAAGAAGTAGTTGTGCTTGGCGGGAAATCGTCTGGGCTTTTTTTGGGCGGGTATGGGGCACTGGTTGGGCCGAACTCTTTAATACTTGTGGATTGGGCTTTTTGGGTGGGTGTGATGCTCTAGACTTTCTTCTTGGGCCTTCAGGAAGGCCCAAAGACTTCACCAAACTAAGAGAAGATCGCATTAAGAATTGCAGCGCCATTTCCGTTTCTGGTAAATGAAATGCGGTGCCCACTAACCATCTGGCCATGTTCAGGTCTATGTGCTTTGTTTCGAATATGGCGGTTCTACGGCACAAGAATTTAATAGACTAAAAATGAAGTTATTAGGTAACCTCATCATTCAATAGGAATCTAACGTTCAGTTGCTTTTAAAATATATGGGTGATATATCTAAAGCTTGTCAACAAATTAGGCGAATCAAGCTTTTATCTGTACCAACAGCTCACGTAGCTATAGTAATGTATAAGTTTTTTTTTTTTTTTTTGCATAAAGTTAATTATTTTTGTTTATTTAAAAATGAGAAATTATATTTCATATCTTATAAAATATAAAAATTATGTATACTTATTATATCGGTATAATATATCATGTAATATTATATATTATAAAATTCTCATAAAATAATAGAAACGATGAATTATGTTAATAATTATGTATTCTTAACAACGAAAATTCTCCCTTTTTTTTTTTTAATATCCTATCTTGATAGTGGTCCGGTCAAGTATTGCGCTTGGTGGGTTGCCTCTCAAGTCATATCTACAGTATTGGCGCGAATTGACGGCTATTTATTCCAGCATCAAACTCTTCCTTTCATTTGTCAGGATAAATCTCGTGCTTTATTCGGTTAGCGGAATAATCCGGCATCGGCAGCTCAGAGAATCAGAGACCCTTTCTCTCCTTCACCGCATACTGTGCCGGTCTAATAATCACAAGGCCTGCCTCGCAGTCGGAGAATCGCTTACGACCGACGTCAAGGAAGACGCCCAGACCAGACCCACTCCACTCGGCGTCTCAGCCTCCTGCCTCAAGGCCTCTCCTCTCACTCTTGATTTGTAGCCGTAAGCCTCCATTCTCACATTTTTCTTATGGTGTCCCATATAGACCAAAATAAATATAAATGGTGGATCGGATTTAAATTTTGCTCGTTTAGATTAGCAAATCCTAGAATTCTGTTCCATTTGATATTGTGGCGAATGCTCTGAATGGTGATCTTCAACCAGAAATTTTGACAAACAGAAGTTGGGCATTTTCATAGTCAAACCCATGTTCTTCGGATTGCCCTGTGCTGCATAGATATCTGAGTTTGTTGGTATTCAATTTGTTATCTGATTTCTGTTGCTGAGATTTTGAAGCTGCGAGTCTTTTTGATTTGGTATCTGTCTATCTGATGATTTCTTATACCTTCACAGTTTGAACAGTTCCTAGTTGTTCAGATTTTTCTGTTCCTAGTTGAGGAAATGAAAGATAAGGGTGCATTACCAGGAAGATACTGTGTCTCGAACACTCGAGCAAGAATTGCAGCCATTAAACTTGGGACATAGCAGAACGGTGATGATCACAGATTGTCAGTGTTTTGCGCAATTTTAAGTGCTACCATTAATCAGAAAATAAAGCTTGCGACTTGGACCATTTGGAATTCGCATGGGCCAAAACCGACCGTCCCGACCCGTTTCCAGAGCTCTAGAATTAACCAACTTTATAGTCACATTTCCTTGTTTGGCCTGCAATATTTTACAGTTTCATTCTTTTGTGGCGAACTCTCAATAATTTTTCTAGAGATTTATTTATTTGTCGAATTTCCTGAGATAATGAACCTTGCTCTGGAATCACGTAGGAAATCAAAATCGTTCCTTGACGATTAAGGGTTCATTTTGCCCAACTTAGATTATATATTCTTGCATCACGGATCTATTTTTCTTCTATTTATGTGAGGAAAATCTTTCCTTCAAATTTAGTGTATCTATTTCTTGTTTGCTTTATTGATTTTTGGTTACATTTGTATTTCTTTGGATGATGGGGTACAATTCATTAATGCGGACATTGTGAGTAGCTTCTTATTGCGAAGCAGATTTTTCCTAATTATCCTTTTCAACTTGTTATTTTAAAGGCCTGCGTTGTATTCTCTGAATTCCGCGGGCACTGGCTTGCAACCAAGTTATGAATATATTTCTGACAAGGGATATGGCTGTAGGTATTGATGGATGCAGCAAACGGATTGGAAGCTCCACAACAAATTCTTGAAACAGAAGTCAAAGCATTTTTTGACTCTGCTCCTCCTTTGCAAAATTGTAATGAAATAAATGAAAAGTTGAAGGAATTTATTGAACGGAACTCTTTTCCATCAGGCAAGTTCGCCGAGAACATTGAATTGTGGATTTTGAGGTGTTTCCATTCATTATTCTAAATAAGGTCTTGAGTTTGTACCCAGGTAATGGGAAAGCCCGGAGAGTTGTTTGTGTGACATCTGGTGGTACCACTGCTCCATTGGAGCAACGGTGTGTCCGCTATATTGACAACTTCAGTTCAGGTCATAGAGGAGCCACATCCACCGAGTACGTTGCACTGACCATGTTAAAATGCTTTCTTCAATTTTCACCTGAATTCCATTCAGAAGAATAGCTTGTTGGTTTCGTTGTATATATAGGTATTTCTTGAAGGCTGGATATGCAGTTATCTATTTGTATCGGAGGTGAATTTCTGACTGTGATGTAATATTTATTTTGTAATAATTTGTGGTAGAGTATAATTGCTCTACCTTTGCATTTCAATTCTTATGTATTTGTCAGTTATACATGAAAATTTATGCAGGGGAAGTTTTCAGCCATTTTGCAGATCTCTGCCTGATGATCCCTTACTTGAATGCTTTGAGCCCACCAATGAGTCAGACATTCAAGGTTTTTAGTTTCTGTTAGATCCCAATATTTATGCACATGTGATAGACGTGAACCGAATGCTTTTCTTTTTCTGATCCTTGTATATGATAAAAGGACATAGAGTAAACAACCCCCCCCTCAAAAAAAAAAAAGACAGTGCATGATTAATGATTTGATTTTTTTTGTGACGATGGCAATGAGCAAGTCATAAGCTCATGATGTGTTATAGCTGTATATAATTTCATCATAAAATGTAATGTGCATCTAATTTTTGCCTTTTATTTTAGGAAGAAGGCTAAAGAATTGTGCTTTATTGTAAATTTTTTGACATTTTAATATAACCACTTCAAATTTCTTTTGATAACTTTATACGAACAACTGAGGGTTGTCCGGATTTGGCTGAGGTTTTGTGTTATCCTTCAGTTCGCGAGGCTCATTCTGAAGCAGTGAAGAGAGCTATCGTAGAGCATCATGCTGTATGAACTAAAATTTTGACCTTGTGCCTGATAGTATATCTTTTTCTATGTTTTGCATTTTTCTCTTTTGATTGATTTTCATTGGCTTTGTATTAGCTGGGTTTAGTTATATGTTGGGTTCTTCATTCTACTACAGGCAGTGGCAGATGGGCTATTGTTGAAACTTCCTTTCAGGACCATATTTGAGTATCTTCAGGTTAGCAAGAAATGAAGCAGTCCTTTTTAGATGCATATTCTCGGTCACTTTTCTCTATGTCCGGGTGTTTATTCAGAATTATTGATGGACATAAATTTGTTATTGTGTCTATCACCTCCATGTGTTATTTATTGCAAGATTAGTCTGTTCTGTATTTGCTGATAATTTTAACTTTATGTGTTAAATCGTGAACTTATTGCTGGTAAGTGGTTATTGGCATTTGCATTTTGTTATTACAGATGCTGCAAATGATTGCGATATCAATGAGAAGCCTTGGACCATGTGCAATGTTCTATCTTGCAGCAGCAGTATCTGATTATTATGTTCCTTGGAAGGACATGGTAATTTTTGTGTTGTTAGCGCTTCTTTTCCTTTGCCTGCTTCGTATCATAGTTATGTTTACTTCAGACGTGCTATCCTTCTGGATATGAATTTGCTGACTTTAGTGTTGCCTTTGATGCTTTCAATTTGTAGTTGGCTAAGGAACAATAAATTTGTTTGAAAATAATGCTTTTTTTTGAAGCAGGTCTTTTACGTTATGATTTTACATTCATTATGCACTGGATTGATTCCATGAAGAATTTTGCATTGCTGTGTGCATCAAACGTCACAGTTTTTATGGAATTCAACATATTGAGGGATTTCGCCCATGGTTATGGTTTCTTGTGCAAACATGGGGAATATCAAATATTTTGTTGACGGCTTAATTAGTCTTTTATGTGTAAACACGGGGAATATTTTTCTTCTCGTCATTAATGTTAACCATTCTTGTAGGTAGAGCATAAAATCCAGTCAGGATCTCCACTCCTGGATGTGCAACTAGTTCAGGTGCCAAAGATGCTATCCATACTTAGGAAAAAATGGGCTCCCCAGGCTTTCTGCGTATCGTTCAAGGTATATTGCTCCATCATTGATACTATTTTCTAAAAGTATCTGTCTGATCTGTGTTGCCTTGTAGTGAACAAGTTAGCAAGGTCCTCCTTTCTATTTCCAATAGTAAGGGACATCCAAAATGCATAGAAAGGAAATCACATATGAGGACCTTGACGCATTGTGATTGTGACTGGGTTAACCAAAATTTTGCCTTTCTTGTCTGACTTGCAGTTAGAGACAGATACAAACATTCTTCTCAACAAGGCTGACGCGGCTCTTGAGAAGTACGATATGCATGCGGTCGTTGCGAATGAACTCTTGACTCGCAAGGAGGAAGTGGTGGTTGTCACTAATGCCGACAAGATTACTGCTCGGCGAGATAAGAGTCAGTCTGGCGCCGATGTAGAGGATCCCCTGATTAAACTTATTTCGGAGAAGCATTCCACTTTCATTGAGGATTCTAATAGATCATTCAAATGAATAAGATAATAATGTGGTCCTGTACTGCTGCCTTTTAGTTTATACTTATTGTAAAACCTCGATTCCAGTAATAGACAGCTAACAGGAAAGAATAAAAGATTCTTTTTTTTAGTGAGAAAAGTAAAGGCATTAGAATAGAGAAGACAACGAAACAAAAGACCGCGGGTCTAACCAGCATTCTATTATATATTGATCTCAGAGATAATATGAAAACTGAAATTCCAGATAATGATTGTGGTGTTATGCTTTGAAAGTTAATTTCTCATTCATTTAGCTGTGGAAATACAAAATATTTACACATTTTTTTTCTTCTATGATAACTACAATTATTAGATTCCGGGAGACACTTTCTTGTTGAATCAAGAACATCTGCCGGAAACCAAGTCCCATGTTCACTAGAGCGCATCATCACTATCTGTATCGAGCTCGAGACCCTCTGCAGCTAAGAGTTGAGCGATAGTCGTCTTATTTTCTTCCTCGGCCTTTCTTCTCATCAAATCTCGTTTCTTTAATACTAGTGTATGCCTCTTAATGGTATTGGAGAAGTATTCTGCAGAAGCTTTTTTCTCTCTCGCCAGGATCTTCCTTTCTTCTTCTGGATCAATCTGAGATTTCATAAAATGCTTAAATTAGACACAAGAATTGATTTGTGGCTCTATCAATATCAGCAAACATGGGCTCGGGTCATTGACACTTCATTTAACTGCCAGTTTTGCTTTCCAGCACCTATTCTAAGGTGAAAATGACTTATCTGAGATTTAAGGCATAGAGCAAGGATCATGTATCCATTAACGTTTACTGAACTTGAAAACTGCAAGAAGCGTCTTACTCTAACTTCAATATAGTAAAAGGAAAGTCAGCTGCAGAGCTGGCCATAATATCTGACAAAAGTCTATGACCCAATTCATGACACAGTCAATCAATATACTCCAATACCTTTGAGCGAGCAAGACGACGAGCACGAATATTTAACTCACGCTGCTGTTGCTCGGCCCAAGCAGCAATTGCCATATCACCCCGCTGATCAAAAGCTTTTCGCTTTTTCATAAGCCACTCCATCCACGCCTGAGACGCCTGAAAGGACACAACACCATTTCCATTACTACAGGGAAAGTGAAAGAAACCCTAACCACAGCAATGCTCGTACAAGAAGGTATCATTTTATTATAGGGAAAAGGAGAGAGTAAAGAAATGCATTCTAATTTTTTTATAAAAAAGAATACATCTATTTCCAATGACAAGAAGTCAATACTCATGAGAGATAT
Organism: Bauhinia variegata; assembly: GCA_022379115.2. Lineage (NCBI taxonomy): Eukaryota > Viridiplantae > Streptophyta > Magnoliopsida > Fabales > Fabaceae > Bauhinia > Bauhinia variegata. The sequence goes on from CM039437.1 coordinate 16,713,657, forward strand.
TGCTTTCGGGCTTTACCAATAATTTATCTTCATATATAAGCAAACCATTCAAGTGTATTCTAAGCACGAAGGATTAAACAGTAGGTACTGGTTGAAGGGTATCTGCCTATGCTATGCATACACAAAGAAGGGAAAAGCATACCACGTCTTTCCCTCTCCTAGGGTTATATTTAAAGGTATTCAATTGGCAATTGGGTTGACTGGGTAATCAGTACTAAATTACTAACATTTTCCTGCAAATACTATAGAACAACTACGCAGTCGACTACTATGAAGATCAGAGATGCACAGTTAAGAAATCTTACCTTCGTTGGGTTGACTCGGTTATCAATATCGTACTTTCTCCGCCTCTCCTGATCTATTAATAATTCATAAGCTGCTTGAATCTTGATGAACCTAGCTTCTGCTGTCTCACCTTCCTCAAGGGTACCTCTACCATCGTAGACTATATAAAATAAAGGAAATAAGGAATTACCATAAAAAGTAATACACGCCTGTATGAGAAAACACCAGCAAAACTCCCTCAGAAGTCACAACAAATTTCTAAGGCACAACGTTGGATAGACGATTAGAAAAGATATAACAACTGCTTTAAAGAAGCATACTTCCAGAAAAGCTAAGTTGGACCTTCTAGCATCTAAAACAACATGTAAGAGAGCCGATGCTAAGTGCAGTTGCTAAGCCTGATCTTTAAATTACTCCTAGATGTGGGAGAAAAAAGAAAGGCAAAATTTCCAGCATCCCTGATCTAATCCTATAGATGCTGTTTATAGTAAGCAAAACAAGGACGCAGGACAGACTATTGGACAAGGCCAATAGAAACTCCCAGGTGATTGGACAATAGCAAAACAATTTGGATTCCAAAGTTCAGGTATCATATATATGGTCAAATCCCAACTTCTCAACAAGCATAAATGGACAGATATGATCAAATCGTTACAAACAATAACAGTGGCTTAGACGAAGATATCTACCATCTGGATGATAGAATTTGGCCAAGCGTCTATAGGCATTCTTTATCTGCTCCTCGTCAGCATCTCTTTCTAATTCTGGTGTTTCAGCATTAAAACAAATTGTCAAGAGAAAAATGCATAGAATTTTTCCCTCTCATTCTGTAATAAAAACTCACTTTCCCCAGCGAACACGAGCATGCTAGATAATTTTGCCTGCTTTTCTCCCCAAATTTTCCAAGGAATATCATATTATCTATGCAACTTCGATTCAACCCAAAGTTTTTAACTTAAGAATGATTACTATTTTATTGGAACCATCCATTTCCTCAGTTACAATAGACATCCCAAAATTGTCAGGGAAAGGAGGGAAAAATAACATTAAATTTACCGAGTGTTTCATACGGGGATTTTTCCTCCGTCCAGTTCGATGCCCTGACCACAGTTCTCCTCTGATTCACACGAAACCAGTGCTCTGTCCTACTAGAACACGAGGAATCGAACCATGTAGAATAAAGTGATAGCGGTGGCAAACGAGACTTGCAATTAGGGTTTCGAAATGAAGCCCTAAATTGGAATTGGTGTCTGCAACTAATAAAGGAGAATACCGTATGAGGCCTACAGAGTGTTCTCAGATTGCTCATAGTTCTCTGATTCGAAGCTGAACCAAACTGATCGAAGGAATCGCACCCTGAAGAATTAATAACCAACAAACCGTCGAAAAGTTTCTTTTTTCTTTTCTCTATTTCACCAATTTTTCTTTCATTTCACCTAAATCTATTTCCTTGAAGATGTGAAGACAGTGAAGAGGTTCTGGGAACGAACCCAAAGAATCTGACGGAATCTAATTTCTTTTCAATTTTTTTTTTCTATACTTCTTGGAATTTCCTAACCTGTATTTTTTCTCAAAAGAGGACATTTTTATTTCTTTTCTTTTTTCATAGCCAGGAATTTTTTGTTAGTTTTCCTGAGAAAAGCCGGGAAATTTGTGGCCAGTTTTGCTTCCCCTGCAAGCAGTTAACTTCGCATGAATATATACGATGTTATATATTTTTTATTTTTTGTCAAATAAAAAGGCGAAGGCTTTACTCCGATGAAAGAGCACAGACAAGTCTTATCTTTTTGAAGTCTCATGGTTAGACTTATAAAGAACTTAGGCAACCTTATAAGGAAAAATGATTAAAGCACATAAATTTAAAATTTGCCTATCTAAATAAAATTACACTGTCTATATACAAGCATGCTCTCAAGAGCAGCAAATTACTTAAAGTGGCTTCATGGTACATACTACATAGGATTAACTTTTACATGTATAACAAAACATGAGCAACTGTTGAGGAAACCGTATGGTAATTGGTAATTCGCCCAATTTTAGTCCAAACAAGTATAAGTATTGCTACAAGAGATTGTGAAGGTAGTCCTCCATTAGCGAATTTGGGCAATTTTAACTGTAGAGGAAGCCAAGTTTGGTAGGCTAAGAAGGATCACAAGGACGAGCGGCCCAAAGAGAACTAAGGGCACGGAGACGGTGAAAGTACTCTCCTAAAGCCACCAAGCCTCGTGCAGCTTGGTGGGGTGTCAGAATGCGAGACATCTGCTGCAGAGTTTGCTCTCTGAGGTGATCTGCCTGCAAACATGGGAAAAATGCATTCAGGTTCATGAGTTCAACGTTGTGACAAATGGGCAAGCTTCATAGCAAGTAACTAGTATGTTCTCTAACAAGTTTCTCATATTATGACTAGGAACAAATTCCGGGCTGCATCATCTGATGTTACCTTACCTGGTTCACAAAACCTTCTACAGCTTCAATTTTCTCCACTGCAGCAGCCATCTGAAACCCAAAGTTTCCCATATCCATTGGATCAGCAGCTATGTTATAGACCAGACTCTGCTGCAGTTTATCCAGCCCTTGAGAAAGAGCATCTTCGGCTTGCTGAGACGATTGGCGGAGGTTGTTAAAACCAAGAATTTGTCCATCAGTCAAAGGTTGAAGCTGTGGCACCACGATCTGCAAGTCAAGCAGTTTTCCTAAGAATAATTAAGGATTTTAACAACATGCACACTGTATTATGACATGACAGCACTAAGGAATTTATTGTAGAACCACATCATAAAACTTTGTTCTCAGAAAAACCAGAGTGCTACTATCGCAAATGACTCGAGTACAAACAGGAAAACATCCTATGTAACATGTTCAATAAGTCAAACCTTGGACTACAATTCATTTCTCAATCTTCCACCACGCAAGAGAGGTATACTGCAACAGTTCTTTTCTAATATATGAAAAGTCGAAAGCCATCATAATTAAAGACCAAGAAGTCAACAGCATTAAAATATTGTAACTCAAGAAAGGAGGCATGATATAGATGAGTCAACACAACAGGAACCATAAGCAGGACTCTTAAAACAGATAATAGGACGTACGTTTAGAAGCTCTGATGGGCGGGACCCTCCAATCCAAAGAAAAATACGCTCTACTGATGTTTTCCACACACCAGAGAGCAAATAAAAGACGTCAGCCCTTGCAGCATCTGCCTTCATCCTGAAAAGAGTCGAGTAATGGTTCAAGTAACTCTTAACGAGTAGATCAAGCTGTATATCAGGTGCTTGAGTTTGCAATGCACTTCTAAGTTCTTTGTTGTGTCTATGTTGCTCTTCAACCCAGTGTCCGTATTCAATTTCAAACGCAGCAATCCCTGATACACACAAGAACTACTTAAATGCATTTCTAATGAATTTAGAGATCTCTCATCTGCAAAGGAATAATATCTAGATGCCTAATAGAAAGGGCAGAGTTAACTGTCAATTAATAAAAACAAGGCTCATTTTGAGGAAAGCTTGAGATATAACCGTGACAACTGACAACTAATTCAGAATCAGAAACCTGGGTTTATTGTTCCAGATGGTCCTATATAACTAGCATCTAATCCACCGCCTACATATACACCCTGCAACAAGACATGTGCCAGATCAGGAAAAATAAAAAATAAAAAACACATGATAATTTTAAGTTCACCTGCTTTCTGGCGTTCTCAAGCTCCAGCTCCAATTGCATAAGCTTCAAACGGCTTGTTTCTAATTGTTGAACATAGGCCTATAAAACAGAAAATTACAATTTAGATTGAGAAACACTGGCAACCTGCATACAAGTTCAATTTCTGGCACCTTTTTCCGCAGGCGACTTTTCCGAGCGGCCTCACGATTTTGAGCTAGGCGTCTTAGCACCTGCACATAAAGATTGAGCAGTTATAATATCCGAAGTCAAAAGCATTCATGTTTGACGTTAGATCTTCAAAGCATTATACTTCTCAACATTTCAAAGAGATTGCACTAACACTCTCAGACTCCAATACTAAGTCATAGGTACAATGAAACATGGATTACACTTTGCAAGATATCAAGGAAACAGATCAATGGTGTTACACATCACGTAATATAGTAAGAGATGTATATATACTGATGGCATTTCATCACCTTAGTAACAGCCTTATTTGTGTCTTGATGATCATCGCCAGAAGGCCCCTTGGATTCCTGAGGAATATATTCAGGCTGGAGAATCCACATTCAAAAGGTTGTTATTTATAAACTTAGTTTTGAAATTAAATTAATCTTACCCCCAAAGAGGGGAAAACAAGCATTTTTCTAATCTCACCTTTCTCTCTTTACTAGTATTGACCAGTGATATTGGGGAAGCATTTGAATTTAAGCCGTCCTCAACTTTAAAACTGTCTCCCCACATGCTAACCTGCTGGAATGTCTCAAATATGCTCATCCTTTCTAAGATGACGCTATGGAATGGATCAGAAAGAAATATCCTACAGGCGAAAAGGAAAATTTTCTAAATGAGAAAAAGGACAAATTAACAAGCTTTGCTATTATAAACTGATTCAAACCACGAAAGGGCTGAAGCTGAAGAAAGATAATCTCAACAACAGTCTCCTAACTCAACAAATAATATGAATCCAATTTCAAAAGAGGATTAATAGAGTAGTATGTAGTTCAATCCAAAGATTCCAGCAAAGAATAAAGTCAAGATATGTTATATTATCTGTAAAACAGGTTTCAATGCATCCTTTTCAGAAATAGCGCCAAAATTTCTCCATGACTTATTGCAGTAAAACAAGATAATCAACAATAACAAGGACCTCAGAAACCAGCTAGAGAAAAGTAGAAGAAGAAACAGAGGGTTTGACTTCAATAAATCATAGTCACACCGTCAAGTAAATTCTCCCACAAGTTTAAACTTTTCTGATATAATTAAAGCCAGGCAAGTACAAATATATGATCCACAATCCACTTGATTTGTTTGAGAATGAAAAATGGAAGCAAGCCCAGTAGATAGTGAAGAAAACCAACCTACCTTGAAGCTCCAAAATTCAGTCCATGACAGACCCAATTGATGCTCAGAAACTATATGACAACCCACAATCTCTGTTGGTGAGAATTAATACCATTTATTTTCCCGAATGCAAGCAAGTATCTACAATAAAACGAGTAAAATTGAAAAGATATAAAACTAATCATTTTTAAATAGAAAAAGAACTTTTCACTCCACAGTTTTCGAAAGCTTCAACTATTAGCTAGCCTCGTAACATTCCCACTATAAAGATTAAAGAGAGACCGTGGGAACACAATTAAAAATTCCAACAGTACATCGGTTAAAAACAAAAAAGAATTAAGTTTCAGAAAACCCAACAGCAATATTTGCCTATTTGGTGTGGTGATTCCTTGGATTCAATTATATCAGAAATCATATGATGTCCAAGTAGATGGGTCCACTCCCGAATCAGGCAGATGCCCTGAAACATGTACTTGTAATTAACTAATTATTAGTTTCTTTTTTAATACAATGGTATCACCAATTAACAACTAAAAACTGTTCTTTTCCGGACACTGGCTTCATTAAAGTATAAAAACTTTTTCTAATAGTCTTTTTTATGTATATATCTAAGTTTATTAATATTTAAAGGAACTAATTATTTGAAAGCTTTGTTGATAACTAATTATTAATTATTATTGTGTTTTCTTTTATCCTTTAACCTATAACATTGGTTTTGAAAAGAAATAGAAACACTAGTAGGTAATTAACCCAGTTGTTTAACTTAAGTGGTTGATGGCTTCTCAAGTTTGATGATGAAGTAATATAAATTTGCTAGTTGATTCGCATGCGCCAAGTGATCGAGGCGTAGATTCCTTCAATCATATTTGACATTTGGCCATTGCCATCCCGTAGGGAAAGGAAAGGTATGCACACATAAGTAAACGACATCCTCACATGCTTTTTTATAAAGCAAGATAAAAGATTATACTAAAAAGTAGACAGGTACCCTCCTTTATTTCTTCTTTTTGCCCTTTTCATCACAAAAAAGAAAGTGATAACAGTGTGTTCAACTGAAGCCAATAATTTGCCTTTATTTCTGTTCTGATATATAATATATATATATATCATCTGCATTTCCTGTAGATTTAGACACCCTTTGACGTGCCACCCGTAAGTCCTGCATGCATGTCTATACCAATATACCATCACCACAAAAAACAAAAAGTCGATTAATGGCGACCTTGTATAGCTATTGGTGCAGATACTGATGCTTAATTATATGCAGTTCCAATAAAATTACAATGAGAATAGTTCATATATCTTATCCTCTAATTAATCTCAACTATATATATATATAACTCTTAAATTACCTGATCATTAGATATACCAGATGATTTTAATGGAATTTGATTGTGAAACGTCCATATTCAAACGCCCAGTAACTAGAATGCTTGCCCCCTTTTGCTGAATGCCTAGAAAAATCGATCCTAGTAGCTAGCACCTATACAATGCAATATTGTATTATTGTATGAAAAGTACCAACTGACACAAGGAAAGATGATTACATCAAACTTGCTTTTAGAGATATAAAGAAAAGTTTAAAGTAAAAGGTTTCGCATCATTGCCGAGTGGTGCTGCATCATATACATGGTCATTTGCTGATCAATGCTCAAACTTTTTTTTATTTTCTTGCTTCATGAAACCCACTGAGAAGGTGATCTGACTTGTGGATCAGGCTAATTAAGTCACTGTTTTATTTAATAGCATTACTTTATAATGCATTGGAGATGATCTTAAACTAATCAAAGATCCTTTACTTGACAAACGAAGTCCACGTACTCTCTAGAACAAAACAATATACAAGAGAAGGTTAATGGGAAATCTGTGATGGAGACTGCCACTAATTTAATTATTTAGGTAATATTTGGGAAGTTTTAGTTAATTAATTTGATACCTTTCAAGAAGAAAACTCGGATTCTTTTATCTTGTCCATTTTCTCTGATGAGCTAATGGCATCACCTTTTTCTAACTTATCAGCACTTAGGAGTATGTCCATCATCTAAATAAATCTTAAACTTTAGGATCGATAACTTATAAAATAAATAAACATGAATCCTCCATCGGTAAAAAGACAACTTAGTCGGCCAAATATGCTTTTTTTCTTTTCTCTTCCTTTCATTTCAGCCAGTTTTTTTTTTTTTTTTTTTTATTTTCCTACCAATATTCCTGGTTTGTTGCCAAAAGCATTTACACCAAAGGACAAAGGAATTGTTAAGAGCAATATTGGCACTCAGCAGCATAAGGAGAAAGAATATTGGCAAATTATATATATGTTTGCGTTAGTTAGTCAAAAGCGTGTGGAGAGGAGATTCCTTTTAAATAATATTCAGTTATCCTGAAACTTCCTATAATTGACAATCCTTAATATTCTTCTTTCGGTCTCTGCTCTGACACTCCTACATATTCTTCAACAACTTCCGTAGGTTCCTAATAATTTGGAATAAATGAACTATTGGTACAAAATTCCTGGAAAAGGAAGAGCCACGTAAATGGGCATATTTATATGCTTTAAAATTATCTAATATATCTTTCTCACTGAACTCGAAGTTGATTTAATCTGAATTAATAAGCATCCGATGTGAGGTTGAATAATAGGTAATTATTTTTTTTTTTTAAAAAAAAGCTTTTTCTGTTAGGAGTAAATCATTGTTTTATTCCTTTATAGATAAAGTCATGTCCTAATCAAGTTGTTCTCAATTTGTTCTATATATGATAATAGATAAATGCTCATTGATTGTTTCATATCCATCATTTAAACTCATTACAGAATGAGAATAAGACATGATCCTTTTCTCGAAATCTTATTCTACTCAATTTTTAATAGAATTTGGATTTGGATTTGGCTGTGTAACCTCCAAATTGAAGGACGGACAACTTTCCACCAATTTTTACCCTATTTTCCTTTAAAAAAAAAAAAAAAAACTGCAAGAATCGAGTAAGAATTCTTTTGACTTTCTTAATTTTATGTGATAAGTTATGAGTTCTTAGAAGCATTGGGTTGTTGCAGTAAACAGGTTAAGAGGCAAAGACCTAAAGTAAGCAATAACGATGACATTTAAAAATAAGAATTTAAAGAGTATATTAAAAGCAGTTTATCAGTCAGAAATCAGAATTACTATTTTTGACAAAATTTTAAAATGAAATTCGTTCTCCTATATAAAAAGTTGTTTGTTTATCCAAACAGAATTTTTGGGCTAGATTTAGTCCAAGAGAGACCAATTATGCAGCCCATTAGTGGGTGTAGAATGGATCCATGAAGTGATATTCTCATTGGGCCGGCTAACCAAAGCCCGAGAAGGCCTTCCGGAAATAACTGTCATCAACGTCAACGGTCACAAGCAGAGCAGTAGACGAGTGGTGTATAGTCTCTAATTTTATTTTATTTTAATTTTTTCACCCGCGTTCTGGAATCAATTGAATGCAAAAGAAATAAAAGCAAAAAAGAGTTGAAGTTGAGAGAATTTGATCGTCCGTCCAATAGTTATAGCATGAAAATCAGGAACGGCTGTTGAGATGAGAGTTCTGTTTCTCTCTTCTGCGTCGGCCTGGTTGTTCCACCGGATTCCTCGATCTTTGTTGCGCCTCATATTTCGCTTCCCTTACTATTCAGTCTACACTCAAGCTTAATTTAGCAGCAAACCTAATTTAGATTTTTATCTTTCTTTGACAAAAAAGGGTCTAACTTCTAACTATGTAGGTTTCAGTATTAATTCATCCAATAAATATCTTATTAGTAGCTTCTTCTCTTAAACTTTTCCAAACTTTTTTTGCTATTTTGTATGAATTATATGGTCTCTCCTAAAAGAGCTCAGTGGTTACAACTATATTATCTGCCTTTGTATCCAAATACTACAGAAATTCTATAGTATGAATGTGCATGAGCTGCTGCAAAATGTGACTTCAGTTGAGTGATGAAGAACTAGTGCAGATACAGGACTCTTCACTATCTTCAAATTTACTATATTTTCTTTTCTTTTCTCTTCGAGATAAATTTGAATGAGAGCTGGAGTGAGAAAAGTAGAAAACGACTTAGAAAGTTTAGAGGAAAATGAATCAGCAACATCATGTTAACAACAACCAATTGCAACAATCAAATTTGGGGGGAACCACCCTTGATGATTTCCTAGTTCGTGCCAGTTTCGTGGGTAATCAAGATAATAATAGTACTGTCCCTGATGCTCATCCCCATTTGACAATTGACCCAAGGGTTATGTCACAGAGGGCAGAGTGGTTGCCACTGCAAATGATAATGCCCAACATTAACCAACAGCAACAGCAGCAGCAAATGAGAGGGCTATCTTCAGATTTCAGCAGTGTTTCTAAATCTGAACACGAGATTGAGAAGCCAGTTGTGGAAATTGGTTACTCGGAGAATCCATTAGCCATTCCGATGCCAATGCCTACAATGTTATCATCTTCTTCTGATTCTCAGGCAGCAGCTGCTAATGAAAAGAAGAGACGCTACACGGATGAGTTGATGGAAAAAAGCATTGAAAGGAGGCAGAAGAGGATGATCAAGAATAGGGAATCGGCTGCCAGATCAAGGGCCAAGAAGCAGGTTGGTATAATTGAAGCTATTTAATCGAAAAATATCTGCTTTTTACATTGAAAAATGAATATAGATTTTCTTGTATCTGATGCTTCAAGGCCTATACAAATGAATTAGAGGATAAAAAGTTCCGGTTGCAGAAGACAAATAACTGGCTCAAAAAGCTAAAGGTACGCCCAATAACATTCTTGAACACCAAGGTTTGCAGGTATCATGGGCATGTGTTTGTTGTCTAATACCTGAATTCTGCCTGTTTTATGACTAAACTTTGGTCTATTACAACCTTTTCCAGTCATTTTTCTTTTCTAATTAGCCATACAAGAGAAATATGAATCTTCAAAATTCAACGGCATCGTATTCATTTTACGCAGATCCTGAGTTTTTGTAAGTGCAACTTTGTGTTGGCGATTTTGTAAAATTTTATTGTGGATCAGTGTACTGTCGTTAGAATTCGAAAGTGACGAATGTGTGGCTGGTCATAGTTTGCTTCTTTATCGATCTTGGTGTTATTATGGCAGGAAGTGGATGCGCAGTTATTTTCAGTTAGAGCTTCCCTGCCAAGGTACCAACTACGGCGTACCAGTTCTGCTACATTCTAGCATTGGTTTCTTACAAGCAAATTAGCCTTTTTATTTTTCATTCTATATTCTTTTCGCTGTCTTCATTGAATAATTTTTTTTGCGAAAGCTTGATGGGCATTTGGAGGACGTTGATTTCGGGTCAGAAAAAAATTTCATGGGCATTTGAAGACCCATTATGGTGAGAAAGGAAAAAAAGAAAAGAAAAGAACAGCCACGTTATTAAGAATTTGCGTACTTCTTTTTGCGTTGAGTTTTCAACAGGGATGCATAGTGTTTCTTTGAAGCTTTGGCATTATCAATTAGGTAACTTGACAATTCGGCACTAGGCTAAACTATAATATTTGAATCCGTGTATTTTATAATTTCTTTTAGAAATTAGTATAAGTGGCATAAAAATTTTAAAATTTTACTTCTTAACAATTAAGGTCCTACTAAACAAGTTATATTATTGAGATGAAATGCGTAGTGTGTTTTAATTAGCATTTTTTTTTCCAACAAGACGTATAGAAGCCCCATGAAATCTCTATAAAATAAAGCTTGGATTATCCTTCATATCCCAATCCCGGAATTTGACCAATACGCACCTTGATTGAATATAAGTATAAAAAAAAAAAATAAATAAATAATAATAATAATAATAATAATAATAATAAAGACAATGGCACATAATATTACTGAGGCTACCTACAGATATGTACATATCCACAATTCTGAGATAAACTATATACGAGCAGATTGGGAGAGACGAACAGAGGGAACAGTTTTTTTTTTTTTTGGTGGGGGGGAGACAGGAGAAAGAAGATAAAAGGTTCCAGATAATGGCTTGGCAAATTAAACCTCCCAAATGTTATGTCAACTTGTTCTCCCTCAACCTGACAGTTGAAGCACAATATAATGAACATTCCAGTCAGCACAAAGAACATAAATAACTCAATCACAGTTTTTAATGCAAACAAAACTTACAGAGAAGGTACAATGTAGAATCATTCATTTATTGTTGAGGAACATTGCTCATGCATGTTAACCTTTAAGTTTTAATACACACACCGATAAAAGGAGCCAGAAAAAGTTACATACTAAGAAAACTAAGTTGGCCCGAACATTGAGTTTGAAGCTTCGTATATGTAGTTGCAGATCAAGCTCAAGCTTTTAAATTTTAATAAACTAGAATCCACCACTCTTGAACCTTACAAACTTCAGCTTAGTTCAATTCCTTTCTATCAATACGTAGACTCTTCTGTGCACAAATTAAGTCAATCAAACGACCAATCCAAAAAACACAAGTTGACAAAAGACAAGACAATTTGGTCCATAACCATATTATATGACTGAATGACCACTTTGACTCAAGTTAACTGTCTTCAGTTAGTTAGCCCTTTAAGAATTTTTTTTAAAAAAAGAAAAATTGGTGCTACCTAATTGGTAAACTCCAAGCTGATGGAACGCAAAGATTGCATCTGAGTTCTAGTTATAAATTATCAAAAGAAAAAGTTTTGAAAGAAGACATACAAAAAGTGAAAATTTGTTACACATGAAGATCACTTCTTCTTGGCATCAATGAACATAGCTCGAGTCCAGTGTTCAACATCCTCACTTTGTGATGGTGGAGGAGGAAAAGTAGGATGCTCTACTAGATCCCATCCTTCGATTAGGCACTCATTTTTCCCATCAGATGAATCAGTTGCATAAAGAAAACTGGTAGTAGAATTTGGCAGGTAATTTTCAATTTTCTGCAAAAGATGAGAAGCATGAAATTAATGTACAATACGTGAATACCCAAACTACACCTACAGGTAAGTCTCATGACTCATCATACGGAAGATGAGGCGCATCTTGGGGTGATAATAAGCTATACAACAAAGCCATTGAGACCATAGGTATAGAAGTAAGAACTACCAAAAAAGAAAGGCGGGAAAAAAAGGCCAAGGCAGAATTCGGAATAAAACTGACAGGGTAAAAAGAACAAGATCCATCAGCCAACTCCTCAAGCATTTTCCTTGAAAAGAAAAGTGATTACTAAACCTGTACTGTTGCGGGCACAGAATGTGCACTTTCCAGCAAAGTAGTAGATGAAATGGTAGAATTCACATTCCATACAGATTTGTTCAATTGTTGAACTTGCTTACATGACCTGATAATTGAAAGAAAAACATCAGTGACACTTTCGTCTATAGATTCATATGAGAGGGAGATGGGATAAATCTAACAACACACCTAGAGGAAGCCATTTTTAAAGAAATAACAGATCGAACTTCCTTGGATGATGAAAGTGTACCCAATAATTTTGCAAATGCTTCAAAAGTAGATGCCTCAGAAGGGACATCCAAACACATCGAGTTATAACAGTAAGCTGTGATGCATGCTACACTTTTCTTCAGAAGGGAAATTCCTTTCTGCAAATCTTTGTGTGTTTGTACAGAATGTGGGGAAGCTGAAGAATAATTAAAGCTACTACTTCCAGAGGAATCCAGACGAGGCCTCCTCTCAGATTCCATTGAAGCGACACCAAAATTGCTCGAGCTTCTCTCAGACCATGAGTTTTCCCCACTAGCAGAACAGTAATTTTGCCGAGGTATAAAAAGGGGATATTCGTTGCTGAAATATAGAAAGAATTTAGGGTCAAAAAGTACATAAAATTCAAGCTAACCAAGCCAAATAGAATTTCAGCTACATTACCTCCTGGAGGAAGGTCGTGCATCCCAATAAGAATCTCGTTGCCATATTCGAGAGCAAGAACCCTGAAGTAAAAGCACAATAAGAATTAAAAGAAAAAGGTCCCTTCTCCAGCAAAAAGACATTATTGATTGCCATATTATCAGAAAGGTGACAGGCGTTGAATAGTAAACAATACAGTGAAATTAGGGAGAATAAAGTGAAAGGAAGAGAAGTTTGATACTTTGAACCTTTAATTGCATTTTATATGCATCATGAACCTTTGGAAATGCTTGAACTTGAACTTGCAGTCATATATTAATAGAACATTCCAAAATCCTCTCTAACAATATTTTTTAGCTAATACTTCGAACAAGTCACACTCTTTATAAAGTTACAATCCATTTAATGCAACAAAGCTTGAACTAACAGAGACAGCATTCTGAAAAAAAAATCCCTACAATTCTGTAAAAAGAATAATTTTACGAAGATAGGCTATATCTATGGTAATAACTAAATAACATTGTATCAAGACCAATCTCTTCCAACCATCAAAGACAAAGGCTATTGGGTATCATAGTACTTCATGACAAAATTTTTTAAGGAAATTTTAAAACCATAATCTTCAAGGAAATATTAAGCCATTGCTTGGATGCCAAAACAGTTCGTACCGCAAAACCAGAGTTATGAAGTGCCGGGGCAGCCAGGACGTGAACAACAACATTTAGAAGTTGTACCATGTATCTGCTTCAAAAATATTATAATAATTAGTTAATATGTAACATAGAAGTTTAAGTCTGACAATACTTGACTCTACATACTTGAGGAAGTAACTAACATGGGATACAATTTATATACTTATCATAATATATAATTATATTTTCTTAAGCATGCAAGTTAAGAAATGTCTATTTGGGTGTAGAAAAGGATGTAGATATGAACTTAATGGGAGGGGGGAAAAAGGCACCCCAGAGAAGCAGCAAGCTCTTCAGATGGAACAGAGTGGGGATCAAGTCCTCTGGGTAAGCGTGCATTGCAGATTTGATCATATTGACCACTAGATCCATCTTTTCTCTCTCCCTCTGCGATAACCTGAGAGATATAAAGACGTGAGCACCAAAGGAGAGTATATAATCACTTCACCAGTAAAGAAAATTATCGACTACTAAATAACACCATATTTGATCTCATAATCTGATACAAAAATGATTGAGGTTCATAATCATTATGGACCAAAGATTAGCCACTAAATGACAGTTTCTTCTCCTAAAGGTAAACGTTTTCTCAAAATTTAAGCACAACAGATTTTTTTTTGCCATGGATAAGATTTTATACAAACACATTGTATTCTAAAGATTAAAATAACTTGTCTTATGATTCTTCTACTGACATGAGACAGTATAGATCTTAAAAGTTCGTATATTGGACTGTTGACATTGCAAAACAATTATTAAACCACCAAACCACCCCCCTTCAAGAACCTTACCCGACGTTGTGGAAATAACTTGCATATTTGTTTTATGACCACGGACTGTTTATGAAGACGTTCAGAGGTAATCGCCATCTGCAATATGGGAATCACCATGAGCATAAGTTATGCAGCTCTTAGACAAGGGAAAACAGCTTGCAGATGCATTTTTTGAGACCAAATATGAAGGACACATATGTTCAACCATGGGACTGTGCATAGAGAGAAGGATGGTTATATACATGCATATGTACATACATCAAACTTAAATAGGAAAGCCTCTACTAGCAAAAACAAACAAAAAAATCCCCCAAGTTATGGAAGTAGATAAAATACTGGTACTCACATGCCCTAAGTTCTGCGTGCAGATAAGGTTGGGATAGAACTTCTCCAACTGTTCCACCCGATTCTTTTCCAGCTGCAAAGAGCAAAATAAATACGATAAACATTTGTTTATATGTTCATGTTAAATTTGAGTACCAATACACAACTTTTGAAATGAACACAGCAGTCACATCAGAAAGGTCAAAAATATTTTCCATATTACCGTAGAAAGAGCTGATTCAAGTACTCCATATTTAAGTTTCAGATCCACATTCATACTTTCTATCTTTGCCTTCCCTGTCAGGTAGCTCATTAATCTAGGTCCAAACATTTAAAAGTACATCTCTAGCATTTCATGATATGAAAGATTTCTGACCTTGTGCAAGCTGTTCTTTGCTACGACGGAGCTTCTCCCTCAACCTTGCAAGCTTCTCATTCTGAAGCACTCTCCAATTTATTTGGTCATCTGCCTTCCCCTGGTCAACAAGATGAACAATAAATTAATTGAACTGGATAACAATATTACAGTATCCCTTGAGAAAATAAGACTTCAGAACCATTTCCATATAAAATGACAAAATGCAAAAATAGAACTGATTGATGTAAACTCAAAAGTGACAAAAAGCAGTTGGCATATGCATGCATACGAAGGAAAAGGGATTTTGATGGGGTTCTGCCTATCATAAGTCAGAAAATTTTCTTAGAAGTATCGACACTTTTCTGCAGAGCGTTACTAGTTCGAGGTAGTAAATATGTATAATAATACAAGTCAAACCATATAACAAATAAAAGAATGGATAATATCACAAATAAACTTACAAACCTTGGCAACAAGAACTTCACTCAACCTTGAATACAAGTTATCCCGATGAGCCTTTAGAGATTTTAAGGAATTATTACATTCGTTCAATCTGTCAAGAGAAACAAAAATAGGAAAAATTAGCTCCCGATGCTGTTCTGCGGCCTATTCAGAAGAAAGTTCGAAAAAGAAAGAGAAATGTAAAACATGAACAAGACAATCTATTGGAACACTAGTCTAAGAAATGACATGTTGAGCTTGATTCTAAAAAAAATTAAATAATATTTGAGAATCTAAATTGTAGTATAAAGTATTTAATCTAGTAAAATACCTGTAGTTAACACAAATGGCGCATATCGAAGCAAGATTTGAGTTCTCACATATCGCACAGTTACTGTTTTTCCTCGACATATCTGATTTCTCATAAACAGCTACAATTTCAAGTCGGAACGTTTTGGAAATTATCTTCTATTTCTGGAAACATAATTCAGAGTAAGATTTATTCCATTGGAAATTGCAAAATCCGTATTACGGTGAAGTAGATACATGCAGACGATTAGACAGCTCTAAATCCAAAAAAAAAAAAAACCAAACTGATTCGTCTAAATAAGTACCATAGATTCGTGGAAATTTTTTAAAATTTGAATTGGATAGGAAGTTAATTATGCGCAATGATTATCAGCTAACTTATGCGGAAAGCAAAACCAGAATTATTCACCATAGAAGTAGAACAACCTCGTCTGTAGAATCTGATCAACAATGATCAAATGTCGCCGCCGGCGTCATCGCTCTCCGAAGAAACGTGTCGCCTACAAATAACCTAGCTGGGTATTGCAGAAGCTTTGCTGCTATACTGAATTGAGAGGACTTTGAATCCTTTAGGATTTTATACACACTGCGATTACGGTCCCGTGGAGTTGTGAGAAGAGAGGCTTCGTTCTCATCAAGAAATTTCCGCGGTTCATTTAAAGAAATTTGGCCAAATTCTACGAATACGATAGAGTTTTTGGTAAAATTGGTAAATAGATTTCTTACGCTACTTCAAGTCACTCCACCGGGCATCACACTCAAACTCAAATGGATCCGAAGCGCCGGGACGATGGCCGGTTTCAAGCTCCAGCTGGACTGCAGAACTCTTTATGGGATACTTCAGGGTAATTGGCAAGCCCATGTTTCATCATGGGCTAAATTTTATTGGCCCACTCTAGCATCCTGCTGATAATTGTCTCAATAAAAAAGGAAGAAAAAAAAAATTGTGCCAAGTTTTGACTAATATATCCCAAAATTTTTGTCCTTGTAGTTAAAATTACATAGTCTTGACTCTTGTCTCATTTTAAATTTAGTATAACACATTTGATGAATATTTATTTTTTCTGGGTTCTCAGCCAACAGTGGAAGGCTGATCTTTTCAAAGTATAAAAATTATTAAAATAAGTATACTTTTTCCAAAAAAATTTTATAAGTATCTATGCACATATTTGATAAATTTTATTAAGCCTTATTTAAATTTAACCTGATATTGATAGATTTTGTCCTAATATTTGGATTTCTTAACTTAGTTGAAATATCGTCAATGAGAAATCAAAGAGATAATAGAAACGAATTAAAAATATGTTCAGTAGCAGTTAATTACATGACAGCAACTTTAATGGAGCATCACAGTCTATAGACTCTATACCTACCTTTAGTTATTAAGTAAGTTAATCCTCTAAAATCTAATTATCACCAACCTCTATATAATTTTCTTCTTTCTTCGAACTCAAGAGCAATGCTCTCCAATATTACTTTACCATGAAAAATAAATTATGATTTCTGACTTTTGATTTTCAATGGATAATGCTATATATGTTACTCCAAGGGCATTGGATTCATATACATAAAAGATAGACCAACTATGAAACTTACATATGCAGAACTCACTTTTCTGTGTAATATTCTTTTCCCATAAAAAAAAAAAAAAGAAAGTAATATTAATTCTTAGGTAAAAAAAAATACCCTTTAGGGTAACTATGTAATCTGAGGAACATACATGATATATATGGCCTCCCACTCTCGGGTTCCGTACTAATTAAGTCCCTCGTTACCTGCTAAGATCATATACTTGTCCTTCCTGGTGAAGCTCGTGCATGCAAATCCCAAAGCATTGGCTATCTTATTTTGCACGTAGTTTGCAGCTTCAATTCTCGATTTTCCACCTTCTTTGCACGCCTGTGATTTTGGTATTGCTTCTAGAAACGTAACAAAGTACGAAGGATTTGGATTTAGAAAGTGAAATAAAGAGTCGAGACATTTATGGCCACTAGCTGTTGTTCCGTAGAACATGCTAACCCTAACATCAAGAGCAACAGGGACAATATCATCTGTAAGCTCAGCAAACAAAGGACTAAATCTTAGCAAATAAGGTTCCCTACAAGTGGTCCCTTCAGGGCAAACCACAAGGTCGCCTGAGCTGAGTAGTTTCTCCATTGATTTTTTGTCTTTCTCTCTGTCTCTTGTCAACCGTACAGTTTTTATTGGGGCAATTAGTTCGCTGAACCTACTTAAGCTGTATGTGACGACAGAGAGTGGTTTTCCAAGAGCAATAGCAACATAAATCGGGTCAAGCAAAGTTTTGTGATTACTCACATAAAGCATGCCCTTATGATTCTCTTCATTCTGGGATCTTGAAACTGTGGTTCTTGTTCCTGTGAATGCCAATATTGGAGCTGACACGTTCAAGGGCAATGAAATGCCTAATATAAGTCTGATAACGGAAAGAAATATCGCAAGGGGTAGCCACATGAACATAGCTAGAGAAGAAGCAGGGGTTGGCCTGAAAGCTAATCTACCATCATGAAAGATCAATGGTTTTGGGTATTTCTCCCTTGGAAGGATACGCCATTTTCTTTTTTCAGCTTCACTTAACAAGAAAACCTCCTGCACAAATAGAGCAAATCAGAGTTATTTATTAAGGAAAATGCTTTACGTACATAGTCACAGTCAAAGTGTATTAGTTATTTGAGATAATAAAATTGTAAAGATAAAAATAAGAAAAATAATATATATATATATATATATATATATATATATATATATATATATATATATATATATATATAGTAGGCATAGATAGATAAAGAGATGTTATGTGTAACATATATACTCTTAAAATGCATATATATATATATATATATACCTTGCAATGAGAAAAAAGCCCCTGGTCGACATATCTGTAATGGCTACCTATGCCAATAACAGAAGACCCTGCTTTAACCTTTCGAAGCTCATCTAATATAGAAGTTTCGTTTTTCTCATACAAGCCCAAAAAGTACCCAAATAGTGACTTCATCTCTCTTGCTACAACAGCATCGACCCCTAAATAGTCCCTGAGAAAACCTTCAACCATGATTCTGGGCATATTGCTATGAGCCGCTTTTCTCCCACAACTTTTTACAGCTTCAAAGCCCTCCGACCCAACATCTTCTAAGAAGAACTTTGGCAGAACAGATGATCCAATTCCAAATGTTTCCTTTTTAATACCAAAAAAGGATAAGAAAACCATAACCCTTAGACCCAGTTCATCTCCGACCAACCAGATCAAAGGATAACAAAGAAACAAGATGAGAGACCTTAGTAGCCCACCAGCTTCAAAAGCAACAAGCATGAAGTAAGGAAACAAGGAAGTGGATCTTAATAGAACATCCTCGAAATTGAAAACTAGCATTTGGTCGTTGGACAAGTCCACTGATTTTTGAAAAAGGGAGTCCTTTTTCATGTTGGTTGGATTCACTTGGATTGTAAGTCACGAGATTGTTAATCAGAGGAGGCCTTCTTGAGCTAATCTTTCACATAATTTATAATAATTAATTTGACTCGACGATTACAAGTAGAACTATAGTGTTAATTTGAAAGGAGTTCTTTGATGTGGACGCTTCCGCATATGATTAATTCACAACTGTCTGATGAATTCATCATTTTATTTAAGGAAAAAATAAATTCTGATTTCCTTATAATTTTTTTTTTCTCTTTTTTATACTTTTTAATTTTTTTTTTTCTTTTTACTTGAATCTAATCGTTAACCACCATTGTAACAATGTTAGTGAAGTGATGATTTGGCTAAATAATGGTATGTCTCTCCAAGCAAACTCAGCTATCATAGAAAATCCAAATTAGATACTGAAATTTAGGTGAAAAAGAAGGTTGAATCTGATGCCTTCCAAGGTAGAAAATTGATGCTGCCGACATGGAAAATGGTGGCTCTTTTGGTATGCTTATTTCGTCTATGCGTTGTTTTGTTTTCCCCACTGTACTTACTCATTGAATGACTGTTGCAAATCACAATGACAAGTGCCGGAGAAAAAAACAATATTGTTATTGGATAGTATTTGGTTACTGATATGACCTGCGTGATTGTTAATAGTCTTCTGTCATGTAAAAAAAAAGATATTGCTTCATGGTTAGCAAGTTTTCAATTCAACAAAACGTGACAACTGATCTTGTTTCTGTTTAGACATTAACGTATGTATGAATCAATATGCATTACAATTTGAAGAACGGTACGATAATATAAATCTAAATATAGTTAACTATGTACGAAACAAAAGAAAAGAGTCTCAAATCCATTAAGCAGAACTTGGTTATTGAGAAGTTTTTATTCGAAGAACAGGCGTCAATGGTATGGCAATTTTTAAGGTGCTTGTGCAAGAAATACTCAGATTTAATTTAACGTCCTTCTCTTTAATCTTAATTTGCTTATAATTTAGGGATTTTAAAGAATATCTCTTTTGGCAATTAAAGAATATCTTATCTCTGCAACTAACACCCACCAATTTCTGGAGTACCATTAAACATATGCATAATTAATGTCTCTACTTTTGTTTTAGTAGAGACATTTGTGGATGTTAGAGATGAATACAATGGCAATAAAACAAAGGGCTAAAATTCGATGCACATCTAAGATGTCAGTTTCAAATTGGTTGGAGTTAGGTCCACAAAAATAATATGCTAGAAAGACATAGCTTGTACAAACCATATTTAACCAATCAGTGTGGTGTGGCTCTCTCAAAATGTCTATCGATATTTCTGTACTCTTCTTGTATGTAACGACTTCTGTCATAGACTCAACAACTTAGCTAATTAAGACTATCTTTGTCTTTTTTTTTTTGGTGAAAAAAATGTAAAACATATGATCTAAAGGAGTTATAGCCGACATTATTATCTTAATAACAAGCATTTGTTGCCTATATAAAATTAATAAGGAAAAATAAACGTATATATATGCATTCAAATATTGGAATAATTCAGATAAAAAAAATACTATATACGGAATAATAAGGTTTTCTTAAAAATCTTTGAAGGGACATCATAAAATTGACAAGTTGAATATTTTACATTTTATTATAAAATTTTTGTTTTCAAATTTTATCAGGACATTTTTTAGAGGATACATTACTCTTCGTTGTATGATTTTCAATAAATAGATAACCCTCACAACGCGTATACATCAAGCAGAAAAAGACCATGAGGAATTCTTTATGACGGTATGGGGCCATTTCTTTCACTATCCTCTTTATGGCGAAGGGTATTTTTGAAAAGAAGAAATGACAGAAAATTGGTGAGGTGCAGGAACCACGCCCAATGGGGGTGGAGTGTAAAAAAGAAGAAATGGTCCAATAAAGCAGTCCTATGCTTCTTCTTGGGCTAATTTCTTTCTTTTGGAAGATTCTAGAGCTAATTCTATTGGTCCACCCTAACCATTTGTTTAGAACTATAGTAGACTAGATATGGATCCGGGCACCGCACTGATAATTGACTTGCTAAAAGAATTTCGTGCCAAGTCTATCACTTAATTACATGAGAGAGAAAAACATTTTTTTTTAGTCGATCATACTTCCAATCCTTATTAAATAAATTCTTAATATTTTAAATTTATTAAAATAATTTTTAATACTTAATAATTATTATGAAATGCATTTCTCCGTCGTCACTAATTATTAATAAAACGATTGACCTATACTGTTTTATCAATGGCAGAATAGTGTATTTGATAATAATTATTAAATATTTCTGTGTTATAAATATTTTGATAAATTTAAATTTTAATAATAATTATTAATATTAAAAACTAAAATAATATTTTTTCTTTTCATAAATCTAATTGACTAATATAAGAAACTAAAATGATATTTTTATCCTTTTATAAATCTAACTCTCTTATCTAAAACTTATTTTTCAAATCTATTTTAATATTTTTTACTCAATTTCAAATATCTCATATTTTTCCCCTCACATTATCTAATTTACATAGTAAATACATCTCATGTATTTTTTTTCCTGTATCTTTCTTCTCCGATCCAAGATGTTAGATTTAAACCAAATTTAAATTAATCTTTTCCGTATATCCTTTTTATCTTTTCTCCAATGAACTTAGTATAATCCAACAAAGAATTTAAAGTTAATATACAAATTATTAAATTTAATCTAATAATGAAGAGTTTAAATATTCATACCAAAAAATTAAAAATAACTTACAATGCATATATAAATATATACATAACTTTTTTTGAGCATTTAAATTGTAATTATTTTTTTTTGATAACGATTTAAATTGTAATATATTAATTCTAGGTTAAGAAAATATTACCCTACCATTAAAAAACACACACACACACTAAATTAAAAAAATACCCACTAAGTTACCTGCCAGGTTCCGTACTACTAGAGATATACATGTCATGGTCTCTCAGGTTCCGTACTAACTAAGTCCCTCGTTACCTGCCAAGATCATATACTTGTAAAGCTCGTGCATGCAAACCCCAAAGCATTGGCTATTTCATTTTGCACGTAGTTTGCAACTTCAATTCTCGATTTTCCACCTTCTTCGCACGCCTGTCATTTTGGTATTGCTTCAAGAATCTTAATAAAGTACGAAGGATTTGGATTTAGGAAGTGAATAAAGAGACGAGACATTTATGGCCACTGGCTGTTGTTCCGTAGAACATGCTAACCTTAACATCAAGAGCAACAGGGACAATATCATCTGTAAGCTCAGCATACAAAGGACTAAATCTTAGCAAATAAGGTTCTCTACAAGTGGTCTCTTCAGGGCAAACCACAAGGTTGCTTGATCTTAGCAGTTTCTCCATTGATTTTTGTCTTTCTCTCTGTCTCTCGTTAACCGTACAGTTTTTATTGGGGCAACCAGTTCACTGTACCTGCTTAAGCTGTATGTGACAATAGCGAGAGGTTTTCCAAGAGCCATGGCAATATAAACTGGGTCAAACAAAATTCTTGATTACTCACATAGAGCATACCCTTCTGATTTTCTTCATTCTGGGTCAGAGAATTCTGGGATCTTGAAACTGTGGTTCTTGTTCCGGTGAATGTCAATATCAGAGCTGACACGTTCAAGGTCAATGATATGCCCCAAAGAAATAACCCAAAGGGTAGCCAAATGAACATAGCTAGAGAAGAAGCAGGGGTTGGTCTGAAAGCCAAGCTGCCATCATGGAAGTCGGGTATTTCTCCCTTGGAAGGGTACGCCATTTTCTCTTCTCAGCTTCACTCGCCAAGTAAACCTCCTACGCACAAAGAGAGCTAGTTAGAGTTACTTATACTTAAGTAGGAGAGCTATTTGTGTGTGTGTCAGCGTACCATGCAATGAGAAAAAAGCCCCTGGTCAATAGATCTGTAATGGCTTCTGGCTATGCCAATAACAGAAGATCCTGCTTCAACCATTCGATGCTCATACAAGCCCCAAAAAATACCCAGATAGTGACTTCATCTCGCTCGCTACAACAGCATCGACCCCTAAATAGTCCTTGAGAAAACCTTCAACCATGATTCTGGGCATATTGATATGAGCCACCTTTCTCCCATAACTTATTACAGCTTCAAAGTCCTCCCACCCTACATCATCTAAGAAGAACTTTGGCAGAACAGACGATCCAATTCTAAAGGTCTCCTTTTTTATACCAAAAAAGGACAAGAAAAATCCTGAGACCCAGTTCATCTCCTACCAACCAGATCAAAGGGCAGCAAAGAACCAAAATGAGAGACCTTAATAGCCCACCGGCTTCAAAAGCTACGAGCATGAAGTAAGGAAACACTGAAGTGGATCTTTACAGAGCATCCTCGAAATTGAAAACTAGTATATTTTGATTGGAAAATTCCCCTGATTTATGAACAAGAAAGAAGTTTATCAGGTTGATTGGATTCACTTGGGTTTTAAGTTGCGAGATTGTAATCAAAGGAGGCCTTCTTAAGGCTAATTTTTTGCATGACTTGCAACTTGACGTTCCACATCGTGACAAAAAACTGATCATCGTTCATTAATTTGGGTGGATGCTGATGCATCCTTTTCTCCGTACCTAGTAATAGAAATAGTAGTCGCATACGCACTAGTATACATTTTTATATACATTTACTTTATTTTAATTGCATTATAAAAAATAAAAGTAAAAAATATATATATAGATAAAAAGGTGTAGATACAACGTTACTCTTTTTTTAATTTGTGGACACTTCGACAAATGTTACTATTACAACTGTCTCACCAATATATCTAATGAATTCATTTATTTGATGAATTAATGGCAATTAAATGATTTCTTTTTTTTAGTTGAAGAAATCTCTCGATAAAAACAGAAAAGAGAGAATCCCTTTCTCTACAACTGACACCTATCAATTTTAGGAGTACGACGGTAATCGTCCACATATTTTTAAGAACGAGACGTTTGTGGAGTCTAGAGACGAATAAAGATTGATGGCAATACAACATAGGGCTAATTAAAGTATGATGCCGATGATAGTTTCAAATTGGTTGGAATTAGGTCCACAAAAATAATACACCAGAAAAGATACCTCATATTAACGTGAATACTACATAATTGACGAACCAGCGTGATGTGGCTCTCTCAAAACATTCATTTCATATTAACGTACCCTTGTAGCTTAATTTGGGACTTTCAGTGATCACCTTCTGTACATAAACTCAACTTAGTTAAGACAATTTGTTTTTTTCTGTGAAAAAAAAATATATGCAAAACCATAAGGAGTTAATATTATCATAACCAACAATATATCTTAATAATAAGCCCTTCTTACTTCTATATAATGAAGATAAAATTAAGTAAAAGTATACATCCAAATATTATTGAAGAATAAAGTTTCTTAAAATTCTTTTTTTTTTAATCATGTTTGACAAGTTAATTTAGTATTTTGTATTTTATTATAAAAAAATTTATCTTCAAATTATTAGGACATGTTGGGGTTCTTCGTTATTATATAATTTTCTACATATGAAAATGAATAAATAACCCATCAAAAGTGCGTATATTGACAAAAACCTCCAATTATTTCATGAATTATAACCTCCCTTCTATTAAATCTTGAACATAATAAAATCCTTCCCTTTCCCCACCCAAATGCTTCCCTCTTTTAATTGCACTGTAAAAGAACTTTTTGTAATTTCCAGAATAAGAAAAGATACGGTCTAATTTACTCTTTAATTTACGATTCTTCAAATAAAAAAAAAAAAAAAGTCTTAACATATCAAATGTCTGAAAAAAAACATTGCTTTTTTTTTTTATTATTACTAATTAACACTGTTATTGAAGGGAAAATTCTCACACCACAATGAAGTCAACATTTCATGATGAGAAAATTAAGATGGTCGCCACAAATTTGATATAACAATTTTTCTAAGTAATTAATGTGACACGATAAACTTAGAAACATTTGGAGCCTGACATTTCCATTTACCTCCCTGGTTAGTGACAGATGCCCTCGTTACCTGCCAAGATCATATACTTGTCTTTCCTGGTCAAGCTGGTGCATAAGAACCCCAAAGCATTCGCTATCTTATTTTGCACGTTATTTGCAACTTCAATCCTCGTTTTACCACCTGCACATGTCTCTGATTTCGGTAAGTGTTCAAGAATTTTAATAAAGTATGAAGGATTCGGGTTCATGTAGTGAAACACAGGGTCTAGACATTTATGGCCACTAGCTGTTGTTCCATAGAACATGCTTGCCTTGACATCTAGAGCAACAGGGACAATATCATCCGTGAGCTCAGCAAACAAAGGACTAAACCTTAGCAAATAAGGTTCTCTACAAGTTGTCCCCTCTGGACAAACCACGAGGTTGCTTACTCTCAACAGCTTCTCCATTGTTTCCCTGTCTTTCTCTCTGTCCCTTGTTAATCTGGCAGTTCTGATGGGGGTAATTAACTCATTGAATCTACTTAAACTGTATGTGACGGCACAGACCGGTTTATTTAGGGCATGTGCAATATGAAGTGGGTCAACCAAGGTTCTGTGATTGCACACGTACAGCATATGGCTCTTTGGCTTCTCTTGGTTCTGGTTCAGAGAGTTCTGGGGTATGGATAATGTTATTCTAGTCCCTGAGAAGGCCAGAATTGGAGCTGACGTATTGAAAGGCAATAATATACCAAGTGTGATTCTGATGACGCAAACAAAGATCCCAAAAGGTATCCACATGACCATAGCTAGACAAGAAGCTGGGGTGGGCTTGAAAGCTAATCTTCCGTCATGGAAGATCAACGGTTTTGGGTATTTCTCCCTTGGAAGCACTTGCCAGTTGCTCTTCTCAGCTTCACTCACCGAGTAAACCTCCTGCACAGACAGATATCTTGTTAGAAAACATAACTATTGATAGAATTAAATAAATAGTGTATGTGTTTTTTTGTGAGTGTTCCTATTTTTAAGATGACCACCTTGCAATGAGGAAAAAAATTCTGGCCAACATGCTTATTATGGCTGACAATACCAATAACAGCATCTCCTCTTTTAAACTCGCCTAAAAGGATTTCATTTTCCTTGTTTTGATCCATTAAACCCGAAAAGTACCCAGATAATGACTTCACATCTCTTGCTACAACAGCATCGACCCCCAAATAGTCCTTCAAGAAACCTTCAACCATGATTCTGGGCAAGTTACTCACTGCCACCTTTCTTCCACAACTCATTACAGCTGCAAAGCCTTCCCAGCCAACATCTTCTAGAAAGAACTTTGGAAGAACAGAAGAACCAATTCTGAATGTACTCTTTTTAATACCAAAAAAGCATAGGAAAACCATAACCCTCAAGCCCAGTTGATCTTCTCCAACCAGCCAGACTAGAGGATAAGAAAGAAACAAAAGGAGACACCTTAATAACCCACCAGCTTCAAACGCTACTAACATGAAGTAAGGAAACAATGAAGTTGATCTTAAAAGAGCACCCTCTAAATGAAAAACTACTGTCTTATTTGAAACTTCTCCTGTTTTTTGGACAAGAGAAAAGCTTCTCATGTTGTTTTGCTTTCTTGTGAAAGAGGATGGGTGACCTTGCCTCTTGAAAGGTTTAGATAAGAATAGAAAAAGTTTTGACGAGAATCTAGTTCCAAGCATATTTTAGAGTGCAACTATACACAACTATAATTGGACTTTGATGTTTTGGCAGTCACAAAAGCAAGGATATAAATAAGAGAAGGGCTATGTGGTAGCTAGGAGATAATTGCCTACTCAGTTGTTCGGCATTAACTCTTAATTGGGCCATAGCTAAAGGACACTGATGAAGTATTTCTACCATTAGCGAAGGGTAATATCCTTACAATTGTACATGATTAAAGACACCCTAGTGCGGTAAAATCAATTTCTTTCAGAGTGACGAAGGAATATTATGTTTAGATCATTCCTGTATGGAACTGCCAACGGATTTTCATGTTTAATCACTAATTTAGTAGAGAACTAGACAACGAAAATAATTAAAGCAAGCGCATCATAAAGCTAAATGGTTTGAGCATAGAGTTCCTCTCAAATTTTAGGGTTAATATAGGGGAACATGGTCTAGTACCACTCTAGTCACATTCATGTAGAAGCTTCTCAAGTTCCACGGTCACATTAAGTGGTTTCAGCGTACAGTTCCTCTCTTAGCTGCCATCCATATATATATTAACCCGATCCTAAGGCATATTAATAAATACTTATTCAAAATTGTCACGCCAGTTCATTATTAAGTTGCATGCTTGTACGCCCATATACTTATGTATATCTTCATCTAATTTTGTCCTTCTGTCCCCCACGCCGACAAGTGATAGAAATGCATAAAACCAAAACGAACGTCGTACATTGCATGGTTAGTTTGTTCATCAGGCTACATAATAAAGAGATGGAGACTTGAGAGAGATAGAGGTGAGGTGGTAGAGGGGATTAATTAAACGTTTAATTAGTTTTGGTGTATATCTTGGAAAGAGAAAACCTAGAAAGATGACAAAGTCTGTAAAGAAGTTATGTTTCATCTACCATTTCAGAAGTGCATTTAAGGTAACATATCTATAACGTCAGTGTACTCCATCGATTATAGCTAGGCAGTAATATATATATTTATTGGAGATATACAAGGGACGCTACCAAATTTGTAAGACATTAGAAGGGATTAAGTAAAAGAAATTAAAAAGGTAATATGAAACCAGCAACCTCGTGAACAATTATCAAAATCTAAATCACGAGTAAGATGATGTTTTTGAGGCACTTCCGTTTCTCTTTTTTGGGCTTAAGAGACATCTCAGTTTCAACCTGTTTATGTGCTTTTCTAATTGTCCTCCAATGAATGGGGCACATTCTATTTATAACTTGCTAGGTGTAGCATTGTTGTGTGTTGAGATGGGCTGCACGAAGCCTAATCAAAAAGTTCATGCTTAGGTTTATATGACAGGAGTTAATCCTAAAAAATGGACTGCGCGTGACTCATTTAAAGAGTAGAAAAATTAGATTAATATCTGAGGGATGAGCTGCACGTGACCCATTTAGGGAGTAGAAAAATTAGCTCCATATCATAACCTGCTCCTTTGAGCCAGGTGTTGGGTTCTTCGTGAGGGTCTGAAAACCTAAGTGTAGTATGGAGCATTATAGAACTGACCACATGTTGCTAAGGAAAAAGATGGTGGTGGTTGATTTGATTATTCATGAAAAGGATGACTACGCTCTATCTTAGGGGGACACGCAGCAATATTTTTATGATTCATATATACCTACAGTGTGTGTCCTAATATAATTGATGCCTTCCTTAATTAGAAACTAGAAAAGGAAAAATACAAAATGGTTTATACCACTATTTTTCTAATTCTCCATATCTGACTCGTTGGAAATGAAGGTAAAAAGATTAATATTTGCTAGTCAAAATAGATTATTCTGATTTTCCTTGAGGTTTAATGAAATACAAAAGTATATATATTGTCTTACCAATATATATATATATATATATATATATATATATTCTTCTTAATTAGTTCAGAAAATACAATGACCTCCTTCTTAGAGAGTATAATTTTCTTTTGTGATTTCTAAGTTATAGACTTCTCTCTTTTATTTAGCTTTCACATGGCAATAGCATAAAACCATTTAAAATTGTACTTGATGGAAGATCTCTGATTTCAAACAATATATTAGAAGTTCAGTAGAATTTACGCTATTAATTAGTTAATATTTAGAATTGGGGTTACTTTTTATTGGTTGATACCCCACCAAGGTTTTGTTGGCTTTTTCACTTAAGTTCCATATCTCATTTTAGATTAAGTTGAACCTTTGGATTATCCTTTTTCCCTATTACCTATAGACAAAAAGAAGAAAATTAGTCAATATTATTTTTGGTCTGGGTTCTCAATAATGCAACTCAATTCATTTTTATGAAATTGGACAAGTTTTAGCTTTTTCTTTTAGTCAAGACAATTAAGAAATTCTAAGCCTTCTAAGCTTAGCAATTAATTATATGGTCCCTGAAGCTAATTATTGTCCTTCTATGAAACTGGGTTAATTTTAGCTTTCTCATATAGTCAAGACAATTAAGAAATTCGTGGTATTTCAATCTTTTCAAGTACGGAGTTAGGGGACAACATTAGACTCAGATTGGCAAGACAGGTCACCAATAAGTGATTATAATACACACACGCACACATATATATGTATGTAACCAACCATACATTTCACATCCTAGAAGATTTCGTATGCTTAATTCCAAAATAAGAACGAAGAAGACATGAAAGGTAAGTATACCTGCATATATCATTTTTAATGAGTCTGATGTCCAAATCTCACTTCAGGTTCCTTTCCAATTTTCCATTTACATATATATGGAGTTGGATCAAATCAAAGAGGCATTAAACTCTTGGGACCTGCACCTGTTTGGCTGAGTCGATCCATTTAATTGGAAAATGACTGTGTAACTCAAGTACTGTATCCACACGACTTAATTTCAAGTCGATGCATGGTACAGCTAGCAGCTCTCACATGCCGATGTACGTTATGTTTTCAGACACTATAAAGAAAAAATAATACCTCAGTAAACTCGCAGGTACATGCATGCTTCTTTCTCGTCGAGTTGAATCGATGCGGGTAACGTTGCTCTTTTATCACATGCCCAAACTCGGTCGTGTTTCAAATGTATTGATAATTAAAATGCATGTATGTGTTTTCAATTACAATTAATATTTTTAAAACATAACTGTGAACATTTAACCAAATTAACGACCGACTTCTATGTGTTCATCTTTTCAATTGACAAACAGTTTACCAAACAGGACGTCCTTTACCAAAATTAATCCCGATCCAATATGTTAAAAGTACATCTCATCAAGAATATGTATGTTATGCACAAAATTGAACAAGCCTCCGCGTCTCCGACCTATGCATGTTATCTGCTGGATATATAATTAACTTGGGATTTTTCTTCTCTTGAATATTGTCCCCGCAAAAGGCATTGCTAACCAGTAAGAATATCACTGAATTGAAACTTCTAACAAAAAAATATCTCAACTAGGCTTCTACTTTGGTGTATATGACGAAGAAATGTTACTTATACACTATTTATTATACTTATGTTGTAAGAGTAAAAATTAAAAAAAAAAAAAGTTTGAGATAAATATTAACAAGCGTACATATAACATATCTTTATATAGTGTCTACTTAATAATAACCCACCACTTGTGAGTAATAAATAAATATATAAATGAAAGGATGGAAAAATTTGTTGAAGAAATTAATCTCAATTCGCCACTTAATTTCTAATCAAATTCAAGAGACTTTCCTTTTAAGTCTGAGTCTTGATAAAAACCAGGTAGAAGCTTGCCATCCCAATTTGTTTTATGTAAAAGTATTTTCTTTCACCTAATAGAATGTTCGTTTCCCCGAGCAGCATCCTTTTTCTACAAAATGCCAGCTTAGTGTTTAATCCGATCTATATAACAGAAAATTGCGTACAAGTCTACAATAACTAGATGATGAGGCGCCTTTTTTTTAAAAAAAAAAAACCTATGCTCTTCGACATTTCGCTGGTACGAAGTTTAAACCGGATTTTACGATTTGGGCCTCTTTGGTGTCTCCATAACTGGGCCTTCTGTCGGGTTCAGCTTATATGCGTAGTATT
Source organism: Bauhinia variegata (assembly GCA_022379115.2). Classification (NCBI taxonomy): domain Eukaryota; kingdom Viridiplantae; phylum Streptophyta; class Magnoliopsida; order Fabales; family Fabaceae; genus Bauhinia; species Bauhinia variegata. Next base: position 16,744,768 of record CM039437.1, read on the forward strand.
TTTTAACACCCTCAGTTTTTCTTTTCACACTCAACCATTTGTCCGAGGAAGAAAATGTGTGAAAAAAGGGGGTGATAAAAGAAATCACTTTATGGGTGATAGACCAGGGAAAAATTATATCAGGTTTCCAATTTTAGACAACGTGACTTGTGCGCAAGCTAATTTTTATAGTATTTTCCTTTTTTTTTTTTACGAATTTTCTTATAGTATCTTATAAGGACGCTCAATTTTCAGGGCAGATCCATGAACAAATACAAAACAGAAATTCCATTCACCGAAAAAGGAATAAAACAGAAATTTCATTTTTTTGGGAAAAAATATTTTAAAGTTCCTTCTTTATTTATTTATTTTTTTTTGGGGGGGGGGGGGGGGGGGTGGTGTGTTGATTGACGTTCTTTTATTGGGGTCGAAAGCGTCAGCCTACTAGTATGCTCCATTAGTTATCATGTAAAAAATAAAAAAACTAATTTTACGTTTTGGTCATTTTTCAATATTTATTTTTTTATATGTTCTAAATTTATAAAGGAAATCAATTATTATTATTATTTTTATAAAAAGGTTAGTTTCAGATTATTAAGTAACTATGGCCTTACATAAAGAAAAATAAAATATCTCCAAGATCCTACAACCAAAAACTATATGAATGCGTATACTTCTTATGTCAACTTCTTCCTTTTTATATAATGGCATTGAAATAGAGTTTTTCATTAGTAGCTTTCTATATATTTTGGTTTATAATATATATATATTCTTCCTTCAACTTGGTATTATGTTGATGATAATGTGCTTGATGAAGTCACTTTTGGGTGTGTAACAAGGCATCTTCCATTTAAGGAGCATCTTTAAGACTCTCAAGAAAAATTATATTGTGATCCACATCAAGTTGTAGTTATTTGTCACACAAATTGTAAATGATTATATGATTTTTTTGACATAATACTTTTGAATTTGAACAATTTGTCTTCGTTTTTTGTTATTAGAGAAAGAAAAAAAAATTATTATAATAAACTGTTACCAAATATTTATGTGAAGCATGTTCATATTATGTTTTTAAAGAATTAACTCTTTTTCTCCAAATTTGGTTAGGTGTAAGGATTTTTTTTTTTCCTATATAATATGCATATGATGGGAATTGTCAAGGTTTCATTACACAGACCTAAAAACAAAAATGCAGTAATAGGCATATGACGGGAAGCTTAAAACATGTGTTAGAATTGGTTAACTGCTAATTCTTAAAGCATATCTAATTTCTTATGCTTCTCTGACTTTACTTGCTGTACATCCTCTTTTCTCTTTCTATGATTTACTTTTCTTTAGATTTTCTTGATTATAAAGTAAATTATTTATCTATAAAATTTTAATCATGTGATTTAGTTTTTAACTATGAAAGCTGTAAATTTAAATATCAAATTAATGAATAACTACATTATTTTTTAAAAGTTTCTTATGATTTTTCTTTACTTTAAGTCTTTACTGAATAAGTAGATGCACTTTTTTTTTTTTTTATCTGCTAAATTTTGTAAGTCTCTTAGTTAAGCAATCTACTCGAATGGTTACCTTTTTAAGCTTAAAACTAAAATATAAGTGAAAAAATTACTAAGACGCACTCATTTTTCCTGATTTTTACTTTAAAAACTAATTTATAATCAAGTGACAGACAAGACATAGTACTAAAGAGGACTTAAAAGTATTGCTATTACAAAACTGGCTTCTGGGGTAAATGTTTATATCAATTGTAAATAGTTGGACCCATTAGATCATATGTGTTTTATTTACTATCTAATCATATCCTTGCACATTCTCTTTTCGGTGATCCACGATTGTGCCTTTAAGTAGATGTCATGCACGTGACATGAGTCTTTTTATCACGTGACTTGATAATGCCTGCTGACTATAGAGTTGAAATATAACGCCTCTTCCAAACGAACCCATGTGCAAAGGTGACCACTGAAAATGAAGCCCACAACGCCAAATTCTTCCTTCAAATTATATATGCATACACACACACACTTCACCACATTCGCATAATCAAACAAATAGCAAAAGCACTCAAGCTCGCTCCCTCGTCTGCTTCTTTTCAGACACATAGGTTGACGTACAAAAATATGTGCTAATGGAGATTACAAACACAGCTAGTGATGAAATACAACTCTTAACTTGAATTTTGAAAAGAGACACTGATTTTTGGATAATAGAGATAATCTATGTAATGATTTTTTTAGGTAGAAAATATTTTTTAAACAGGGCTGGTTGAGTTTTTATTTTTATTTCCTTAAAATTAGGCTTAAAATAAGGAAGGATTTGTCTTTTATCATAATACCCCAAAAGGCAGGAGTATTTGGGAGAGAGATCAATAGGCAATCTATGAACCCCGCTTATAGCTATGATTTATTTAATTGAATTTAATTAGATAATAATTGAGAGACAATCAGAGAGAGGCCTTGGCGGGTTTCTGAAGTTGATACACCATCTAAGCTCACACGGCTCCATTTCTTCACGCTCCTGCTTACTGCTAATTCACGCTAGCGTCTCATTTTCTTTGAAATCTTCAACCCGAAACCAACACGCACGGAACACATGATCACTACACTACCTCAAACTCTGTCTCTTGTGCTCTCTATCTCTCTCTCTCTCTTCTCTCCCTGAGTGGGTGGAGCCTTGGTCTTCCAACCTTCCCTCCAAAGATTCCTTAATATTTCTTGCTTCTTAAGCTGCTATAGATCTGCAGCTGAGTACCTACCCAGTCCCCACACTCCCGCCTCCACTGTCCCACTTATTCTAATCCGATAAACATTCAGAATTTAAAATTTTCATTTTTGTAAATACGACGATTTTGGGTGTCAGCTTTTAGTGGCATTAGATGTTCTTTGCCCGTGGTAATATTATTTGGCGTTTTCTTCTCCATGGCATTTTCTCTAATAATTTTGTTTGAATTTAATATTGGAAGTGTCAAATTCTGGTAACAAGTTTTTAGCTTCCATCACTGTCTTTTGGCTACATCTTTTTCCGCGTTTTGCTTAGCATCTGATTTTGGATTCACTTTTACTCTTCGCTTTTGTCAGTCTTTGGGTTCTGAGTTTTTCCGGGTTAAATATGTAGAGGCATTGTCTGTGAAAGCTTTCTGGGTTCTACTATTCGTTTCTATCAAAGTAGTGAAATTTGAATTTTTTGTGCGCTCCAGGAATTCGATCTGCAAGTTTTCCCGGTGGAAGTTCGGAAATTTTTCAGCTCTGGCGTTTTGGGAAAGTTTCTGGCTCTTTGAACCAAGGTATGCGATGGAAAGGTGTCGTTTTTATTTCCTAATCTGGTTACTGTCTGGTCTTTTTTTGTTTATAGTCTGTGCGGTTGCGGGAAATAAGTGAGAAATGGAGAAGAAATGTTGGATTTAGTATTCCATATCAAGCAGTAACTTATCCTTATCTCTATTCTACATTTTGTACTTATCATTATCTCTAATGTAAAAACCTGATCTGCTAACTATATACCTCACGTCTGTAAAGTCCTAACCTCAGTATGACTTTGTAAATCTATCCTTTGTACTGCGTGTATATATATTATGCTGGAAGCATCAATAAAATACAATAGTCAATATTCGTACATTCCATATACTGAAAAAGGTTAAATTACTAGAGACCAGAGTGTGCTCAGTTCAGTTGGATGAACTAATCTCAGATTAAGATGGGGTTAGGCGCTTGGATTTTTCTTTTTCTCAAAATTCCCCAGCAACCAAAAGCACGACAATGTTTCAACTTAGAGTATCTAACTCCATTTTTGTATAGTTTGGGTCGTCTGATTTGAAGTTTGAAATTATGGGTTAGTTTTATGTTCCAACTCCCAAGTGCTGGTAATTCCTAACTGGTTCTTTTCGCCGCTCAACCTTTTTTACGGTACTAATTACTAGAATACTTGATAATACGATGCTAACCTTCGTTTACAAGTATATTATTTGTAAGCTATATTTGGTGGGATAATTGAGTTACAGGATTCTTTCTCATCGAAATTGCTTATTCCACATGGTAATGAAGTGCTTTATGAAATGCTAATTCATTGGTCAGTATGATATTCCCTCCCTCTCACTCTATCCCAAAATGTGCATGTCCTGTGTGGTGTTTCACTGGTTTAAGTTCTATTTTTTTTTTTCCCTGTCTTAACTTTTTTAGCCTTGCAGTTAAGTATTCTTAGCTCACTAAACGAAATTCATCTAGTGTATCGTAAGTCTTTATCTGACATGCTGCTCTTAATTCTGGAACAGTCGATTATGATAGAACCATCAAGTGACATCCCAGTTTTTTTTTTTTGGGGGGGGGGGGGGGGTGTTGTTGTTTTTTGAGGGTTGTGTGGAGGTGATAAGAGTGCAATTGCTTAAGTTTATTGCTAAGAAACAATAAATGTGAACTTAGATGTTTTATTTCTCTTGCATTCAGGAAACAGCAATTACTATTATTTTGTGGATGATAATGCTAGAGATTTACTGGTTGTGGAAATGAAGGTGGAATTCTCAAGTTATTCAGTAATGCATGTTAGAGTCAATTGATCACTTAAAAGCAATGTCGAGAATCACAAGGTGGAAGATAGAGAAGACAAAAGTAAAGGTGGTTTTCCGTCTACAGTTCCATGCTACACATGTAAGTTTTCCTTCTGCGCAAAATTCCTTGTTATTTTGAGTGTTAACATTCTAATTTGACGCCTTTCTCTTTGGTTTGTCCGAAACGGGAATAAATAAAATTTATATGGCTTGTCATTTGAATTGGAAACTCCATTTCATTTCTAAAACATGATATAAGGGAAGCTACTTCAACTTCCGGATTACATTTGATATTAAGTTTCTTCACTGTGTTCCCTTGACGTTTTGGAAAGAATCTATATTTGCTCTTTGACCGAAATATGTTATTGATTTTGATTCTTTGTAGCTGCTGTATTTTTATTTGAATTGCATTATTTTGTTTATCATGCATGGATTTATATTTCTTTATGCTTGTGCTGAGCATAATTTTTCTTTCTAAATGGTCTAGATTCCACAACCTGGATGGGATAAACTGTTTATATCTTTCATTCCTGCTGATTCTGGGAAGGCAACGGCAAAGACAACCAAAGCAAATGTGAGAAATGGATCCTGCAAGTGGGCTGATCCAATCTATGAAACCACAAGACTCCTCCAAGATCTCAAAACAAGACAATATGATGAGAAGCTTTATAAACTTGTTGTGGGAATGGTAATATTCTTTTCTGACATTTATATCTTAGAAAGATTTATTCCTAAAACCATCTATAGAGATATGAAAGGCCTTACATTCGACAAAAATACATGTGTCATTTAAGTAAATATTTTTGTACAATAACTGACCTTACTAGTGCATATGTATAAATCCACTTGTGGGTTTTATTCATCAATGTTCCAATATTTCTGTGTGATATAATGACCTAAGATATCATTAATCAGTCTCTTATTCAAAATAGTTAGACTTTTAATGGCTCTTGCCTTGGTTATAAAATCTAATTGCCATCAGCATGTGAGCACATGACATTACAATTTTACTGGTGTTGTGAAATTTGAATTTTTTATTTTTTATGGAGAAGCTGTTTATTGGTGGTTGTTACCAATGGAGACATCTACACCCATGTGTTGCCAATATGAGAGATACTCATGACCAATGTCTTGTTACAACTGCACTAACTTTTTCTTTTTTTTGTCCATCTACTAATATTAGGGTTCGTCACGGTCTAGTATCCTTGGTGAGGCCAACATCAACCTAGCTGATTTTGCTGATGCCATGAAGCCTACAGCTGTTGCTTTGCCTCTTAATGGATGTGAAGCAGGAACCACACTACATGTGAGAATTTCTGAACTTCATATTTCTTTGATAGTATCATCTTGTGCTTGTGCTCTTAACCCTTTGTACTTGTATGGCTATATGGCACTACAATCTTGGAATTATGCATTTGTACTTACATAGTAATGGTGTCTCAGTGTTGCATATTTGTTGAAATTACTTGTGCTGCTAAAGATATTACTGGTCTTCTGATGTTGTCTTTCTTTCTTTCTTGGTTGAAGCCAGGTCACCGTGCAGCTGCTTACTTCCAGAACTGGTTTCAGGTACCTGGTACCCTATATTGACATGTCAGACCGTCCTCTAGGCTCTAGCTTACAATAATGCACTTACTTGAAATATTAATTGCTCTCAGAGAGTTTGAGCAGCAGAGGGAGCTTAGAGAGAGGGGTCTACAAACAACGTCTGACCAAGGTACTCTTGATGAATCTGCTGATAGCAAAGAGTCATCTCCTGACCAGAAAGTTAATAATCATATCGATAAGGTCAGAGTCCACCCTCCTTTGCTAGTGTCTCTCTATATATGTTCTTTACCGGATTTATAACGCTCCTTTTCTTTAACATTTATGCTACAAATCAGTCTTGGACTTTTTGTATGTACACACTCTGATTATTTCTTCTAAGCGTTTTATGTTTTATAGTTCCGAAGTAATTCTGTAAAAAATGGTCAGCATTTAGTGTATTCATATACATTTCTGGGAAAATAATGCTTGTAGGACTCTTCTTTCCTGCCTTACATGAATGTAAGATTTTATGTCCACAGATTATGACTGCTGCTTTTTATCTACATATCTGTTTGCTCTTGAACTTTTGGCAGATTCTTTAATTTCTGCTATCCATTATTGGAAGAAGATTAACAGTTCATATATACTTGACAAGTATCTGATGCGTTTTAATTTACACAGACTATTATGTTTTCCTTAGTTATTATTGTATATTTTATTTTCTTTCCAGTTTTGATGAGAACTTTTAAATTTCATGACATTTTCTTCTTTGTTTCACCAAATTAGGTTGGTGCAAGAGTGAAATTAAGAAAAGAATCTAAAGAGGTCCCTTGTGTTTCTTCACTTGAAGGAGAAGCAGGGACGACTGGAGAGTACGCAGACTCAGTTGGTGGGTTTGATGGATCTTCTACTACTTCAGAGAGCATATATGCTGAGAAGCATGATATGTCCAGCATGCATGAAGGGGATAGCCTTAAAGATACAATCCCATTTGATTTAGGTGGACAATCCCTAAATCAAAGTCCTCAGACAGAGATAGAAGATGCGTCTGATAATCAGTTAGTGTCACAGCACAGCGGTTGTCTTCATGGTTGGAGTTTGGACTATTCTGCTGCTTCTGAAGATAATAGCAGACTAAAAGGCAGTTTTGAAGCAGTTGAGTCATCTATGCTTGATCTAAAACTAGAGGTGAGCTCTCTGCAAAATCATGCTGATGAGATAGGTGTTGAAACAGGAAAGATTACTGAACAACTTGCTGCTGAGATTTCTTCTGGAGAAAAGCTAGCAAAGGAGGTTGCTGTACTAAAATCAGAGTGTTCGAAGTTTAAAGGTGATTTTGAGCAGCTTAAAAGTTCTAAATTAAGCTTTGCATATGCAATCAGAGAACCTACTGAAACAGATCAGGATAAATTATTCCAAAACTTACAGCTTAAATGGGTGAAGGGACTTCTACTTGTGGAAGATAAGTTAAAAGATATTCAAAAGAAGGTGTCAATGGGATATCAGGAAGAGGATGTCAGATTCCTTAACTCAGAGATAGATGGACTAGTTGAAATTTTGCAGGATCTCAAACGAGAGTCTGGTGAAGCAATGCCAGGGACCTATGTTGCCAATGGAAGAGAGAACAAAGAGATGAGTTTCTATAAAGGTGATAATTTTTTAACAGGGACTGGGTCTGACACAGATTTATTTCAACCAGAAGGTATGGTTCATCATCTTAGCATACCTGGCCTTGTGTCTGATGAATCTGATTCTGTTGATTCTACCCTTGCAATGAAAGGAAAATTTTTTGAGCTTCTAAGAGAGCTAGATGAATGTAAAACCGAACGGGAAAGCCTTGCTAAGAAAATGGACCAGATGGAGTGTTACTATGAAGCTCTTGTTCAGGAGCTGGAGCAGAATCAAAGGCAGATGATGGGGGAGTTGCAGAACCTCCGGAATGAACATGCTGCTTGCCTATACACAATTTCATCCAGTAAGACCGAGATGGAAAGAATGCAGCACAACATGAATGAGCAGATGATAAAATTTTCTGAAGAGAAGCTTATTTTGGATTCTCTTAATAAGGAGCTTGAAAGAAGGGCTATTTCTGCAGAAGCGGCCCTCAAAAGGGCTCGATTGAACTATTCCATTGCTATTGGCCAGTTGCAAAAGGACCTTGAACTGCTCTCTGGCCAGGTTCTTTCTATGTATGAGACTAATGAGAATCTCACAAAGCAGGCCTTTTCTGATTCTTCACGTCCAAAACCTGAAGGTTGCCCTCAAACAGTGAAATACCAGAAAATTTCAGAGGAAGGCCATACATCCAATCAATTACTTTATCAAAATCATGATACTGGGTCAAAACAACATTTGGGTGAAGACATTCTATTAAAGGATTTAAAAAAACCACTCCAGTTCCAAGAAGGGTTGTATAACCAGGTTGAAGAAGTCTGTGATATGCATTTGATTAACATATACTTAGAAGTGTTCTCAAAAGCTTTACAAGAAACTTTGCTTGAAGCAACCAGTGAAATTCAATTCATGAAAGGGAAAATTGATGGACTCGCTCAGCAGTTGCAGCTCTCAACTGAGTCCAAGGAATTGTTGATGCTGAAGCTGCAGAATGCTATGGATGATATCAACTCGCTAAATGAGTATAATGCCAGCTGCACAGCGAAGAGCAATGATATTTCTCACCAGAACCAAATTTTAGAGGCAAATTTAAGTAATCTTGCTCATGAAAACCATCTTCTTTCTCAGAAAATTGATGAGTTGGAAGCTCTTCTGATAGAGTATAGAAGTTACAAGAGTAAATATGCAGCCTGCAGTGCAGAAAACTTAGAGTTGCAGAATTTCTTGAAAAAAGAGGGCCTAGAAAATGATCATCTTCGTGATGAAATATCCACTTTGCAGGAAGAGTTAAAAGCTATGAAAATTGAATTTGATGAGCTGGCTTCTATGAACGATAGTCTACAGAATGTTGTCAGCTTTCTGTCTAATAAGTTGCAGAAACAGCTGATGTCATATAAAAGTAAATATGGTGAGCTTTCTCTTTGTAGCAGCAGTTCTTCCTGTCATGATTTGGGGTCTAAAGACTTGGAAGATCTCTTGTTGCAAGTAGAAGAGGTCCAGCAGAGTGCATGTGAGAAGATTCTTCTACTCATGGAAGAGAAGAATTGTTTACTGAATGAAAAACATTTGGCTCAAGCATCCTTAAAAACTGCAGAGTCAGATATTCTGAGCATGAAACTGAAGTTTGAACATGACCTACAAGAGATGCTAAGTAATCTAAGTGTGTCAAATACCCTGCTGCAGAAACTCCAGTTAGAGTTTGAGGTGATTGTTAACAGGATCAAGGCTGGTTCTGATGCCGAAGAAATTTACTCAGAGCATCATAATGATATTTTGTCTGGTATTGATCATTTGGAAGCTGAGCTGCAACAACTTAATTCTAGAAATGAGGACCTTGCTCAAGAAATTTTAAAGCTTGATACCTTATCTGGTCACCTTGAAACGTGTAAACGGGCCTTGGCAGCAGTAACAGAGGAAAAAGAAGCTTTGGAGGTTTCTTTATGGGAGAAAACTGAAGAATCGGCCAAAATTTCTTCAGAGCTTAATTTTTTGAAAGAAAACTTGCATTCTCTGCAAAAAGAGTTGCATGATGAGAGAATGTCCAGAGAACAATTAGAGAAAACAGTTGGAGATCTTACCTCACATTTGAACAATAAGCAATGCGAGCTTCAGCTTTTTGATAAGCAAAAAGAGGAACTGGTCCATCTCAAGCAATTGATTGCACACCTAGAGTTAGAAAAGTCAGAAGTCTCCCATCTTCTACAGCAATCTGAGGGACGCCTTAAAGATGTTCTAAGAGAATCTTCTTCTATTAGTTGTCTGGAAACTCAGTTCTCTGAACTGCACGAATTTACAATACCTACAGATATTATTATGATTTATACCAGAGCTCAGTTTGGGGGTTATATGGAGGAGCTCATTCAGCAACTTCACTCCACTTGTAGGCAACTTGAGGTGCTTCACAAGAAGAATATTGGGGTAGAATCTGAACTAAGCGGCCGTCTTTCCAGAGAATCGGCTTACATTGAAGAAAATGCAAGATTGTCGACTAGTCTTGACTCCTTAAAATTTGAGTTAGAGGCCTCCGCTGCTCAGAGTAGGGCGCTAGTTGATCAGTATAATGCAGCAATGGCAGAACTTAACGAATACAAGTGTAGGGCAGAGAACGAGAACAATACCTTTCTTGTACAAGAAAGTCAGCGCGCTCTCGAGGTTGAAAGGCTGGAACACTTGTTAGCAAGTTGCCGCAGAGAGGTTGAAGATCTCTTCTTCTCTAAGGAAGAAGTTGAAGTCAAATGTATAGTTCTCCAGGCCAAATTGGATGAACTGAAAACTGCTATGATGTTGCTAAAACAATCAGATAATGAACTGACAATGCTGCAGAACCAGTGTTCTGATCTTACCAAGAGGCTATCTGAACAGGTTTTAAAGACAGAAGAATTCAAGAATTTGTCGATTCATTTGAAGGAGCTCAAAGACAAGGCTGATGCTGAGTGTCTTAATGCTCGTGAGAGAAGAGGGCATGAAGGACCACCAGCGGCTATGCAGGAATCATTGAGAATTGCATTTATCAAGGAACAGTATGAAACGAAGCTACAAGAAGTAAAACAGCAACTCTCTGTGTCAAAAAAGCATAGTGATGAAATGCTGTGGAAACTACAAGATGCAATTGATGAAATTGAGAAAAGAAAGAAATCTGAAGCTTTGAACATAAAAAGAAATGAAGAGCTGGGATTGAAGATCTTGGAACTGGAGGCCGAGTTACAAGATGTACTTACTGAAAAGCGCAATTTGTTAAATTCGTATGATTTAATAAAAGCTGAAAAGGAATGCTCGGCGATAAGCCTTGAATGCTGTAAGCAAGAAAAGGAAGAGCTTGAATCTTCTCTCCGAAAATGCAATGAGGAGAAGTCCAAAATTGCTGAAGAGCTTATGTTAACAAAGGAATTAATTGAGAATTCCAGATCTCATCTCATTGTTCAGCCTAAAGGCAATGGCACATTACAGCAAAGAACCTGCCCATCTGGTGAACCCCTCCAAGAAAAGGACGCATTCTCTAATGCATTAGATCAGAAAGAATCAAATTCTACTTCTGCAACTTGCAGTGAAGAACTGGAGACTGCACATTTACAAATTAATACACAGCCTGAGGTAAGTGATATATTTTTTTATATTTAAACAATTTTTTAAAATTATCTCGTGTTTTTCATAACCTTGTAGGGGTTCTCAAGCTGTCAAATAATCATATTTTGCCATTTTTTATACTTTGCCGATGTAACGAAACTGTCATTATTTCAGTTCTTGTAGAAACTCATATATCAAGTAATTATGAGTTGGTCATATTCATTTCCTTTTTACTTCCCCTCCCCTTCATTCCGTACTTTGCTCCCAAGGCCTCAAGCCAAGCAAAGCCTTCAGCTTTTAGGAAATTATTAGAACTTTCTTTTAGTGCATATCCAGTGTATGGCTTTTTTCTATCTTGACTGGCAACCCTTGACAATTTATGTTTGTCATCATTTTCTAGGATGCTCTTGCATCCAGAGGCATAAACGGACACCAAATTGTTGGAAGTTTAACTGAAGAGGACTCGCAACAGAATGAACAGAAGCATGTGGCTTTAACCAAAAGTTTGAAGTCAAGCATGGACCACTTAAATAAGGAGGTAATCTTTTTTTCTATGGGCTGGTCGATTTATTTCTTGTTCCCTGAGTTGCTACTTCAGTAGTTTTATGTATGATTCGAATGCTATCTAAACCATGCCTAATGTTGCAGTTGGAAAGGATGAAAAACGAGAATTTGCTGCCTCCAGCAGATGATCATAATCATGAGCCAAGTTTTCCTGGTTTGCAAAGAGAATTGACGCAACTACATGAGGTGAATGATTCTTCTTGTATTGATCATCATAAAGCGTGTCTTTGTCCAGATTCTTATGCTTTTGTGTTTTGCTCAGGCCAATAAAGAGTTAGGAAACAAATTCCCTGCGTTCAATGAAATCTCTACCGGTGGAAATGCATTAGAAAGAGTACTTGCTCTGGAGATTGAACTTGCTGAAGCATTGAAGGCCAAGAAGAAATCAAGTATCCAGTTTCAGAGGTACATTCTCTAATGAAATCTGGTACACTCTTTCTTTAAATACCATTTTTTTTACATGAGATTTTTGTCCCAAGTTTCAGTTCTTTCTTGAAACAACACAGTGATGAAGAAGCAATATTCCGAAGCTTCAGGGATATCAATGAGCTAATTAAGGACATGTTGGAACTCAAGGAAAGACATGTTGCTGTGGAGACAGAACTAAAAGAGATGCATGATCGTTATTCTCAATTAAGTCTTCAGTTTGCTGAGCTTGAAGGTGAAAGACAAGAACTCTTGATGACTCTCAAGCATAACCGAACATCCAAAAACCCCCTGCAATCATCAACCTCGTTCAGAGACCACTCCTTATAGCTGTTGTAAGACAACATATTTAACCCCCTTGCACAAGCTAATGATGCATCTTGATTTTAGATATTCATGGCCACTTCTTATCTTCTCTCTTGTTTATTGTATAGATTATGGTATATAAGCTGGCCTTTTTCAGCTATTGCAAGAGTATATTCTTTTGGAAGGGTTGGTATGGTATATTAAAGCAGATAATATTGTGTAAATAAAATAGCGTTTGTTGCTGGCTCCTAGGATCCAAATATAAAACCCCTGTAATAATACATCGTTTACCTACTGTTTTGGTCTCAGTGCTATAATTGTTTCTGTACAGGAACTATGATACCAGATTATTCCTACTTAAATTTTTGAAAAAGTAAAAACTGTTTCTTCTATGCCCTCGTGCTTTTATCCAGCTTCAACTATTTTTTGCTAGACACAGTTTGCATTCGAATCCAGGTTAAACCATGTCTGGTTATTGTTCTACCTCAACGTTTTTCTTCATTACGTATTTGCTTCCTTTGTCCATTCATTCTGGTAGGGATGTGCATTTAATCAGACAATAGCTACTCGCACTCGGCAGAAGTTGAATTCAACCGCTTTGTGTTCTTCGAGTTCGAACGCAATAGCGATATCTATAAATACGAAAGGAAGCAAGAGAATGAGCAAGCGGAAAGAGGATTCATCAAAGCTTTCTGATATTATTCTGTTATAAATTTAACTCGACACATATTTACCTGATGAAAATTTCTATACGTTCTAATAAACTACTACAGCAATCACCAATATGCTGACACATCACTAGAGGGCTCGCTACCATAACGCTTTTTGCCGTGGTCATTGCTACCATAAGGCTTATGTAATTTCCATAAGTAACATCGGCAAACGTTTTCAGACTTTATTTCTTGGTATGAATCTTATCTATATATCAATAACTTGGCAACTGACTAATTCAACTGGTCCAAAATCCCTATTGGCGACGACTCTCCAAACAACTGCATCCGATTCTGTAACCGGTTCAGTAAATTCGCGCAAGGAACTGCGTGGTAGAGTAGTTGAGGTTGATGGTGATGAATTCAAATCCTTGCGCAGGTCAGCCCGCATAACAGCAATATCATGATTAGCATCTTTTGTAATGACGTGAAGCTTTCCATGGAAACCAGCAAGTAAATATGGAGACTCTGAATCAGTAGAATCATAGATAGGGACTTTTCCAATGACTTCTTTCCAGGCATCTTCTCCTTGATCATATACCTTGATCTTTCCACTATCCTGAGAATTAGAGGGATCAAAAGCATATAATTCGCCATCCACCACAACACTCAATTTTGTACCCGCTTGCCTTGCCGGCCAACCCTCACCCATCCCAGCTGGCATTTCCATCCATGAATTTGTTTCAGGATCATAGATTTCTCCCCCAACATCAACAAAAAAGGGCCATGAATATAAACTTTGAGGAACACACAATTTACCCATGTACGAGGTCAATCCTGTGGCAATAGGCTTTAGCATGTCAGCCAAAAAAGCAGTGGGGAGGAAGCGAGCTCTTGAGAATGGCATGCTTGGTACATTAGACCATGTATCAGTAGAGGGGTCAAAAACTTCAGCAGACTGAAGAGGAATCAGTCCAGCTTGACCTTGACTAACCCCTCCAACAACATAAAGCTTGTTATTTAAGATTCCTGTCTTGGAATATGCTCTAGCTGTAGACATAGAAGTCACCTTGTTCCACGTATTTTGAATCGGGTCAAATCGCCACACACATCTCATGGTTGAAGCTTTACAGAATCCACCAAGAACGTAGAGGCACCCATCAAGAGCTCCAATGGCACAACCACAAAAGGGCATTTCATCCATTGCCTCCTTCTGTCCAAGCAAACCTCTAATACCCTCCACCATGTTCCACATCCAAAACCTGGAAGAACCCTTTCTAGATTCTTCTTCGTTAACATCATTGGGCATAGTAGGCAGCCTCTGCCATTTCTGAGAAAGCGGGTCTAGAGCATGCCACAAAAACTTATCTTCTCCAAACTTAATCAACAGATATACCCACTCTTCAGTTGTTCCAAGTTCTTTTCTTACTTTATATAGTTCAGAACTCATGACAGTTGCTTTCCACTTCCTTGATACCAGTCTCATATTGAAGTAGCAAATTCTAGGAATTCTAGCAATAATCTGAAGTGATACCTCATCAGGGAGACTTGGAATTAATCTTGAACTTTCCTCATCAAAGATAGATGACATTCTTCGCCTCTTGCAGGTCTCATTCTGAGAGACCTCATCACAGTCGTTTCTATCAGACTTTGTACTAGCCATACTCAAGATAGAACCCATAATGGGCACAAATTCAATATCTGCACAAAGATCAAACTGAAAAGACTTGTAAAGTTTGAATTCAATCAAGAAGCTCCAGAACTAGTGGCTTGTAAAACAGAATAAAGAGTTTCATACAATTGATGAAAAAGAAACAGAGGAAAAGAGTAACATGTAGAGTGTAGACACCAATGAGCATGCGCGCGCACACAAATATATATATATATATATTAGAGAGAGAGAAACAATACAAAATCATCCAAAATTTTTAAGTCATTATCCTCCAGAGATGCAGATCTGAGCCAAAAAATAAGACATAAAAATCTCTAACGAGATATGTTAATCAAATACATGTATCTTCAGTGCGCACTTCTAACAATCCAACCTTATTCTATACTCAAAATGGTAACCATCTAAACTTGAAACCAGAGATCAGCCTCGGAAATTACAGAAATCAAATGTGTAATACAATTTCGAAACACTTTGCATCGAACAGTAAGATTAGACTCAAAATATCAAGAAGCTACAGTCAGATTCTTTTCAAACCAAAGCAGAAAACCCAGGAATCTGACACGGAGAAATTAAACAAAACAATAGTGATTCAGACAAAAACTTGGATTAAATAGAGGAAAGAGAGAGTGGGTGAAATCAGGTAACATTACCTGAATCCGGTCAAGAATCAGGGAGGCCGGAGACCCTGTCGTGGGATATTGGGATCAACATAAGTAAGTGTGTCTGTGTACAATTCAAGGCCTCCTATCCTGGTTCTATTGTGGTGTGCTGTCTATTTTCCAACGAATAAATTTTCTTAATGAATAAAAAATTAAAAAGAGATGACACGTGAATTTATCATTGACGTTAATTAGCAAAGTCATTGGTGACGTGGCTCGATAATGCTGAACGACCGAGTTGACACCTGTTGGAAAAATGGAATGATCTGACGTGATTGTAGTGTTTTCAGTTTCGTGCCTTACGTTTCGATCGGGTATCTGCAAATATCTTACGGCTGGATTCTTGAGAGTTTTTCGCCATAAATATTTTCTTTTGGTTAAAAATTTAAATGAGGTAGAGGTAAAAACAAGTCAACGTAATCTCCCTCGTGTCCCTCTAATTTCAAAAAAGTTGACAATTCTTACCAAAGAACATATTATAAGGTGGCGGTCATATGCATTTTTCTCGTGTTGTCTGCCATGTTTAAAAAAAATTATCTTAAGTAGACTTCCTAGAATGTAATATTCTATAATTAACTTCAACAAATCATGCTGATGAATAGTCCAACTAAAATATATATATCTATTTACATTACATATATTTGATTGTGAAATATTTCCTTAAAGAATAAAGACTCGTACACCATTGTTCTAAATTTAGAATAATTGAGATTTTTTTAATTCGCATAATACCTCACTTTTTTTTTTTCTTTTTTTTGAAAACAAATATATTTCTTTTTTTATCTTTCTTCAGCTGAAACTAAATTTACACTTCCACTCTTCTCAAGTCCTTTTTTAAACATTTCACTTATTTTTGTTTCAAATTCAAAAACGCTATCTCTCACTCTTCTTTATTTTTCTCCAAAATTTCATTTTGTTACTTCTTTCTTTATTTTTAGTTTTTACTTAAAATAAGTTGAAATATTTATTCTTAAAGCGGTAATGCTTTTGGAAATATTTATATTTTGGATGTCTTTTTTCTTATAAAAAAAGAAAGACACTCATTTTGTACTTAGCAAAAATTTTGTTTATCAAATTATTTATTTTTCTTTGAATTAAATACAATAAAATTTAATGAATTTGTAAGTTTGAGCTATTTATGAGTTTGGTACACCTTCGATAGCTAGTTAAAAATCGATTACAAAATATCTTAAATTGAGATATATAAATTAAGTTATGAATATTGATACTGTTATTTATTTTCTACAGCAGAAACCAAATAGCAAGTTAAGAATCTTCCCCTCACAAAGGGAAAACAAACAATGGGCCACACATCAACCACTTTCGCTACATGATGGCAGCCATGGGCCGAATCGGAGCCGAACCTGGATGGCCCAAGAACCCATTATCAAGCCCAATTCCATTTCCTTTGTTGCATAAGGGGACCGAATCCTGGCCCATCTCGTCCGCATACGCGAAGCACTTGCGTAAACTTCCACATGGCTCATGCTCGCTCTCATCCTCCAAGGAAGCAGCAGCTTCGCTCGCCAATGCCACGTTTTCCTCGTCACCATGCTCCTCTCTCACAGTGACTTGTTCCGTTTCTTCAAGTTCCCTATCTTCCCCTTCATCGCCAGTGATGGGTTTACCATATTCATCACCGTAAACGATGTCGTCTACTGGGACGAGCCGCATTATGAGACGACCGTTTTCTCTGTGAGCTTGCAAATATTCATGACGCTTCAATTTCTCTGCTTTAATTACTAGCCTTCCATCGCTAGATTCCCTTTTGAAAACCCATGGCATCCGACCCGGAAAATTACCCGTCTGTCCCAGTAACGATATTGGTGGAGGGTACTTCTTCGTCATGGCATTCCTGTATCTTACCCTACTACGCTCACTGTAAGCCTGATCTTCTGATATTTCCATCTGTTCTGATCCTTTCAATTCTTCTATGTTAGAGCTCATGTTATCCCCACTTTCTGCTCCAATCATGTAGCCCATTACCTGGGATCGGAACACCGATGATGATAATAACGGTGAGGATTGCTTTGACACTTGGGTGAGACTGCTGTGGCGATGTACAATGCTTGCACCGTGAGCATGAGGTTGATACGGAGTTTGTTTCGGTTCAGGATGAATTAGGGATTTGAGGCCTAGTTGTGTTGGAAGCTTCTTTGAATTTTTCAAAGGGATTAGTTTCTTTGCCATCCATAACATATAGAGGGATGAAACTGTGGATTGCACCTTACATGTTAAGAATTTTCCCAGGACATCCATACGTCATGAAACGATACTGAGTGAAGGTTGAAATGGATCGAGCCAGCAATTAACCTGCAAGAAATTAATTATATGAATATAATTATGTTGATATGCACGTTAGCCGGCTACAATAATTAAATTAAATTATCATAACAAATACAGTAAATTTGGAACGAAATTGTGGATTTGAATTTGGAAATGAATGAAAGACAAGATATGATATTGTCTGTCAAATGAATATTTGGTTAAATACAGACTACACGTGGTGTGGTAGTGAATGCTGATATTATCTGCTCTATTTGTTCCACTTAGCATCTTTGTTTTTTGTTTCTATTTTGCACCGTTCACTCTTGGATGTATTTTGGCTTCGTCCCTCTCTCAATATATCGAAGGGACTGTCCCAACCCGATGAAGTCTCTCGGTGCGCACTTCTGTGGAGAAATCAGTAAGCATGGCTAAAGTTAAGGAGAGGGAAAAAACAAAACAGAAAAAGAGCTTTCTCAAGTCATGTGTAAGAAAACAAGAGTGAAACCTGGAAAAAATGTTGAGCGCAGACAATTTTTTATTCAAATTAAGTTAAAAAAGCCACATAGATTTTATCAAAGTGAGTTCAAGTTAGTCTTGACATCACCTAGTCAACGTTTTTTCTAAAAAAAAATAAAAATCGGAGTTAGAGCAGTTCTGAAAGCTGTACCTTTATCCTGGTAGTGTCGCCGGAGGAGGAAAGCTAAAGTAAGCATAGTGAGCTGCAGAAAAACAACCTGGGTATATATCACACCAAATTAAAAGGGAAGTTTTGTAACAAAAGGATCAATAAATCTCAATGAAATTCACATTTGTTAGCAGAATCAAACTTGTTAGATAAGCAAGTTTGACAGATCAACACACATAGCACAAATGCAAATTAAACTGGAAAAATAAAAGAGTGCAACGTACTCTAAATTACCATTATAAACTTGTGCTAAAAAATACCGAGTGGCAATCATATATGGTATAGCCAAAGAAAATAAAAAGGTGACGAAGAAGGAGATCTTACTTTCTGCGTGTTTGTATTACTCCATTTCTTGTGTCGTCGATGAGAAAGAGAGGAAAACACAGAAATGAGAAATAAAAGAAAACAACCAGACACAAGTATCTCTGTATTCAACTCATTCAACACAAATTCACACCCATAATCTTCTCTTTATAACAATTACGAAATTAATTGGTAAGGATATGCTTTATAATAGGACATACATGGTCATAACTCGAAAGCTGGTTGCGATACCTTAAATACCCAGGACTCCAATTAGACAAGTTAACTCTGCCCTACACCTAGTGTCGAGGCTACCAAGGTCTTTTTGTCGTAAGTTTGAAACGGCTAGCTCTTAATAGTGTGCTCTGTTGAGGTGCCAATGTAGCAGTATAGCAGCTGTGAACTCTGCAAACATCACCGTCTGAATTTTATAATCAATATCTGATGCTATCTCATCGGAGGGTTATAATAATATGATTGGTGGTCTCCTCGCGAGTATAGGGAAAACGAGACCATAGACTGAAAGAGAGAATCATATGATATGTTGGTTGGCTTTTGTATTTCTGTCTTCCATGTTTACTGCCAGGTCTGTTCCTTCCTTCTTTGCTATCACCCTTCACGACACGCACTGCGTTGCCTTCTCATTTTTATTTTTATTCATTATTACTTTTTGAATTAAAATTATATTATATATCAAACATCTTACTGTGCTTTTATACGTGTCTTGTATTTTTCAGTTAAGTAGCTCACTGATTCATGAATCCAGTTCCAGTTTGTGCAATTCTAGGATAAACCAAAATTCAGGTGTAACTCTCACTCGCTTCTGATCATTTATAATTTTATATCGTGGGACCCAGCAATTCAAGCTGGCTGACACCGGAAGTACTAGATCAATCCAATACCAGAGATGGCAACTACGTAATTCTTGGATAAGGAAGGCCACATAATTTCTCTTATCTACAAAATGTTCTTAGCCTGGCCTTCAAATATCAAAACAACACTAATATTGGTTCTTATCTAATCTTATCATCGAATTAATGCTCTCCATATTATATACATATATATATATATATATATATATATTAAAATGACTAAGTTATCCGAATTATCCTTAAATAAAAGTTTGACTATATGGACATCTTTATTGTTATTTAATTTATTTATTCGGTAAGTTATGAATAGTAAGTGCTAATTTCTGAAAGAGTTAATTATCGTGTTAATTTTGCTCCTCTTTATCCAGGAAATGTTTCCCTTTTTCCTTTTTTTTTTGGGTGGGGCATGCCTTTTGCTCTTTGAAATAATCCCTTTGCAGTAAGAGTATATTTAACATTAATGTGAAATGAAAACTTGTTAGTGGGCATATTAATGGTAGAATGGAATATAATCATTGTTTCAAATTAGTTTAAATTAGAATGGAACATTTGAGTTATATATATGATCGAAGTGCTCATGTTTATCATGTAGATATAAAAGATGAAACGAAACTCATTTACATGGTAACTTCAAAATATCAAAGTATATTTACATATATTGTTAGTGTATGAACCTTAAAGTTGAAATTGTAAATTAAATTACACATAACTTTCTTTCTATATTATCGATGTTTCTTTAAATCTATGAAACTGGAAATTAATTGACTTGCAGCAAGTGTATCATTCTTAAACAAATTGGATAATACTATCTGGTTCAAGGGTTTGTATCTTGTATGGAGATGGCTAATCTTCTAATTAAAGATGGGACGTTGTAGAGGAGCGAAAGGTGAGGTTGAGGCGAGCCCATCCCAATCACGAGCTGTACTACAACATATTACGGATATTCTCCTCACATGGATCGGTCATCATCGCCCTCTCGGATGCACACGCTGTGGCAATACATTAGCGAGTGAATACTTTACTATAATAGAGAAAGACCCTCGATTAGTTTTTTACCACTGCCATCCCATCTCCTACCTGGATTCGCTGTTTTTTCATTTTGTGTATTAATTAATTATTTCGAGAAGCATGACCGCAGGAATCAAATTCAGGATGGACTCATCCTAGCTACTCTTAATTAACCCTTCCATCCATTTGCACTTAGTGTCACTTACCCATCTCATCACTCGCGGCCAGTCACCACAATGAGCAGTTGGCGTCCAATTAATTTGATGAGATTGACCATGGGCAGCGATAGAATTAATTAATCAACAAATCATTGGCAACATAAAGAACCCTAGCCATATGTATATAATATAGCCCTAAAGAAGAAAGACCAAAAATAAAACTGGATTAATTCTAAATCGTACAATCAATTGCCTTGAGCCATTTCTAGCTAGCCAATTGCATGCACTGGGACCCCAAAAATGCATGGTGAATCTGATGTGAGTCGACTGCAGTTCAAAGGGTTGGATGTTGTAGCATTGGCACCCCCTACGTCTTCCATATCAGAATCAGACCCCTCATCCACATTAATGTTCTTGTGTTGTTCGTCAACAAGACTGTCAAGACTATGGCATTGATCGAGATTAGTTTCGTCACGTGGGCTAGTCCCTTGTAACAACAAGTCATAGTTGTCGTGATTGGGAGGAAGGGTGCCAAATACGTCTTCGTCGAGAGGTACAAGCTGCAAGGTAAGACGACCATTAGCTCGATGAGCTCGAAAATACTCGTGATGCCTGACCTTCTCCTCCGTAAGAATGAGGCGTCCATCGTTGGTGTAGTACCTCTTCAAGATCCATGGCATGTGCGGATGCAGGTTCTCTGTGCGAGCTAATAACGGAATCGGAGGAGGAAACTCTCTCCTTTCCTTTCTACGCCTGCTGTTACTGCTCTCGCCCTCTACTCGCTTACCAGCGCTACTTGATGTGTCGTCAAACTCAAACTTCTTGTCGTTTTCAAGGTCAATACAGCTCTCTGTGCCAATGCAGTCACCATTTGGAGGAGGAGGAGATTGTGGTGGCAATGTTAAGTTGGGTGTCATCATGGGGTGCATGGTGGGCTGGCTGAGGCTATAATATATTGCTGTTGGTGAGGATGTTGCTGATTCTTTAGGGCTTTCGCACCCACTTGAAGATATTGGAGCTGTAAATCAAAGCTAGTTTGATTTTTGGGAAGGGGAGTATATTGAAGAAAGGGAAGGGATACAGCAGAGTAGAGACAACTAAGATTAGTGACGTCGAGTCTGATGTGGCTTGACGATCGAGCATTGAGATTCAAACTGATTTACTCAGTGGCCTTTGTTACTGCCCTGTCAAATTTACAAATTCCAAAATCAGAAAACAATGGACACCTACATAGTTACGAAAGGCCAGCTAGTTTCATTGTCCATTATATTAATTTCAAGTTCAAGTGAAGCTAGCTACTCCATATCAAAGAAAAAAAAAGTGAAGCTACTTATGCAAACTGGGGAACATGAAAAATCCGTAAATAACATATTGACAATCTAGATGGGTCATATAAGCAACATAATTCATATATGAAAATATATATATATATATATATATATATATATATCATATATGATAAAAGTATCATTTTTGTTCAAGATAATGTAACAAAAGCAATGGGTGCATGACATAATTATAATTAAGAGATTAAGGAAATACAGATACAAATACATACATCACACATTGATTCTACCCAGGTAGCTAGAAATATGCAAGAATGAATAATTGGAGGATTAGGGTCAGCTCAAGGGGCTAGAGAAAAGAGACGAACTAGCAGTACTTGGGCAGTACACGTGGGCAGGTGGATGAAACAACGTGTTAATAGCCAGCCCTTTCATGGATTGGTCTATTTTAGAAGGTTCCAAGCCATTGCTCGTCTGGCACTGCCAGCTTTAGGAAGAAAGATAAGAAGGGTTGAAACTTGTTTTGTAACTTAATTTCCCGGTTAAAAGGAAAATATAATGAAGAGCAAATTCAAATGGAGTTCCAAGTGTGGCAATTGTAGTTAGTTAATTAATTGAGGTCAGGACATTTCATCTTATCAATTCCTTCAACGTAAAATTGAGAAAATCCATCGACAGAGATTGACACGAATAAGAATATGAAATGCGATATAATTGAGGAGAAGGAGAAGATGAACAGAAAGAAAGTACATACGCAGGGTTTTGGTTTAAGCATCGATCGGACGACAAGACGATCAGAATCAGAAAGCAGCATCCATGCATGCAGAACCAAGACTCTGTCTCTGTTGGTTTACAGCTACTTATTGTTGGAATTCGCCCGATTCATCTTGGGCTTAGTTCATTCAATGATCACGTACTATATATACTCTGGTCGATCTTGTGTCAGCGACGACACCCGTTTCCGCTTACGCATTAATTCATTCGCGAAATCAGAAATGGACCCAGTTTCAAGGCGGCCTTTCTGGGATCATCGTCAGCGTCCTTCTTCTCGTACCATATCATATCCGTTGGACCGGCCGAAAAAGAGGAAACTAGTTGGATATCATCTAATTTCGGGGTTACTTTCGGTATTTTCTTCCATAATCGTATCTTTTTATATTATTGTTTCTTATTATTATCATTATCGTAACATAAAGGATTCAGTTGTTTTTTCGTGCCAATGGCTGTATTAATTAATTAGAACCAATCCTTAATTTAACACATTTTTGTTAAGTTTTTTCGAAAAATAAGGGATACGAACGATTTCACAAGAAGGAAAGTCGTAAATTTAACACTGTAGTAGGGATCATTGTTGTAGTAGTAACTGGATTATTTCCCCTGCAATGCACGGGAAAGAATAGCGTGCTTGAATCATTGTTGCTGTTGAAAAATTAGAGGGACAGGTGGCGCCATGAGAGACTATGGTTGACTAATCTGACTTACCTATTGAGATTTATAATAGTTAATAGAATAGGATAGATTTTTTTTTTTGGGATCTGTATAGCTATTTGTCGGCAGATCTATAACCCGTGGAAGTATATTGACCAGTTACTTCTGAATTTACTGCCGATCACCCTTCCATGAATACAAGCGTAAGAAGCCCGGAAAGTAAAGCCCAAACATGGCCCATTAGAAAAAAAAAGAGGTCAGCATGTGTCTAGGTTTTACGCGTGTGCCCAAAAGCATATGAGGTGTGTGTACAGAATAAAAGGACGTGCCAGAAGAAATGACCATCCACTACCTATTCAGAAAATTGGACCCAGTAACCAAAGAAAAGATAAAAACCAACTCCATGATGGCCTTGAAGTTTTTTGAACAATTGAAATATTTTTAGAGTTATGTCAAAGGTAGATTTATTCTTTTCCATACTTCTTCTTTTTTTTTTTATATATATATTTTTATTTATAATTTTATTCTTACAACATAATTTTTTTTTTAAAAAAAGTGAATGACCATCTATGTACAAGAAGCATTTCTCACATTTTTATCTCCTCTTCTCTTACTCTCTCCTGATTTGGAAGTTTCTTACAAATTAAAATTTGCAGTTAATGAATCATTCTTACAAGATAAATTACATATTAAATAATTTTGGGGAAGACCTATCATACATTTTATTTTATCCTCACTAATATCAACAACTATATATACAAATAGTTACATATGGTTTTTCCTATAAAAGAAAAATTACTCATGGTTTTCATTTTTAATTTAATATTTTCTGTTATATTTATATTTATTATTTTTGCGAATTGCGACTAAACGTACATGGAACCTCCTTCTTGTGGGCAAAATGAACTTTTTCTTTTCCTGTTTAAAATTGAAATGAAATTCAAAAAGGCACGTCGTTTCCGCCTTTTGGAAGAATTGAAAGGGAATGGCACCCACCAACTCCTAGCACGTTATTTTCTGGGGTAGACACGTGGTCTTAGAAATTTACGTGTTTTAAGGTGGCTCCTCCTTCAACCTTAACATCATCTTGGCCATAATCTCTTGTACTGAACAGTAGACACCCCCACTCTAGTACTAGATTAGTAGTGAGCCTACTACTCATACCTTTTCCAAATTTTGGATTTTTGTTTCACCCTTTTTGAATTTGCACGAATAAATTAAGCCAAAAAAAATCCGACTCTGTTCTCTAGAGAGAATAGCCACATGCCTTTTCCACTCTGTCCTTCCCACGTTCACGGGGACACATTATTGGAAAGCAGAAAGGTGCGCACTACGCACCTCCTTCGGTTCCGTCATCTAGCTCGCCACCTTACCGCTCTCTCAAAAGGAAAGCTTCACACTTGTCTACAACGAAACCACTCCCAAAATTTTCAAACCCATTTTGCTCAAAACCCCTTTTCCATATTCTTTCTTAACAGGACCTGCCTTACAGCCGTATCTGTTCTATTGTAATTTTCGTTTCTTAGCTGAACATTTCCTGGAAGTGGAGCTGTATTTCCTCTGTTGGGTCTTGTTCTATCTACTCAGCTAGTCAAGCAAGGGTTTCGGGTGTAACTTCTTATGGCGTTTCGCTTTCTGCACTGTTTGTTACTTGTCAATGTTCTTGTGGACGGGTCGATTGCACTCACATTTTCTTCGAAGCTCATACACCGGTATTCGGACGAGGCTAAAGCTCACTGGGTATCCAGGAATAAGAATGTTTCGGTGGAATCGTGGCCCAAGAGGGACAACTCCAAGTATTTTAGATTGCTCTTGAGCAGTGATTTGACACGCCAGAAAATGAAGCTCTCCCCTCGGTACAACCTTCTGTATCCTTCTCAGGGAAGTCAGACGCTGTTCTTCGGAAATGTGTTTGATTGGTAAGTTGGTCGGTCTCCGTTCAAGTTTAGCAATGCCTTTCCGTTGTGTATTCTTCAATATCTAAAATTGGAGCTGTAAATGGAAGACTCTACTTTGCTTTAGAATCTAAATTATGATTGTGGATTCATAATTGTCTAAGAATTAGTATCTTCAGTTTTGAAAAATGATTATGAAAGAGAAGGAAAAGATAAGAGAAAAGAGGGGTGTTGGAGGGGGGAAGAAGCTGAACAAGGTTGACATGTATGAACTCATTATTTGTGAAACTTCAGGTTGCATTACACATGGATCGATATAGGGACTCCAAATGTTTCTTTTCTTGTTGCGCTGGATACTGGGAGTGATCGGCTTTGGGTCCCTTGTGATTGCATAGAATGCGCACCCTTGTCTGCCGGTAACTACGAAGGATTGGTAGGTCTATCATGTGAATGTTTTTTTTTTTTTTTTGGTTTTTTGACTTTTTCAATTCGAATTATTACTGTTCGTGTCATTACTATGGAGAACATCATTGTTACCCCCGTTAGCTTGAAGTTTTGCCTTTTGCTTTCTTGATTTATTTTTGACCAGAGAGACCCTGAAATTTGACATTTTGTCGTAATTTGTATTAAATGACGATTGGTAGCGATGATAATATAGGCACCGAAACCTTTTTCTTTTCTTTCTCTTTTTTGCCGAACTCTTTCTTTTTTTTTTTCTTTTTTTTTGATGAGTTTTTCCAGCATTCCTGTTTGTCAGTGGGATGTAGCCAAGAATATATGTTATGGGCTGAAAGGATAAAAGAAAACTATGTCTGTGGAAATTTTCTGTTATAATTAAATTCTTTACGTGTTATTTGGGAAATTCATATTTATGATCCTCCTTCTTTGTCATATAGATTCTGATTCCTTGAGAGCAATGTATTATGTAGTATAGACGTAAGATGTTCTTCTTTGGACTTCACAATAAATATAAATAGTTCACCTAAGAGTAGTGAGAGATTTAGCAGTTAATTTCAATGATTGATTGGCAGATGTTCCTTTGTATGTGGGGGCATCTATGGTGCAGGATAGGGATCTGAGTGAGTATAGCCCATCATTATCAAGCACTAGCAGACATCTACCTTGCAGCCATCAGTTGTGTGATCAGGGTCCCAATTGTAAAAGTCCTAAGGAGCCTTGCCCTTATATTGCTCAGTACTTATCCGAGAACACCTCAAGTTCCGGATTTCTTATTGAAGACAAATTACATTTGTCATCAGGTGGCAGACATTCAACACAAAGTTCTGTGCAAGCCTCAATCATTTTAGGGTATGTTTAAGCTTTCACAATCTAAATCCCTTTATGCTCTGCCATTTGGGAACTTGATGTAAGGCAGATATTAGCCAAAACTTTTTTGTACAACTGCTCAAACATGCTTTTTTTTTTTTTATTCATGAATGCAGTTGTGGTAGGAAGCAAAGCGGTGGTTATTTAGAAGGAGCTGCTCCCGATGGTGTTATGGGGCTGGGACCTGGCAGCATTTCAGTTCCAAGTTTGCTGGCAAAGGCAGGACTTATTCAGGATTCTTTCTCGATTTGTTTTAATGAAAATTATTCTGGGAGAATTCTCTTTGGTGACCAAGGGCACGCCCAACAACAATCTACTCCATTCTTGCCTGTAGATGGAGACTTGTACGTGCTGTGTAATGTTATTTAAATGCGGTTTGATTTTATTAAAACCAACTTATTTCTTGGTGTGCTTTGCATGCTTACTTTTTGTATTGGTTCAGTATTGCGTATATTGTTGGAGTGAAGAGCTTCTGTGTTGGGAATTCCTGTCTCAAGCAAACTGGATTTCAAGCACTTATTGACAGTGGCACTTCTTTCACATATCTCCCCAGTGAAGTTTATAAAAGGGTTGTTTCGGAGGTAATTCCTTTGATCACAGCTTCGGTGGTGAAAAATACTATGAAGTGTTAATTGATACTTCGGGCTAAAAGTACTCTTCACTCAATACAGTTTGACATACAAGTTAATGCAAGACGGATTATGATCCAACAATACCCATGGGAGTACTGCTATAATGTCAGGTTGTATGCTAGATGAGTAACCTCACACTCTTCTCTCATTTCTTCAGAACTCATAGATGTTTCCTTATGGCAGTTTGCAGGAGTTGACTAACATTCCCAAAGTAGAACTCACGTTTGCTAAGAATCAAACTTTCCTGATTCAAAATCCCTTGTTTTATCATCCTGTCAATCAGGTGAGATTACCTTGCCCACTTTTCTCCCCAAATTCTCATTTCAATATATATATATATATATATATATATATATATTGGGGTGATACTTGTGAAAGAAGTATTGATTTGTGAAAATTTGTGTATATCAAACAGTACTGATCAATGCATTGTAGAAAGTAAACCTTTGACTAGTATCTAGGTCAATGACTGCTGATTTCAGTGGAATATGATGAATTGTACTTGGTGAGGCTTTCTAGAGCCTTGTTGGCAGCAAGTGAATCTTTTAGGTTGACCAACAAATTAGCATTTGATTGCTAACAAGTATATTTTGTTTTTTTGGAAAAACATAAATCTTCGTTCTATAGAATAATTACTTCCCCTGATACAGTATTATGCAAGTGAAGATAAGTTTGTTAACTCCCCCGTATATACTTACTCAGGTTCAATTATAAAAGCATTATGCCTTTCTGGTGTTGATAAACTGACAAAGTATCCATATAAGCCTCAAAGTTAATTACTGATGCAGGATCTCACAAGCATTGCTTTAGGTGTGCTGCTAATCACCTAAGATAAGCGTTAGCAAACATGAGTAGTACGGAAATATCGGTCTGAATATAACAGTATGTTCTATTACCAGGGTGAGCCTTTTTCAATACACGTGAGCAAGAATTTTGGCATAGATTCTGGACTAATTTCCTAATTTAATGGCAGTTAACGTAAAAACAAATGTTATATGCTTACCTGATGTTGGTTGTTTTCTGACAATACTTTGACAATATTAGTTTTGACATAAGGCCAGCTTCTGCTCCAGTTTTCAGTCTCTTTCGAATTTAGGGAAAAAAGAAAAAGAAAAAGAAGAGGCTGTGATCAGAGTACAAAACCATGTATCATATGACTCTCTCAATCGTCCAAAGAGAAATTATCCAGTCGATCAATTTCTGTGTAGAATCCCTTGTTTGAGTTGTTTCATTTTTCAAAGGTCTTTTTGTCCGTCATTTTATTGAAATAAAAATATAAACTTTCGTTGCAGGAACATACTCTTATTTGTTTAACTGTAATACCAACTGATGACGACTATGGTACCATTGGACGTGAGTACACTTCTGCTGCAACCTCTCGGAGGGGCAACTCTCTTTTCTTTTTCATTTTTTCTTCTCTATACAAACATTCATCTGCTAGCACAAACAAGCAGACAGCGGGCACATGTATGCGTGCTCAAACATGTTACATACGCATTCGTACTGGCAGGTGATAATTGGTTGCTTTGAAATGACAATTTTGTTGCAGAGAACTTCCTGATAGGCTATCACATGGTCTTTGATAGGGAAAATCTGCGGTTTGGTTGGTCTAGTTCGAACTGTAAGTACTACTTTTCCTTGATAATTGAAGTCTATTCAAATCTCAATAAGACCTTATTGCTTCTTATTTAGTTTGGATTTCTTGTCAGTAATGCAAATCTAAATTTTGCTGAGTGTGAAAGAATAGAAAGAGGGGGGAGGGGTAGGAGAGAGAAAAAAAAGAAAGAAAGAGACTAGGGAAGAAAGAAGGTGGTCATGTAAGAAAGGAAGGGAAAGAAACAACGCTGTTAACCCCATAATATTTACTGTAAATCCTACATGCATGTTTAAGAGCTGTAGTCTTAAATCTTAATTTCCCTGGCTACCTTGACATAGTATTAGCTCTTCTTACTTCAAAGTCTATGACTTACTCATTTGAAGAAACGAGCTTTTTTCTAAGGTTTTTTGCTTAAAGTCGGAATTTTAGTTGATTTTAACTAGTTTGAATGTGCAGGTCAAGATAACATGGGAGACACAGCAAATTTCACTTCACCATCGAACGAAGGATCGTCAAACCCTCTACCAGCGAATCAGCAGCAGAGTATCCCTAATTCAACTGCTGTATCACCTGCTGTCGCAGGAAAGGCTTCATCCAAACCCTCTGTAGCCACACCCAGACCCATTCCCCCTTGCCATTCATTATGTTCTCTCTCACTAGTGTGCCTCCTTTTCTTCTGCATGTCTCGCTGACTCTACTGTGGTTACTTGTAAATTTTCTGTTCTTTCCCTACACGTTAACCTTTCTTTGTCGATTTAGTGTATCTATTATTATTATTTTTTTTTTCCTTTTCTTTTTCAGTTGTTCGCTCTTTTAACCTTTTTTTTTTTTTTTTTTTCCCTTAACATTCTATTTCGTTAAAACTAGTTCTCGTTAAATCCATAAATCAAAAACCATAACTCGTATGTGGGCGGGCATGGTAGTGCTTCTGTCTAGAAGGAGAATGAGAATGACTCCATCGAATTCGAACAGTGTCTGTTAGACAATGCATGTACCCAAGTGGTAAGTTTTCAATTGTAGCTTTTATCTATATGGAGGCTGCAAATAGTCAAATATATACACTTATTTAGTGAGGAATTTAGAAAGAGGTTGGCATCCCTATACTGTTAAGTAGTATAGCAGTGTCGTTTTGAGCCTTGGTCACTCTCTCTGTCTATCACCTCAGAATGATAGAATAATCGAACAGTTATGATTAGATAAGAAGGAATTACAATTCTATTATTCCTATATATATATATATATATGTAAATTTTGTTTACTTGGGCAAATCCCTGGTTCACAACGTCCCCCTATCAATATCAGTATGACACTAGTATGTATAAATCTCAATGTCCGAGGATGCAATCTGGGTAGGTTTTACTTAATTGAGGTAGTTGGACGCCGTAACTGCATTGACTTTAACAGCTATAATCTTTCAGATGAAGATAACGTTAATTACTATTAATGTCGGTGGTCCAAAATTGATATCAAATTAATAGATACCTGATGTCTCTGTCGCCTTGTGATTGGGCATAGTTTATAATGGTTTGGCCATAGCCCCTCAACCTCGAACCATTCGTTCTGCAGGTGCCTTTTGCAATTGAACACTCTGCAAAATATTGTCCTTGTAATACAAATATAAATTAATCGAAACTGTTTAAAATTCCTCTCATCTTCGACGATTAGGCTAAATAGAAAAATAAAAAAAATAAAAATCAATCAATTGGGTTAATAAAAGCAGAAAAGGGCAAGGGTGACAAATCTCTCCAGCTCATGGAGCAGATTGCAGCCACCTGGTCGTTTGCCTTAATTTGTTTATTCTGGTGTGGATGTTGGTATTCCTTTTCTTTTCCACAATTTGCTCATGAACGCTGCCATGCCAAGCTTTTTTCACAAGCGGACACTGCTAGTGGACAAACATACCTGTAAATAATTATAAACTGAGGAGACCTCCGTTTTGAGTTTGACCCTGGAAGCCACGTGGTTGTATATCTGCCATTGGGAGGCGTTCATGAGCAAGTGTCGTTCAGATTTTCTGCAACGTGGAAGCTGTTGATGCGCCAATCTAGGCCTACCTCTCAATAATTCATGCATTCATACAAAACTATCAGGTGGAAAATTTTCAAACTTATTCTCCCCTTCAACTTTAATGACGAACTTTCAACTTTCTTGTACTAGAAGCATTGAACTCTCATTGATTTTTCTTCAAAACAATGCTTATAATAATAGTACTATTAAATATTGGATTTTGGAGACATTTATAACAGCGTTTTAGTTGGTAAAAGTTTACAATGATATCCTCATCATTTTAAGGGCTCGCCGACTCAATCTCAACATTTTCCAAACGCCTATATAAGAAAGGGTTACCCATAAGTTAGAACAAGAACACCCAAGCTTAACTATTTTAGAGAATCCATATTCCAAGTTTAATCAACAAAGCCTTAAGAAGATTCTAGGAGACTAGGACATCCCAACTTCTCTATTATGGTAGATATGCATTTTATGTATATTCAATTCAACTCATAGATTTTATTGTGACTGGTCCATATGTTCAGTTCTGTATGATGGGTCAGTATAAAATCCATAGAATAGAATCAGAGCATCCGAGAGTTGAAGGCACCCCTCACTTGTCACTCACTAAATCATCAATTTAATTTCGTCCTTTTTCCAGTCCTTAATACACATTACTTATCAATTTGCTTCCCACCACACACCTTCCCTCTTCAATCAAAAAGAGATTTCGACCAGTCATTTTCTATAATCTCAGTCCCAGGCAGCTTTGTTTGTTTCTGAATCTCGATAGTTAACTTGAAGTTATAGCCTTCCTTCTCCTTTATATTTATTTGAACTATATATACTTAGAGCTTTTACTTTAAGAGCAAGCATCAATTAGTTGACGGACGAAAGCAGAAGCAGAAAATGGGTATTGAAGGTACTCTGGAGTATTTCTCCCACTTACTCAGCAGCGCCAAAAAGAAGAAGAAAAAGAAGCAAACACAAACAGTAGCCCTTAAAATCAGAATGGACTGTGAAGGTTGTGCTCGCAAGGTTAAGCATGTCCTCTCTGGCGTTAAAGGTATTGTACTGCTTCTATAGATAAATTTCAACTACTTCGTACAATCAAATCATTCTTAACCTAGCTAGCTATATGATCATTTGCATGCATATTGTTCAGTGATTCATTCAATTTAATATTTGTTTAACAAATTTGATGGAGCAGGAGCCAAGTCGGTGGATGTGGACTTGAAGCAGCAGAAGGCAACAGTGACGGGTTACGTTGAGCCGAAGAAAGTGCTGAAGGCTGCTAAGTCTACAAAGAAGAAGGTTGAGTTGTGGCCTTACGTTCCATACACTATGGTGGCTAACCCTTATGTTTCTCAGGCCTATGATAAGAAGGCACCACCCAACATGGTCAGAAAAGTCCCCGACACCGCCAACATATCTGAGACCACCGTCGACAATCGCTACATAGAGATTTTCAGCGATGAAAACCCAAATGCATGCTCTATTATGTAACATACATATTAATGTTTCATTAAAAAAATATTAAAGGTTTTCATGTATGTGATATTTAGATTTATTGTTTAATTTTCGTGTATCATGCATGTATGAATTGTACTGAAAATTTATTTTAAAATCAAAACGCTAGTTATTCTATTTATATCAATTCTGAAGTAGCATCTAGGTACTTTAAATTAATTGTCCCTCATTAAAATATGGCCATGGACAAAACTAAAAGACAGTTAGTCATTGCTAATATTGTAAATTAACTAATATCGTTCAAATGGTAATCACTTTAATTGTCATAACTTAATATTAATTATATTTTCCTTTATGGCTAATGGGCAATGATTCTATTTGTAGAACACGTATACTCTTGTGGTATTAATGTCAAGAGATAGCAACTCATCACCTTGTGGTATTAAATAGTTAGTCACCTTGAGGTTTCTGTTACGTGTTTGGCAGGATACTATTTTGGCCACTACCTTCTCCTTTCAGACAATGACCTCTCATTTTTATGCAATTAACTAACGTCTCATTTGGCTCTTTTGAAATGATTTTGGCCCAACTCCTGATGTGATTTATTCCTGCACAATCCATGACGGAAAACAAGTTTAGTATATATAAAAAAACAAAAATTATTTTAAAGCTAGACATGCAAGAATTTTTAAGTTATTTATTAAATGAAGATTATCTAGAGTGAGATTTTAACTTAGACTTTATAATAAAAGTATAATTAATTTATTCTTTATCAGCTGAACTGATTTTATGGATAAAGAGAGATCTTATTAGGCAAATTAGATTTGCTGGTTTAATTCTTTAGGATAGGAGTGTTAAAGCTAGCTAACCCAAACTACTTGATAGTAACAAGTTTATGGGGTTTCATTTTGAATAAACACCGACCATGATGACTTTTTTAAGAGAAGTATATATGATATATGGTATAAGTTTCTACTTTCACCTAACATTAATTACTTAATTACAATTATTTGGAAAAACAGCTTTATTTATTTATTTTTTACTTACACCTTCCAAAGTACTTTAGTTAAAACTAAGGTGTGTCTCACACGTGTGAATTGCATTAATTTTATTAAAAGTAAAAATTAAAAAAAAGTGTCACGCTTTAGAAATAAAAGCGTGGCCCATTAATGAATAATATTGTATTAAAGAAGTTTTGGGAGCTCATCAGAATTATTATAATTATATTGATTTTATTTCACTTTCTTATTTTTTTTATCATAAAATTAAGTGTTTTTTTTTTTTTTTTCTCACCGCCCTGAGCTATATTTTAAAGATGAACCACAAGAAAGGAGGAAATCTATACATATATTATATATATAGTAACATTTTAACATGTTGAATGGAAGTGATCATTAGTTAGGATTGTTGGGTGTGTGGGCAAAAAAGGCTTATGCTTTATAAAAAAGAAAAAAAGGAATGATCAACTATCAAGAATTAAGGATATGGAACCAAACCGATCAGTGATAACGTACGTAGTTGTGCTAGTTATTCCCAACACAAATGACATTTGCGGTGTATTTAATTTGCTTAAAAATAAAGAATACGATAGAATAAAAAAGACAACATTTCTCCAAAATATGAGACAAAATTCCTTTACCAAATTAAAGAATAAAGTTCTGTGTACAATATAAAAAAAAAAAAGTGAAAAGATATTCTTATTTCGTTTACTCAGCTCACCTCTATTCATCCATTCAACACATCCCTTCTCGTACGTCATTACTCGATTTTGGGAGATGGCTAGGATTCCGAATTTCCTTTTTTTTTTTTCATTTCTTCCCTTCTCATACAGTTGCCGTCTGGAGCGTTGTGGCTGTCGTATGGCCATTGTCGTTCGACAACAACACGGAGCTTCGTTGGTCGCCATCATCTGCCCAGACGACCTCTGTCCATGAGCGTCTGTCGCCGTTCGAATTTTTGGATTTAGGTGAAAGCGCCGCCAGTCCATGCCTCCTCTGTTGGGTTTGTCCTTATGAGAGAGAGGTTTTTTTTTTTTAAAAAAAAGATTAAATCTATTGCAAACCCAACTCTAACCTTGGAGTTTGCTATGTCCGCCGACTAAAGTCTTTGCATCTGGTCATGTTGATGCAGCCGAGCTTCAAACTTCCATGGCTTCTTTTTTTCAATTTAATTTAATTAATTGACGCAAATATTGTTGTGGCTTCTATTGATATGATTTTTATTTTATTTAATGAAAGCATAATTTTTTTTAATAGATAATAAATATTGTAAAATATAAATTGTATTAGGGTAAATATTACATTGTTTTTTTCTTGTATTTATGTTAATTAAATAATAAAACAACATAAAATATGTTATTATGTACATTAATTAACAAACAATGAACGTGACTAAAAGTTATTTTATAACTTGGTTAATTGTGTTGTGTTTATTTTTTTTATATTCGTACGGTGTATTAAATGTATCCTTAGTTTTTTTCACACAATTTTCTATCAACTGTAATTGGTTAGATTTGGTTGATGGGTTGAATTGATATTCTTAATTATAGTACGTGTTTGACTTTTTTGTCAAGTTAAATTTGTACTGAACACGTTTCAATCCTTCGTTTAAAATATTCGTACTGAGCACATGTCTTTTAACTAATTTGGGCCATTTATTTGTTGCCCAAAAAGTGCCCAACAAACAATCTAGGTCCAATATAGTGTTAGGTAGGAAGCACATAAATGAAATGAAATTAGGGTTCTTTATATATTTTGAAAGAAGCAAAAAAGCAAGAAGTAATAGGTTCGAGCTTGATTGCTCTAATAACCAAGAATTGCCCTAAAGTAGCTGTGACCCTTTCTTTTAAGAATCGTTCGAACTGATCTCTGCCACCCCATTCTCCCCCATGCCATATATGCACCCAAACATTCATAACCATTCCCCGGTTCCTTTCTCTCTCCTATCCAACTGACCCTTCTTTTAAGGCTAGCTATTCATGCATGCATGCATCTCTCTCATCGATAACATAAATATTGTTCTAATTCCTTTTCTCTTGATTCTTGATTAAAAAGAGAAGGTGTTTTAGATTTCCTCTCTCACAGATATTGTTACGTATATTCCTTTTTTATGCATTGATACTAATTAGAACTAATCAGAGATCATATATGATGGGTCGTGTTAAACTGGAGATAAAGAGAATAGAGAACAGCACAAATCGACAAGTGACATTCTCAAAGCGTAGAAATGGTCTCATTAAGAAAGCCTATGAACTATCGGTCCTCTGTGATATTGATATTGCCCTTATCATGTTCTCTCCGTCGGGCCGTGTTAGCCACTTTTCCGGCAGAAGAAGGTTTCAACTTCCTTTCTTTATCTTTGTTTCTTATACGATCTACTCTTTTTCTTTTTCTTTTTTAATGGGAGATTTAAGATTAACGTTAATTGCTAGCTCTTTCATAATAATCTGCTAGAGGAAATTATCTTTTACAAAATATTAGCAAAGTTTATTCATCAAATAACAACGATCTTTGATATCAAATAGTTAGTTATGATCATGCACATGATTCTAATAGCTAGTTAGACTGCGTCTGTTTTATTTTATTTATCTATTCATCAAAAGGGACAGAATTGCCTCCATTGCTCACTAAAGCATTCATGGCAAATTTTTCACCGTCATAATTTTATTTTTTTTACGTACAATTTTTGTTAAAGTATCAACTCTCCTCCTAAGAGTTAGGATCTTTGACTGAGACACATACTGATAAATTCTTAAAATTTAAGGAAATTTACTTCCAATCAATATTTAAGATGTAAATGTACCAGAGAAATAAATGTCGTCGTCATTTTTTTTTTCTCCATTAAATTTGGTTCCGTAAGTACTTTATGAAGTGCTTAGTTTTGTTATTGTGATGATGATCAGGATCGAGGATGTTTTTACGCGTTACATTGATCTTCCAAACCAACAGAGAGATAAGTATGTTACAAATATGTAATTACATAAGTTGTAAATGATTATTTATATTAATTCGTTTCTGGCAGTTCTGCACAGTATCCCCTTGAACAGCAGCTACCTCATACTCATCGTAGGTACATATATATCCTCTCATGTATCCACTATCATTCTTTTAGTTTCTATTGTAATAATAATTCATTTACTTTTTGGCAGGGACATTCAGAACAAGGAGGTACCACCAAACACTAACCATATGCACGAGTTATTATTTGGTACATTGACAGTAGAAAGTTTATGATTGTGTTTATAACAAGTTAAATTTTCAATTTCAATTCATCAATCTAGCGATGAAAATTTATGATAACTACCAGTGATTTTCTTAGATTTTCCGAATTGATTTTCATGAAAACCTATAGCAGTAGTACCATAGCTAACTTACGAGATATACAAGAAAACCTTCAAACAACATAGAGTACTTACAGCAGGCCGTGACAGAATTAAGTTTTAACAGATTTATAATTGTCTCCATTTTGTAGTGTTTGCGTAGTACCCTACAACAACTGAGGAGTGAAAATGATATTGCTCTTCAACTTGCCAAGTTCGTTTACCTCTTCTACAATATAAGAGCTTTAATTAAACTTCTTGTTTATTTGGCTTAATACTCGTTTCCTCTTTGCTGCTGTTTCATCTAATGCTTCAAAAAATTAAGTCCGGGAGACATTAACTCTGAGATTGAGGTAAGAAATGTAGCCAACTTACTCTTTCTTCTACTTGTTTATCGGCTGTTAGCCATTAGGAGAAGTTATATAGCTCTTTATTTTTCAAGGTCTAATTAAAAATGCTTCATCAATCTCTCTTTTAATTAGGAACTACAACAGGAAGTTATCAGGTTACACCAACAACTTCAAATAACCGAGGAACAGATAAGGTTTATCAATTAAATGAATATAAGAGGAAATTAATTAAAATTTTAATTTGTTAATTTTCTTCCGTTACTAAATATTTATGTATATTAGTTTGAATTAATTCTGTAGGGCATATGAAGCGGATCCATTAAAGATGACATCTATAGGAGAGCTCGAATCCTGCGAGAAGCATCTTCTAGATACCTTGACTCACGTCGTGCAGAGAAAGGTTAATTACATACTTACTATAACAGTAATTTTTTCTAATTCAATAGTTCAGAAACCCTAAGACAAAAATTAATTCGTTGAAAAACTTAGAATTGTGGGCAATCATTATTGCAGGAATACCTGTTGAGTAATCATATATCTTCGTATGATCCATCTGGTATACAGGTAATTAATTTCTAAATAGCATATATATTTTTTCAGAAGCTATATATATGCATTTGCTACGTACTTTGTGGCAGGGGATGCCAACCTCTTTCGAGAATGTAGGTTGGTTGCCGGAAGGTGGCCAGAACCATCCCCAAATTTTTGATGCATCTGCTCCTAATTTGGATCATCACCTCAGGTTTCCATTGATGAAGTCTCTCGCCCCATTTAATTTGTTTCTGCAATTAATTTCTCATTAATTGTTTTTACTTAATAAAATTAATTAATACAGAGATTTGTCGTCTGCCGTCTACGATCCATTTTCATCACAAGGAACAAGTTCGAATGCCGAGCCACAGAGTATGGTAGAGTGTCAAGTGACAAATCCAACAGACGGAAACCTTCAAGCATGGCCTCAAGGATACACGTCCTTGTATACTCCTCCCATTCAGGTTTAAATCGTAATCAAACTTAAAACTTTTCGTGTATAAATAACATAACTTGCCAGTGATCATGTATGTACCCTTGGCTATTTATCCCAATCAGCACGATATGGTGGGTCCCGACATGCCAGATATGTTGCCACATGGGCAGGTTAACATCCCAATCAATAATGAGGCTGCAGAGTATGAATGCAAACCACACATATCCAATGACATGATCAATTCTTAGTTAGCAAGGGAAAGGGAAGCTTCAATTTACATATCTGGCATAGTAAAGAACAAATGTGCACCTGTGATGTGATGTGATGTGATGGCCGTTGTATTTCAAATAGAAATCCATCAACAGTCACAAATCAACGTGCGATCGATAAACTCAACAATTACACAAATCTATTTCAAATGAAGTAATCTTACTGCACCAAAATTGGTGTGGTGCCTATGCTATGATCAATGTCAGCATCGGAGCTTACATGGTCAACCACATGGTTTTGTGGATTAGGCTTCATCCATCTGCCAAGAGCTAGCTGTTCTCTGAGGAGCAGTGTTTAAAAATTACATTATTATTTTGTCTGAGCCTTTTTTCATCAATTGTATCTTCTTAACATGTTTACGGAATCGTATATGGTATCAATAATCACTTTATAATACACAAAAAAATTTATTTATTTACAGTGATTTCAATTCGAGTTTTGTTTTTCATCTTATTCATTCTGTTTTCCTTAGGTTTATTTGAGATTAACGGTGAAGACCTAATCGCCTAAACCTCTTGTGCATTCAATATATAATATTTGTGAGGGAATGTCTTGACCGTTTTTATGGGGCTCACTCAATTTGGACAAGTTTCAAAGACGGGTTCTACAATTTCTGGCAGCCTCTCGGCGGTGCTAGTTTGTGTCATCCTAGGTGTTTTGGGTAAATGCGGTTTTTCTGTACTTTTAGATTATTCATTTCTCGTAATATTAGTAGGCTTTTTATTATATAAGATTCTTAGTCTGTACATGTACCAATTTTATTTGTTTCTGTAACTTTTTATTTATTTTAGTATAAGTCGAAAAAAATAAGATAAGATTGGTGCATGTCTAATTAAATTCAAATATCACTATTGATATAATACTAAGAAATGTGTATTTACGAGTACCTAATTAAAAAGCAAACTCAATTGCCAAAATGTGTCCTGTTGATATGAACAAGGATATGTGCACGAGACCTAGTTTTGCACGATAAATGTAAGTACAAATTTTATGATTTAATATATTTATGTATAATATAAGAAAAATTAATAGTGCACTTGAATAAATATTACACTATTTCTGTTATAACAGTCAAGTTTAAAAGGGGAAATGTTTAAATATAATGCTAACTGGGACTGCGAAGTAAATATGAAAATAATTAAAAAAAAATCATCATGAGGTAATAATTAATAGCCTAGTAGCATCAATTGCAATGACAATAATGATAAAAGGCATAATTTGGAAAAGATTTAAATTCTTCGTAAATTCTGATTTACATATCCTATATGAAAAGTGAAAGGATTGTCTTCTACTCTAAAAACAAAAACGAAAGCTCCTCTCAAACATCAATGCAGATCCTACTTTCCTAAGTGCATCTACGTTGAGAATCATCTTCAAAGTTTCAACTCAAGAAAAAAGAAAAATGCAGCCTTCAGTCTCTTAAGTTTCATATGCGTATCCCTCTTTCTATCCCAACTTCGTTTCTCTATGCTGCTGCTGGTGTATGTCTGTCTCTGTCGTTCACTTTAATTATATCCATTTGCTACCAAAGTTTTTAAGAAGTGAAAACTGACCAAGAGGAAAAAGGAGATGTGTTAGCAGAGATATATTAGATCATCTGTCGCTGCATATATATTTCAGTCTATGCAGAAAGGATTTAAACTGCAAATGATTTTCCAGCCGAAAAAGAAATGCAAAGTGATATTCTTGTGGCCGTTGTGTTACCACATCAGGAAAAAGAGATATAGATAGAAGGGACTGTTCAAACTTTATATTCATGACAAAGTAAAATGAATTTCAGTCTTGGAATTCTATAGATCAAAGAGAGAGGAGGAAATCTACATCAGCAAAAAGAGACTGCTTGAATAATAAGATTCTACCCATGCTGAGGTTCTGACAAACATTTTGAACCAACAATAGTATTTTTATGGCTGACATGTCTAATCTTCTATTATGCTCAATCAGACAGTAGAAAACCTTGGTTAGGTAGAGTCAAACAACCAGACTGAGACTAATAATTAATGGAACTACCCACAAGTGAAGGTTTAGAATTGATATATTGCGGAATTCCAACGAATCCTCTTCAGCTAATTCATATTTCATTTCAAGTGTTTACTTGAAAGTTGTATAATATGTTCCAATATATATATATATGTGTGTGTGTATAAGTAATATCTGCTTTCATTTGTTATTGAAAGTAAAAAAAGAGAATCTAAATATTCGAAGTGATAATATCATATCTGAGGATTTTTCGACAGTCTATTCTGCTTTCAGTGACTAAATCCAATAATATTGACAGCAAACAAGATTGGTTCGGTGATGGAAAACCATATCAGGAACACAAAGGCATCCAGGTAAGAGTTTTCTAATAGGAAAATATCATCTAATGGGAAAGAGATTATATTAACACACCTTGAGCTAAGAGCGATTTGAAGAGGAGCACAAGAGTAAATCAACGATAAGGTCGGCTACTCCCACCATCCTCGCTTTCAGACTTGAGGGGTAGTGGCGTTTGCTGTGCTTGTGGCTGCTGTGGATTGAGAATCAACTGAGCCTGGAGTTGA
This sequence comes from Bauhinia variegata, assembly GCA_022379115.2. Lineage (NCBI taxonomy): Eukaryota > Viridiplantae > Streptophyta > Magnoliopsida > Fabales > Fabaceae > Bauhinia > Bauhinia variegata. The sequence continues at coordinate 16,785,640 of CM039437.1, forward strand.
TGATGTAAAGGATGTTGATGTTCAGCTGCTTGGTCAGGTTGAATTTGGAAAGCGTTATCCACAGGACCCAGAGCCAACGAAGGGGACATCGAAGCAGTAGTGGACATGTGGTTGAAGCCACCAGCAGAAGCAGAAGCCACTTCATACCCGCCACCATTAAACCTGAAAAGCTCTTGCTGTTGCTGCTGTGTCATCTCTTGCTCTCTTGCCGCTAAAGCCACAGCTAACTGCTGACCCTCCAAAATCTGCTGAGGGTCACGTATCATCATTTGGGTACCGTGCGTGGGGATCCCCATCATGGGTTGCGGTGGCGCGTTGTTGTAAGGGAAAGCAGAAGGGATAACGTTGCGGGGGTGCTGCTGATTTTGCGGAGAAGGTACCATAGGAAGCATGGCCTGGGGTCCAATATAGTTAGCGAGCTCTCTTCTAGCGCTAGTGAGTTCAGCCTGTACCTGCTTCAGCCTCTGTTGGAGGACAGAGATGAGACCCACACAACCATAGACTGGGTCCCGGAGACGGGCTTCTGCTTCGTATGCGAGAGATTTGACGGCGTCTTCACGCTGGTTGGCGTTCAGTTCATTGAGAAGCTTCGCCACGTTGCTTGCTCCAAACACCTTGTGGACATAGGCAAATTTCTGAGGGTTATCCGGCGGGAAATACGGCGCGAACACGCACTCTTGAGTGCACTTCCGCCTCTGAAGCTTGCACGCGGCGCACGGAGAATTCGAATTCGAACTCGAAGACGACATCTCCGATCCCTCTGCACTCACCGCAAGTACATCAAACTGATGATGATGACATCATCCATAATAATCAATCAAATCAACCATTAGTATATATATATAATAATAATAATAATAATAATAATAATAATAATAATAAATTCAAGAAGGAAATAATCTAATGTAATGATGAAGATTGTAATTCACTGATAATCAATGAATCGTGAAGAGACTGCGGTTGCGATGGGGAAATTCTGGATCGTTTCCAGAAGTGAATGGGACATTAGGAGAAAGACTGGGGCATACCTAGACGATGCCGTTTGGACCTAGTTTGCTCAGTAAAGCAGGAAGAGAGGGAGCCAGAGAATGTGGTGATGCATGCGAGGGCGGAGGGGGATTGTTTCAGTTGCGCAAGTTTTGCTAATTGCTATGCATGACACCGAGTAGCTCGGAAACAATATATAGAGAGACTTCTTCTCAAACTAAAATTAACGTCATCCAGTTAATGCATTACCAAAAATATTTCAATCAATTAATGCTAAATTCAGATTTTTTTCTTAAAAAATATTTCCTTTGATTTTTCAGAAGGTAATCATATCCTAATCAAGACGGATTTTCTTTTTTTTTTAAAAAAAAAAAAATCTGAATAATCAAGACAGATTTTTTTTTACCGAAAACAACTTTTTAATCCAGATTTTCTATCAAAAAGAAAACAACTCCTTATGCCGAAGAGATTTATTAATTTCTGTGTTGGTTGGGTTGTAATGGAAAAAGAAATGGAGTTACTTATTATTACTTAAATTCATAGAGCTCCATGGATGTTTTTGTTAGTCCATCATTGGATAGTGGTTTGTCTCTCCTGGGGAAGTTGGGTTGGTGATGCAGCAACCTTGCCACTAGATTTTCTGAGTAGCGGTGGAAGATGGGTTTGTGGTAGTAATGGGTTCTAATTTTTTTTTTTTTTTCAAATTTTTGTTCAAAGGGTATTATTGTCTTGTGATTACACTTTGTTTTATTTCTTTACTATTTTCCATAAACATACCAAACTATGACAATGAGCTTCTCTGTTCCTTTTTATTCTCACTTCCTTTCCTCTTTTTATTCCTACTAAACTTCGTTCTACCAAACCAAATGGGCACAAAGAGTGTGTGACCAAATGGATAATCTCATAGATAAAAAGTGTGCAATAGTTATGTGTAAACAAAGAAAAAACAACCTACTCACTACACTTGATGCTTCAGTATCTCATTTTTGCATGGAAATCATTGACAGAACCTTCCCAAGTTCCCAACAATTGATGGTTTATTATATTAATTAAGATAAACTAGAATCTGGTCAAACTCTGTTCTTTGAGAAGATATGTATTCCATATGAATCTTATCAGCTTATTTTATGTTTTTCGGCGAGGTTGATTATCAAATTTATGCTCTAGATATGCACGTATAAGATATTAATATCTTTTTTTTTTGGTTGGTAATCAAAAGTTTTGTTTTTTTTTATATAATGAGATTTTCGTAATCAGAAGTTTAGAGTAATATTTATATACAAATTATTATTTACTTACTTTTGTAGATAATGTTAAAAAATAATTAAATAAAATAGAGGAGGTGGTGACAAAAAAAGAGTATGATTATTATTCTGTTGCATTGTTGCTTTTGCAGCATACGTCCGTGTACCGTGCGGGATTACTCTCACTCACACAAGGGGCAAGGGCTTTGCAAGGACTTTCTCCACCACCCACGTAATGCGACAGTTATATTGTGTCGAGAAACGGCCAGGGGTATTCTCGTGATTCTCAGACTTGATCTCCGTACCGATGAAAAAAGCCATCTACGACAACGAGTGCCTATGCCTTTTGTTTTGGTGCCTTCTTCTTCTTGAGAAATTTACCTCCATATACCAAAAAAAAAAATTATTTATCAATATATATCACTTTTAAAAATATTTATCAATATATACTACTTTTTTCAGATATCACATTACAGTACTGCGATATTCGAATATCGCATTACCGTACTGCGATATCTGAATAAAAAATTAATTAAATTTTTATTTTTTATTTTTTATAAATAAAATATTAAAAAAAATAAAATTTTTTAAATACATATACACAATCTAAAAAATTATTATCAATACATACGACATCTTGTACAATAAAATCTCTAGTTATGAAGTGGTTTTGCCTAAATAAATTTAATATTACATATTTCAAAATCAAATACATTTTTTATATATATATTTGAGTTAATTAATTTTGAAAAATTCACTTAATGTATTATATTTTTTTATAAAAATAAACATATAAAAAAAGAGATACAGTAGATAAGGGAGAAAAAAAATAAAAAAAAATATTCTAAACAACCAATTATCTGTCTAAAAAAATAAATATTTTCCTTTCCTTCAAGTGAGGCATCCAAGAAAAATTAAACACATCATCATCTTGCAGAAACATTTCAATACTAATTCATGAATCTTGTGTCATCTTTTAATTAAATTATAAAATAAAATAAATTTAAATAAAATAAAATAAATTTGTAAGAGGGTAATATAATTTTTTTAAAGGTAATATATATTAGTAAATATTTATAAAAATAGTATGTATTGGTAATAATTTTTGGAATGATGTATATGTGTTTAAAAAAAATTATAATTTTTTTTAATATTTTATTTGTAAAAAATAAAAAATAAAAAATTTAATTAATTTTTTATTCGAATATCGCAGTACGGTACTGCGATATCTAAAAAAAAATGATATATATTGATAAATATTTTTAAAAGTAGTATATATCGATAAATATTTTTATTTTTTGGTATACGAAGGTAAATTTCTCCTTCTTCTTCTTGTTAAGTTCACCTGCGACATTGTCGTTTTGATTGGACGGATTTGATTTTGTCTCCGTTTACATTGATTTCTGAAGTGACAAAACCTTAAGCTTCCCACAAGGGACTGTTTGGATGCCACTCCTCTCCCAACAAAAGCCATCACTTTCCTCAATCAAAATGACCTTTCGACGGGTCAACCATATCTCTATTTTCCTCCATTCTGCAGGAGCTGCTGTCACTTTTCGAAAAAATAAAAATGACCATTCATCAGAAATTTTCTATTCTTTTTTACGGCGAACCAATCAAATTGAAACGAAAGATAAAGATAGATATAAGGAAGAGGCGAGGGGTACAAAAAGGAGGGAAGGAAAGGAAAGGATATTGGTGGGGAGTGAGCGCAGAAAGTGTCAGTGATTCAGTGTGTTGTTGAACAATTGCGTGCAGATGGTTCCATTCCATTAATGCATTCTCTTAATGGGTTCTCTGCTCCCTGCACCTACTGCCTCTTCTCAACCCTACTTCCCTTATTTTGTTTGGGCAAATGCATGCCTGAATCTAAAACTGCCTTAGTGGCAAAGTTGACTAGAAAGAGGACATCGTATCACCATTTTGAATGGAAGGATGAAGCACCCATATTTGGCGCAAGAGAGAGAGCTATATATATATAAATGTTGTTGGTGTGTTGGCGTAGAATGAGTGTTGGTCTTGGCCGGCCCACTGCACTGCAGCAAGAAAGCCACCGTTCGCGCATGCTGTCAGAAAAGTACTTTTGTCTCTCTGAAGAAATTAACATTATTCATTAATTCCGGATGTAGTACTGCAATTAATCTCTTCTATTCTCTTGTGCAACTCTGAATAAAAGCGCTTTGTCCTCGTCTTATCATGACCTTGATATATATGTTAATACTGGCACGACCCCTTAATCTGCAACTTAAATTGCCAGTACTAATCCCGCTTGCCATTTCCTTTTCATGATGCTTTCTCTAGCTAGTATAAATAATGTGTATTCGGTGCTAGCTATTACTGACATGACATGTTTGATGGAATGATCGACACAAAACCCTACATTATCTAAAAACTCATACAATACCGTGCCACATCAAGGAGCGCATCAAATGTACCAGTTATTTACTGACTGCACCATTTCATCGACACTTGTGTTAAGTTGAATTTGGAGGGTAGGTGTTCTCTGTTGCATGCATTAGAAAGGTTGGGATGAATTCCAAGGAGAACTTTCTCATTAAAGAATGATATGAATATTCTGATGGCATTATTAAAACTGCTCAGTGCTCTGCTCTCAACTCAACTCCGACTCATGCTACATATCTTCTCTGTCTGCTCCTACACTACACAATCTTAATTCGGTCCTATCTCTCGCCCAATCCATTCACTTCCCTTTCCTGCCTTTTTCAGTTTCACACACCAACACTTTGCCCTCAACAGCTAATGCCAACCATAAACTAGTAGTACCAAAGTGAACCCGCCAAATTTTCATTCAGAAAATGGTCAAACCATAATCTGCTTGATCTACTTCCTTTTAAATTTACTACAGACTAGGCTCTACTTACCTATTACTTACTTATGGCATGAGATCATTAATGTAAAATTATTAAAAAAAAGACAGAAGACGTGAGTCTTATAATTTTTGGATTAGCCCAAGAGTTTTTTGGTGAATGAAGTTAATATTTTTTCGAATTTTATCATGCAATATCATATGGTCATGCTGTTCATATTTTCTCAAACAAAGGAAAGAAATATTAGATTTTTATTTTATTTTTTCGCAAATCTATAGTTTGCTCAGATTAGCTTCACTTGAAAGTCTCCCCATTGTGGTGTGTTCAGGAGTTGAGGCCCAGTTGTCCTAGAAGTTCCCGTAGGGCCGAAGCCCAGGAAGCGATTTACTCGTTGTAGAGGTATTCGTGATCAAAGCCCAATTAGGGGTGGGCTAAAAATGAAGAGTTACACAGATAAAAAAAAACGAACGAGATAGACCTGACCCCAGCGAAAAGATGATTACGACAGAAAAAATAAAAATAAAAATGGAAATAACAGTGTATAAGGGATTTGAAAAAATATTTCAAACTTCTATTTGCATCTTCTTTTCTGTTTTCAGTTTAAATATTCTATTTTTATTTTTATTTTTTACAAAAATTACTTTTGAATGATGCTTGACGACAATGTACACAATTCTGAGGAAGCTAGCTTCCCATCAAGTGTGTCAACTGTCAAATTTTTTTTTAATGGAGTTCGTTTATAGTTGCAGATTCAAGTCCAGCAATGAACTAGAACAGAAATGTTTTCCTAACATGTTTAGGCAAACGGCGAAAGGTTCAGAGTAGGACACCTGAGTAGTGAATACAACTGAGCCTAAATGTGCATAAATGAGCAACAGATACTGAGACGTTTCATGTGAGTAATAAGGACTTGGGCAACATGACTTTCAGCATCCAAACACAACGGCATATGCTTAGCTTGCAAATCAGCCAGTTGTTGATATGCCTCAAATCCATGTCTAAAGCAACGTATGCGATGTATATATTAATAATCTCTCAAGCTTAGTCAAAAGAGCTGCAAAAACAAAGTCAAATACAGAATATAATTGCATTGCCTGTAATGCCGAAAGGCTAATAGCAGAAAAAATTGATCGTGCAGTCGATAATAAATTGTAACTTTCCAACTGGTCAGATTCCACAATGTGAAATGGATCCACCCTAGACATAAATAGAACCCATCTCTACATTTTTCCTTCACCAAAAACTCAGATTTTTATATTTCTGAAGCATACTTCTACAGAAACAGTTTGAGTCATACGTTGTTTCACAAACATAAGAAATGCGAAGTGCAATCCCAGTAAGGGTGTCAACTAGAGAAGAAGCCTTCGAGGCATGTACAACTTTATTGCAATCTCAATAAAGTGTGTTATCAAACACCCATGGCTCATGCTGAAACAGCTCCCTGCCATTCATTCGAACTGTTCCTGCCGCAATATCCTCTGCACGCTTCTGGGCTGCTTCAACTTTTCTGGTTGATACAGCAGCATCCTGCAAAAAAGGCATACCCATATTGTCAATTTGGATAACATATAGAGAACTGAATCAAGGATAAACAACCATCTTAAATCAATATTGATGGGTAGTTCAATAAACCAACATGTAGGGTATCTCATTTTATGAGTTACAAAACAAATAAAAGCAGGAGGCAGATGCGGATCTCAACAGCAACTATCATCCCAAAAGAAAGTCTCAAACACAAACAAGTGCGGCTAGAATTAAAGATCATCAGGTAGCATCAGTACATTTAACAGCAAATAAACTTGTCATATAGGAAGCCTATGACCACGATGCTTAATCAGCTTTAAATTGTTAAATTATTTCCAAGCTTAACAGCACATAGACTAGTTGTATAGGTTTAGCCTCAGTAGTTGATAAAGAAAGTGGAACGAAGGCAAAGAGTCATTTTACTTCCAGATAATGCCGAAATTTTAAAGGAAAAGGAAATCACAATGAAAACATATAATTAAACTGAACACCAAACTACCCTGAGAATTCTAGCGAGCTGTATTTTCAGATACAGCTGTTAGCCTCAATCATTAAACCCAAGTTCAACAGGGAAAATTATAAACGTTCCTTGCTGCTTTTCACTCATTTCAGCGTGCAAATCCAATAATAACTTTTGACCTAGAACCATCACAGGAACAATTCAAGAAACCTGGCTAAACTGTTTTCTAATCATTATAGATAGAAATCGAAGAATCAAGGACCACATGAATAGCAATCCCTGATACAATAAATAATAGTAAGATACAAAATCCCTATTTCTATTACAGCGAAGGTGACAGAGCGAGATTATGAAGAGACCTTCCGGCGCTTCCACGAAAGGAACTGGTTTTCTGTAATAGGGGCCCTTGGTCTCTCTTCTGACTGCTTTTCCAGTACTTCAGTTTCTGCCCCCATGGTTTTCGGTTTTTTCTCACCCCACAATGACAATGGCAGAGGAAAACAGCTCGTCAAAGTCCAGGGTGAAGTTATTAGTTGGAGTTCAAGACAGATGACGAGTCTCTTAAACGGCGCGTCGTTGTTCCATATTTGTCTGCTAAAAATGTAGTTTTTTTTTTAAAAAAAAAAAAAAACTATTTTATAAAATAATTAATTCTAAAAGACTTAATACGTATAGAAATTAATCCTAGATCATTTTCTTTTTTGAAAATTAATCCTATATATCATTAATTTCTTTACAAAAAAAATCCTACACCACTTTTTATTTTATTAACAGTAAATTATTAGTTTAAATATGAAAAATGTGATTGCCAATATGTTGTGAAATTTGGGACAAAGCCAACAAATTCTTTTCCTTGCAAATTGAGGGATGGCAGCTCGATATTGGATATGACAGTATATTATACAAAGCTAATGGATTTGGATATCCATTGTCATGGCACAAGCCATAAACGTAACTGAAGATTATTTAAAGCTAGAGAGCCAAGATACGACATCAAGGGGTGGCAACTTTAGAAGTAAGACATGCGTCGACTGCTTCAGCAACAGTAAGGAAAAGCCATTGTCCTCCGATTTTATCCACAAAGTGTGCCAGCTTAAGCTTGTAAATTACTACCCATCTTGGATTGACCATAGCTAACTGCAAAAACACAAAAAAGCACACATCTTTTAGAGCTTGCAGATTGTGCAATGAACATCCATTTCATTAGTTTTCAATATATATATATATATATATATATATATATATATACTTGTATGCCACGCGAAAGCAATCTCTTGTGCAGCTCCTCCAGCGCAAGAATTCCAGAAGTATCAACATTCATCAGGTCTATTATAAACAAAACATGAAGATGATTAGTATGTAGATTAACTGTTTGACATTAGACCTGTGAGAACTAAGAGAGGACTAACTGGTCATGTCTAGGATTGCTGCTTGCATCCTTCCCTTGGCAGTTTCTCTGAGATCATCATCTTCTTTAGAGACCCACTTGAGTATTCTGGGAAAAAGTGAAGAGAAGAAGACCATTAAGCGAATGAATGTACAAATATACATCTATTGAAAATCTAAATCATTTGAAAGTGCTTACCTTTCACGGACAAAATTGGAATTTGCAAAGCAGAGTGAGCCAGAGCTTATCCGAATAACCAAGATGCCTGGAGTGCTTATGGCCATGGGATATTGACTAATGTCACAAAAAGTTTCTGTTCTTGGCAGTCTACCAAGGAGTTCTACTCCAGGTCGGATTGATTGGAGCAGTATCTTTGCAAATGAGATTGTCACCTGAACTCACACAAGCATAGATGAATATGGATCAAGTAAATGGTAAAATGAGCACAGGGAAGAAAGAAAAGTGAGTGATGGGGCATATATACAAGTGAAAAGCGACAACTAATTCAGATTTAAGGCGTATTCATCGTCCTCTTTAACATTAGTCCTTATAAATGGTAACCTCCAAGTTCATACTTTTCCTGTTTATTTCTGAATCTTGAAGTGATACTTCTAGAATGCTATTAAATTGATTATCTTGGGCTTGTTTGAATCTTGGCTAGTTGGCTTTAGTTGTTCTACCTAGAATCTAAATGAGTGATTATGAAATTATTAATGACATTAGATTTGAGGACTAAGTAATAAATATCAGGACACAAAAAAAAAAAAACATCAATTTAGAATACGAACAAAAATTTTCAATCCACCTAAACATTGGTTATGGGAGAAAGTATATATGGTGAGTTTAGGTGCGTTGGGTACAACGTGTTCACGCATTTCTCAGTAAGGGGCCACAGGGTTCCTCATATAGCACAAGTGTGTTTCAGTCCATCCTCACCCTGTGCTATTGTCGCCACTAACTCAGCACTGAATCACTGATATCATCTATCTCATCCGCACACTGAAGCAGAACTGTGGTAGTTATGGGCAATGAATATCAGGTCAAATCTCTATATTCAAACACTCACCTAGTTGGACCCTTTTTTATGTTCTAAAAGTTAATGATTTGTACTTTACTGTCTGCCTAAAGGGATAGAGTTAATTATTTTACTGCCAATGATTGAAAGCATAGAAAATGGTCAATAACTTACTGCAACAAGAAGACCAATCTCCACTGATGCAAACAAAACGCCAAGGAAAGCACCAATACAGGCAAGAAAGTCTAATTTGTCAACTTTCCAGATATAACGAGCTTCACTTATGTCAATAAGTCCAGGAAGTGCAGAGAGGATGATTGAAGCAAGAATAGCCACAGGAGTGAAGTACAAAAGCCTTGTTAATAATTCCAGTGACACAAACACAGTAATGGCCATCACAATATTTGATATCGTTGATTGACATCCTGCGCTGAAATTTACTGCAGTCCTTGAGAAAGAGCCTGCAAATATTCAGCACAAATCATCAAATATCTAGTAGTGACTTGCTGACATATATTAGAGGTATTATAGATCAATTTGCACTATCTCAGTAAAAAGAAGTTACCAGTTGCCAGATAGCATGAAGTTAGAGATCCCACAATGTTCATGCAGCCCATTGCTAACATTTCCTTGTTCCCATCAAGATGGTATCCTTTGATAGAAGCAAAAGATCGGCCAACGGCTATTGCTTCCTGAATCAAACATCGAGATTGCTATTTAGAAATACAGAACAGTTGCAATTTGGAAGTAATTAAGAAAATAAGTAACATACTGTGAGAGCAATGATGGCAGAAAGTAATCCAATTTTAGCTGCTTGTCCCACATTCCCATCATGGAACCGTAGCTGGTGAACTGAACTAGGATTCAGGCCTCCTTTGACATGCTTTATTATATTGACCCCATGCTTATCAGCTCTTGACAAATATACTATGAAAGTTGATAGAAAAACCGATACAAGAGGAGCTATAGCTGGAAACCAGAAAAGCTTTCTGTTTCTTCTGCCCTGAAATGGTATTTATTATCATAACTTGAAGTGAAACAGAAATAGTACAGTGGTGGATCCTGGAGGATGAAGATTTGATTACTCACTATATATCGAGCAGCCAGAAGGAAAATCAGGAATGAACACCCCAGAACAAAATTGAGAGGGTACCACTGTAAAATAGATAAATAAAGGAGATTGTCAAAACTGTAATCTTAGAACACCTGTATAATTACTGCGGCGTTGTTCCTTTCTCATGTATAGCAACAAAAGGAAACTTTCACGGAAGAAGCTGAAGGAAAATTTTCTTGGTTTTGTTGAATGATCCTTTTTCATTAGCAAGTTTCACTTCTTTACTAGAATAGACTATTCTTCCACAGTAATTTTAACTTGTGAATTAGAAACTATAAAACACTAGTCTGAGACTAATTACTTTCCAAGATCACGGATCTTCTTATTCAAGAACTCACTTTCTCTCCTGAAGTAACTTGCTGATGGAGTGACTTATAAACAGACTCCAAAACAGATACTGCATCAGTTTTGGTGGTGAAGTGATTAATTCCCAGAAATCCTTTTAGTTGCTGAAGACCAATAATGATAGCTGCACCTGCCATGAATCCAACTAAAGCGGCATGTGAAAGGAAATCGACAAGAAAACCCAACCTGCAAATTGTGCATAGTGAGCTATTTGGTTACAAGGAAGGTAATTAGTAAACAACAAAGAGGAAGTTAAGGAAAGCACCTGAAGATTCCAAATGCAGCTTGAAAGATTCCGGCAAAGAAGGTCACCGTGAAGACAAAATTTCTGTAAGCTTCAGGGTTAGCAGCAGGATCTATCACCTTCTGGATTGTGGAGGATAGCAGCAAGGATACAACAGCCACAGGTCCAATTGCAATTTCTCTGGAGCTCCCCATGACAGCATAAATAAGAGGAGGAACGACACTGGTATCTGAATGCAGCGTTAACAGATATGTCAGCTTAAAGCACGATGCATCTGTACAGTGTAAGGAGTCACAAAAATACTTACACAAGCCATATTGTGGATCAAGTTTTGCTAAATTAGCATATCCTATGCTCTGCAAGATTCAAGATTAAAGAGTGAGATGCAGAGCACATGATGGACCAATTTCTGCTGAAATATCTCTTGAAGTAGAAGTAATATTTGCGAATACCTGAGGTATGCTAAGGCTTGCAAGTGTTAAACCAGCTAATAGATCATCTTTAAACTTGGAGGCTTTGTAGTTTCTGAACCAACTAAGAATTGGAAATAAATTATGCAAGAATGAAACAGCACGTGTGTGGAAAATTTCCTTCCTGTTGCGGCGAGGCAATATAGTCTCCTTGATTGAATTAAAAAGCTTAATCCACAGAGCTGGTGGCTTAGGAGAACTTAACAGCCACTGCGACCTCTCAGTTATACCAGTATCCTCAAGGTGAAGGTGGCTCTGCTCTGTCATGCTGGAAGTTTGAGTAGGCAACGAGCCCATGATTGTTTGAAGTGTTTGAGAGAACTTCTATACTTAATCTAAATTCTTGTTACCTAGTGAAATAGCAACCACACAAAAGTAATTCCGACAGGAGTCAATTTATTTGCATGATTGCTTGAAAGGGAGAGCTATGTGTTCATTACAATTTACAACCCTCTGCTGGACAATTGTGGCACCGCTATGATTGGTTCATGTCAATTCATGAGCATAGATCCTCTCATTAAAGTCTTAACGTACCTCCAAAAGAGAGCATCTTTACCCAATTGACCCTTTTAATTTTCCTTTAAGTATCTAATCAAATCCTATTTTTACAGCATTTTTCTCAGAATTATCTTTTAAATATAATGATTAAATGGCTGCAATAAAATAATTAAGCCAGTTAGTATTGTTAACAGTATTACGATGTTTAAATAATTAAGAACTTCACGTGGGTTTGGAATAATCACATTCATTAAGCCGATCGTTATTATTCAGACAAACCTCACTCACACACTTGGATTATAGTTTTTGTCCGAAGAAAAAAAAAGGAAAGAAGCATAGAGCAGAAGCCACAAGACTTCTCAAACTTTTCTTTTTCCAGGAAGAAAGTGTCAGGAGGATGGATAGTTTCTATGCTATCTCATCCCAAGAGATATGCATGTAAAAATAAAAATTATAAACCCTATTATTGGCGTATGCTTCCAACAGAAAATAATGCAGAAGAGATGACCCAACTAACATGTTTCTGTCGGATTTCCATTTTTAACCTTGGGGATAAATTTTACCAGGATGCTGCCCCATGCAGACTGTTAATCTGGGCCGAACGGAAAGTACATAACTTCCACGGTTCCACCCCTTCCATCTTTTTACTTTTCCTTTTTCCTGAGTTGTACCACAAAAATAATAATAATAATAATGCAAATCTTTTTGTTACAAAGTTAGAACCGCTACGATTTACATTACAGTAATGCTGGAAAAACAAGTTTATTTTAATCAGATGACTCAGGTGGTTAAGTAGAGCACACCACTGTAACATCGAACTAGACTTTCACATTCGCAACAGGAAAGGAATCTGGGCTGCAGCAGAAAATCACGTGCTATTTATGTCTGTCGTCACTGCTTGCTTGGTTAGGTTTGAGTTTCTGCTCAATCTTGCGAAAATTGGGAAGACGAACACAACCAGGTATCATATACATTTTTCAGGTTTTTTTTTTTTTTTCTCCCTTTTACTTTTCAATAACTTAATAAACATTTTTACTTTTTGAACCACTTGAACCATGGTGTTGGGTTGAAGGGATTTGGAGTGGAGGGAAGGGGAGGAGAGGAAAAGGAGTCTTAACATTTTATCTTGTTTGTTTCACAACGTAAAAGTGGAGGAGAAGGATTTTTATCTTCAACTTTTTGTCTCTTTTTCTTCATTTCTTCGCCTCAAAATTGAAGGGTTTTGGAAAAAAGAGAAATAATAATAAAATTTAGACAAAAATGTCCTTACATTTTATCTTTCTTTTATTATTTATAAATTTATAATAGTACATTTATAAATTCTTTCTCCCCCCCTCCACTTAAAACAAAATAATAAGAGATTTCTCCTTTTTGAACCAAACACTCTTAAGAGCTAAATGTTCCTCTTATGGACCCTTACGATGTTGCTTTTAAAACCAAGTTTTAGTCCTTGTGATTCATGAATATTGCAGTATAAACTTTTAGAAGTTGATAAGAAGGAAGACCCTTATCTTGGAATTACGAAGAGGAATCAGGTCAGACAAGAAAGATTCCCATTTGAAGGAAATGCCAATGGTATGAAAATAGTCTAAGCTAGCAATAATATGATTGTGACAGCCCAACTTAATAAATTCTAAAATGCCTAAACAGGAGTGTGGAACAGGGAAGTTGAGATGAATTAAGAACAATTAGGTCTCAAAATGTACTTTTCAGTTGCCAAATAAAGAAAAAATATATATATATTGTGGAAGCTAAATGAGATATATCCTACCATATAGCACCATGACCATATATATTCCTGGTGCATGCCCGTTTGAAATATAGTCTTTTCAAACTTCTATTTTTGTTTCTCTGCACTACTCAATTTCTAGCTTTATCATCAAAGAGTTGCATCTGGTAACATTTTAATTGGGGAATACTATAATATTTTAACATATATGCTGCGACTTGGCTGAATTTGTTATCGAATTTGATCTGCTACATCTTGCATTCTTGCTACTCTTTTCCTGTCTTTTTCTTGATCATGTGAAATCTAAGCAAAAAAAAAAAAAAAATGAAAGAGAAAGCAGGTTCTCATTCTGAGCATCGATCCAATATTAATTATGTAAACACATTCATTTCAATGTTTATCGGATAAATCAGTTAAAATTACAATGTTATAAATATAATATTATTGAATTTAAAAAAATGGAAAAAGAAATATCTATTGGGGCCAGTTCTAAAAAAGATAAATGAGAGATTGCTTTCGAGTGGGGGAAATTACTGTGTGGGTGATTGAAGGAAAATAGAGACTATTTATATATTGTCTGTGTTACATCATCGATCTAACTAATCAAGAGAAAGAAACAACAGATGTCAAGCTTTGTTAAGCAATAAACGTAACGTATTTATTAGGAGATGAGGTGTGTTACTGTTAGCGATCAAATCTTTTGGTCTAACACTATTTTGTTGAGTCTTCTAATATTGTCTTGGTTTTATCCTCATCAGCAGTTTTTGTCAACGTATTTTGTCATTTTCTTGTTACCACACTCTTATCTTAACAACCCAATTGTATTAATTCTTCAGTCAATAAATCAGTTGAAATTACAATTGGTGTTTTTGATGTGCTGACAAACTTGGCAAGTATATATTCTCATCGGGGGTGATTTTGATGTTTAAGTGTGATGTACTCCCATACTTGTATTTAATTAGACCTCTTTGGAGAAGATTCTCTTCTGGCTCTTCATAGTTTCTTCCCATTACCTAGTTTCTTGAAAATATTAAAGGGGAATAAACTGCTAAGTACATATTTTTTGATAAGTAATTACTTGTACCTTCTTCTCTTTTTTAACACACACGTGTACAGGGAAGAAGGCATAAGCTAGCATAATCGTTATGATGAGACGATGACGTGCACTTCACATGAAGCGAGTTGTCATACATACAAATCTTCACACTCACTCAAACATGAAAAAGGAGTAGATGAAACACATCAGACCACTCGTTTTTAATTGATTGACTTCACGTGCGTTATTATGTTTGCACTTGTACAAAATTAGCAAGAACGAATTAGAACCCATGAAATTGGTTAAGTGATGGTGTGGTGCGGATATCACACACATATGTATGGCTCATAAGTCTCCCACGGTTACTTAAGTTTGAATATTGTGTTGTGGCTGGGAAAATTGTGACATTTCATAGCCAGTGAAAAGACAAATTATTTAGCACCATACCCTACCATGTGTCAATCGATCTTTTAGGCCAACCCACTTTTCTAAGTGCACGTTCGTCCACTCACATTGATCTCGTCTCATTAATCTCTTCGTAGACTTTGTGTGCCTAACCAGTTTAACATTATTTCATCTCACTCTTCATCCTCCCCTGGTTCTTTTCAGGGCATGCAAGTCACATAAAATCAAGTGGCTTCAGAAAGTCTGATCATTTCCTTGTCACTATTTTCAGTACTGTTCAAAGCTATTCCCATCTTCATCCAGACTATTTATTCTTTAAATTTTGATCAGAAGTCCAAACTTTGAAAAGCGGAGCCATAGAATTGCATATACATTGAATTCAACTATTTTTTTACATGTGAAGTACACTTCAAACTAATAAGTCGGTTTAGTGCATGGGTCAAAATTAAGGTAAAGGTGAAGGAATATTAGCTATTGTCTTGACTCCTTCAATATCCAACAAAAATGGCTATCCATCTACGTTGTTTACATCAGAAAATATCTTTTCTTTTGTGGAAGACAACTTAAAAGTATCATTACTAAGATTTGTTTGCGAGACTTCTAGATAGTTGGGATGGTGGTTTAGTCGTAACTTCAGCTATAATTTCCATTTTGAAGTTAAAGGGGACTAGCTAGCTATATATATATCATAGATGCCTTGCTTTTCAATCAATTGCAGCTTTAGACATGAAAGTAGTAGTTGATTATGTGGACGCAATGTGGGAAAGATTCATAAACAGCAAAAGTGCATGCATTATTCAAGTAGAAAACTCCCTCCGTGCCCCGTATACCCTTTTAGTATTTTCTTGAACCAAAGAAAAGAAAAGACTGACGCATCGGGGATAGTTACCTAGTTTAGTCTAAGCTTGTATAGAGTGAATAACTTCTCTTTTTGCAAAGTTAGGGTTATATTTGGTACTTAACATATCTATTGTCATATCCCAATAGTTTGTATCACATAATTCAACCAACCAATTGTGACAAGTCTTGAAATTTGATTTACTTTGTCGGATAATTAATCTTTAATTTGTACGGTTTTCTTGCTGAATTTTTTGAAGATGAAAAGGGATAACTTAGTGGCTCATAAAGCTTCTGGGAGGAGAATCTGTATGGAAAAAGAAGAGTAATTAAGGACTGAGAGTCAAAACTCAAAAGTGAAGATTGATATACGGTTTATATCTGCAGAAACTTAATTAATGGGGCCCTCAACTCATCATAAAGGATAATCCATCAAAAATGTAACTTGATGTTTCCTCTCTGTTTAGTATCACTTTCAGAACTATAGACAAGGCAAGCGAATATAACAAGTCTAAGAATCAAAAGTTAATTAGAAGAACCTGTGCACAATTCCTTCATATATCCCATTCACTTTTGGCCATTGCTTTTTCAAGTTCTCTACAGCAATGAGATTCCTTTATTGATTTCTTTACTATGAGAAAAAAGATAATCATGTGGCACTCAGTGAACCCTAGAACATAATTAAACTAACTTGAGCATCGCTTAGAGAAAGAGATTAAAGCCTTCTAGTTCTATTTATTGTAAACCTAATTAAATTAAAGGTAGAAATCGATGAAGATGGAACATATCATTTTGCACTGGAATTTTCTGTAAAGAGTTAGAGAATCTATTCAGTCTGATTGCGATATGAGTCAAAAGGAACCAAACAATTATAATAGGACTTACTCATTATCCTCTAAGGAGAAAATTTTCAGGCATACAGCTCCTAGAACTAGAAGACACAAATAAGTGAGTATTCCACTTCTGGAAAATCCACATATAACAAATTTTATCAAAGTGAGCATTTCTTCTTCCTCTATTAAGAGACTAAAGTGCAGCTTCGGCCATTGAGAGGCTCTCTCTGTTGCAGAGCATGGTTGAATTCCACACAAGTTTCAAGAAAAAGCCCAACAATTTAATTGATTTTTATTTCCTCATTTTTATGAGATACCTCAATAAACCACACTAATGACTTATCCAACAATATTTATTATTTCATGTTAATAAAAAAGAAAAATCCCAACATATAGAACCTTGCGTTTTACTAATGTAAATTTTTTTGAGGTAGGTATTTTTTTTTTTTTTTTTGAGACTGCGCAGAGGGTATTGTAACTAACAATCGAAAATTAATCCATTTTAAAAGAGGGAGAGTGCAATTTCTCTAAATAAAAACATTTTTTACACGGTAAATATATTATTTTAGATCTAAACAAAATGTTCTAAGGCTATTAGGTATCTGTAAATGAAAAATCATCAATATAATTTGAATTGAACTCTTTCTTGACGGCTTAACCGGAGATAATTCAAACATATCCGAAATCCCATTTATATCGAAAAGGACCTCTGGGTGCGTAATTGTGAGAATAATTAAATTTTCTCTTGAATTCGATTCTCAGGCATTCCTACTAAATACAAACAAATGTTGATGGCAATGTTTTAGATAAAGAAAACCATGAAAATAGCTAGGTTCATTAATTACACATATTGCATCAATGCTCTATTTATTCCCTATTTATTCGCAAATATCACTCTTTTCTTGTTACCAAGTGAGATGCTCTATCGGATTGTATGGGAATAGAATTTCCAACCCCTTGTTCTTTGATCCTTGTGTGTTTAATGAATTCCCTCTTGCATTATTTAAAAAAAAATAAAAAAATTGGTTATTTTCAAACATATATAATTTCAATTACTATTTCCTTTTCCTGATCTAACACGATCAATTATTGAGTGTTCTTTCTTTGTCTTCATATATTCCTGCGAATTATTGAGTTGGAAGAAGTATAGAAATTGCTTATGCATTGATTTTTATTTTTTTTTATATTTATGTAAATATATTTTGTCAATCTAAACGTGGAGAGGTTTTTCAATAATGAATATAATATAATATGCTTTTTGACATTTAATTAATTATTATTAGGCTGCTTCAAGTCCCCGCCACAATGTCTTTGTCAAGCGTATAGTGTTGATATTTTCACATTACGCACTTTTTAATTAATCATTGACTTTCGAGGCAGAGTTTGAGATGAAATGTAAAGTCAAATATTTCGTCCCATCTTCAAGAGGTCCATGTTCCAACCTCTTTGTAAAAAAAATTAAAATTATCGATTAGATTATGGAGTTGTAAACTGTTTTTGACTTAAACTCATTAAATATTTGAACTTTGAATAGCAGTGTGGGTATGCTACGCATCTCCACCACACGTTGAATCTGGACGTGATGACAAATATATTCACTCTAATCCATCGTCTTCCGCATGTGGGGTCAGCCGTGAAATCAATTTAAAAAAAAAAAAAAACTTGTCCAATGTCTTCTCGTGATGACAGTAGCATTGACCAAGGGCTCCAATAATCCAATGAAAAAAATTAGAGCCAGATTTGGTACAGTGGTATCTATTTCCTGATAAAATATTTACTCGTTTATTTACCTGTGCTGAAATCTTCCTGCCAGATCGCAATCCCTTAAAAAAAAACAAAAAATAATGTTTTTACACATTTTTCAGTACGTAAAAGTTACCAAAAAGATTAATTTCCCCCAAGAATTTTAGTTTTGAAAGCTTCATATCTATCTCAGAAGCGGTATTTTATGTTTTTATTTTATTTTTATTTGATGTTTTTCGACATGCTGGGTCTGGGGTGTTTAATAACGGAGGACCAAACGGAGCAGTGAACTCTATTTCCTATTTTCGTGGGTTCACGGGTATGCGGTAAATATTATATCAACAAAACTTTTTCTCTCTGATCGCGCATTTAGTGACGATGGTAGATTCATCGAACATGGACAGTGATCGTCCATTTTTAGTACTTCAATCACTGCTATTCATTCGAACGTCAACAACCTTTTCAGAAACATGAGAACCATCGATTCTGCAGAATGCACAGCTGAGCTGGTAACTGTCCTGTTTATGGATACTCTCTTTTAATTTTTATATATTTCTGGTAACTGTCCTGTTTATGGATACTCTCTTTTAATTTTTATATATTTCTTTTTTCCTTTCGTTGTCTCTTTTATTTTATTTTGTGCTTTGCTGAATATCATGACAGGGATCGAGCTAAAGGGGATTTGTGCCAAAGAAGGCTTTCCGTGTAAGTGTAATTCAACCCTCCACTATCAGTGGTTTGCATGCGAAGCGTATGGAGGATAGGTGAGTTAAGGCTATTTTTTTGCCTTTATTCTCCTAACTCATGATTGGAATTACACATACTTGGTGGTTTCACAAGGGCAGAAATGAAGAAGTTCAAACCTTTTTTTTGTATTTTTTAAGGGGGTTCTGTCTTGTTTTGAGTGAAACACGAGTTCCTTCTTCTCTGTTTTTATCGTACGCTAAGCAAAAGTATTTTCTTTGGACTTATGGTTATGAAAATGTAATTGTATATTAATTCTTGAATTTTACTGAGGTTAAAATCTTTATTTTGTTTTGAGTCTTTTTCTAATAATGACACGCTTAATAGTGATTGGAAGTTTTATTCCCTTCCAGTCAAATGCTTTATATTCTTCTTTGTCGGCATCCATCTCGAGAGGAATATCAACTGTAGTATAGCGAAATTTGTCTTAGGGGTCATGCATTGCTTGGAAAACCTGGCAATCAATCTCAGTAAAAATCAACTTCTAAGTACTCTAAGTCTTTCTATTTACCAAAGTATTCTCCAAATATGCTGAAAAAAAAAGAAGAAAAAACTTACCCATAAATTTAAGCCGTTGTTGGAAAAGTATTTTCAACCACAGGTTATGATAAGCTGAGGTTTAACTTGTTTCTTTCTCAATAGCTTTATTGATTCCATGGTCTACAAAAGCAGCACAAAATTGCAGGATGTCGTAGATTTTATTAATTTCTACTATTTGTATCCCTGGACTTTGATTCCTACTAGTCAATATCTTGTCCCACAATGTTTCTTCCCAGCCATTGTTATAATATGTATAGTTAGTCCATGGTTACTTCAATTATTGAGTTGATAAATGACCTGTAAGCTATAACCACCTTGTCCTTAGAAATTCCACGATTTTTTGGTCGGGTTTGAAAAGTCTGCTTCAATTGGTCTGGTTTCTAATCTTTGCATGTTAGCGGTACACGTTCACACCTTATTAAGTTTTGAAACTTCCAAAACTTTGACCCGAAGTTCTTTAAGTTATGTAGGATAAGAGCTTCGTAGCGCCTTCCTGCTTAAGAAGGCTTGACAGCTTGAACCAGTGACCATCCAAACCTTATCCGAGCATCCGCGCCCTTTCATTTGGGTTGGTGTAATATCTCTAATTATTGCTTGTAGTTAATGGAATCTATTTTGAGAGCCTATTTTGTTTGCATTAAAACCATATACATCTTCTGGTTTAATGATGCAGTTGCGCTTCATGTTCATTGCTATCTCATAGCAATAAACATTCCAACGTTTCTGATCATTGCTTCTTCTTCATCACAGGTGTAAGTAACTTTTTATGTCTTCAATGAGTCGTTCGGCTGTTGAAGACCTTGAAACTAAAGAAATGGATGCCAAAAGTCTGTCATCTTCACAAAGTCAGTCACGATACGTCCACAAAGTGGGAATTCCTCCACGACAGAACCTCTTCAAGGAATTCAAATCCACTGTAAAAGAAACATTCTTTGCTGATGATCCTCTACGCTCTTTTAAAGATCAGACCAGATCTCGGAAGTTTATCCTTGGCATTCAGGCCATTTTCCCCGTACTTGATTGGGCAAGAGGCTACAATCTCACCAAATTTAGAGGGGATCTTATAGCTGGTCTTACTATTGCCAGTCTTTGCATCCCTCAGGTATGTTAATTGATTATCTGAGATAGGAAGTGGAAATTTATAATATCTTCCCATTAACAAAGTTTAGTAACACATGGCTTCAAATACAGGATATTGGATATTCAAAGCTTGCCAATTTGCCTCCTCAATATGGATTATGTAAGACTTGTTTAACTCATTAACAGGTCAAGTTCCCTACGCGTTTTATTTGGATATAGTAGCACTGAGGTTTTGTTGTTTTTTGTTCTAAACTTTTACAGACTCCAGCTTCGTTCCACCACTGATTTATGCTGCCATGGGTAGTTCTCGTGATATTGCAATAGGACCAGTGGCTGTTGTTTCTCTCTTGTTAGGAACCTTACTTCAGAATGAGATTGATCCTCATACACATCCAACAGAATATCTACGACTAGCTTTCACAGCCACTTTTTTTGCTGGGATTACCCAAGCAACTCTTGGGGTCTTCAGGTAATCATATTTGAAACCTTGACTACATAACTACAAAAGGGAATTTTCATACAAATCTTCCTTTTACTACAGTTTATGGCTCGTATATGTTTTTTGCTTGATGCTATAAAGGTTTCTAGTTCTGAATACTGTGCTGGTGGGTTTGTGCTTGTAATCAGGTTGGGTTTCTTGATTGACTTTCTATCTCATGCTGCTATTGTTGGATTTATGGGGGGAGCTGCTATCACAATTGCACTCCAACAGCTTAAGGGATTCCTTGGCATTAAAAAGTTCACAAAGAAAACTGATATTGTCTCTGTGATGCATTCAGTATTCTCATCAGCCCATCATGGAGTATGCTCTCTCTATCTCTCCTTGTTCCTTGCTGCACAAATACACACACAAGTGCTCTAATCTGAAAATGGTCCTAATTGAAATTGGTCTTGTATATATGCAAATACTAAATTGTACTTAATATCTTGCAGTGGAACTGGCAGACTATAGTCATTGGAGCAAGCTTTTTAGGGTTTCTTCTATTTGCTAAATTTATTGTAAGATTTCCTAATTCTATTTACTTGACGGCTTAGTTCTAATTAGATCATTAAGATCTTGAATTATTTTCTCATTAATTATCACATTATGGGGAGCAGGGAAAGAAGAATAGGAAATTCTTCTGGGTTCCAGCTATTGCCCCGTTGATATCAGTAGTGCTGTCAACATTTTTCGTGTACATAACCCGTGCAGACAAGCGAGGTGTTGAAATTGTAAGCATATATTTCTCCTTTCTAATCCTAAGTATTTTAGATAGATTATGATCAGAGCTATAAAATTCAGGACTATGGTAGGTATGAAATAATACTAATTGCAGTGGAAGTAATACTATTTATCCACTGAAATGTGAAGGTAAGGCACATAGAGAAAGGGATTAATCCTTCATCTGTTAAAGAGATATATTTTACCGGTGATCTTCTTGGCAAAGGTTTCAGAATTGGCATCGTGGCTGGCATGATAGCTTTAACAGTGAGTGAATCTTGACTTCTTATGAAGAGCATCTCATCATCTACTTGTGCCTATAGTTCTTAGTCATTGTTCGTTGTTTATTCAGGAAGCCATAGCAATTGGAAGAA
Source organism: Bauhinia variegata (assembly GCA_022379115.2). Lineage (NCBI taxonomy): Eukaryota > Viridiplantae > Streptophyta > Magnoliopsida > Fabales > Fabaceae > Bauhinia > Bauhinia variegata. The sequence continues at coordinate 16,808,278 of CM039437.1, forward strand.
CATTTGCTTCCATGAAGGACTATCAACTAGATGGAAACAGAGAAATGGTGGCACTAGGAGCTATGAATGTCGTTGGTTCCATGACTTCATGTTATGTGGCAACGGGTATGGTTAAAATTAGAAAAGATTTAGTTACTCTGAATCTTAACTCATTTAGAAGTTTCAATCAATTTTTGTTAGCCTCTTGTCTCTCTTCTTGCTATCTTCAGGTTCTTTCTCTCGGTCAGCAGTAAATTTCATGGCTGGCTGCCAAACTGCGGTCTCTAATGTTGTGATGTCCTGTGTTGTGTTCTTAACCCTGGAATTCATCACACCTCTCTTTAAGTACACTCCGAATGCAATTCTTTCTGCCATCATCATAGCTGCTGTCATCAACCTTATTGACTATCAGGCAGCTATATTGATTTGGAAGATTGATAAATTTGACTTTGTTGCTTGCATGGGAGCCTTCCTTGGTGTTGTCTTTTCCTCAGTTGAGATAGGCCTTTTAATTGCTGTAAGCATCAAACCTTTGTCTTATGTTCTAAAATGTTAAATTGATCGTGACTGCTCTTACTGACTTGGTTATTAATGTTACATATTTTGCCAGGTTTCTATATCCTTTGCTAAAATTCTATTACAAGTCACAAGGCCACGAACAGCTATTCTAGGAAATATCCCAAGTTCAACTGTTTATAGAAACATCCAACAATACCCAGAAGCTACAAAGGTGCCTGGTGTCCTGATTGTAAGAGTTGATTCAGCAATATATTTTTCCAATTCCAGTTATGTCAAAGAAAGGTAAAATGTGTTTACGCAAATTTTCTCTTCAGCTATAAGTTTATTTTTCTGACACTAAAGATAAAAAAACTGCTTGCAGGATATTAAGATGGCTGATGGATGAGGAAGAACAAGTGAAAGAAAACTACCAAACTAAAATCCAGTTTTTGATAGTTGAGATGTCACGTAAGTGTTGATTGTACCCTTTTTTTTTTCTTTTTAATCTTACACATGCCTGATTGCTTTGAAAGTTTGAAACTCACTGGTGTCCTATTTGCAGCCGTTACCGACATTGATACCAGTGGTATCCATGCCTTTGAAGAGTTATACAGAACTCTTCAGAAGAGAGAAGTTCAGGTAAACTAGCTATACTAAAACTTTATGCATGATTTGTTAGAAAACATTATACGAAACTATTAATATTATATGACTAGCTCACTTACCAAAGGAGTCGGCTTCTCTTCACAGCTTGTTCTGGCAAATCCTGGTCCAGTAGTGATTGACAAGCTTCATACATCTAGTTTTGCAACGTTGATCGGAGAGGACAATATCTTCCTCACGGTAGCAGATGCTATTGCATACTGTTCTCCAAAACTGGCTCGGGAACCCTGAAAGTTGTAAAACAAAAATGTGATTTTTCCCGGTGGTGAGGAAGCTGAGATGAATGAACAAAGAGTGGAAGTGAGCAGAGAGAGAGGCCTAAAGGTTCAGCTAACCATAGTCGATGATGATGATGATGGGGCACCACTTTAAAGCAAAGTTTGCTTAAAGTAACACTGTCTGGGATCCTTATCCTATCCTATGAAGGGCAATAAGAGAGCAAAGAGGGTGCGCCTACTGTGCACCCATAGGCTTTGACGTCTTCTTTTTTTTTTTATATATATTTTTTATTGGAATGTCTAACCAATCTCTATAGCTCACTCACTTCCTGTAGAAATTTTTGTTTGTAAAGCTGAAGCTTTAGTATGGAAAAAAAAAAAATGGCGTCTTTTTTCACAATGTGCTAATATTACAACTCTATCTCTATCTCTGCATTCTTAAGTAATTTTTGTTGTATTCCTCCATCGTTAAATGCAATGTATGACTTAACAAGTGCAATCTGTCTTAATCTGTCGCCCCCTAGACCAAAAAAAAAAAAAAAAATCTTTTTTATTTTATCTGGGGTTTGCTTTGAGCTTTGAATAATGATAGCAGGTGAGTTGGTTGTTATTTTGGCTTTCTGTGAAGTATGAACAGAGTCGCAAAACAAGCCAGATTCATCGAAGCAGATTCTGTCAGTCGTGTTAAATTAAAGTATCCCACGGTCAGATTGGAATAATTAATGAAATATTTAACAATTACAAGGTTCTTTTCTTTATGTTTTTGAATATCTAGATCCCTGAGGTTATGGGGGAAACTCAAATCGTTTATAGTAATGGTATATACACAAATTTTATTATACTTGGTGGATGATCCTATCAACTGTATCCAAGCTAATTTAATATTTCATCTACTTCATTGAAAATTTTCTAAGGTTGCTTTTTGTCCAAAAGCATGTTATGTGGAGTAGTTATTTTGGTGACGTAAACGATACACAATTGAGATTTTGGGCTAAAACCCAAGAGGAATCTAATGGCCCAACTAGCGTAGACTCAGCCCAGCCCAACAAGTATTGGTATCCATTGAGTGAATGATGATAGATTATCCGACACAGGTCCGAGGCCGCTGGCTACTGCTCACTGCTCATATTCACTTCCATTCCCATCGCCAGTGCTGACTCGTAATCAAATGGCGTATTTGCCTGGTCTCCGCCATCTCATCCATCACATAAACATATACTGGTTGGTACCACCACGACGCCCGGCCATAACTCTATCCTTATCCCATCTGCCGAAGCATTGCCCTCGGTTCCACTCTCTACTTTCCTCCACTCCCAAAAATTCAACCTTCAAAACTCCTTTTCCCCGTGCCATCTCCAAAGGTCAGAACTCAAAAATCAAAAATTTTCTGAATCCCATATTGATATAATGCATTTTGGGCGCTTCCAATTTCTTATTCTACTCTTGTATGTTCAGAGAATCACACGCTGCTTCTCAAGGAAGATGAGCGCTTGCCGAAGTCGGTTTTGCCTGCTCAGAACACGAGCACAATTGCGGCCATTGTCACATCCTTAGGGGGTCCACCTGGTGCCGTCGGCATCGTTCGGCTGTCCGGTCCCTCTTCGGTGGCTATTGCCGCTCGTGTATTTCGACCTTCGAAGAAAGGGAACAAGAGTTTTGTTTCTTCTACGTGGCAGCCCACCTGCCATGTTGTCGAGTATGGTGTCGCGTTGGATTCGAATGGGAATGTCATAGACGAGGTATATCTTTGATTGACATGTTAGGCTTTAATCAATATGGACGCTGTCAATACAAGGAACTTGTGTTTCTCTTCTGCTTTCAGGTATTAGTGGTACCTATGTTGGCCCCAAGGTCGTACACTTGTGAAGATGTGATTGAGCTTCAATGTCATGGAAGTGAAGTATGTTTACGTCGTGTGTTGACAGCTTGTTTGGAAGCTGGAGCCAGACTTGCTGAACCAGGTTATTTTCTCGTTTTATCCCAAACCAGAAACCGACGGGGGTGTACCTATATTCTGACCACTCCATAGTAAATGGGGGAAAAAGGGGAAATTAAAGAAAAATGCTGGAATTTGATCATGTGCTGATCATTTATGACCAGTTGCGTGATACATTGGTCATTTCTTTCAGGTGAATTTACTCTTCGCGCTTTTCTGAATGGCCGCTTAGATCTCTCCCAAGCTGAAAATGTTGGAAGACTTATAACAGCCAAATCTGTGGCTGCTGCTGATGCAGCTCTGGCGGGAATTCAGGCATGTCTATGTTAGACTCAACTTTTTATTTTCTTAATTTACAATGAATTATTTATGTGCTCGTGCATTATGTAAGCTGTATTGGTAGCACTTAGGGGCGTTTTATTTTATTTTTTAAAAAAAAAAACAGTAAAATAAGCTTCTGAAAAACCATTATGCCTTGGACAGGGTGGTTTCTCTTCTCTTGTGAGATCTCTTAGAATGCAGTGCATTGAGTTGCTTACAGAGATTGAAGCTCGTTTAGATTTTGATGATGAGATGCCACCACTAGATTTGAATCTGATTATGGATAAAATACATATCATGTCCCGTGATGTTGAAAAAGCATTGGAGACGGCAAATTATGACAAGCTTCTGCAATCTGGACTACAGGCATGTTCTGGAAGACTGCTTTTTAACAATTTCTTGCTTCCATGTGTAAAGAAAAAAATGAGCTTTTACTCCCCTCCTACATCTAAACACTTACGCAGATTATATGTTTTGTCTATTGTGACTCAGACATTTTAGGTTTTGGATACACTGATTAAGAGTCATGTTCAGATAACTGAGACCAGTTTTTTTTTTTAATTGAAACACATAAATAAAAGAAATGTATGTACGTATTTAGAATACCTCATGACTATATCACACTGTCGGAGGAACATGATATTGTTCTTTTACGTAAAAGAGTAAGAATTTATACGAATTTCATTATGTCCGTCTCTGGCTTTCTAATTATTGATGTTGTTAAATTCTTGTAGATAGCAATTGTTGGCCGTCCAAATGTTGGGAAGTCAAGCCTTCTTAATGCATGGAGCAAAGTATGTCACAGTCGTTTTACCTTTCAGCGATTTCATTTTACTTTTTATTCTTTTGAAGAATTTGTGTGTAGATATTAACTTTGGTATTAGGAGATGAAGTCATTGAGCCCTATTTCTTTCTGATAAGCGCTTTGACATTTTACTTTGTTAGTAATTGTCAGTATTTGCAAGAAGAAATAGATAAAGATTAAACAGAGAAGATGATTTATTAGTTTAAATGGTGACAAGAAGCTTGATGTACTTCAAAGCACATAATTAATGTAAATGGGAATGATAATTTATTGAGCATGGTGCTTTTGTAGCATGCAGAGTGAGAGAGCTATTGTTACTGAAATTGCTGGAACCACTCGTGACGTGATTGAAGCAAGTGTTAGCGTCCATGGTATACCTATAACCCTTCTTGATACTGCAGGCATCAGGGATACTGATGACATTGTAGAAAAGATTGGTAAGGCTTTCTTTTTCCTCCTGCTGAATCACTTATATATAAAATTTTTGTTCCATTATACTTGTCCATAGGGCCTTAGTCCTTGAGGTGTCTCATCAAATTTGATGTCGTGGCATCTAGAGTTGGCTCATCAATTTTTAGATGTATCTTTTCAAATTTGTCAGTGTTTTGTTACACGCTTTTTTCTCGTTGCTCAGTAAGTCATGAAATTCATACTTTTATTCTCAACAGGTGTGGAGAGATCTGAAGCAGTTGCTATGGGTGCTGATTTAATTATCATGACTGTCAGTGCTGTCGAGGGGTGGACAACTGAAGATGCTAAACTTCTAGAAAGGATTCAATCTATTAAGGTTTTACAACACAATCCTTGCCCTTTATCATTTTCTATCTCTCTTTATATTTTTTGTAAGACACAAACGTTTCTTTATTTTGGTAATACAAGTGTTAGCATCAGTGGGATATTCTATCATGGCATTGAACAGATCAATGATGCAAATTAAATCCTTCTGTAACAACAGAGATCAATGGGACCCTCGACACCCGCAATCCTTGTGATCAACAAGATAGACGCTGCTTCTTGTGCTGAGACTGATTGGGTCAAAGGATGTGACAACTTTTTCAGTAAATATGTGTTTACGTGTGCCATCACGGGTCAAGGATTACAAGAATTGGAGAAGGCAGTATCAGAGATGGTGGGTCTTGACAGGATTCCTACTGGGGGACGCAGATGGACTGTAAACCAGGTAAGCTTTGTCTTTCTCCCTCGCTCTGTCTTATCCTCAAAATTTTGATCCATCTTAGGACAAGGCTTCATTAGATTCTAAGGCTACTGGGATCGTGAATCTTTACTGGGTACTTATTCTTGTCTCTGGCTTCCATTAGTTCTTTAAACAAAATCAGAGTAGAGGTCAAGCGTAAGTGTATAACTTTTGTCCATTAAATGGTAAGCACCCAAAAAAACAAAAGCCACGTTTCCTTGTCTATTGTGATTTTGTGATTTGTTGATGTTTCAGAGACAATGCGAACAACTTGTTCGGACAAAAGAAGCTTTTGTAAGGTTAAAACAATCAATAGAGGAGGAACTTCCGCTGGATTTTTGGACAATTGATTTGAGGGATGCCGCTTTGGCCCTTGGACAGATAAGTGGAGAAGATATATCAGAAGAGGTTTTGTCCAATATCTTTGGCAAGTTCTGCATTGGTAAGTAGAAGTCTCCAATGTAATCGGGTTCGAAAGAAAAGATTGGTGATACCAAGTAGATTTTTACTCCTCTTCAATTGTGTACATCATGCTAACTTCCGGTGCTCATTTTTTGACTGTTATTGCTCCGTAAGAACGTATCGAGACTGTATAACCACATTGTAGCTTGCGAGCGAGTTTTTTACACCATTAACACAGAATCTGTAAGTGATAAAAGATAGTGCACTGTTTAATTCAAGTAAGTATCTCGCATGTTCTTTGATCCTACAATGACCGAGTAAAGGTCAGGATGGCAAGGTTTTGCAAAAACGAAAAGAAAAAACAAATGGAAATTGCAAAATTGAAGTTGAAAAAGACTCTCACCGTTGCCCCATAGCTCCTTGCAAAATTTATAAATTTTTGTTTCTCATGAAGCCCACTTAAATATATATAGAAAATTCTCATATGCTCCAAGAGATTGTCTCCTTTGTGGGATGTGCAAAAAGAAATCCCCAAGGGCCAGTGCCACTGGCTTTTGGACGGCTAGGCTATGGATAATAAGACAATAGAAAATTCTGATGCTGAAGACTCACGGCTATTATAATACGAAAATATTAGATGAAGAAATATTGCTATAAGATGGTTGTATGAATCATTTTGAGTATTGGCGGAGTTGCACATTTCTCATCCGCGTTCACTTCCAGTATGTGCTTCAAAATCGGAAGAGAACTTAACAGAGAAGAATTAAAGGAGAAAGAGAAAAAGAAGAAAGCAAAGCTAAAGGAGGAGAGAAAGGAAGAGAAGAGGAAGGCCGAAGAAAAAGAGAGGAAGGAAGAGGAGAAGAGAAAGACAAAAGAACGAAAAGAGAAAGAGGAGATGAAAAGGAAACAAGAAAAGGATAAGAAAAAACGCCTAGAGTTGAAAAGAAAAAGAAAACAGGTAATGAAAAACTGACTCAATTAATACTTCCTTTTCAATTAGTTGCATTGAAATCATACTTCCAATGATGAATGTTGCTATATTTTCTCACTGAGATTAGATGTTATTTGTGCCTCAAATCATGAACTTTGTTTGTAGTCAGTCTACCTATAAAAGAATACGGATACTTCACTTGTTCTTCTGGATCAATACACAAGTTTTATTGGGTTTAGTGTTCATTTACGTTTCTCGCTTTCGTCTTCCAAGTACTAACTGAATCTATTTCACTTCATTCATTCCTTGAAATTCTTCAGATTGATTAAAGTATGACCAATATAGTCGTAACCTTCGCGGCTTCGTCATCATCACTTAAATTAGTTCTCTAAAGAATAGACTGCTAATGACTCAGCTTAGAACAAAAAAAGGAAAACATTAGATTAAGTGCTAAAATAAATTCATAACTATGAAAGTTAGGAGAAAGTCTAGCAAGATAATCTTGATTTTATTTTATTTTATTTTTTCTAATTGATTTTTCTTGTTTGTTGTTTTCATTAAACTGGGTTATCTATCTGTTATGTTATTTAACATTTATTTATTGAATTAACAAAATATATTTCACATGTTTTATCAAAACAAATATGGTTTCCGTTGCGCCAAAAGCAGCGTATACGAAAATAAATCCTCCTCGATATTCCTTATTTTCCTTACCATGTGAATGGAACGAGCAAATTGGGTGCGTGGAAAATAACCTCTTATGCCCAAAAATTTTCGAATCAAATGTTACAATTTATTCAGAATGATCAGCCAGCAAATAAACAAAGGGAACCTGCTAATGCTGGTTGTGATCCTCTAACTGCAGAAATGCATGTAATATATCTATCTACACTAACATGATTTACACTAAGAGAAGCAAGGATTCTCTGATATCATCCACCTTTGCCCAATTAAAGGTGAGAGATTTCACTAGAGGAACTGCTCCAACGCTCGGTTGAAGAAATGTAATGGTATATATATGGCACGAACACGTAGCCACGAAGGGAACAGGAAAACCACGACAAGAAAGAGGACTTGGAAAGCAGCAACCTTCTAGCCAAGCACCTTGCGCAGTTCATCAGTTAATTTCACACGGCTTGATGGCTCCAACTGCGTGAGATTCAAACGGTTAGATCAAGGTTGCTAGAGATAAAGCCAAGAAGAAATAAGAAAAGACCGCAAAAAATTAAAAAAGGCTGTCAAGTTTTTACCTTGCTTAAAAGGGCAGCAAGACCTTGAGGTAAAGCTTGCAAATCTGAAACTGAGTCACCAATATTAGTCAATTGAAGCAATACCTTCTGGACACGCAATTCTTTAAGTTTATCCTCGTAGTACTTAGGATCATCCTTCCATTTGAAGAAAGCCTCGTCATCTAACCAAGCATCTTCTCTACCTTCGGCAATATCAGAATTCAAATACCAGTTTTTGATCAAGTCCGCTGCAGCTATATGTGACAAATGGTCACCAGCAGCATCTTTCACACTGTTGATCATTGACTGCTCACCAATTCTCCTGCGCAGTCTCTTATAGAAGAAGGAACGGGAGTTACCCCAGTCCAAAACTTCTCTTACTACACCCTTTGCTGCCATTCTGAGGGAAGTATCATGCAACTCAGCAAACCTAGTAGCTATCTGGGTGTACAGCGGCAGAAGTTGTTTCTCACGAGACTTGATCTGCTGCTGTAGGGATTCAATGGTCTCATGGATCCTATTATTCTTGGCCTCCTGAAGTTTTTCCTTGAGATTTATCAATTTTTGATCAAGTCTACCCATGGTCTCCAACAATTCTTTTGTCCTAAATTTGATCTCGATCATCCCTTCTGGCTCAAGGACATTGCCTTTAGCTGTTCGTTCAGCATACATTTCAATGTGGTCTGAGTTGATTCTACTGTCTACAACAACCCACGCCCCACCTCGGAGTTCACCCATCATTGGGATATATACAAATATTGGCTGCTTGTATGTTCTAAGGTTCTCTACAATGGTTGATCCAGCCTGAAGGATTCCTTCAAAAAGGTCCCTCTGCCCACCTGAAAAGCCTCTCCAATTTGCAAGAATGAAAAGTGGGAGCTCCTCTTTGTTGAAATCCAATATTGACTGGGCTGTCTTAGTTGCAGAATCAGGAAACCAAACTTGCCCAGCCTGAGGAACAACCCTCTCATGAGAATCAAGCTGGCCTGGGTCCGCAGGTATTACTTGCATCACCGTTTGTGTTTCAACAGCAATAATTCCCACAGGGATTCCTCCAAGCTTTGCCCTTCCTGTAACAACTGTTCTTGCCCATCCATCTAGCGTCTCAACAAAGCTGTCCTTGTCGAAAATACCCCCCAGCCATCTTCCACTACCATCCAGAGCACCGGAAATAGCAGCACGAGGATCGCATGAGTTCTCAGGGAAATACTCCACAGGCCTTTCTGGAGGATCAAGGGACCGTAGAATGGGAAGTGCACCACCTACATGAGAAGGGATATAACTAAGCCACTTCAAAATAGCAGAAACACCTTCAAGGTCATCGGAAACTGTAAGATGAACAACTCCATTAGTTGCCATGATTTTAGGTCCACCAAGTTGCATGTGAGAGCTGTAAACCTCCCGACCAAGAAGTTTATTTAATGCAGAAAAACCAGTAAGAATTATGGGCTGATCAAGTTTTTGTATACATCTCATCCCTAGCCTGGCAAGATAAGCACCTATTCCAACAGTCCTGCCAGTCACATATGTCAATGTGAAAGTTTCCTTGTATGCCCTTGAATAGGCACCAGCAATGGCTCCACTGCCACTCAAGTTTTCAACCCCCAAGCCGTCCTCTTTCCCAACAATAGTATCAATGACCCATCTGGTTTCTCCACTTTCCAGCTTCAACTCGTGTGCTATAACTGATGACCCAATCCGAGCATAATCCTCAGGAGTTAAATACACATACTGGAAACCATTCTCAGGGTTAGATTCATCAGACCACCCAACTCTGAAACAGGCTTTGACTTCCTCAGCAACACCTAGACGGGCACCAGAATTTGCTGCCAGATAAATCAAAGGTAGTTTCTTCAGAATAGCAAGATCAGTAACTGCACGATAGAATGCGTCCTCTCTAGGGCCAAAAGAACCAGCCTTGAAGGTTACATCGTTTGCTACAACCAATATGGTCCTTCCAGATGGAAATTCAGGGGTTTGCATTTCCATAAACCAGGCTACCATGCCAACATCATTAAGTCCAGGTGCACGCTCCACGGGAACAAGAGGAGTACCCCATCTTTCTTCTTTGTCAGCAAATTTAATCTCTGTTACTTTTAGAAGAACTTTATCCTTGGTCTTTCGGAATCCTGGGTATTGGGTCGCCCATGACTGTTCCAAGGCCTTTTCAAATGCCTACAAGCAGCATAATTGCTCAGGAAATATATTTTGTGTTGTCTTTATCACTTCATCATAAACATGATGGGGCACAAACATGCACATACCCATACATATAGAGGAGATAAACCAAATTTCAGCTAATTTAATAAAATAGAACATACCAGTGGAAAATCATAGCAGTAAGTGGTGTTGTTCTTCCTTGCTGAAAGACGTTTTCGGTCAATAACTCCCAAAGGTTGATAGTGTGCATTCACTGGTAAACCTAGCTGAGGACCGTTTGCAGTGATTGAACCATATATCACTTTACGACTGCTAGAATCCTCCATTTCTCTGTATATCTGAATATATAATGATTAACAACCAAGTTATGATTTATGAACTACCTTGTCAATAACCCTTCTAATACAGAAACCACATATAGCTTACACGGAGTTTATAGTTGAATATATGACTATAATTGCTCGTACAATTTTATTTTATTTTATTTTATTTTTGATAGAAAAGAAATATAACTAAAGAGAAAGGAAAAAAAGTACAAGAGAGGGCAACACCTAATCTACTTTTCAGAAGAAACTTTAACTAGCTGTAACTGTAAAACTCTTGGAACTTTAAAATGAACACTTACATGTACAGTGCATGTATGGCCAGTCACATTTGTAACAACAAATCTCCAAGCACCATCTGCCAGTCCAGAGGATGCCATCCAAAGCTTGACTTCCCACTCAACAACACCTAATCTATGCATTCTCACACCAACAGATGAATGGATTTCATGCGCCATTTCTTCCAAGATTGCCTCAACTGCTGTTACTTCTTGACCAGCATCTATGTTGACTCTCCTGGAATAACATACCAAATGTAAGACAGATAAGAGGTTCAATATCATTAATAAAAGCAATATGCATGGAGAATTATATAGGCATAATTACTTGGTGTAAGGCACAAGATCATCTATTCGTTGTTCCCGTATGATATAGAGGTACATATGAGAATGTTCAGATCTGACAGTGGCATTGTGTGCATTCAGTTCCAACTCCTCCATTGCAGCCATCAAGGACCTAAAAATGCTCCTTGAAGTAAAAGACATATCCAATTGCGTACGAGATGTTTCAACATCCAGCCTTTGATAAGATGAGAATCCTTCATTTGTGGTTGGTTGTCTTACAAGTGTTCGAAGAAACATTCTCTGAATTGATGGTGGCTTGGGATCTACAACTGTGTACAAGTGCCACTGACGATCTCGGGATGGAGTATACCGTATATTCTCATAGCCTTTAAGTTTGTCCTGTATCCAGACAAATTTTCATGAGTTTAGAATCAAGCAAACAAAGGAAATTTCCCCTCCGTCCACTCTTATGAAAGTAAAACAGGAGACTTAGAACCATGAGATAACTGACCAATTCAAGATAAATTGATAGGGGAGGTTCCAGATGACGCAAGAGAGGCTCCTCCTCATAATAGTGCTTTTCTGCTGACCAGTGAAAGGAGTGCCTCATAGGAGCTCGCCCTTCATCCCTCTGTATAATACAGCTAATTACTCCAACACCTGCAGTATGAATGGTTGAACCTACTTCCTGGTCTTTCAGTATTTTGGCTAACTTATTAATCCTTTCCTGAGCCTGATCCTCATCACCACTGCAAAGCACCAAAAACAACGCCGGTCAAGAAGCCATTAGAGGTTCTGATTACTATATTTACAGAAACAGAGTAAGTCCAGTTCCTGTTTAGTATTGTCAAATACTGACCAAAATCAAACCAAGTCAACACAAAAATAAATACTACTACTGGTCTATAATTTAGGAATAAACTGAATGCTATATTTCAACTGATGTTACAAGAATTCCTGAGGAAGACTTCCTATTAATCAGAAACTAAAATAAAGGTAAGGTCTAAAAGCAACAGTACCTGTCTTGCAGTAAACTCATCTGATTGTTGATGCCCACCAATGCAATGTGCATCATATTACCATGGTTAGCTGGCTCCATAGGACCATTTTGAAGTGCTTCGTTAAGGTTATGAGTTGCTTCCCTTAAAGCAGCACTGATAATTGCAGGCAAAAATTGAAGAGATTTAATTATAACCATCACTCCCCATTTCCTCTCACTATGTTTCTCCATTAGAGTTTTATCAGACTCAGTTCCATTCTTCTTCTCAACGTACTCTTCCAAGAACTCCCACGTAGCAATAAGACCAGATCTGTGCCACTGCATCCTGACACTCCCTCTAACAAGATATGGCTGTTGATTTGATAGATACCAAGAGTCAGAAAAGCAAATTATCACCCCGATTGTCAACAAAAAGAAAAAGCATCTACTGATAGCGGTAGAACCAGTATACCTGGTAAAGCCTGCGGACGTACGTCTCCACAACTCGCCTTTGAAGGGTGTGATCACTGTGATCAAACAAACCTACAAGGGCATCTTCAACTGCCAAAGGAGCACTGACAAGGTCTTCCATTCGGTCATTAATAGCACTCTTCCTCTTGGGAGTATCAATATTTTCACCATCCTCAGTGAACATCTCTAGCTCAGAAAGACTTCTAGCAATGCTGGAACGAAGTTCGCTCAATTTAGTTTGTTCCAGTAGTTGACTCGCTTTAAGTGCCAACTGCATCAAGATGATGGAATGCCAAGATTTTACTCAAAATGCTCTAAAAAAATCACTCAATAAAATAAATTAAGATCATATTCAGCAAGCCAACATAGCAAGTAGATAAACTGAAAGGATATATATATTCATAATCTGCTTCCATTAACAGACATATAAATGAGACCTAAAAATATAGATGGGAAACTAAGGACTCCGTATCAAACATATTTTCAGCTTGACTAGAATATCTTAATGCACCTACCTCAGAATAATTTGTATGATTGAGTACAGAGAAACGGATCAATTGATCTCTGTAGGCAGCAGGGTTTGGATACACCAGTTGTTCCATTAGCCGCAATATCAGCTTATTTTTACTCCTGACACCCTGGAACCCAAGAAATGATATTAATGTAACTGCAGAATAATGTTAAGAATATATCAAGCAAGCAAAATATTCAAGCCATCACAGCCTGTTGTAAAAATTCATACCTGATGAGAGAGCACTATGTCTACAACCTTCAATAAATCTTTCTTATACTGAAGTCGGAGCCGTTCAATTACATCAGCCTGGACAATTGAGGAGAAAAGAAAAAAACTATGATTATTTTGAAAAATTAAATAATAAAGGAAAATATTAGAAGAGTAACTTAATGAGTTCCTAATCTAGTTTTTGTAATATGATAACCCACTGTAAGTATATTGCATTAACAAGGAAAATGAACAGTCCTGAATTATGATAACTACTTTTGTTTATAGAACTTCAAGACAAAACAAGAGGAAGTTTCAAGTCAGATAAAGAAAGGATTAAAGACAAGCAATCAGAACTTTTTTTAAAAAAAATGCTTGGAGAAGTATTAAAGCAAAAAACCCCTAATCACTGATTTACCCATGAAGACTAGTCTGGTTGGGAGAAGACCTAAACGGAGGGAATGAGCATAGGCAGGAATAACCGACAATTACGTATCTTGGCACAAGAAGCCTCAGTCAAAATTATATCTGCTTAAATTAAACAATATCAGCAGTAGTGGTCCAATAATCAAACTGACCTGAATGTTATCACTAAAAAGTTCCTCAACAGAAAGATATTCTTCAAAAAGGGATTGAACAATTCCACGGGCATGGCTTTCTCTTCCACCCTCGTAAGACTTCACCAGACTCATAAGAGGCTCAACAAGCCTTTCCTGGGCTCCTTTTTCTTTGTCAGGACAGCAGGAAAGATGAGCCTGCAGTGTAAACAAACCCCATGAGTGTATTGTTATTAAAGGTTGAACAAGAAGAATCAGAAATTCAGAAACAGGAACTCACTTCAAGGATTCCCTTCAATAATTTGGCAGGAAAATCAACATTTTGGGAGCTTGAAGTCCTCTCAAATTCCTTATATTTTGATTCCAACTGGAAATTCACAAAGTTCAAAGCCAGCTTAGGACACACTGTTCAGATGTTAAACCAAAAGGGAAAGCCTAGAGTGTCCCTTACCTCATTTTTAAGATCTTTGGGAAGACGGGTTGCCAGAACTGACAAGCACTCTTGCCATTGAAGGAAAGGCAGTTCAGGACTATCAAGGCAATTGAGCAGATTTTGCATAACCTGACGTAGTCAAACTCATTAATATGATAAGTATATAGAAAATGATCCATGAGATATGAATTATAATGAGATAAAAACATACATTTTTTGTTAGAATTCAGGTGAAAAAAAAGACTTACATCATCGATATTATGCTCATAGCCAGCCAAGATCATTCTAGCAGCATTTAAACTTGCAGCGCATTTCTGATGAACTTTACCAGCAATTGCGGTAGGAGGACCAAGAACTGGGAAGCTCCCATGGAAAGGTTCTGCTTTTCTTACTGCTGATGGGTCATCTAGATCAAGCCTTGCAATAAGTTCACCAGCCTACATATGAAACGCCTTCATGAACATTAAATGAAATTAATGGGAAAAAATACTAAAATTAGAACATGTATTATTTCCAAGTGGAAAACTACGTACCTGCATTGCTTGACCTTCAGACATCTTGAAATGAATAAACCCCGAAGCAGGCGAAAGAAGTGGCATACACATCTTCATGACCTCAACTTCTGCATATGGAGTGTCAGCATCAATATGACTATCATCCATAACCAAATATCTCAGAAGCTTGCATGGTGTCTCTGCAACTAACTTTGATGGATCATGGTCATTCTGCAAATAAAGTGTTTTAGAAACTTGCCTCAGCTACTAGAAAAAGAAAACATACAACTTTAGGGTAAAAATGAACTCATGTCACCTGAAGCAAACAAGTCCTTCCATCTATTAGAAGGCGAGTTCCTGCTGCTTCTTCCTCTGCATATATCACATGACTGTTTCCATCCAACTGCAAAAGGTGGAAGTTACCAGTTAAGAATTTGAGGGAATCAATATAGGACAAAGGACCGGTTAATAATTAGGCCATTCAGCTTAAATTTCCCTAGGGATTATAGGATAAGATACTATGAATTAGAATATGAAAAGTACTGTACAGCATGCACACACACAAGGTAGTTTAGAGAAATATTCTTGCCTGCATCAGCAAACCCCCATCACGTAATGTATGTATCTCTGCTTCTATTTCTGAACCATTCATTCTCAATCTATAACTTCCTGGTCCTCCTCTTACCATGTCAATCTAGAAATTATTTGACAAGACATAAATAACGCAAATTGATTATTATGTACACAGGGAAAAGTCTCCAATATAAGTCATGAAATTCTTGAAAAATAAATAAATAAATAATTCCATCAATTGGACATTAATAATAATGCATACCGTGTATTTACTTCCTTCAATGTTCAAGGACACTTGAGAGTGGACAAGAGATATATGCTGGATCATTATTGACTCAAATCAGTATCACCAGAAAAACAAGAAGCGAGTAAATGCAGGTGTGAATTAGATGTTTCTCTCAATTTGACACATTACCTTGGGAGGGATTTGTCCCTTTTCAAGATAGCCAACATAATCTGAAACTATTGCTGCACTACTAGTAGAGGCTTTCTGCATTGATCATAAGAAGCATGGATCATGCATTCTGCAATATAAAATTTAAAAGAAACTGCAAAATATCTATATAGGGAGAAGGAGAAAGAGAAAGAGAGAGAGAGAGAGAGATCTTCTCTTACAAATAGTGCCCCTCCAACAACAGAAAGATACCAAGGTGGCCTTTCCGCCCTAACCCGCATTGCAATCCTACTGTCCAACCATCCAGTGTGAATTTTGTTTTCTCTGTAGTCCGAAGCCTGAGACCAAAAATTGCAGTAATGTCACTTCTGCATTTTAAAAATCCTTATTATGAGTTTTCAGCAAGAGAGTATTTTACGTTTAAAAGATCAATGGTATAATCAACATTGGTACGAATTTCTCCCCGTATTTGAACCTCCTTCAGCCCTAGTACCATATTTGCAATAGCTAAGGCTCTAGACTCTCCAAATGCGAAAACATGTCCTGAGGTACAAGATAAGGACATCAGAAATTAAGTTAAGAACAAGCAAGACATGCTTTAGTAAACAAATGCCCCAATCAATCATGAATACACTATATAGATTACTAAATTGATAAATCAATAGTTCTAAAACACTTAAAATCCATTAACGTTAAAGACTAGTATCTGAAACTGCCCAATCATAGTCCACAATGATGTCTTGGGCATTTGCAGATCAAGAGCATCTGTTCATTTCCAATTATTTGATTATTTATCCATATACACGGCTTATACACTAAGAAAGCTTCTTAACCAGTATTGCCACTTACCAAACTGAGAATCTGAAAATTCATGAATTCCTCCTCCAGACTGCAAACATGTTTCCAAACAATATTCAGCCCCCAGATATAGAAGTTAGATCCATTTATAAAGAAACACTAAGACTTACCTTAACAGAGAAGTATGCCCACACATTCGGCTTGCTTTTAAAGCTCAATTCCTTCACAAAATATTGCAACTCAGTACAAGTTATTGGAAGGAAACAAATAAAGCATGAGATTGCAGTTTGGCTTAGAAGCTAACCTGTACTTTCCCACTTGTTGGCTTAAAACCATCATCAGGATCCTCACTTGTCACTCGCACAGCCACACAATGACCTTTCGGCCTTGTAGATACTGCTCTATCAAAATCAAAAGGGGTAGCTGAAGTGGATGTTTTCCTCCAAGCATCATATCCTCCACCATGTTCTACCCCATAGAAACGCCTTATCTCTGTCAAATGAGACACGTGGATTAATGTGAGAAATGAAGTCCATGAGCCTGGAAAAAATGCGTAGAAATTTTAAGCATTCATCTGAAGTTGTACCAGGAATTTGCCAGAGTGGGATACCCATCCCAACAGCAACTTGTGCAGCTGGGAGATTTATCTCTGCTATCCACTCAGTAACAGGATGCTCAACCTATATGAGAATCCATAAAAGAACAATTGGTCACGCTGATGAATAAATTTGTTTGAAACAAAAAAAGGAAAAATGAAAACAAAAATGAGATATAATAATAGTAAAATATACAGCTTGGACGGACTTTCTTTTAAGCATTACAAGCATCTAAATAAAACCTCCAATTATATGGAGTAGAATTCTTACAGGAGTAATTTTGCAAAGTCTAAATGAATTGGTTGCCACAAAATTTTAAGCATTATCAGAAAGCGCATTAAGCTTCCGCATCCACTTTATGAGTAAATATTGACCAAAATATTAAACATTGCCAATTTGTAAATCAAATTCAGAAACAGAATGACCGCATCAAAGAAATGAAATAAAAATTAAGATGACAACCAAAGCTAGGTTATATTACAACACCTGTAGTCGGGGGTTCAGCTCTAGAAAGTAGTACTTGCCAGTGTCCATACAATATAGATACTCAACAGTAGCTGCTCCAACATAATTTACACATTTAGCTAATCTTCTAGCCGCCTGTTCCAGTTTTTTCACTGTCTCCAGTGGAGCTACAGTAATTGGTCCCTCCTCAATAATCTGTTTACAACTGAGTAATTAGATCATTTACAAGATAGACTCCTTTGTGACAGTTTGCAGCAGTAATAGAAACAATTATCAATACCTTTTGGTGCCTCCTTTGAACACTGCAATCACGGCTATGCAAAGCTGCAACATTTCCGTACTGATCGCAAAGTAACTGAACTTCTAAATGCCGGCTCTAATCAGAAACAAGAAAGATCATCAGAGAACAATCAAGATGCCAACAATCATGATCATTCGGATCAAAGTTCAGTGGATTATCCAACCTGAGATGCAACCTTCATTATAAATATAGGTGAGCCTGGAACTTCACCTTGAACTTGCTTGAACAGTGCCCTAACCTCATCATCATTATGAACCTATAATATCCAAACAGCCGTTAGTTTTTAGACTTGTCAGATAACCGAATATGAAAAGGATAGACATAACATACCTCAGCAATATAGTATTCGATTTATTTTTGAAAATAATTTTATATACTCATGCAAGACCAAATTACATTACAATATCAGAAACAAGGATGCTGTGAATTTGTCTAAATGCTAGTATTAGTGATACAAGAAAAACAGAGCAAACCTTTCTTATGCCTTTACCACCACCTCCCCAAGATGCCTTGATCATTGCAGGGTAACCAACAACGTGACAACTTGCAATTGCTTCCTCAGTTGTATAGACACAAGCTTCCCGGTAAATTTCATCAGGTATCGTTACCAAGCAACTATCAGCAGGAATTTTCACCTGTAAGGAGAAACTAAAAGTTATGAGTTGGGACACCCCTAGAAACAGAAAAGCACAACCACAGAAGGATTGAAATTTACATGAGAACCACTCCATGGTAGAGTTGGTACTTCTGCTGCTTGAGCAATTAATGACGAACCAATTTTATCTCCCAACGCTGCCATAGATATGGAAGGAGGGCCAAGAAATACAATTCCTTTTGCATTTAATGCATCTGGCAGTTCAGGATTCTCAGAGGCGTGACCCCAACCAGGCCACACTGCATCAACATGAGTTATCTCGGCCATCTGGGAAGTACATTGCATAGAAGTTAACAGAAGTTACGATAAACTAATGTAACAAACCATATAAGCAAAAATTAATATGACACACTTATCAAGTTTGAAGAATTTGTAATATATAACAGAAGTTACGGTAGACATGCATACAGTTCATCGATAAGACACATTACAGCTCATCAGCCGTCTATAAAGATTTTAAAGTATGCATTGTCTTTTCTTTTATTTGGATGACATACGAATTGGTCACTTTCATAGTATGCAGAGAAAGAAATTAAAATAAAGTTTTTTCAAGTCTAATTTGATAATTTAACTCGTGATTTTGTGTTTCACTACTTTTCATAACAAACCTGTTTTGCAAATTTCCAGATTGAAAAAACATAAATGCACAAAATATCATGAACCTGCACATACCTCTACAATAAGCTGCACATTGGCATAGTTATTGTTATTGGTCCCACCAGGTACTTCTACAAATTGATCAGCTATTCTGATATGTTCTGCATTGATTCTCATGTCCTCTGGAGTAGCCATGGCTACCAACATGATAGCCTTCTCTGTGCCAAATGTCTCATAGGCCCAGCTCCTGACACTACGAATAAATTTGACAGCGGCCATTCCATTGTTTGCTATTAATATGCTGTGAATTGGCTTCTTTCCCCCAAGTGCGTGGCAGAACTCGTCTACTTCAGATATTGTAGCAGGATGCCTATTTGGTAATACGCCATTTATGTATCCATTCCCATGCCCGATGCCAGCCATTATTCTTCTTCTTTGCGCTTCCGATGCAGTGCACACTGAAAAAGATAGCCAGCAGCTTAGGACAAGAAAACTAAATTGGGATTTTTTCATGTGAATTTTTCATTAACTGAATGCTGGAAAGATTGTGAAGAACACTATTCTATTCCTAACCAGGCCCTTCTAAATCTTGCTTCTTTGATCGAATAAAGTATTTAACTAAGAAAGATAGAAATTTTAGTCAAATTTTGACTGCTAAAATGGATCTGAAATTTTGAAAAAATAAAAATAAAAAATTAAGGCTGTGTTTGGTCAAACATGACTGAATTTCGTAAGAACCCCCAACTTTTTAGTATTAAGAACGGCACCTCACAACATGTACTCTGCTTAAGCCATCTATACAAAATTTAATTGTAAATCAATTCTTCTATAAGAGCAGCTTATACTTCAAGTTATGAACAACCAAACACAGCCTAGTAGTTCGGTCTCTGAGATGCGAAATCGCGTAAACGTCACTGAGAACGAAACATAGAAGCACTATCCAAACAAAATTCACACCTTTTCAGCTTATATATCTCTCAACTTTGCAATTGCGATTCACACAAAGTTGCTCTAAAGAGAGCCTTACTCAGAAAACGCCAAGGCACCTAATAAAAAGTTAATTTTCCAGGTCCCAAAGCCAATTTCGAATTAAAAGAAAAGAGAGAGAGAGAGGATGAGCAAAAGCATTATCACCCTTACAGAATCAAGTCAAATAATTCAAGCACAAGAACCCGTTACAGAATCAAGTCAAATGACAGAAAGAGTAAGAAGAAGAAAGGGATCACCGGTCACAAACCTTGTAGTTGAGGCAAAGGAGCTGGAAGCTCTGTATATGAATTCAAAGAACTTCAATTGCGTTGATTTTTGTGAAGCATTTGAGCTTAGAAAATGAATTATAAATCAAAGTACTGCCCAGAATGTGTTGGGTTAGTACGTGTAGATGTGATCACGCACAACCCAGAGGGTGAATAGTTTAAAGGAGTTGCAGAGAGGTAGGTTTGGTCTGGGTTCGGGCTGGGTGGGTCTATTAAGTTTTAACGGCTTTCAATCAAAGCTGCACGTGGTATCTGCCACTGCCACACCGTCCCTTGCTTTTGTAGTGGTCGTAGTAGTTCCCAGCTACCCCTTCCTTCCCTTCCCCTACTTCTACCTCTGTCTCTTTCACTTTCTGAGCAACTGTGCGTTCAACGCAGGGGACTCAAATTCTTTTCTTTCTTTCCCTCCTCACTTTCTCTCGCAACAACTACTCTCCTCGAATTCCAGCTGAGGAAACCCAATTAATTATAAGTGCCCCACAAGATAATGCTTCCAAATTATAACGGTAGAAATGCAAGCAAATATTTTTTTGTTCTCCCCATAAAAAAACGAGTTAGGAACCGCACATCGGTAATTGTATGATCAAGTTTTCTAACGCAGGCGTTTCTTGACTGTGCGGTTGGGTGCCGTAGTCCACCAACCCTTCCCCTTCGGCAGACGAGTCAAATATGGAAGCTACAATGAATCAACAACCATCTCCAACATTTTAATTATTTTTATATTATGCATCTGACACGATGTACAATTTACAAATGATTTCGTTCCGCTTGGCTAAAAGTTTGTGAATTTTTTGTTGATACGGATAGGCCCCCACTGAGAAAGGTTAATGATTATTTTAATGATATGGATTATAAGAAGAGGCACTCGAATAGAATTAGATATTAATTTTGCATGGGGTTGAGTTATGGTTGGGGGTTAGGTGCTACCCATGACAATCTTACCTCTTTCTATTTTGGTTATAGGTAGAGTGGGGCCATTGTATAATTAGTTTGTTAACGCCACGTGTTCACCCGAATAGTACAACACATAAATAAATAATGATGGCTTTGAGCCTCCGACTTCGAAGAAATGAATGATTTGATTTTATCGGGTTTCCCATTCTAGTTTTGTAGAAACTCGTCTGTAGTTTATAACTTGTAGGATGGGTTTCTTTGGGAAATTAATTAATTTCCTGGGAACCAACCAAATAAGTCACTGGATCGTGCAATTTTATAATTCATTCCAACCCATTTGCCAAGGAATAATAAGGACGACGTAATAGAATTTAATTTGGGTATGCAATGCATCTCCATCTTCAACTGCAACTGAGGAAGCATCCACCCAGCTTCCTACTGATCACAAAACTCATTTACTAGTCGTTCGTTTAGTTTTGTTAGTTGTTAGTTGCTGCTAAAAACAAAAGTCAATTCTCTTCTTCCCTTGGTATGGTATGGGTCATAAATGGCGAGGAAAACTGTGCAGACGCGAGTAGGTTTCATCTACTACGTCAATTGTCAGATTCCCTTTTTGTGGTTTTCAATTGTTTGTGTTACGTTCTTGACCGTAAGATCAAATGTCTGTTCTGTTGGCGTGGACTTTGTAGTGTGGTCAGCCACCAAGGGCTCTGACTAGCGACTGCACTGTACAATCTTTTCCAACAAATATAAATCGATACGTGGCATCCCATCTGGCATATAGAATTAATAATTGAACCTAACTCAGCACTACCATCCACCTATAAATTAATTAATTGTCTCTGCCTATGTCTTTTCAATAATCCCATAGAATTTTATAAAGTAAAAAATGCCTCTTCATTCGTTGATTCCTCCACTCTCTCGTTTAAGATAAGAATTAAGGAAGCAGTTGGAGGTGTTATGTCCTTGTCCATTTTGAGCCCACGGACCTTTCTATAAGTACGCTGTGCCCATATTCCATTAAGGACCACCCACGCAGGCGTTCCAAATATTAATTAATTAAATGCTTTCAACCTAACACGAGATTAGGGTCGCGATACTTGGTTTAGATTTTAATCAACCAAGATTTGGGTTGGCCCATTAATAATTTTGGGCCTTACTGTCTCGGCTTAGCCCAAATTTCGGTTAATTAAAATACCACCAATAAAAAAAACATATACTAAACTAATAACACGAATATTATTTATTTAGGAACGTTACCCAACAAACAATAACCTAAATCCATGATGGGAAAGACACATAAGACAAATCTTAATCCTAATTTAAGAGAAACAAGAAGCATGAAACGAAGGATCAAATTTGAGACGCCAATTAAAAAAATAAAGCACTAACATATATACTACCAAGACCAAGAAGAAGCGCGAAGGAAGCGGAGATAGAATGAGCTCCATTTCGTCCCACAGACAAAGACGGTGCCGTTGCGATGCTTGGCAACTGATTATTTGGAGATGGACCTACACCGTGCATTAACCACAACACAAATTACAACAATGATTCTTTTTTTTTGCTTTAATCGTAAAATGAGAGTTTACATATATGGCATACCAGGGGGCAACATAGGAGGAGAAACATCAAAGGACGCTGCATCCAAAAGATGTTATGTTAGTGAGGAAACAGAAATTAATTAACAAAGAAAATAGGAAATGGCTTACGAGCGCAGTTAGTAAGAGGCGAGGAAGAGATGGCACAAGTAATAGGCAATGAGATTGCCCTCGTGATATTCAAACCCAAAACCGAAGCCACGGGACTGTCCATAGCCTCACAAATGCAGTGGACATCGGTCTCGAGAACAAATTCAAAGCCAGAACAGCACGAACCATCTGGTTTTGATTCTTCATTCATCAGATATGGTAAACAATCTACCATGTTGCTATATATCATTGTGGAGCAGTCTTGTGATGGCGACGGTGCTGGTGCCAACTCATGTGCATAATTAGTCACTGCCAACAACGTCGCCACAATGCAAAATGCACCACAATATTTCAACATCTTTCCACTCGGATCAATCAGACGTTAACATGACTGAATATATATATATATAACTAAAATATTTGGGTCAGTTCTGTTTCGTTAGATGGTCAGTATATATCCAATAAACTATATGCTGTTTGCTGAATTAGTTTCATTCAAACTGTTCGTTTTGTTTGAATATATCCCATAAAATCTCCATCATCCAGGAGCTTTAGTTGATTCCTTCTTATCTTAACAGATCAATCCCAAGAATTCAATTATTTTTCTCAAGTAGTAATTATCGTCTTTCTGAAGATATAATAACCACGCGTTAAAAAATTTAAATGGTTACAATTATCTCAACTTTTTCTTTTCTTTTTTCAAAACATATGTATCAAGGAATATCTTCAATCCACATAAAAAGATTAATTCAAGTGTTGGTTATTATTGGAAATAAAATACTAAAAGCAAACATGCTTAGCGCTGACCCCATTAAGACGGCACGGCACACCCTGCTGTTTCCCGATAATAAGCTATGATTAAGCAAAACCCAATAAGTGCGCGTGTATGTATTTATAGTATCAATTTGTGTTAGTTAATTAATTAGCTGTTGATGTTGACACATGCCATGCCCACTTGCTCAAATTGCTCAAGTTTAATGCTTAATTATAACTATTTTGATGTTTGATGTCACACCCACAGTTATTTTTGCTGCGAGATAGATTTAATTAATTTGACGCATGATCTAATAAAACTCCTGGCTACCACAATTATTGTGGACAATTCAGAGACAAATACATCAAAATTACTATATTCTCTGTCTTTTTTTGTCCAATTGATTTGATCCCAGCATGGCCACATCCGAAGGCTGGCGAGTGATACATACATATAATATAATAAAGACTAGAAAGTACATATCTGAAGTTAAATATTGCTAGTAGACGCATTATTTATTTTGTACAAGGAAAGGAAGAAGCATTTGATTTTATTCGATCCCAATAGATTTGTCTCCCCGGTGGTTATAATGGGTCAAGTTCAAAGATAAATTGACACCGCATCCTTGCCTTTCTTTTTCTAATTTCCAATAGCTACTTCATCGTTAAAAATGTACTTACTATTCATAAAGTCAATTTATATGCAAACTATAATCCACTATTTATCTCAGAGACTAACGGGGTCAACGCATACAAACCAAACCCCAGCTATTGAAACGCACTTAATAGCTTGAGTATCCATTCATCTATGAATAGTTGGATACACCAAGGTCAAACAGCAGCCACGTTGGTTGGGCTCGGCTCTTTAAGCGACCTGCTCATCTTGAAATTTCAATAATTCAATTTGATGAAACACGCGAAATAAATTCTCTAGTTGAAGAACCGACTAGTATATACGTCTGAATAAATTACATATAAACAATTTAATCATTTTTAATATCATTTGATTATTAATCATATAACATTAAGAAATTCTAACTTCAATATTAGATACGCATATGGAAATATAACGTTCGGTTTGATTAAAATAGGCGATTTGGCATGTTTTTGCCATAAGAACCATCGACGAAAAAAGAACAGAATAGGCAATAAATTATACATGGTGGAGAAGGAAGGAGCTCGCGGACAGAGCCACATCGATGGCGCACAGTTCCTTCTCCTTCTCCTTCTCCCTCCCTCCCTCTCTCCACTCTTTGATTCCATTTATGAAATTTTCTATTTTTAATTTCTTAAAATTCACAATTAAATATTTAATGTAATGGAAAGTGGAAACAAACTAGTGTATCATTATCGATTAACAGTGGAAACAAAAAAAACACAGCAGTAGCTGGGAAAAGAGCGCACACTCTTTTTTTAGCGTGTTAGCGAGAGAGATTGGCCGTTGATTTTGTGACCCACGTGTTAGAAGATGAATCGGTCGAGTTAATGGACCCACATGACAAAAAATGTGGGGCCATGCCTACTGTATTTATATGTGAGTGGTCCCCCGACTCGAGGACAGCCCCACCGCCGCATCTCTCGGGGCGGGGCCTCTCTTCCCGTCCTCTCAAGAACCATTTTTTTTTTTTGAAATTTGGGCGATTCTCCCCTAAAAGGCCAAATTTTCCAAAATGAATCTCTTTTCCATGACTGTTTAGTTGTCGTGGCAAGTGGGTCCTAATCCATGCAAAGCTGACTAAGCCACAGATTCTTTCCTCTTAAGCAATAATTAATATGCAGCAACTGTGATTTTTGCCATTGCATCCGAGGGTAGAATCTTTCGTAATACTAATGCATCGGTTTCTCACTTTGCTCCTCTCGTTTGTCTTACACGCTCAACTAGATTTGTACCTTTTAAAAACAT
Organism: Bauhinia variegata; assembly: GCA_022379115.2. Classification (NCBI taxonomy): domain Eukaryota; kingdom Viridiplantae; phylum Streptophyta; class Magnoliopsida; order Fabales; family Fabaceae; genus Bauhinia; species Bauhinia variegata. The sequence goes on from CM039437.1 coordinate 16,834,032, forward strand.
CCATCATCAAATAAATGAGAAATCTTTCATTTTTCTTTTAAATGAATTGATTTTTTCCCCTCTTTGCTGGTACGTGGTCAAAGAGGAGAGAAAATCATGTTTATTCATCTAAAACATTAAAAAAAAAAAAAAATCTCAATTTTGCAGACGTCATTTGGCTACACAAAATACATTATTATTTTCCTATCCAATCAAAAAGGAAGAGATTTTACCAACTAAAAAAGGAAGTGGTTTTACGATGATAATTTCGCTCAGAAATGAAATCAATAATAAAATGGATGTATTGATGCTCAATTCAGTCATCAACCCCAAGACAGTGTTACTGCCTCTGTTCTATTAATTATTTGGAATTTTCTAGCATAAAGCTTTATCATAGGACACAATGATCTTCTAATCATGCTATTCAGAAACAACATTTCAGCCTCGACATGCATTAGATAAATATTTCCTACCTTTATTATTATTATTTTTTTTCCATTGCTTACTCTCAAAAACAGTTTGAAAAGAAATGTCACAGTTTATTGTGGATCGGGATTACTAGTCCAAGTGCAATTATTTGAAATAAGTTAGACGTTCGTTTTCTATAAATTTATTTTTATTTAATTTTGTGAGATTGATACGTTTTTTCATTCTTCAATTATAGCTTTCTTTTTTTTTTTTGTATATATCATCACACAAAATAATAAAAATATATATATCTCTGGAATCAGCTAAGTATTTCATTTTCACGTCCATGTGAAAATCAAGTGTTTTCATTGTTGACTATAGCTGTTTTGATTTATCGATCAAAATCCCATGGGAACAACATACTTTAATTCCAAAAATAGTTGCCCGTCACAGCTTAACTAGTAAAGAAGGCGATCAACTGCCACTCTCAAAAAGAAAAAAAAATAAAATCAAAGAGCAGAGAGAAAGAGGTGATATAAACATATAGGATATGGGTACGAAGGAAGGGCATAGGGTATCTAGGTTTGTGGAATTAAATTGATGCCCCGTGACGCTACAAGGCAGCCACAGTTTCGCCTTTGGTGGTGGTGACTTGGGAACCAGATGCTCCAGCAGTAGCCAAAACTTGTTTCTTCGATGCCACACCCACTCCCACACAACGCTTGTCCTTCCTCTCATCCTGATTCATCTGCTGCTGACGGCATTCTAGACTACAGAAAGCAGTATCACCCCTGCAAAAACCATCCATCTCTTTTCATTATAAGGTTTCCAATCCAACGTCAATTAATTATACTTGTAACACAATACTCGGAAACTTTGTGATACTTATTGACTGATAAATTCAACGCAAAATTAAGACTTTAAAAGCATCGGGTTCAACCCCCCCAAAAAAAAAAAAAAAATCCATCAGTTCATACATATCGAGGCTTAGATAGTCCGGGTACGTTAGTGAGAAATTTTTTTCAAGTGTTAACTGAAAGGTGAGTCTAAAATATTATATTGGAGAAAATCTAGAACCCTTTCAATTAATACAAGGAATAGTAATATTTTGAAAGATGAATTTGCAAAAAGATGTATGAATTAAAAGGGGAAACAAATTCTCAACAGTAAGATCGAGATTGAGAAGCACGAAAACAAAGAGGAAGGGCGAAACGAATTACGTCGGGAGTAAACAAAAGAAGAGAGAGAACTTAAGATGAAGCCAAGGATATTTTATGTATGTATGTACCTGTACATGTAGATGTCCCGGCTGGCTACCAAGCGACGTTTGCAGAAACCGCAAGACCTCAAGAAGTCGGCAGTCTCTAGATAATTGGCGGAATGCCTTCTATTGTTTCTGGGTAAGAGTGAAACGGCGCCCTCATTCTGATGGAATCCATTAGTGTTATTATTATTCAACCAATCTCCATCCGTCTGTTTCCACGGACTACTTATACCGGCAACACCACCACCTTCGCCTCGGTTATTCGGATCGACCGCTGCCACTGCAACTGGAGCATCACCGCCCCCGTTCAGATCGAAGCTTATCTCCGAGAAGCTCGTCGTTCTCTTCATCGGAGGACGAGGACGAGGTCTCTTCCCTAACAACATCTTCCTTGTTCTTCTTTTTTACTTTACCCGCTAACTGTTTAGTTTCTCCCAGTCTTTTCTCTTGCTACCGGGAGAGGGAGAGCGAGACCAGAGAAGGCAGGTGAAGGCTAAAACAATGGAGATGTGCTATTTGTATTGTGCTCTTAATCTATACTTTTTTTTTTTTTTAACCTTTTTTCTATTTATAATTTTATTTTTATAATATAACTAAAAAATGTGATATACACCCCAATAATTGTGCGAATGGGATTTCCCTAAACAATGGATCCTCGGGGGAGATAAAACAAGAGCCCAAAACCCAGGAGTGCATCTGGACCGTTGATTCACCGAGTTCGGCATGAACGAGAAAAAGGAGCACCGCGTCAACCCATCGTTTTCAATTATTATCATTTACTATTTTCTTTTTAAAATTTTTAATTTTTAAAATACCAAATGGGAGCTTTGGATACTTTAGGGTCTCCCAAACAGCACTCACTTTGGGCGACGTTGATTGGCTAACCAATCGGCACGTAGCAAACATAAGATTGCACAATCTACCGGTTTAGATTTAGTAAATCCAAGTGTTGCAAATGCGAGTAAAATAAAATAGTAATAGGTTTGAGAGCTTTTAATTTACTGCATTGCTTTTCCATTAAAAAGGTTTGTGGGCGAAAAAGTTATGGGCTTACGAAATCGGGTCCGTTTTCTCCGGGTCCCACCAACAACTAATAGTAATAGTAATAGTAATAGGGCAACTAAATTAATTATCAAGTAATTAAAAGAAATAAATTATACATAAAATCCTAAATTAATGCGCGTTACGTAGTAAAGACAGCAATCGTATTGGAGTATAGAATAGAAGGAGTGAAGTATGATGATGCCCTCATCACCGAAAAACCAAAAGAGAGAAATTTAATCGTAGTGGAGGGAAGTTACGCAATGCAACAGGGATGTGATGGGTGGAAATTACAAGTAGAAATTGATACGAGAACGTAAACGTAAACGTAAGCTTGAGCTAAGGCAGTTTTGTCGTCGGAAATGACGAAATGAAAGTGAACGTGGTGCTCGAAGGAGCTACTAGTAGGACTATTATGTGCATTTGCCTGGTTCGATGGCAATCAAATACTCGATTTGAATGCCACCAATAATTCTGGATGGTCCACACACCTCCATTTTTAGCTTTTTGCCTCTGCAAACGCAATACCACTGATCATGTACCACATTCTTTCTTTCATTTTCTTATGATCCAGTAATTTCGTAGCATTTACAGCGCCATTCTGACCCTGGTAAATTTTAGTTTCCTTTCATCTGACACGTGGCCGAATACATGGCTTGCCAGCACGGGTGGCTGCCCAGCTAGTGGGGAATCCAAAATTTAAGGAACATCACATATTGTGTGTGACAGTTCCCAATTATTTAAGTCAAATTGGGAATTGAGGTGACTATTTCGTCAACTTTGACTTTTACGAAGAAGAAATTAAACTTGTCTACATTATTCAACATACATCCATATCGATCTTTCCTATTCGCAGAGAGCGGGTGTAGTTGGTCATTGAAAGATCGCATTCGAGGATGATGATACTAACGAGAATGGTGATCCCGCTTAGTTTAACTTGTTGGACTAATTAAGAAGCAAATTATTTGGAGGGTAGAATAGTATTAGTATGGCTCGTCCTTGTGTGGTAGAAATAAAATAGAGCCAAACAAGGCAGTCCGTGTCGAGTAGGGACCTCAAATTTAGAGCACAAAGGGCAAAACCCAACACGCGAGACTTGTAATGTGGTGGTGCTCCCCTCGCTGCTTGCTAGAATTTTGGGCGAAGCAAATCAAAGGTTCGCCCGGCCCTCCTTATTAGTAGTTTAGCACAAAAATGGGGAATAAAACAAGAGAAAGGAGGTGGGTTCTATTATTTGCTTAGCTTTTTTCGATTCGTCGAGTGGTTTTCTTTTGGCGTCAAATGTAATAACTCTTGGCACGCAACCGCAACGGCATCCCATGGATATAGGTATATTTGGAGTTGATGAAAACAAACAATGAGACTATCTCGAATTCTTAGAACTAGGTTAAAGAAAAGGCGAAGGCAAAGTGTGTTTTAAACTTACTAGGGACCAAGCTGAGAGACCATCTCAAATTCAGCCAGACAGATTTGTCTTCTTATTCTTTATTGGAAGATGGAATATTTGTAGCAATATATGTGGTATATATTCATAACTTACCGTGGCCACTGCCTCGATTCTCGATCTAGATTAATATTTTAGGTATAGTTGCACCATTGAGATATAGTAGTATGGTATAAGAGAGGATAAACACGAAATGCGAGGAAAGATTTTCAACGTGCAATCTGACTTTACGTGTAAGAGGAATATGTTAAAGAAGGCATTATTTATTTCTTTTTATCTTTTTTGAAGCTCGTTGCGTTGCTTGATATATATATATATATATATATATATGGGAGTACAGAATTCCCTTTCCTGCAATGCAATTAGATATGAGAAATTCTCTTAATGGTACGTCGCCTAATGCATTGTAGCCCTGCAATATGGGATTTAGGCTTTTAAGATTTGTTCTTTTAAAAGCAAACCAACTCTGTTTTGGTTTTGATTTTGATTATAACTCGAGAGATAAAAGGGAGACCGAAAGGCATTCGCGAACAAAGGAACATATGCTAGTGGGGATTAATTCATTAGGAAATTAATGTTCACTTTATTTTCTTTTTTAAAGCAAATTAAAGATTGTGAATAAACCACGAATGTTCCGCTTGCATCTCTCCTTTCAAACTAGTAAGCTCAAAAGTCCATGATTTAATAGTAAATTACTCAATCCATATGACTTGAAACTTTTTTTCTTCTGAATATTTAAAATGGAATTGCTAGCTATATCGCACAGAGCGTATAGGGCATGCATGCAAGCAAGCAAGTAGCAAGAAAATACTGCCACTAGACCAATTCATCATCAGATTCTGGAAGAATAGCGATGTCACTTGTGAACTTGCTTCTGTTGCACCTTAACTATGTACAACTTTCTCTGTAACAAGTTAATTATTTAACGCATATTATGATTTGACAATTGAATTAGTACTATTCTAGTCGTAGAATTAGTGCCCTGTAATTAAATGAAAACATTGAATTAAAATCTTGAACAAGTCAACTCCGCGGAAGGCACGTAGCTAAGCCCTCAATAATTGGAAGAGAAAATAAGAAACCATTAAGAATAATAAAATTATTAAGATTTCATTATCATTTAGATGTAACGCGAGTAGCTAGGTGTGCCCCTTTCTAGCCGATCAAAATGATAATGATTGGCAACAAGTGCAAGTGACAAGTCCTTGGGTGTTAGGGGACCCTCTTGGCTCTATGCCCTCCCTTTCACTTTTAATATCTCTCTCTCTATTTAATTTGTGGTCCATTATTGTGTTTGTTAATCTCTAGCCTTTTGGAACCCCACCCAATCAAACCCACACCCACACCTCCCAGCTATCTTGAAGGTGAGAGCTAGCTCCATACTCCCTAGCTTGGCCAAACAAGTTCCTTTCTTCTCATTTAATTCCCAAAGCCATGTCATCTCTCTCTCTCTCTATATATATATATTGCTTAACACTCACGGATATCCACAATTAGCCACTTGGAGGTTAATTATGTTTGTTTAATTTGAGTTGCAGTTTTCTTCATAATGATTATATATGTGCATTTCACAAGCAAAACTGAAAGGTGTGGCATTGGCACCCACCCACCACCATCATAACCATAAATATCTTGTTTCTCATTGAATCCGATATGCTATCTAACTAATTAGCTTTTGTAATATAATTATAATTATAATTATTGCATTCATAAAAATCTATGGGCGTGGAATTCAGTTTTGGCGAAAGAGAATAATTAGGCAGAGAAAACAAACTTAGGCTCTCAGGCTTTAACTATTGCAGCTATTCGTTTCTTTTGGAATACATTTCCAAAAAAGAAAAAGAGCTGGATTCTCCTTCTGGCGACGTAGAGTGGGAATCTTATAATAATATTAATAATATTGTTTGCCACCAACAAGGTGATGTCTTGGAAAAAGGGTTTGCGCTCGCTCGCTCGCTCTGGTAATGTCATGTGATTCTGATTCACTCCTTCTCTAACACGAGCTCATTTCAACTTTTAACCAATTCAACTTAGTGTTGTCGCACGCACGCCCTTCCAAATACAAATGCTGCTCGCCCCACGGAACACATTTAATTGGACCTCTGCTGGCCCTATTCAATTGCCACTCCACAACCCATTCACCTAACCCCACACCAACACTTTTTTATTTCTTCAATCGAGCAAGACTGAAGGCCCAAAAGAAAATTCCCATAAGACATTAAGTGGGTCACTTATTTCGGTGGCCCAACTATTTTAATAATTAGATTTTCGGCCCAGATTGGCATAGTTGAACTTGTGTATTTGTATTTTACTATTTTTTTCATCATCATAACTATTACATTTTTAATGGATTTGATAAAAGAATTATTGAACTCTGATAAAAAAAAGCAAATAAAAACCTATGAAATGATAAATCGTCCGTCACTCAACGTAAATTACAGTGATCTTTGATTGAGGATTACTCAACCAATGGTACAAAAGAAAAAAGGATAGACTGATAATAATTTCGGCGAGTAACGCGGTACCGATGGATCCTCATTGACTGTATTTAGGTAGGAGCAGGGCACAGCACAGCTTATGTTCACGCCCCTTGCTCGCTTTCTTCCAAACTAGATTATCACTGCACATGCACATGTGAGCGCCGACACTCCAGCTGCGTCCCATGACCCATGTTTTTTCCTCTACTTTAATCTCCGTCTATTCACCCACTTTCTTCCTTCCGCGTACCCATAAAAAAGTCTTCCAGAAACTATCTTATGACGTGGCACATTCTCAATTGCGAGACCACCATCCTTTCTGTGCACTCATAAGCACTCAAAGATATAAGTCACGCGCTTTCTTCCATTTCGGCCCCTATCCTCCCCACACAGCTGCACTTACACTCATTACTTCGCCTTTTATTTGAAACCTCCGATTCTCATCTCCCTTCGTCCATTCTCTCTTCTTCTATCAACCGACTCTCTCACTTCTCTCTCCCGATCTGCCTTCGGTCTTTGTGGTCTAAGATGGCTGCCAGAGTGGCGTTGCTCTTAGCTCTGTGTGTGTTGCCGGCGATGGTTGCCGCCATTCGCCCAGAGAAGAACCCGTTCTGCGTCCAGGGTCGTGTCTACTGTGACACTTGCCGTGCTGGTTTTGAGACTCCCGCCACCACCTACATTGCCGGTAACTATCTTAGTCCCTGCTCTTTTGCTTCGTATTATTAATTATTCTTTTCTTGACGGTTGTTCTATTAGTATCAACCATTTAATAATACCTCAAGAAATAATAAATTATTGTTGACTGAAAATTATTTGTAAGTAACGCCAGATCTCAGATCTGTTAACGAAAGTAAATTTCACGCACTACCGTTTTGGAGTTGCTATCGTCTGGGCTTGGCGCTTTACGTGCTTACATGCTTCGCACTGTTTTTTTACTTTTGCTGGATGCTTTATTTGCACTTTTAAATTGTTAACCTCTGATGGTTGCAGACTTGTGTGGATCTAGTTGATCTGAATTTTATTCCAATTTACTTGCTTTTACTCGAGAAATTATTGATTTGTGGGATGCAATGCTTCAGTTGGCATTGTACTAGCTTGAAATTATAATTACGGTTGGGTCCCGTTGGATTTTCATAATTCTGGCTTCTGTCTTTTGTAATACTTTAATGCCCATAATGCAACTTTGATGCTAAAACTATTGCATTCGTATTCTAAGAAGTTTGCGTGTGAAGTATACATTGCCAACCAAAGATAATTATCAATCCTGTAGTATATATGTGGTGAGCTCAGCGTAAGTCCTTCGCACATTGGGTCAGCTAATCTGGTTTTAATATATAATCGAAGCTAATGTCTGATATTTCTTTATTTGTGAACAGTCACCATATATAAGGCTCAGCTTTTTCTTCCTGTTGCACTAAAAAAAAAAAATTTAGGTTTTTTAGTTTTATTTTTTTAGTTGTGTCTATGAGTGCTGAACTGTGGTTCCTGTTAGGTGTAATATAATGAGAACATTAAATCCTGGAAAATCATCAAAACAAAATGCCTTGTAATTATGTTATTAAAGGCAGTTCTAATTAGATTTGTATGCCACCAATCAAAAGCAAAAATGTTCACGGTCAACTAGTTTTTCAGCTTTCCTTCCCACATCCCAAAAGGGGAGAAAAAAAGAAAAAGAAACCCTTTCCTAAAGTTCCGTGTAACATCTTCTCTCAATCATTTTGCTTAGGCGCTGAGGTTATTCTGGAATGCAAGGACAAGACTGGAATGGAAGTTGTGTACAGAAAGAAGGGGAAGACTGATTCAAAAGGATCATATAAAATCTGGGTTGAGGAGGATCATGTAGACCAGATTTGTGATGCCAAGCTTCTTAGCAGCCCTCGGGAGGATTGCAGAGTAGCTTCTCCAGGCCGTGACCAGGCCCGCGTAATTCTTACACGCAACAATGGGATTGCCTCTGATGATCGATTTGCCAACAACATGGGCTTCATGAAGGATGAGACTGTATCTGGCTGTGATGAGATTCTGAGGTCATACCAAGAGTTCGATGATTGAATATAATCTCAGTAAATTTACTATCTTTCTGATTTCTATATCTTGTATTGGAGTGTTATCTCGACATTTGAATCTATCCTTTTATGTTAATGGACCGTTCTAAATTATGTTAGAGGAAGTCGTGAACAGATAAAGTAGTGTTTTGTTTCTGTAATAATCTATTCTTTGATTATCATATCTGCATTTGTGGATGGATTTTCCCATGTTTTATAGTTTTTTTGTTGGCGTCCAGTCATGAAAGGCCTGGATCTTACCAATGTCTGTGTCACGTCTTCGCTGTGTTGAATTGTTGTTATGCCTTCTCAACTTGAATATAGAGATTCTGGTGTTGGGGATATTACTGAATCAGTATCACGTCTTAATAACAGAGAGCAACTTCGTGTCGATCTTGAGGTCTCAAATTCCAATTCGGAAACCATGTAGTTAAGTGGAACCTAACTATTAAATCGTTGTAAAAGTTGAGGAAAGTGCTTAAGAGAAGATCAGACTCATTGTTATTGTGCAATATCTTGAAAATGGTTACAAGCTTATGCTTGAACTTGTCAAGGATAGTATTCTGCGAGTGGTTGCTTTGCTTATATGTTGTATTGACTTTTGAGTTCAGGCAAAAGAAAGAAGAAAGAATCATTTGTGTGGTTCTTTTCTTTTTGGAATGTCCATTCGGAACATAATGAGCCGTTTGTTCTACTAAATCAATTTCTTAAATTTTCTCTCTCTTACCATAGATCATTAGAACCGTAGATTATGATATATTATTCTATATCATGTTTGATATGAAGCCTACAACTAGTAGATACCAAGTTTCAAATCTAGTTCATGAAAATCTCTGTAACTTAATATGACCTAAATTACCACTTAGAGTCACGTATCTAGGATGTTGAGAATGATGTATAAAAAATTAATATTCACATATTTAATAATTATTATGAGAGTTACTAAATAACCTGTAGCTTGTACCAAAAAAGAAAATTGATATTCACTCATGATCTTCTTTACAAGCATTCATAAACTACAACGAAATGTATAGATAATCAAATTGGGTAAATGCACAGCTAGTTGAAGAATGAAGAGGAGAAAATAGAAAGGGAAAGGAGGTTGGTGAAGAAGAATGTGTTTATAATTATGAGAATTGAGAAAAGGGTTAATAATTGTAGGATTTGACCACATCGTTAAATCAAAGTAGCTACAACTATATACGAACATGTTTCATGACCCTTTCAAAAATAGGGTTGCAGGGTTGCTTTTCTTTTCTTTTGGAGAAGGAAGCAGAATAATGCCAGAGAGCATATTCCATTAATCTTTCAAGACACAGAAAATGGTTGTTGTATGTATGCATGGGGCACGTGATGGGAATTGAAAACTTCAAGGTCAAGGCATCAATCAAATCAAACCGAAATGTCCAAACAAGGGAGTTAGGTGAGAGAGTGGTTTGCTCCAAGAACTTGTATGCATAAAATGAACACATGCGTGTGTCAAACCCACCACCACACCAAAGAAGGTGGTGGAGTTGGAGTTTGGTGGTCTTAAATTCAAGCTTTGAAGGTTGGCTTTCTTATGTGTTTTCCTCTTTTTCAAACTGCTTGCAAGAAAATAAAAATAAAAATTATACCCAAAAAGAAGGAGGGAGAGAGAGGGGCCACTATCATTATAACTAAAACATGTACAGTGAAGGGTCAGGGTTTAGATTAGGGTTGGGGTTGTCATTGGTTTGTGGAGAATTTTGTCCTTAAAACTTGCTCAAGGGTTAGTCTCTTTATTTTATTAGCTAAGTCATTTGTTTTGATGAAGTCATTCCATTAAAATAATCATCAGTGGCCCAGTTTGCGAAGCAACTCGTGGCTTTGCTTTGCTTTCAAAATGACATGAGAAAATGAAAATTTCTGTTAAACGTTAAACTAGGGAATGGCAAAACTACAAGGTACATAACCTACATCATTTTGTATATATATTGCATTTCAGAGGTGATGTCTATTGTGTTGTCTTTTTGTTCGAATCCAAAATCCAAATCCTGGGTTCAATCTCATAAGAAAGCCACACGCCAAATACTTATTTAATTTTATGATTGAATTATTCATCAATATTACATCTGCAAGATGTGAAAGTTGCCTTAAATTATAGCTTAAACTAAATCCAGAAATAATAAATAAATAAATAAATAAAGGTTAGTTAAATATACGGTCTACAAAAAATATAAGCCCCAACTTGTTATTGAGTCCAAAAACTTGGTCTGTCCTAGGTCAAAGTCCAAATTTTCTTCAAACCCTTTTTTAATAAGCCACTAAATACTCTTCTCTCATTTATCAAGGAAAAAAATTTAATAGAAAAAAGTTAATTTTAATTATTACTAGCTTATAAATAAAGCGCAAGGTAGATAATAGGGTAATATCCAGACGCCAGCAAGGAAATTGGAGTACTGAGAAAAAAAAAAAAATTTGGGGTAGGTGATGTCAAAAAGCGCTGCCAACTGGGAAACAAAAAGTCGTCATTTACAAGACAGTTTTCTTGCAACTTTCTTTTTCGGTTTTTCGTTTTCGTCGGCTTGAGCCTATAAATACTCGCAGGCTATTTGGAGGACACAATCAGAACGAAGAGCGATTTGTTCCACAGTATTGATTTGACTGCTTGTGACGATAACTCCTTTTCCCTCTCGATATCTTCTTTGTAGATTCTCTCGTTAGAAGCTCTAGGCACAGCTGCATTACCTCTCTCTCGTTTTCGCCGCCGAGCCTATATAACAAGGTAAATATTCTTTCACTTTCCCTCGTACCATACATATTCTTTCACATTGAGCGTCTGGGATTTGGTCTTGCTGTTTTCTTTGATTGATTCTTTAGGTATGCTGAATCGCTTTGAATTTAACGTTTTTTATTTACTATGTGCTGAAACAAATGATTTTCATGTTTATTTTTTCATTTTTGGTCGGCTTTCTTTGATATTCTTCTACGTAGATCTATAATCTTTCGTTCTAAATAATTTCTTGTGTGATCTTGAGCTACATGAATGCTGGGCAAGGTTTTATTTTTCCTTCTCTTCATTTTTGTTTTCTGGCATTATGTTCACCAATGGGTTGAAACAAGTTTTGCGAGGATTTTCGAGCTTGTTGCATTCTTGATTCCTGTATTTCAATCGAAAGACTTAGTAAACAAATCTACGCGCATCTTTGTCGTTGTGGGTGATGCTTACCTAAACTAAGTAGCATTGCCTTACTCGGTGATTTTCAATCTTCAGAGAATGGCTGCTGAAGTTTATCGACAGGCTGTTGGGACTCTTCAGTTGCATTCGCATCGTAATAGTTCTAATCATCCTCAAAGGCATCGAAGTAGTTTGGTCAGGTTGGTAACAAAGGATTTCATCAGCTGTAATGGCCTGTCCAGGGGAGGATGTAATCACCCTGGCAAGAGGAGTAGTACTGTAATTCAATCTTCAGCTTCTCAATCTTCTGTGGCTGATCCAGTGTCATCCCCCTTAAAAGGCCAAAAAAGTGACAATCCCAAGAAATCAAGTAAGACAAATTATCCTGTCAATTGACATTTGTTGCTGGAAGAGTTGGCGACATATTTTAAGTCCTGCATTCAAGAAGTTGAAGTTGTCTCTTCTGAAGATATTCTAACTGCTATTCAATACGTTTGATCTCAGATGAAGCTGCCCTGATCCTCATACGGCATGGCGAGTCATTATGGAATGAAAAGAACTTGTTCACAGGTTGTGTCGATGTCCCACTAAGTAAGAGGGGTATAGAAGAGGCAATTGAAGCTGGCAAGAGAATTGACAGCATTCCTGTGGATGTCATATTTACATCTGCTCTGATTCGTGCGCAAATGACAGCCATGCTTGCCATGACCCAGCACCGTCGTAGGAAGGTAATTTGGATGAATAACCATCTTCAGGCGTCAAAAGTGAAAAAATTCCGTCAGACTAATTTTAGCTTGGAAAGCTACTACATACTTTTAAAGGACGCCGGTCTCCCAATATTTGGCTTTCGTTGAAATTGTCTTTCTATTATATTGTCACTGGTGCAGTCCTGTAAGGACATAGCAGAATAAGAATATACTTATAATAGAATCGCAATCCAGAAAAAATAGGGATGAAAAGATTGCAAGTTATCCTATATGCTATTGATGCGCACCGTAGTATATTAATCTCTAGTTTAGACTATTTCAAGAAGTACATTCATTTTCTGGAGAATAAAATAAATGTGATATTTTCGTAACTATGAACCAACATCTTCCTGCAGGTTCCTGTCGTTTTACACAACGAGAGTGAACAGGCAAGGGCATGGAGTCAAATTTTTAGCGAAGATACAAAGAAACAATCCATTCCAGTCATAGCTGCTTGGCAACTAAATGAAAGAATGTAGTTCTCTTTTTCCTATTCTTGGTTTTTATAAATTTTGTTTTATAATCAAGAATAACACAATTTTTATCATAATTGTTTGTCCTTCTAGGTATGGGGAGCTACAGGGTCTGAATAAGCAGGAAACAGCAGATAGATATGGGAAAGAACAAGTCCACGAGTGGCGCCGAAGTTATGACACACCTCCTCCAAATGGTGAAAGTTTGGAAATGTGTGCTGAAAGAGCAGTTGCCTATTTCAGAGACCAGGTATTAGGAAACTTGATTGATTATATAATTTTTTTTTTTTATTGGTGATATGATACTTTCATGTCAAATCATCGACATTATGCTGCAGATTGAACCTCAGCTTTCATCTGGAAAGAATGTTATGATTTCTGCCCATGGGAATTCATTGAGATCCATTATCATGTATCTCGACAAATTAACTTCCCAAGAGGTGATTGGAACTATCCAGAATTACGATAGCTATTTTGTTTTGACACTAAGCATCATCATGTTGATCTTTTTTCTTTATTTTTTTGATAGGTCATAAGTTTAGAATTGTCAACTGGAATTCCCATGCTTTATATTTTCAAAGAGGGAAAATTCATTAGGAGGGGGAGCCCCATAGGACCAACCGAAGCTGGAGTTTATGCCTTTACAAAGGTATACTACTCATATCTCCCTTTATATTTTATCTGTCGTATGCTAAGATGCTGAGTTTTATCTCCAATAAGTTCTGAGTGGTTGTTTTGATAGGCAAAAATGATCTGCTAGCTTGTTGGTGCGCTCTATTATGATATTGAGAACTAGGACAATAACATAGATTTCCTTTTTGGCAAAATAACGTGCCACGTAGAACCCCATTACTCTGGCCAATAACCCACGATTTTTTCATTCATTGTCGTGAATTCCCAGAGAGATAGGACCATTCTGTGAAGGAATTTCATACGAATAGCATTACTCTGGGAATTTTGATGGACCTTTGTTCAATTCTTGCTTTTTTACTTGTTAAGTCTACAACACACTCACAACTTCATTTTTGGGTGGCAGAGTCTTGCTCTTTACCGACAGAAGTTGGACGAGATGATCCAATAATATGTTTCGTAGGTAATATCCACCGCTTCTTATCTTCTGCTTAAGCATTTCTCTCAATATTTTCTACTTTCTGTTTACATTTTATAATTTTGGGCTTTCAGGGAATAAATTGCTGTGTATGTGTCAGCGACATCAGAATTGAAAAACATGAAAAGAAAGAAAAAAGTCATCAGTTACAGTTAGATATGAATATTTGCAATTGTTCTAAAGCTAGGTTTTTAGATTTTTACAGGGTTTCGGATCAGTTTATTGTGAGACCAGCCGCAACTTCTGGGATTTTGCTGCTTATGATAATGGAGTAGTTGTTGTGCCCGTTGCAGATACATCTGAATATACGTTAAAATCTTGTGATACTATCAGCACCTTTGTCATTCTTGTAAATGTGTTTCGATGTGGGTTTTAGTAGAATTCATGAATGTTATAGAAGCTTACCCTGGAGTGCTCTTCTCTTCTGCTTCTTTATTTCTCCATTTCCTTCCGATATTTTGGACTGAATCTAAAGTGGAGAATATCATATTAACGTGAAACTACTTGCACAAAGTCAGCACTAGAAAAAAAAAATAAGGGGGGGGGGGGGGGGGGGGGGTGGTGGGGGGAACTTGTATGAAGTGTAGGATGTACTTAGTTAAGGTCCGAAAGTTGGAAATAAATACAAGTTTATCCTCAAAGTTTAATGGAGCTTGCTAGTTATGAAGTTTCAAGATTAACTTCATATTCCATTTTAGTTTCGGAAGTTGGATGTTAAGAAGAATGTCAAACCTCTCCCTAACGGAAAGTAAAGGATCATCTAAAAGCAGGGTTATCAGTAACTTGACGCTACTTAATAGCAACCAGAGAAGTTTCACAAACTGACTTCCTCCCTTTCTTCTGCTGACACGCAAGTTTAAGAAACAGCAAAGAAAAGGAGAAACATATTTTGAAAGCATCTTTTGCCTCTTTAAAAGTTAATTGCTTGAGATGAAGGATGTTTGAAAGCCACTCAAGTTTACCTAAGCACTTCCCAAGACAAGGATAAGGTTCTCATGCTGTTTGTCGGTTTGTCCTGTGTTCACTTTCATTTATGCCAAAGTAAGGCTTCGAGTAAGAAGACAACCTATCTCATCAACTAGAGAGTGTGAGAGGGGAGGGATGAACATCATAGCGTTACATTGAATCTCAATCCTTAAATTTCCCAGGAAGCCCTCAAGCGTTTTTGCCGCAGGGGAGAGGGTGATGAGCCTGTTTTTTTGTATGCCTGCATCGACGAGGGAGGAAAACGAATATTTCATCGTATAAACTGCAAAAGAGCACATAATTGCTGGATGTATAAACATCCATTCAATGCCTGCTTTAAAGGTTAGCAGCTTCAATCCACATGATAAAATTTATGTCATCATATTCAATAACATGAAGTTAAAAGGAAATCTAATGTCATAGCATCTTCTGCATTACAGTTGACTCAACGTCAGCGTTAATTAAAAAGACTCAGGTATGTTATTCTTCATCCTAATGTCTATCTGCTGTGTCATTTCGGTCCCCTTGATTGACCATCTGATCAGTATTTATAATCTCCGCATCCATCCCATGAGCAGGAGAGAGATCTTTTTCCTCATTGTCGGAAGCATCAGAATCAGAGTTTATCTTGATTGAATCTAAAGGAGGAGCATCATGTGGGGCTGCCGATGAAGAGTTCAACCTAGTCCAAAACGAGGGTATCTTCTTATCATCCTCTTTCATTCTCTCAGCATATTTACTTATGTCAAATCCTGTGTCGTCATTCCCACCAAATCCAGACTCAAGTTGGTCAGAATCAAACAGATCCTCCATGATCTTCTTGCTGTTGAGATCATCAGAATAAACGAACTTGACTTTATTATAGGTCTTGGGCTCTAACAGGGGCTTCACCATCTGCGGCAAGTCATACTTGATATCATAAGAAGTACCAGCTAAAAATAATCTACTAAAGCCCAGCAGTCGGCTTAGGCTCATTATCAACTTGCAGGTCAAATTAAACACTTGGCAAAAACAATGCAGATAAATCATGCATGGCTTGTGACCGAAGCTATATGTATATAAATATACCAAACAGAGGATATGGAAGGCATGAAACGTCCGAATGGAAAATCATTTTGAGCTTACCGTGAAGAATGGTTCAAAGAACTTTGGTGGATTGTACAGTATTGCCAAACCCAGCCGTTCTGGATAATGGTTTTGTAATACATGGGCAGTTTCTCGCGTCACCTTTACCGATATATGCGACAAATTGAAACCCTGGAAGTCAATTAACCAGACCATCTTTCCCTGATCTGGCGGAAGATTTAAAATAGCGTTCTCCATACAGTATACCAAATACTTAATCTGTCCTTTTATGGACTTTGAGTTCTGCACTTCAAGTAAAGAAGATAAATAAATAAATAGGATGATGTTAATTCATATAAATTATGCAGGCACCAAAACTTACTAAGCTAAAAACTTGGATATCAATTAAATCTACTTTTGGCTAGCTTACGAAGGAGGGAGCATTAAAGGCCAGCACTTCCACTGCTTGCGAAAAATTCGACTTCTATACGACTATGGCCTAATTAAAACATGTATGCTAAAAGAAAGGAAGAAACCTGACGCGAAGGTCTCATTACAAGGACTGTTCTGCCATGCTTGTCAATATAATTTGATCTATAGATCTTCCCTGTCTCTGCTTCGTGAGCAATATCTTCCTACATCAATGATCAAACACCATTTATCCAAAACCTATATATGTCTCAAAAATTACAAGAAGAAAAAGAGGAGACAGGCAGTCACTCACCCAACGGATCTCTTCAGGTTTATATTCTGCTCTCCATTTTACGGTCTCTTTCAACATTTTAGTAGCTTTCTTGACATTCCAATTCCGTGCTATTAAATACCGTGTGATGGATGCATCAGAACAATAAATGGATGACTTATCTGGCAACGGCCCTATCAACCTTCTAACCTCATTCACCTGTAAAGGGGGAAAATATGATGAACCAAAGTGCTCCTCTTCTCAGAAAATTGTAGCTTAACATTTTCGGACATCAAGCAGGCTAAACATATCTTTATGGACATACGAAGAGACCAAACCAACTAGAAATACCTTTGCCTGTTCCTCCTGTGATGTTAAAACGTTCTCACGACCGTTAGGGGCAGTTGTCTTTAAATCCGCACTCATGGTGTTCAGAGTAGAGTCTCTCTTAAAAAGAAAATTAAAAATCAAAAGCAAAAGTCAATACCAACATGTATCTTTTTGTCTCAGTATTTCTTCGGGTTCATTCTGAATGTATCATAATAGCATTAGCAACAAAGAATGACTAGTCTACATTCTTATACAGTAGCTCAGCTCAGTACACACGCACAGCGTAAAATCTTATGAAATTATAGGTAAAAAAAGATTACGCTTTAGAGTGACATAGCAGAGGCCAAACTTTGATGGGCCAAATTTCTCGTGAAAAGTTTAGTGCTCATGCCACTGAGGAAGTTAGGTTACCTGGGTTATTTATTTATTTTTTAAGTAAAATTTTAATTCAGAAAAGATATCTCGATGTTGAATGACGAGTTTGGAGATTGAAAAAAGAACCTAGAAAATATGAAACAACAAGTAACGACAATAAAGATAGTTTTTAAACATGTAGATAGATAGTAAATTAATACAAGAGACCAGTCAATCGTAGAGGTTTAAAAATCAAAACTAATGTAATTTAAAAGCAACACCGAGTTGAAACAATATCAGATTAGAAATAATTTTGGAAGGTTGAGATTTCATAACCGTTTCACACTTGCTTCTTGTCTAACAGGCAAGGTAATCCACTGCAACATAAAGCTAACAGGATCAAAACTTTATTTTACACATTCTGTTAGTTAATTAGTTTCAGTTGACAGCTAAGGCAGTTATTTATGTGTCCACGTGTAAGCTTCTGAGCCAAGAATCTTATACTACCAATTGTATATATATGGCTCCCTTCTACAGATCAATCAATCAATGAATTTTACTTTCTCTTATCCTCTCAAACAATTAGTCTGTATATCATAATACTTTACAAGATAAAAGTTAAAACTTCAAGTTAATAAAACCAAAAAAGTGATAATTATCCACAACGAACTCAAGAAGGTCTAGATGGATAGTTTCCAGCACACAGTTTAGGTTTCTCCAATAGTAATAAAGACTTTGTCAGAGCAAAACAAGCCTCGGGAGAACAAACTAATACTGACAAGGTATTCAATGTGCTAGCAATGTTTCCACACTACATGTAAAATACATTGCTATTTTCTTGTCAGAGTCACGGGAATGCTGGAAACCTAGGAATCCAAGATCTCCACACCAAGTTTAGCGGCATGGTCATCAGTTTTCTTGTCAAACGATAAGGTGTATGTACCTAGGAATCATCACCAATTACCATTTTCTCCCTGACCAATTGGTATCTATCCTAGAATATGCCTCTTCTAGTAACCAGAGGTATTGCAGAAAACCCTGATGCAAAAGTTTCCAAGCCAAAAGATGAGCATACTGCCTAGCAATCAACACCACTCGCTAGATCTTATTCAGTTCATAATTTGTCTGTATAGACTATACATATTAAATCATCTCTGGTATGGGGCAAAAATATATAATGGGATCTTGAATTTTATTTTTTATTATTATTAGCCAAATTATAAGTCAGCCACGAAATTCCAGGCAATTCAAAATGCCAATGCCTCCGGTACAATCAAAACGCGTCATAGCCAATCCATGGAGTAAGCCATCAGAAGCGAAATTATGGATAGCATAATTGGAGCATGAATCCACAGGCACAGACAAATAAATTTATATGGGAGGTGCAGGTGAAAATGATCCCATAGAACCCACTAAAAGTGCGGAGTCATTGTACAAAAATTCATCAAAATAGAGCTGAGGATGCAGAGAGAATCCACAGAAAATATAGGTATTAATGGTACGATGAGCATCTAACCTGAGTTTGACTGATTCAATATGAGTATTTGGCGCCGAGGAAAGGAAAGTGCGAGTCTTTCGGAAGTAGCTGATGGTGATTGGGACCAGAATGTATTTGGATACCCAAGAACGGAAAACAAAGTCAAACCTCTAGATGGAGATGGGTATCCGTCCCTAAAACTTGGAGCTGCAGTTGGGAAGATTATCAATTATCAATTATTAACATTTAGATGATTGGATCCCAATCAATTTGATGACACGGCCAAGACACCGTTGCCAGGAAGATGTTACTAAACTTCCAACTCTTAAAATTGGTTTTATCGTCAAAGGACGTCTGCCATTGGGACACGTTGGCTTGGCTGTACGCAGCGTTTTGTGGGTTCTTTGGTAAATCAACTTTTTAGAAATTAAGTATTATAATATGATCCCTCCTTTTGTGAGAATTAAATTCCTTTCCACTATTATGGGAAATTTTAGATTTTAGATATTTTTTTTATCCATAATCAATTACATATCTTAATCCCAAAATGAAAACTACACGAAGGAACATATTTAAAAAATAAACTACAAGGAAGAAAGTTAAAATATAATAATTCAATCTTGGATATATTCATAATCATCCAGGCGTGATAAATCCGGCATTAGACTTATCTCTTCCAATAAAAAATTCAACATAAGCTTTCAACTTTCTTTCACTTCGTTTTTCTTTTTAACCTAGATAGAAGAATCAATTAACATAAATTGGTATTGGTACGGTCAAACTTTGGATATTTAAAACTGCCCACAAATTTTCTCCTATCGACTCGTGGGTTGTGACGTGTGAGTCATGTGATCTAGGCTTGCAAGCAAAATGAGGCAGGGGCTGAGCCATGTGACAGTGCCAGCTAACGATGGTCAATCCATTTACTACCGCCGTCTCAGCTTTTGCTTTTCTGTCTTTTCATGCCATCGCTAAGCTAATCACTGATTTCATTGCTAACTACTAAGAAAAACGACATGCGCATCTCTTCTTTATTCATGAATTTAATAATAAAGCACAATTATTTTGTTAAAATAATGCCGTGATTCCATGTATATACAATCAGTAAACACCATATTACCTCCTGAAATCCCTAACCCCCCATATAAAAAAAAATTGTGGTCTAACTTAAATTTCTATACAAAATTGACTATCTCCTGCCTTCGGGCAGGTTGTCTCATAATTTTTAACATCCATATTGATGACTAGGAAAGAATTTAAAACTTAAATCCTCTATAATTCCACGTACCCGATCAGATGTCATTTGAAACCATTAGCAAGTCCAAAGAGATGAATATAGCATCTTTTATCAGTCCTTCGATTGTAAACTTTCTGCACACTGATTTCCCCAGTCCGCCCAATTACAAATGCCATGGCAATATGCACCAGAGATTTTTGACTCGGACGCAGTAGTCATATCTTAATTTCGTTCATCTCAACAGCCGATCACTGAGCTACATGATCCAATTTCAGAAGGTGAACTTCGAAAACCAAGGAACCAAAAGATAAAATACACGTGACTGTATATTACCTTGAAAAGCTATGGGCTGGTAAACATTTGCAGTTTTTTCCAAATAAATCCGCTACGCTACATGCATAACGTGCCAGAACCAGCACAAGCATTTGTGCAGTATAGATAATACGATTTATGAACGTAGCACGCTGCTCCCTCTTCCAAAGTTTTGATCATCCAATCCAGCTCATAAGCTCAGGCATCTAGAGAAAACCGCAGTAATCTAAAAGCTCTCAGCAGTGGGAGATGACATAATCCGAAATCAAATAGCCCATACAGCGCCACCTAGGTGCACAAGGAGATCTGCAGATGAACACTGGCTAGACATCCCTCTTCCCCACTGTTCCAGCTGAGCTCTGCTTCTTCTGTATGCCGTACTGCCAGGCATCTCTAGATTTATCACCTAAATTATCAAAATCATCCAACGAATTCTCCATTGAATACCTGAATGGACGATGATTACCATTTCTAGAACTTACTGGTGCACTGATTTTCTCGTCATCTTCAGATGGTGTTCCCGATCTAGACTCTATATGCATATCCATTGGTCTATATCTTGACCCAGCCGATCTCAAACCCCTCATATTTGAAGAAATCTTACCAGGCAACGGCGTATGAGCAGGACCCTTTGGGACCAGAAAATCTTTGGGAAGAGAATCCATTTCCATACAGCAATTTCTGTTTTTTGCATCATTAATTAATGAAGCCCAATCATCAGATTGCACCAGAGAATTGGCATTTCCCATGACCTGTCAATAATAAAAAAACATCAATACCAACCAGAAAATGGACCTTTATTGGTTAGACAAATGCAAACATGTAATCATGCATTAGAAAGAAATCCTACCCAAAGAGCCCTTCTTGCACGGGTAAGGGCGACATTCATTCGGCGAATATCTGCAACAAAGCCAACCCCGTGACTGGATGCACGCACACAAGACATTATAATGACATCCCGTTCTTGACCTTGGAAAGCATCTACAGTATTGATATATAGATCCTTCCCTTCTTCTGATTTTAGCACATCCTCAAACTCACGCTGGAGGCATTTCAACTGCAATTTATAAGGAGTGATTATGCCAACAGAAATCTTCCCCATACCCAAAGCTTTTGAAGTTTTCTGAAGATGCTCATACAATCGGAGGCAAAATTGTGCTTCATGTATATTTTGATAAGAGACCGACCCACCCTTGTGAGACTCTCGACCATGTTTGATATCATAGAATATATAAGGTCTAAGTAAAGGGTCCTTGTAGTATGGCTCATCAGGTAAATTAGCCACACTTTCACTATCAGTAAGGCGGCCTTGGTAAAAGTACCTAGAAGGGAAATCCCGAATTTGAGGATGCATTCTGTACTGCACAGACAACAACATTGTCGGGCATCCTGCTTGCTGGAACCTTTCAAAAAGACTTCTACTATACATCAATGTTCCAGCTGCCTTGCTAATAACCGTAGCAGGAAGCTGCTGAGGATCACCAACAAGAACACATCTAGCTGCACCAAGAGAGAGTGGAGGAAGAACTGCCACCTCACTAGCTTGGGCTGCCTCATCAATAACTACCATATCAAAACCATGGGTAAGACGAGAGAACAATTTGCGGCCACTACTAGAAACTGTAGTAAAAACTATTTCAGCTTCATTAGCAAAACTAGCCTCAAGGTTAGCACGAGCCTCTTCCAGATTAAAACTACTACCAGGGCGGAACCTACTTTCTAAGATAAGAAGGCGAGACATCTCTACCAGAATCTTATCTCTGCCTTCAACCACAGCTGCAAGGTTTTGTAGCAATGCATCTCTATTCTGGTCTCGGGCCATTAGAAGGTCAGGATCAACACCAACAGATCCTTGGGAACGAATGGCAGCAGCAGCCACATTTAGTTCTCTTTGAAGACAAGCTATCTGCTGAGATAACTGTGCCTCCCGAGTCTTTAACTGGTGCATCCACCCTAGAATTTCTTCCCGACTCTTGACCAGAAGTTGTTCAGTTCTCCGTTCAACAGATACTGCTTGGGCAGCCCGTGTCTGAGAATCAACACCAACTCGAGCAACATCAGGTCGATAAACTTTCATCTCCCCATCAATGAATCCACGGCCGAGAACACGTGCAAGAAGCTCATCAGTGGCAGCATTAGAAGGAGCACAAACTAACATTCTAGGTTTCGGGCAGAGTTTAGGTAGAGTGCGGAAGAGATTCTGGTCCATGTTTTGAAGAACTTCATCAATTGATCCCATGGGAACGTTCTCTGAACTGCTATCATTAGCTTGCTTGTAGCTTTCAGGTGCTAGCTTCTTAAGCAAAGAGGTATAGTAGTGCTGATACTGCACCAGATGGATGACATTCAGCATTCCCCAGACTGTATGTGTCTTCCCTGTTCCTGGAGGTCCTTGAACAAGAGTAAAGGGCCAAGGATCTTGTCTCTTTGTTGTCCCGCTACTTGTACCAGCAGCAGTATGCGTAGCTGCCCATTGAATTGCTGCCAGCTGAGGGCCATTGAATGTCTTATGCAGATAGTCAACAAAGTTCTGTGTGAAGCATTCAGGCATGGCTGGTGTCTGCTGTTCATATTTTGGGAAGTGTTCAGGGCTAGGCTGAAGGATCGCAGTTTGCATCTGCAAAATGAGGAAAACATTAGAAATGCAACACCATGACAACTACTTATTATCAGAATAACTTTCACTATCTACCTGCAAATTTAACCGACGAAATGCATGTAGAGCAATATACTCCCTCTGTGTGGTAGCAAGAGAACCAAGCACAGTGAGATGCCAGATGCTTCCAACTTGAAGTTTTCTTATGATATGATCATCATCAACCCTGCTAGAAGTAACAATCATGATCAATCATAACTATAGTAGCAAACTACATTATTAGCAAAACAAAAAAAAATGTGAAAAGGAACCTACAATGCAAGAAATATAAACTACACTAACCTGCCAGGATCATAATAGTCACCAACATAATAATGGAGAATTGCACCCGGAGGATCACGAGTATCAATAGTTATGTGTCGCCTAACTGTACCCACCACACGCCCAGTGATCTCTGCCTCCCCGTCATCCTGGACTAATGATGGATTGTTCCGCTTAGATCTGACTGCTTTGACAAAATCAAACTATAAACATGATTGAACTAAAAAAATTATCAGATAAAAGAACTTATACTACATATATGACTAACAAAACCTGATCCAGGTCTAGGGGATGAAAGAATTGCAACATCACCCTCCTTAAATGCCCATTTGAACTCGTGTACTGGAAGGACTTTCACATCATACCAACCTAAAACAGAAACTAAAACAAATCAAACCCAATGAAAGTAACTTTCAAGAAAAAGAACAATTAACCAATAGAGAAATAAAGTCTCAAGATTATAAATCAATAGAAGTTTAGCGTCAAAGCAAGAAACACAACCCTAATGCCAAGTTCAAAATAGTAAGCAAATGGGAAAAGAAACTTATATTGAATGGAATTCCTGGAGATCAATATTTCAAGACAATTAGATGGAGAATGGAAGTTAATATCTAGAAGTAACAGTCAGGGCAGTCAGATTGACAACCAAGAGACATTAAAATGTAAATCAAACATAAAACCAACAGTAAATGGTGATTAAGTACCTCTTTCTCTGGGTTCATTTGCCTTCACACGCACCATTATATGAGTATCCCTTGATACTGTTTCTGTTAATTCCTCCCATGTACTGTAAAGTTGAGCCCGACATTCCTCAAAAAGCAAAGGCTCAAATACCTTAACATACTCTTCTACCGACTCAAAGCGACCAGGAACACACTGTAACTCAGTCTCCTCTGATACACAGGACATCCAATAAATTACCACTAGGTCAGGAAAAATAAATCTCAAACAGGATTAAAGAAATAGTCCAACTAAAAACAAATACCCAAGGGAACAAATAATTGACACTTAAAAGTATTTTGGTTTTATTAAAAGCCGGTACATTTCAGTATGCATCTACCAGAATTTACAAGAAGCAGCAGCAGGGGCTCAAAAATTTGGAGTTGGCCACAAGAAACCATGATTAACAGGGTTTCTAAACCAACCTATGAAATTTCTTCTACCACACATTTCCATTAATAAAATAAGCCACAGTCTCTTCTATGTCCTTTATAACTATATATACTGTCACCAGTTCTATCCATGTTTTCCTGGGCCACCATCTTATTTTCCTTGATTCACCAACTTGAAAGTTCTTCAAAACTTTCATACAGGCTTATGCATGTTCAAACCAACTTAGACAATTTTGTTTTATCTAAAATTTAAGTTACCTCTGCCTTTGAGTATATATCTGTAATTGTTAGCCTATTAACAACATGCTAGTAAGCAAAAGTTTCTTCTTTATACTTTAAAGACTTCAATTCTGATATCTAAGGAAAATTTGCAGAAATTTAGTACATATTACATAATGAATCTAACTGTAGGTGCAGATAAATCCTGAATTATTTTATACATATGTAAAGTGTTAAGTAGTATAGATGCTATTTAACTTCTAGTCCCCTTTTGCCATGACAAGCAGTAATCATCATATCCATGAGATATCATCAGCTTGTAGTTGCAGTTAATGCAACCAAAAAAAACTACTTTCTGGTCAAATAATTTTTGGTAGCCTGATTTCACAATCTAATCATGGCTCCAGCTTTATAGAATTTTGGGTTGACATAAAAAAATTTGCATCCAATAGACCTTTTATAATAACAGAATATCAGAAAATCATTGCATTATGAAGAATCCTATAATCAGTTAACATATCAAACATGCAGAAAGAGGCCATTATGGAGACAGTTAATATGCTGAATTGAAGCAAAGCTCCAGATTTCCCTCCACCTGTTTTTGTTTCTTCTTTCTCAAGAAACAAGCCACCTTGAGAACCATAACACAGAAGAGGCATATGTTGATGACTGGGTTACATAGAGAATTCATGTAAGCCAGCAGAAGCTATCAATTCAAAACAAAATTTCATTTCAAAATACAACTGTCATCACCTTTGCAAGTCTCTCGAGTGTTATGACTCTCACAGTGTGATAACTGGAGGAATGGAGCAGCAGGATGAGAAATCAGAAACAACTTGAGGACAGAACAAAAATTCAAATTTAAATCCAAAGAAATCATGAAACATGTCAATATGAACACAATATACAGTCAGATAAATCACAGTAAGACAATTACTTGATACCTGGGTGATGCCAAAACTTTTCGCTCGTCACTTCCCGTATAAGGCGTTCTACTGATGTATCCTGAGACAGGGTGCTTCCAGGATTCTGCTTCTTGGTAGAAATATGTTTCTTATTTCCCAACTTGAGATCCATGGTGTTTTGACTAGTCAGACCCGTCTTCCGATTAGAAATTGGCATATTCTTCTGCTGCCTCAAATCTGTAGGCTGCTTCCATGAACTCTGTCTTGGAATGGGTGGCAAATTGACCTCCGTCGAAAGTTCAGCATCAGTGTTTAGCCTCCTTGGCCTACCTTGTAGCCCAGAACTATCACCATTACAATCAGATTTAGATTCATAAGCTTCCATATGAGTGCCACCTTCGCTAAAAGAAGCATCAACCTGTTTCTGCTCCTTAGCCATTCCAGCACGTTCAACCGGTGCAGATATAGTACGGACTTCTTTCACAGTACGATTTGTAACAGGTGATGAAAAAGTCTGCCTTCTTGGGGTTGTAGTTTTAATAGGACCTGCTTGCTTGACATCTTCTAAATTAAGAAACATGGTTTGCCTATTCCGCTTCTTTCCTAACATTTCTTCTTTACGTTGGTCCATCTTTCTCTTTCCAGGATTATTTGCACATCTAAGTGCATGGCTTGCTTCAATACCTTTCACCTCTTTTTGTTTGGCAACTAAACTAGGTTCCTCCTGGCCATCCATAGAAGTTTCATCTTTTACATTTCTGTCTGAATTATGGATACTATTGTTTTTATGTTCATTGTGATCCAATTCCTGACCTAAAGACGTATTACTATTCTTTTCTTCATTTATACTATCAGAAACTTTAATATTGCTAGACTTACTGTTGGTATCCATAGCTGCAACAGATTCATCCACCATCCCACGTACCCCTTGATCTTCTGAAACTTTACTTTGTTGAAGCAAGTTATTACATTCATTTACATCAGCAGAGCCCTCAGCATCAGACCACTCCCCTTCTTCCCTCTCTATAGAGTGAGCATTTCCAGAATTCAATACTGGTGGCTCCTTGACTCTCATCTCCTCATCTTTACTAGACTTTGATGATGAGAAAGTCTTTGCATTTTGGTCTCCAGACCTCTTCAATTCAGTATCTGCTTCAAGGACAGAACCAGATTTAGGACGGCTAAAGGGCTGAAATCCGGATACTGATGATGCATGTGAAAATGCATGATTATTTATAATTCCTTGGGTAGTCATCGGTGTTGCAAACAAGTCAGAAGCTTGGGTGTTTGTAGATGGAAGTGCCTTTTGAGGCTGGAAACCGGAGATACCATCTCTCTCATCATTATCCTCAGTAGGTGGCTCATTGAGATCAAATAATAGCCTTCCTCGAGAACCCATCTCATATGTTTAAACATAAAAACTAGATTATGAATAAAACCAAGTTGAACAGGGAGTTCCCTTCTTTTCTTTTTAAGAGAAAATGTCCATGACATGCCCACGATAAAACAAGGCAGGGACCTGCAAGTCAAGAGCAACAAAAAATCTATAAAACTTTAAAAGGTTCCCTTCGTAGAACAAGTCAAAGCACATACTGATTAGGGTTGAATATAGCTCTCAACTGAAGCAAAACTCCTCGCAACAGCAAATAGATAAAGACTAGTTTGGGTGAAATCTAAATCTTGAATGGCTCGAACACACAATTAGTTAATTACAATAAAGTTGATCCAAATTTTATCAGATTCAATTTTTTTACTCCACGGGACACAAATTTTACAGATGCAGATTGTTCCAGCCATGCCTGAATGCTGATCATGATCAAGTAAAACAACTAAGACAACCAATCATGTCTCACATTCCAATCTAAGTATTCGAATAGCAAATCAAGACCTAATAGCAGAAACAATAACAACACTAGGAAAGCCAAAATCAAACTTTCAGCAAGCTTGCAATGTTCATTAAACTTCCATTCCCTGCCCTACCAACCCTCACCACCAAAAATAAAAAACTCAACTCTACAATTAGCGAAAAGGACAGAACATAATCCCATCTAAGCCAATGAGATATACCGCTAACAGTTATCAGTGAATAGTGAGCACAACTTCCACTCCTCATAACTCAAATCACCTTATCTTGGTAAGACGACCAAATTTACCAAAGACCTATCCAATAATAAACTCCAAGCGGTAACCTAATCATTATCTAGGGTTTTAATGATCAACAACGAACTCCTTATGTTTATTCTTCCAGCTCCTGTCCAAATTCCTATCCAGAGAACTAGTCTAGACACTTAACCAAGATCTTATCTCACACAGACACCCCAATACAGATCAAACCAGTTATTTCTTCATCCAACGGAAAGCGCCCGGCAATAATGCACAAATCTAATAGTCAACCACGCATGATTTAGAATTATTTTTCTAACCATTATTTATGCAACTGATTCTCTATCAAGGATACCAGATTTCCATGAGTAAATTCCTGAGGAAAAAAAGATGAAAAAATTGCAAGAGAAAGAATTTACCTCCTCTCACTGCGGCCTGGAGGGAAGAAAGAGGATAGGGTCGCTCTATAGGTGTAAGTTGAACAGAGAGAGCGAGCGATGCAGAGAACAAACAAGGGGATGCTAATATGAGAGGAAGAGGGGCGTGATGACGGGTTTATATAGGAATTATCGATCTCATCTCGCCGGCCGAAATTTCCTCCGGTCGCCGTCAAGTTATTTCCGGCGAAGTACAATCTATTTTTTTTATCAATTTATTTATTTATACTTCCGAGGAGATGCACTTACCAAATCGTCCCTCGTTTAGCTTAAATTACATGTTTACCCGGCCATGGACTCTAAACATGGATATTTGAATAGGTTCCTTGTAATTTTTTTTAGGGTAATGTATTCTTATTTGAAAAATATGATATTTAATAAATTTATTACTTTCTACATTTTAAAATAAAATATTTAGAAGAATATCACTCTTTTCTACTTTTTATAATTTCAGAAAAGAGAAAAATAATGGAAGTTGAATAATTTTTTTATAGAGAAAGAGGACAAATTAATAAAAAAAAAAATACCAATTTTAAGAGAGGGAATTAAATTAGAATTGAAAGTCATCTTGCTCATGAGATTTTCAGACGAGGGTGCGAGTTGGATCGGGTCACACCATCCATGAAATCGGGCTAAAATGTAGGTAGGGCAAAGTTGGGAAATGACATGGCTAATGCTAATTAAAGCATATAACGCTCCAGTTGAAACAATGTTATGCTGTATGCATATTTGGGTAGTCCCTGTGGGCCCCTGGTAATTTTGGATGGGCAGCGCAGGCGCGTTGAGATGCCACTAGCTTGATTGGGATTGGAATTGGAATGATGGCTGGCCCGGCGCTTGGCTATTTCCGGCAATTTGGAGGGCTAAGTGGTCATTTTATTGGAAAATTGTAAAAAGAATCCCACGTGCACGTTTGTCCCAGAGGTTATTACACGTCCCACCGTACGACGCAGAAGCAGCGGTTTTCTTTTCGTTCTTATGGTTCTTTACTTGTGTGACATCGCCATTGGAGAATGACTCGCAAACGCTTGGTTGGCGCGTCATATTGCATCCCATCTCCTCATATTATTCACAAACCTAAATACAACATGAATCAAACGTATCACATACAAAATAATTTCAACGGTTACATTTTAAT
This sequence comes from Bauhinia variegata, assembly GCA_022379115.2. Lineage (NCBI taxonomy): Eukaryota > Viridiplantae > Streptophyta > Magnoliopsida > Fabales > Fabaceae > Bauhinia > Bauhinia variegata. Next base: position 16,863,410 of record CM039437.1, read on the forward strand.
GTTTCCATTAGGCTCTTTCTTCACGTAATTATAGGTTAATTAATTCCTGGATCTATCTCTTGATGTCTTTCTCTCTCCTTTTTAAATAAAGAGAGGATACTACATTTTAAAAACAATTGAGTAAGTTGTTAACTATAAAAAATAAACACTTGTGTGGATAAATTATGGAGTGAAGTCATGGAAACAAATGCAAAATGAGAGAGAAATATAAAGGGAAATAAAATGAGATGGCCAAACTTTATAGGACAAATATAGGCATATTGTCAAGCGAGAGTGGTTAAGGAATTATTAATGTTGCAGATTATAACAAAGCAATTGAAATAATCCAGCCAGCAAAGATAGACAAAGAACGTAACATATAAGTATCTTTTCTTAAGGTTTCCATAGGCCCTCTTTAAATTTTTTTAATCCATTTGTCACGTTGATTAGTCCTAAAAGGAGTAATAAGTAATCTTGGAATATTTTTTCATGAAATAAAAATATGAAACTATATCAGATAAAAAAAAAAAGAATATATAAAGTAATAGATTAGATCAGTGTTGCCCAGCACAAAAAATTGCTACGTTAAACGGTGGACGAAAGTTTTACCACCTGTCACATGCGCTGAAAAAGTGCCACGTAATCTCACAATTTTGATCGGCTTCAATGGTGGTCAGCTCTATAATAGAGTGGCGAAAGAGTCTCAAATTGTTTTTCTTTTTCGGGATGTACAAACAATTGAATCTTAAACAATGATTCAACCAAATTTGACCTCATTATTTAATGGGGGGTCATTTTTTGGTAAGAATTCAACACCGACGACAAAGTAGCAGTGCAATGGACAGATGAATCCCTCGAACTGATTTAAAAACTGTTTATGTTTTAGTTAATTGACACTTTTTACCTTTTAATGGAACTAAAACTCACGCTGTTATGAGATTAAAAAAAAACATTTTCTTATAGATTACAGATTCGATTTTAATCAATTGAATTGACCGTTGAAAATGACACTTTCACTTTGATCATTGTTTTTGATCACTAGGTACAAGCACGACCGAGAAAAAAATTGTTTGATAGGAAAACAGTATACATTTCGTTTCTAACGTAATTTTTTTACTGAAACTATTTGCTTATGCCCTTCAAACTGCACATCACGGTAGGATCGCAAGCAATTAATTCCATACAAAGAAAAAACCCAGAAGATCATTTCTTATCTAACCAAATTGGATTTTAATTTTTTTTTAGAGTTTCAAATGTGTTTTAAGAGCCTAGTTTTGTTCAACTATTTTATTTTTATTAAAAAATATAGAATAGAAGTCAAATTCGATTTTGCTATTACCTCTCACGGATCGTGGATGGTTGGGCCCATGAATATCGAAGTGGGCTAAATTTTGTGAGCCTTTTTTGTTTGGTAATAACGTCGTGGCGGCTGCGGATTCGGGGTCAGGACCCGTTTAAATGCTCGTGTTGAAATTTGATCCCAGTTAGAGCAAAAAGCAAATGAGATTTTAGAAGAACAAGAACAACGGTGGCACACCTAATTCCGTTTCTGCTCCGAGAGCTCTGACTCTTCATTCCGGGCAGCCCCGCGAGCAGAACGGTAATGGCAATGATAGGTGGCTGGAGAGTGTTATCTCTTTTTGTAATTACTTCTCTCTTTGCTTTCGAAGAGTGGGTTTCAAGACCCGCTTGCAAAGTCATTCCCAGCTCTAATCCCGGTGAAGCTTTTGAATACGGAGAAGACCCGGAGGATTTGAAGGTGATGATGGTGGCCGACCTGCTTCTCTTGGGCCCCGAAGCTGGTTATGTCAACCACTTTTTCAGATACTACTACATGTCTAAATTCTTTCGGGTACCTTCCTATCCTTACTTTGATTGCCTTCGGATTTCATTTTATACCTTCTTATTCTTATTGAATGCTGTGCTTGCATTTATAACTAGTTTCTCTATTTAGCTTCCACAAGAAGGAAAACGCGATAGATAGCCATATAGCGACATTTTACCAGTTCGCTCTTACATATGAAAACAAGGTTTTTTCAGTTTTTAAAAGGGAAGGATTGGTAAAGAGAAAGTTCAAGGTCATTACAGGAGTTCCATAAATAAATATATAATATTTTTGTTCTTGTTCCTCTACTTTTTAAAGGTATTTCATGTTTTAACTTGTTTCTCTCAAAAAGTTGTACTTGTTAAACATGCTATCTTACTTTGCAAATGCTGCTGAAAATGATTTGGAGCTAAGTAACTGAACGGGGCATAAATTCATATCTTATACAATTGACGATGGCTTGCGGTCTTAGCCTTATAATTGCAAAATTTCCTTTTTCCAATTGTTAGAAAATTTTTCATACCGCCAAACGTGTGACTAATTTTAACTATAGTAATGTGAAAGAGTAAGCATGATGCTAAGATTTAGAATTCATCATTGAATTTAAACCTTGTCATCCACCTATGAATTTCATTCGGCTTTTTTAATCCAACAATGCCACAACTGGCCAGAAATCTTTTGAAAGTTTGAAGCCTGATTTGCTTCTTGTCTTGGGAGATATTTCTGCAAAAGGTTCAGAGTTGACAAAAAGCAAGTGGATGCCGGTGCTCCGTCGATTTTACCAAATGTTGGGCCCCTTTGTTGGTCTCCCTTTGCATGTGATTCTTGGTGACAGAGATATTGGAAAATGCAGTGATATTGATGTAGAAAAAATTAAATGGATTGCCAAGAAATTTCCAGGATTGGATCCTTCTGGCTGTGGTGCATTTGAAATTGGTAACACCAGTTTTGTCTCACTTAATGCTGTTGCATTACTTTGTGGCAAAAATAATCTACGTTTTGATGTCGAAAAAGTAATAGAGAGCGAAAGTCTCGAGCTTCACATGGAAGCAGAAGGCGAGACAGAAGCAGCACATGGTTCAATCAATTTTAGAGATGCACACAACTTTGGCTGGAGGGAAAGCACCATATCCTCAGGATCTGGCCCTGTACTTCTACTTCACTTCCCCTTAGACCGGGCAAGAAATGGGCACTATGGTGGGGTTGGAGCTTTAAGGACGAACTCTAAATTAGAGGGGTTAAATGTACCAAAGCGCAGGTTGGTGTGCATCCTTCATAGCCATGCATTTTTATCTTCTGGAAGATTATGAGGGGCTTTATACATGAACCTATAGATAAATTGTTCATTATATATATATGTGTGTGTGTGTCTGTGTGTGTATATGTTACTTTTAGATATGATTGTAAGTAAAACTGTATAGCTTCTTGTCAAAAATAAAAAGAACATCTTGTTGACGCACTATCTATGGCTTTGTTTGTAAGGACAATTTGCTCAATAATTTCGTGAAGCTCTACTCTTACCATTTTGTTGAAAATAAATTTCCGATGAGTTTGAGATTTGGGGAAGTTAGAGATACTTTCATTCTAGAAACCGAGGAAAATGCATAAAGTCATGTGTCTGTGCCTTGTTTTATTGGTCATCTTTCCAGGATTGGTATTTTTAGGACAAGTATATTTATTGGTTTCTTTCCACGTTATGTTATGTCAGACTTTCCATTTCATAATTGACGTGGAACTTTTTTGAATCAGGAAGCTTGTTGGAGCTGATCCGTACAAGTTATTTCAGACCCTCCCAGCAAATGCTACTGAATACATTTTCCAAGCTCTGAAACCAAGGTACTTTTTAATTACTTGCCCCATCCCGTATCTAATTCATTTTCGGTCTTACTAAAAAAAAGACAATCTATCCTCTGCCGATCTCCTCCATAACTAGAGATAAGCCAGAAAATATTATGCAGTATGGTTTTAATTGTGTTGTGCATGTTTTAGTACCTTGGAAGATCGTATTGGTTAATAAGAATATATGTATTCATCAAAGTTGTCATTTTTTTTTCGACGAATCATGTTTTCAGTAACTATTTCATCTTAGCTAAAATGTTGGATACTCCTGGGAGAAATTATAAACTTTTCCCTTCGAGCCTGAGGAAAAATAATACCTGTCTTCATGTTTAGATACCGATGACAGACCAACCGTTTACGTCTAATCCATTGGTAGAGTTAGTACTCTTATATTGAATGGGTTGGTTGATGTTGGTATTTGGTATAACAGTTTATAATAATATCGTCAGGGACCAGTGCAATGGTTCCCAAATGTTGAATTTTCTTATTCTTTGTTACGAGTCGGTGACTTTTCCCCTCTTCATGACAACAGTAAAAGATAAAAAAATCCTTTGCATGGCTGGGGGGTATGGAAGAGAACGGGAGAATAAAAACCAAAAAGTTCTTCTAATATCCTGTATTTAACCTTAAAAGCTGATTGATTAATGATGCCTCTACCAATTGCCCGCAGGATTATTTTTAGTGCTCACAGGCATGAATTTTCTGATTACATTCATTTGGACAAAACTCGTGAGGTGACTGTTCCCACTATGTCATGGAATGCTAAAGATGACCCTGGATTTGTGGTTGCTACTTTCCAGAAGTCAGGAAAAGCAGTGAGCATCAGTTATTGTTCTCTTGCCAGGGAATCTCATATTCTTCTAGTCTATATCTTTATTGTCGTTATACTTTGTTTGGCGTGTTTGAAAGGATAGTAATGAATTGCAGTGAGTTAGAGTTTCGCATTATTATTAATAAACTTCTTTTCCTTTTTATTCGTCTTCGCCATTGTTATTTATGTAGAATGATCTTACAGCGGGCCATATTATAACCAAATTTATCCGGGTTCATATTCCACCGGACCGAGGCGGGAATCAAATTATCAAATTATAATACAATACTCAGTTTTAAGCATCAGAAAATGACTTCTATTGGGTACTCTTGATCACCCACGAGCAAGAAATGAGACCCTTGTTCAATCACCTTTGAACCAGCCTCGTTTGCTCTGCTAAGGTGCTCACATGGGCTTACCATAAATCCCACTTGAGCTCTTTCTCCTGCATCTAACATCAAACTCTGAAACCCAACCAATTGTTTGATTGGATTTCCATTTCTCTGTTTCGCATGCCTCGTAAAAAGCAACACCGGATGCCTTCCCACCATTGCACCGTCATTTTTAACACCTACGGTGACGGGGACGGACATTGTTTCACAAGTTTCTGTACCCAATTCTGACACCAATTTGTAACTGATGGTTTCCGAATTCTCAAGCACCGAATGAGTTGTTGATTGATTGAGGTAAAGTTTGTTGCTAGCAACAAAGACAAACTCGTACGAATATTTGGAGTAGCTTAGGCCAAAGCCGAATTCAAACACCTTGGGACCTGTGTAAAATCGATAAGTTCTTCCAGGGTAGTTTGATGATGGATCAGCTCTCATCCTCATGTCTGTCATTGGTACTCTAATGTAATCTTTTGGGTACCAAGTCATTGGTAGTCGTCCTCCTGCATTCGCAAATCACAACCATTTTAAGTTCAAAAAAGAAAAGATTTTTTTTTTAATTTGATCATTTTTTGAGAAAGTTCACCTGGGTTGTGGTCGCCAAAGATGATTTGCGCGAGTGCAATAGCTCCAACTTCACCAGGATAACCAGCCCATAAGATACCTCCGATTTTGTTGTCATACTTAGCTGAAGTAATATCGACAGGGCCTCCACAAAGGAGCACCAGAATAACTGGTCTCCTAGAAGCTTTTGCTACGCTGTCAATGAGTTCCTGTTGCTTGCCCGGTAAGTCAAGGTGAACACGATCATGTGACTCCCTCTCTACACTTTGATCCAAACCCATAACCAGCACCACATAATCCACCCTTTGAGCAATTTGCACAGCTCGGTCTATTTGAGCCGAATCACACTTCACTCCCCCGTCACAACCAGGATGAAAAATGGTGTCCTTAACATAGTGCTGAAAGCCTTCCAATATGGTCAAAGATTTACAGGGAGGGCCTGCATAGTTTCCCAAAAGAGTCAGCGGGGAAGCATTGGCGTTTGGGCCTATCACGGCAAGGGAAATAGCGGGGCTTGTTTTTGGAAGCGGGAGAAGTTTTGCTGAGTTCTTTAAGAGGACTATGCCATTTCTTGCAGCTTCGAGAGCAAGATACAGGTGCTCTTTGGAGCAAACTTGATTGGGACCAACCATGCCGAATGACAGTCTCGCTGGATTTCCATCGAACAAGCCTAGCCTAATTCTGATGGAAAACAGATTGTGAAGGGCACGGTGTATTTCAGATACATCTACTTTTTTCTGTAATACTGCTGATTTTGCATGTTCCTGCAAGTATGATCCACACTCTACATCCATTCCTGCATCCACAAAATTAAAATGCAATTGAGATCTGAATACTCGAAATGGGCTTAGACATTTGGAATGGGCTCGGTTACCTACAATGGCCTGGCCCAGTATAAAAGTCTTGAAAAAAGGACAGACACCGAGAGATTCGATAGATAGAAGTCAATTTTCCCTATTCTCCTTTTTACAAGAAAATAATGGATGGATGGCGTGTCGGGAAAGTCTTCTTTTGGGGCTTGCAAGTTGCACCAAGTACCAAGACGATTGGTGTGTAAATATGTAATCTTATCCCCATCCGTACTAATAAATACACATTTTTCCAATTCAAATAATAATAATAATATCTAAATTTAATTGAATTAAAATTATACTCATATAAAACAAACAAAAAAAATTTTAAAAAAAAGAAATTACGTTAAAATGCGCAAAAATCATTTCCCAAATATAATATTGGTTGTCTCACCGAAAAGAGAGATAAGAGAGTAGAAGAGGAACAGAGCAGTAATGGAGATGTGGGCCGAACCATGTGACTTTGTCATTATATTAGATATGATATTCGCTAACTTAAGAAAAACCGACAAAAGTTAAATGACAAGCGTTGATGCATTAGCAACACAGAAATGATTCCTTATAGAAAAAGGAACACATAAACCATGCTTTATACTGTGATTCCAACCATATCAGCAAGTATTATAACATATTATCTCATCATACGTACCACAGTGGAAAGCGACGACGAAGCGAGGAAGATAAGGAAAAAGATAGAGAGAGAAAGAACATAGATAGATCCCAGTGACACCAATATAGTATTACCAGCTCTTAGGACATCGGCTACAGCATCTTCGGGGGATTTTGCGTATTCCTGACCATCATGAATAATTGAGACTGCGCCACAATCCGACGTGATGTACCTGATCATTTTATTTAAGCCAATGAGTAAGGTTCCAATAAAGATTTGTCATTTGAGAAAGAAACGCATTAGTATTATTACTACCCATGAAAATCCCATTCCCTTCTGGCCATTTTGGTTAATAGATTATGATCTGCACAGTTTGGAACCCCATTCACGCGATTGTAAGCACACATTATCCCACTGGCTCGTCCTTGCTGTATGCAACTCTGAAATGGAGGCTGGTATGTGTCTGCTAGATCTTGCACGGTCACCTGAAACAACAAACAGAAATGGCAAATGTATCTATAGTAAAGTAGAAGAGAAAACACCATAAAAGCTGGGATTGGGTACGGTAGGTTCAGTGATTCGTGCGTTGCTTATGCTCACAAGTGTCGGTGTATTTTGCTCAAACCAATTGCGGATTGAACTCCAACACGAGAACACACAACATTTTATATGTTAAAATCGATGTCTTGTTAAAGTGAGCATTCGCCAATGATATTGATATTGATATTGTTAAATCACTCAACAAAAGGAATCCGAGGGGCAAAGCACTGTTAGTGTTCCAAAGAGGCTCTGACTAAAAGAAATAGAGCACGAAAAAGACATTGTATTGATCAAAAGAAGAAATTAGATAGAAAAGTGAAAGACACAGGCAGCAAGTAAAGTAAAGAAAAGAAAAGACGAGAGAATTGAAGGTAGTTACTTTAGCATCGAAGAGAAAGCGATTGACACCCTTCCAATTATCCAAATCATAGGCCGTAAAATGCTTGCAACAAGCCGAAGCTTGAAGATGGCCTCTGATTTTGCCTCCCAGGAAGGAATCCCCTTGAAGCCCTCTAACGTAGGCAATTGCATAGTTGGAAGCAACCGTTGGGTCTTCCCCAGCGGTTTCTTGGCCTCTGCCCCATCTTGGGTCCCTGAAGATGTTAATGTTTGGAGCCCAAAAAGTCATCCCGGTTGCTTGGCCAGCATTATAGATAGCTCTGGCTTCAAGTCCGATGGCCCTAGCGATTCTATACCAGAGGTGAGAGTCGAAGGTGGCGGCGGTGAGAATGACTTGGGGGAAACTAGTAGCAGATGAGATAGCGGCATTGAGATGGATTCCACGACCAACGTTGGCTACTCCGTGTAATGCTTCACTCCACCATTCGTAATTGGGGATACCAAGTCGGGGAATGGCAGGGGCCGAGTTCACCAGTTGGGAGAGCTTCTCGTCCAAGGTGAGGCGGGAGACAAGGTCATTCACTCGTTGCTTGATGGAAAGCTTGGGATTACAAAATGGGTAAGATCTGGTAGATGGGTTCGACCAATCACAAGCAAAAGGAGGCTGAGCCTGAGCCTGAGCTAACTCAGACTGAAAAAGCAGAGTAGTCAGACTCAGTAGAAGGAAGACGAAGACAACGGGAGTAGGAGAGAGTACCATTCTGTCTGTCTGAGTCATGATAATTGCGACTTAACAAAACAGAGCATGTATCATTGGGTTATAAACACTCAACTAGACAGCTTCGTAAATATGTCAATTCAATTACCAGTAACAGAGCGCAATCCAAAATTCAAACCAGACCAAATCATTGGCTAAGCAATTACTTCAAATAAACGGTGGGAGGTTAATTTTACACCCCCTTTTCATATTTGCACCCCCACTCTTTTTCTGTCTCTTCCAATAATATCCTTCACCCCAAATACACAAAAACGCTCTCGGCAAATGAACTGGCCATTTTCTCTCTCACATTTCATCCATAATTGACGAGCATTTCGAAGGAGTTTCGTTGTTTTATAAATTCCTCAACTAACGATTTTCATTTTTTTTTTTGGTTTGTTTACTATGTTTGAATTTATAAAATAAGTGTTGACATGATGGTAATGCTTGAAAGTTACTAGAAAAGATAATGAATTGTTAAATTATTGTTGTTCAATTATGGCAATGGCGACTAGAAGAATACTTGGTACAGTAGAAAATGTTTTACGATAACAGCGGCAGGCGAGGGTGATAATGAATTCTAGAACCTAGTTTTCAAAAAGTTTTTTAGAAAAAAAAATTACAGAAATACATTTTCGAAATGTTGTTTTTATTACACTGGAAATTGGCTTTTCTAGAATTTTATCAACTTGCCAGAACTTAGAAATAGGAAATCAAAATTTTTAATTAGGAAAACTTATTTTTTGAGAAATCTTCTTTAAAATTTACCAAATTCTTTTGAATTAAAAAAATATTATTTCTGATAGATTTTTTTTTTTCAAAATTATTCCAGCGGATATTTTTTAATTTTCAGAAGTTAAATTCTAGTTTGATGCCTTAATGGATTCTGCTATAGTTTGGGGTTAGAGTTGCGTTTATGATGGGTGGATAGCGTGTTTGGCTGTCATATGGGGGAGGGAAGTTACGGAGCCAGCATGCCTCGAGAAATCAGCCTTTTCACAATCAGTGCTCCCTTGCTAGAAAAAAAATAAAAATGGTGATTTTTAAGGATATGGGTGGTTTCCCAAACGGAGGAACCTGATAGAGGGAGCAAGGGATAATTGGGGTATTTTGGGAAAGAAAAAAGTGATGGAGTGCAAAAATTTAAAAAGGGGTGCAAAAATTAACCCCTTAAACGGTGGTGTTACGGCCCAAAGTCCAAACTGCCCATCACCGTTCCATTGTATTTAAAACAAAGACATTAATAAGGTAATCATATTATTATTTTTTGATTGGATGGTGATGATAATATGATTTTAGGTGAGGGAGCTGATTCAACTGAACTAATGAGTAGCATCGACAGAGGGAGGCCCATTTGAAAATATCTTGGGTCTCAAATTTAAAACGGTAGGTCAAACTATGTTATCTTTAGATTAGTCGGTAGGCCCAGCGTAATGAGAGTAAGCAAGAATAATTTTTGATAAAAAAAAAAAAGTTATATATGGCTTGTTATAAAATTCTTTTTTTTGTTTTTCTTACATAACATCTATTTATCTTTTGTAACATATTTAAGCACATACGGCTCAAGGGATCTATAAATTTTAAAAAAAAAAAAAAATAGTTGAATTATTATTCTTGTTATTATACACCATATGGTCATTTCGTGAAATCAAATTAAGATTGATATATCAGACCGACAGGCACTTGGAAAATTCAAGCATACCAACAATTTCAAGACAGTTTTCTTTGACGAAGACATCTTTTCTTCACACATTATTTAAACTTATCTGTAAATCTAAATTAATTATTCAATTGATTAACCCAATGACGTTGTTGCTAAGCTTTTTGAGTAAAAATGCATCACATCACATCACAATCAAATTAATTAAATCACCTTATCCAAATAGTCCTTCGTTAGTTGTTAGTTTTATAGGTCCGGCAGTTGGCAACACTTTAAAATGTCGGTTATTAAAAAGTTGTAGTTAACCATAGCAAGTAATCGATCCTTAATTAGTTTTATTAATCGATTACATCTAACTCTACAAATTCAAATTGCTTTTCAAATCCGAGAATAGAACTTTAGGGAAATCAACCACGCGTAATTGATTTGCGAATTAATAAGGTCGGTCGTGCAAAACTTGGCCCTTAATGCTTGATTTGCCATATCGAGCAACTAATCTAAAACCTAAGTTTAAATTATCTAATGATTTCACCTAATCAGCTTCTGCGTTTGGTCTTCAAATTCTTCTCGATCGGTGAGTAGCTATATAGGGCAATTTTTATTTTTTTTTATCCATATATTGGTTAGAAATTATGTGTGTTCATATATTTTTTTTTTATTTTTCTATGCTCGTGACGTGTCTTTTCAATGCTGAAAACATGACTATATGCAATTTTGACCATGGAATGATATTGACCGGTAGAAATGGTAATATATATATATATATATATATATATATATATATTAAAGCCGTGTTTATGACATCATCGGCCTTCAAATAATACAAAATTACAAAGGAAATATTAATATTCCCAGATAAAAAAAAAAAAAAAAGGAAACTGTAATATTCTTATTTTGGTCTTATCGTCAAACATATATTGAGATATGAAGAAAATGCCCGAGATATTTGTTGTGTAAATGAGATAACGTAAGAGAAAAATATATAGAATATTTGAAATTTAAAAATAATATTAAAAAAAGAAATTCGTATCTTTCAGATACGAAGGACGTGGATTTTCCAATAGTGTCACTGTGCTGTCACAGGAAATTATTGTATGAGAAAGTTGAAAGATGCACGATGACCTCAATAAATCCAAGACAGTCGAGGGAGGGAAATATCTTGACTTGTTGGGCGCGGTGCCATAGTGGATTTTCCATCAGGAAGCCAAAATGCGGCACCTATACATATAGGGGAAAAAAGGCACCAATCAAGTTACATTGTGACCTCAACATTACCTTGTAATATCATTGCTCGCTCGGAGGTTCTACTCATTTCCTAATTCTTATCATATATCACCAGGTTTCCTCAGCTCATAAGATCACTAATTACAAGACTAAGCTTGACATATATATGTATGGCTCAAGGCCGACTTCCATTATTTGATCCTTTTTCAATTTTTGTTTTGTTCTCATTGCTTTTTGCTTCTGGAGTTGAATTTTGAGGCAATGAAGATAAGCATCTCGGGCTGCTATCCGTCTTAGCAAATAAGATTAAGTTAAAAATGCACACAAGATGCTCCGCTTAATTAAGCATGCATAAACAAGAAATAGAGATGAACAACACCCTTTTTTTTTTAATTTTAATCTGCTTATTATAATTATTAACATATATATATTTCTTATATGCTCCATAAATAAAAGGAACAAAAAAGCATCTATCCTATCATATGCAATGTGAATCCATCCTTGGTGGAAACTTATAATACACATACATAATGATGTGTAGCTAAAACCATAGTAAGTGTGCATATGGCACTGACCGCTTGAGAAAGCTTAATCATCATCTATTTTGCCCCAAATGATAGATGGAGTTATTTGGGGAGAGCAGTTGAGAATTATTGACTTCCATAAAACGGGCCGGTCTAGTAATTAATCAAATAAACAAATGAATGGATGGATACTTTTTCAATTCATGAATATAGAACTCTCGAGAAAAGTAGGATTAGATTAGAACGACTATTATATGTTTTCATATCAACTGTTAACGCTACAAATTAAACATGACCCTCGGATGGAAGTCAGCAGTTAATGACCAATGGATCGGATTAATTCTTCCTCATTTCGAACTGCACTTCTTGGCTTTTAGATAAGGACACGCTCACCATCACTGTACATGCATCTTTTGGGTCACCTCTCAGTCTCAGATGGAGGGGAACTTTATCAGATAGGGTAACTCGGACAAAAACCGGCGACTTGGGGGGATGGGGATGGGAAGGGAGTGGGTCCGAATCGAATCATCTACGCAAACAAGGCGGTTAAATGAAACTATTCATGGTTAAATTAACGCCACTAACGCCGTTAACCACAAAAAAATGTAAAAAGCCACGTGGTGGAACCACTGAATGCCAGGCTTCCGGAACTCGTATTGTGAGCCAACACGTGGCCTCCGCAAATCATTCCTCGTGGACTCTACTTCCCCTTTGGCATCAGGTGGGGGAGTAGGGTCCCACTCTTCTTTTATTTTAATTAATAAATAATAAATCAATTAATGCTAAAGGAACGAATGGGTGTTCTTACCCACAGCTGTCAGGTTTCCGGTTTGGAAGGGCGTAAAACGGTCCACGTAAGTCGTACCCGTAGCAATAATAAGTCCGTAAACCCGGTTACGAAGCATGAGATGGCATAAAATTGAGAATGCAACGTGTTCTGGTTTATTGTTTTTTATTAGATAAGAGTGTTTTATTTTCATAAAGAAGTTTAGTCTTTTTTTTTTTGGGAAATAAGAAATTTAGCTCAACATATTGCGAATGGGAAACAAAATTTAAGATCCCAACCTTGTAAAAAGATTACTTTCATATCATGTATTGATCCTTTATTAATTATAAGTTCTATCATAAATGCTGGCCGTTAAAAAAAAACCTGACAAATAGGGAAAAGAAATAAAGAATTTTAAATAAAATTATTTTAAATTAAAATACTTACGAAAATAGAAAAATGTTATTGATATAAAAATTTAAACAATTATTTTTAATTAAAAATACTATTAAATAAGATTACACGACATAAAGTATTTTTATTGTGAATTTTTATGAGTGCATGTTGTATCGTAATAATTCAGAGAATAATAATAAATATATCGCATACACATTTTAGGAGAAATCAACCGCATATATTAGCATTAATAACTATATAAATAATTTCTGTATGATTATATAAATGTTTAAAAGATATTTTTGTAATTATACAATTACATGCACTTTGGCTTCCGGTTTCCGTGTTATAACCCGACCCGAACATTGACGATAACAAAAATATAAAAAGACTAAGGAAAAGTGTGTTTGAAACGGCAGAGACGGTAAACAGGCGGTTGTTTGGAGCCCATAGCCTAGCCCGTGGATTCAATTCCGTTTTAATACGGACAGGGACCCACCCTTTATCCTTGGCGTTACCCGCCCGCTCACTCACTCCCCTCCCTCTCCCTCTCAACTTGTTCGTCCCCGTCTATATATAAGTATAGCAGCGGGCTATATTTTCCCCTGCTCTTTTCCCTAAAAGCACTTTCTCGTATACTAAACCATTCTCTGATTTATTTGTTTCATCTCTTTCGTTCTCGTATATAATCTGTCAGCTCGCAGTCCTTTTTTATTCCTGGATTCTATTCTTTGAGGAGTCTAACTTGAGGTTCCAACTCTTTGGTTTATTCTCTCATTATTTTCTACTTTCTGTCTGATTCACGGGAAAATAGTCAGTGTGATCCCAATTGTTCCTTACTTACCTGGCTTGCAAGTTCCAACTCCATTTTTTTAGCTTTAAACGACTCTAATTCACTCTCTTATACTCTTCCTCGACTTCTCCAGCTAATTGTCTTCCAAAATTCGGAGGTAATTGCCATTTGTTTGAGCATTTTGCTTCTGTGTACTCAGAATGGTTTCGCCCAGTTTTTCATATGTTCAAATTGCTGTTGATTATTCTTAGTCTCCTCGTATACTGTATTTATACCTCCGACTATTATATTCTTAATTTAGCCAGGGTGTTTAACTTTTAATTTAGACTTGGATTATACTGTTTGAAATTTATGTTTTGAACTCTTGTAATCGGTTTTCTGGTTCTAAACGAAGTACTATCTTCAAATTAACGTGGAAGTTTTATTTGCAACTTTATTGACTATCATTTACTGGCTTCCAATTTATAGGATTATGGACCAGTTCAATAACGATGATCTCGAGTATATTGTTGATGATTATGACGACTTCCTTGAATTTGAAGACGATCATATTTACGAAGACAATGAACCTAAAAGAAACTCTGATTATCTAGACTCGGACTTTGAAGATGATTTTGAAATGGTATACTTGCTTCGCAAGTACTGTTTGTTATAAAAAATATTCTGCATTTTGATGGTTGATGGGTGATTTTGTGGTTTCAACTTTGCAACAGACCAAGCCGAAGACAGATACATCTGCTTTGGAAGCTAGAGAAGGGAAAGATATCCAGGGAATTCCATGGGAGAGGCTTAATTATACCAGAGACAAATACCGCGAGACTCGGTTGAAGCAATACAAAAACTATGAGAATCTCTCGCTTTCTCGTGATCAGCTCGACAAGGTGAGTTTTTACGTAACTTGAGGGATAAGCTACTAATATAACAAATACGATTGATGTTCTGAAGAGTGAAACCTCTGCGGACTCGCTAGATCAGTACATATCTATTTGGAGTATCTTTGTGTTTTTTTGTCTTTCCTGGGGCTCACACCTGGACATGTTTGGTTAACAGGAGTGCCTGGAAGTTCATAAAGGGAATAATTTCTATGATTTCCAGTTTAATACGAGGCTTGTGAAATCAACAATTGTGCATTTTCAGGTAGCGACTTTACTCACTGCTATTAAACCATATGATATACTTATGCCTTTTTCTCATAAAACTTTAGTCTCTGTGTCTTTAATGTACTTGGGTATTGGTCTGATTTGTTTGTAACTGTAGACTTTTCACTTTTACAGATTGATTTAAACTGAGATTGTCATCTACTAAAATCAGAAATCCTGACTAATTCTACGAGCTGATTTGTTATTGTCTATTTTATCTTACTGTCATCAATAATATTTGATCTCATGGATCTATTTTTAAAGATAATTTATCAAATAAATTGATCATTAGTTTAATAGTAGCGAGGGATTTCATTTTATTGTTCACAGGCATACCCTTTATATGGATTTTTTTTTAAAAGGATAATTCTGTCCTGCTTGTAATTACATAAGCAGTACAAGAGGAAAAGGAGAAGCATTTTTTATTTCCAAATTTTTCCATTATCAGCAGAGTCTGCACTTTGCCCTACTAGAAGGTCTAAACCGGAATTTTATGCACAATATATATTTTTCTTTTGCCGATATATCTCAAGGATTCTTTTTTCTTACTTGCTCATACCAACTATTAATTTAGCGGGGTAAAATTAAACAAACGTCAATGTTTAAAAGGCATCATCATGCTGGATATTCTTTTCTTCAGACGATATGGTTTTATGCCAAGTCATGGATATGCATCCCAGGTATGGTATGAATTGGCATTCTTAAACTTGGTAACTTCCTCCGGGAAAATTTTGTTAGAACTTTGTGATATGCATGCAAGGGAATCATGATGCACACACAGCCACTTTTCACACACGCACGCATAACTTGGGCCAGAGCTTTTTAAGTTCGTATCATCCAGTCTCCAGTGCAGAATGGATTCAGATGTATTGAACATTAATTCTATTATATATTTTACACCATTAAATTTTGTCTTACCCAACTCTAGAATTCTATAATCAACAGGCTGTTTGTAGTTCAAAACCAAGTTTTACTATTTGAAGTCCAAGCGGCTATTCTTTTTGTTTATTAGTACGCGTTATATATAACCATAAATGGGATGTAACCTCTAATTTATGTAAATAAACCTTCTTATTTGTCCCTTCCGTCATGAGGACTTCACTGTTGAGTGTTGATAATTTTCCATTTACCAATTGAAGAATACCTATTATAACTATAAGGACGAGAATTGGTTTTGCTTAATTAATCTAAAGTGTAAATAATCTCTCTTCTTTTTCTGAACCTTGATCAATTATGGATCCTATGGTTTTGCTTTCTTGTCTGTTTGTTTATCTGTAATAATTTGTTCATACAATTTCTATATTCATTCACTTCTGTCATTCATTTATACTTGTGCATGATAAATAGCTGTCATATTATTTGCTTCTGTAATATAATTTCATCACATTAACCTCTTTGTGCATTTAGGCCTGCTATTTGTCTCTTTATGTCAGCTTTTAAAGCAGGTGGAAAGTGAGCAGCATGGCAGGGCTTTTTTATGGTATGATAGGAAAATATCTGGCCACATTTAACAGGGCTCTAACAATATGTTGTCGTTTAATAGTTTCAACTTATCCCGGTTGGGGTCTGAATGTGACTATTCATTCTTGCATCTCTTCGCATTTAACTGTATTGCTTGCATAGATTAGCTCTGGCTTACTTATTCATGTTTGCATTATTTTAAGTTAATTTCATACTTAGATAATTTATGGGCAGATGATAGTGTAGATGTCATTTATTTACCATTTATATGAGGATTATTTGTATCAATCTGAATGTTTATCCTATGGAACTAATTATTTTATTAAACATAGAAGACTTTATTCAGTATTCTACAAAAATAGCTAATCCCATATTTTTCCGGATTATTTTTCAGTTTTGTACCACATAATATTATCATGGATAACTGGGTTTAAGCTGTTGGATGTGTTAATTGTACGGGGGAAAAAAAACGGGTGTATAGTCATATTAGCCTCTGGCCTACATGTTGTCTTTCTTTTTCTATTATTTCTATTTCTGTTAAACCTACAATTTCTGTTAAACCTACAATTTCTGCAAGAAAAACTTATCCATCACCGTCAGTTCCATGCGTTAGGATCTACGTCAACACTCCCAAATAGATTCCCGCCATCCAATAAAGAAAAATACGCTTGCCATTTCCTACAATAGACAGATATCAGCACTATTCTATTACTTTGGAATGCATCCGTATTATTTGTCTTTGATAGAATATCTCTAACTTGTAGGGAAAGTTGAACAATGCTTGATTAAGGTGCTTGTCAAGTTTACAGTATATTTGAATAGCAGCTTGTTGGCAAATTACCATTGTCATAATCTTTTTCTTCTTGCCTGTTGGGTGTAAATATTGATGTTGTCGTCTCATGTTTTTCTGTATGTGCAGCTGAGGAATTTGTTATGGGCAACATCGAAGCATGACGTATACCTTATGCAAAACTACTCAGTGATGCATTGGTCGTCATTACTCAGAAGGGGTAAAGAAGTACTTAATGTAGTCAAACCTATTGTTCCGACCCTTGTACGTGACCAGTTCATTGATGACTGCTTGACTTTGTTTGGTTTTCTGTACTGTTGTTATTGGTTCTAAGTGAGTTTGTTCTTTTTCAGAAGCGCCCTGGATTCTTAGCTCAACCTTTGTCCAGAGTTCAAATTAGTACCATGGCTGTTAAGGAAAATCTGATGCTGGCAGGTGGCTTCCAGGGTGAGCTTATTTGCAAGGTAGGAAAAAGCTATGTTATAGATTTCTTATAATCAAATAATTAATTGACTCAATGACTTCTAACGTGTGTTAATTACGTGTGGATCAGAATTTGAATCAACCCGGCGTTACATTCTGCAGTAAAATAGCTACAGATGATAATGCTATAACCAATGCGGTGGATGTTTACCGCAATCATAAGTAAGAACTGACCGAAAAAAAAAAAAAATTGTTACTTCGAATTTCTTTGGTTTTGGTTTAACTTTAGCTACTTCTCACTCTGCAGTGGGTCGTTGAGGGTTATCACAGCGAATAATGATGCCCAAGTTAGAATTTTTGATGCTGAGAGTTTGTCCTGTCTCGGTTGTTTCAAGTATGATTGGTCTGTTAATGTGAGTACTATCGACTGAAACGCCTCTTACAATGTGATCTTCTTCACTGATGAAACTTTGCACAAATAACAAATGTGTCTGCATTTTGGTCCACACAGAATACTTCTGTTAGTCCGGATGGAAAGCTGTTTGCAATTCTTGGGGATAATGCTGAGTGCTTGTTAGCTGACGCTAACACTGGAAAGGTAAAAGTTAATTTTACTGGCATTTCTCGGTTAGAGCTGGCGTCTTCATTGTTATATTTCAGAATTTCTGATTTATACAAGGTATCTCACAGGTTACTGGGAACCTAAGAGGGCACTTGGACTATTCTTTTGCCTCTGCTTGGCACCCTGATGGACGAATATTGGCTACTGGGAATCAAGACACAACGTGCAGGTTATGGGACATAAGAAATCTGTCGCAGTCTCTAGCTGTGGTGAAGGGAAGAATGGGTGCAATAAGATCCTTAAAATTCACATCCGATGGACGGTTTTTGGCCATGGCTGAACCAGCAGATTTTGTCCATATTTTGGACTCTCAGTCCGGTTATGTAGAGGGACAAGAGATAGATTTATTTGGTGAGATTGCTGGTATAGCTTTCAGTCCAGACACCGAGGCTCTATTTGTTGGCATTGCTGACCGCACCTATGGTAGCTTGTTGGAGTTTAACAGAAAACGTTGTAACCTCTACTTAGACTCCATTTAGTAGTGAGTCGCTACCCAATTGTACAGAAACCCGTTCATGCCTATATCTTGCCAAGCTATTCTAAAATAGGCTATTACTTTTTCCTTCGGTTCAGTTTAGAGTTCAGTGGAGAAGCTAGTTGTAAATTTTTGCTCTGGGCGGCGAAGGTTTATAATTTTTGCCTTGTAGGCGATAGTTATGTAAGTTGTATTTGGAAAATGTTTGAATTATTTGCTTTGTGGTAAACAAGTATCGCTTTAATACCAAGAAGCAATCCTTTCATTCCCACGGTGACCAAATAGCATTTTTCATGTCGAAAAATCTAAAATTTGCCACTTTCAAGACCAAATTAAAGAAATTTGATTTTGCCCCTTTTTTTCAAATAGCAAAGTGCCTCCTTGTCACATGGCAATGCCATACACATCTACACGCTAAAGAAACTTGATCCTACAAATGTCCTCTTAGAATCTTTTGCCAAAGCCGTGACCCAAATGAATTGCGATCTTTGAATGTCCAAGTTAACCCAATGGGAATGCTTTAATAACAATATATAACCACTCTACTTTATTATTGCAGCTAATCAACTAACTAACACGAAATCTGAGAGTGACCCAAAGATGCCCAGACTTGGTTTGCGTACAGGCAAGGAGTCTTACTCTAAGTTTATATATTCAGGCAGCATTGACATAAATTATATGGTAAGAATTTGACCAGCGACAATTGGAGAAGCAAGCATTAGAATCCGTTTGATTTCAATTTTTCCTACCCTGCTGGGTATGCTATAGCCAATGTGAACAATGAAAGGTGATATCAAAGAGAGTGATGTAACGTAGCCGACTAGGTGTATTCTAATTTCTTTCCATGCAAACATTTAGACACTTGTAGATAATTTAATGAATTCAAAGGAAATCTAGAACCCAAGTCTGATCCTTCATCCGTCCTTGTCTCAAATATTAATAGAGCTCAATAGTACACTTGCTAGAAACCAAACTGGTCAAATTTCTTTTCTCATAATTCCATTTAACCAAACTATTATTCACCATGAAAACTTGGAATTATCGTTCAAACTTATTTAGTCGCTGCATATGACTTTGTCCTAGGTTTTCACTTTTGTCTCCTTGCATTTTACCGAGGAGGAATTCTTTTGTTACCCCCATACTTCATTGGCGGAAACACAAAACACAGAGAAGAGGTTAGGGGTGTGAAAAGAAAAAGGTGTTAAAAGAAATCATCACGGGTCTAATTGAAAATGGACCATAGTTTGTCTGTAGTCCAGCCCAATCTACTTATGGAACCTCTTGGGAAACTTAACAAATGTACCATAATAAATAGATGAATGGAGTACCTACTGGCAATGGCCCAGCTCTACGAAGAGACCACTACTTGGTATGATATTTACGAAGATTGGGTGGCCCACTTCGACTGCAATTAACGAAGTGGGTATTTACTTTTTTCAGAAAATTAAACACAAGTGTCGGCAGGTTGAAACTGGAAGCCGGGCTTGGCCCCAACAATAAATTTGTCCAATTATGACCACTACTTGCTATCTATCCATCTCATTTTAATCCAAACATCGTAGGCATCATTTTAGACCATGGAAAATGTGAACAATCAAATTTGAGATGCCATTTGTTTGTCAGCAAACAATCAAACTGTTGCTCATTGGGAGGTTGGGAAAAAGTAAGAGCTAGGGACGCTTCGATGTCAAAATTGAGATTGATATAAAGGTATCAAATGAAAGATTAAAAAGGGTTGCTTTTCTTGGTGACACAGGAAAAAGGGGAAGGACATACTGTGGGGAAAAAGATGATAAAGAAATCCGATGAACTGACCAACACTGGGACTCGAAATTACAAATAAGATCACGATCATCCTCTTATGGCTTTTGAAAGTGCTGCTGGGGAATATAAAAGAAAAGGTACGAATTAGGTTAGGAAAGCATGTGCAGTGTCGCCAAAAAGTTTAATTGGAGCAAGAGGAAGCAAAGCCGTCTCCATCCCCTACCAAATCTCATTGAAATCTCTGCTCTGAAAACGACGATATCATTGGGTGAATGGTCCAAATATTTCAATACACACACTTACTCGGCCATTAACGCAAGCAAGCGTTCAAATCAATGAGACCTTTCCAGCTCAATGCGTTGAAATTTTGGTTATAACATGACAAATTTAATTCATTCTTCCTCAGAAAACTTACGTAGTACGTATTTTCTTTACCCTGCGCGTACCTCAATTATTAAACCTGTTTCCTTGCTTCCTCCTAAGGTAACTACATAGGAACTCTCTCACCTAAATTCCATCAAATAGTTTCTAGCACGCCTCCTCCATAAATTATCTTGCCTTGCCTTTTACTCCTTTTTTTTCCTATTCAATACCAAGTCGTTGCCGTGAGAGGAAAACCTTAGACTTTGATTTGTGGTACTGATTGAGCAAGAGGATTTCGTTAGTTTAACTGTGTAGGTACAAAGGGGGGAAAACGGAGATGCATTCATTAAAAAGTTGACCTTGAATCAAATGGGTCACGTGACCCTGGTTCCAGTCACATGGCCCATAATCAGAAAAAGAAATGGTTGTGAGTGAGACAAGTTAAAACCTGCCCCGCTCCAGACTTGACTTTGGTAAAAAACAAGCGAAGCAGCATGAACCATGAGTGTAGCCAGACACGTGTCGCTAGAGAAATGTGGCCCGTCACTTATTACAAAGCAGAAACCGCGTCCAAAACGGAAAAAAGGTTGATGGGATGGGTCCCGCCAACACCCCAAGTTCCACACTCCCATTCTTTATTTAATCCTATGATACAAGTTGCATGAAACCAGCTACCTTTAAAGTGGGATATGCTTCACAAGGTAAATAGTGGAATGGATGCTTTGCGGTTCATTCCGGATCAGAGCATAATTTCTATCTCACCCTCGTATCTTAAATTATATTCCACAAGAAATTATAGAATTAAATTATTAAAATGTTATTATTATTTGACAAATAATAATAATAATAATAATAAAATCGGATTCGGTCAACTAACTTAACCGACTCATACCTGAGATTGAGTAAGTTGAGTTGGGGTTTGGTCTCTTTAGCCCACCATAATAAAATGGAGTAATAAAAAAATAAAAATTTAAAATTTATTCAGCTGTTCAAGTCCGCGCTAATGCGAATCATAGCGCGTATAACCGTAATATCTAAGACTGACTCAGCAGCTACTGGCGCCGCAATTGAAGAGTTTGTCTCGCTCGCACGTGCCACATCCACGTTCTCTTGCTTAAATTTTACGCCGTAAACTTCTTCTAAACTCTAAACCCAACCATGGTTAACTTTTAACAATTCTTCATTCATTATTATGAATCTTAATTAATTAATTTTAAATCTAGGCTGCCAGCGAAGCTTATACAAGCACCGCACCGAGCACGCCCGCTTGGTTGACGGTTTCCACTTTCCATGTTGTCAACAATTATTAGCCAGCTCCATTACGTGGGCCCCTCTTGTCCAGCAGTCACTCTCCCTCGCTCCGTCGTTGGATATGTAATCGTGACATCAGCATTTCGAAGCCGTTCGATCTTGTCAACTTCTGCTCACCCAACGGTTGCGATTTTCCAGTGACGTGGCTACCGGTTTTTTTTTATGTCTATGCCATTACCATCCTAATAAACAATTCTAAGGGGAATTTTATTTTATATTAAGATTAAAATTTAAATTAATGAACGTTGGCAATTATGTGTGCTACAATAAATTATGCTTGAAGATAAGTCATGGGTGGTTGTGGAACACTAGAGTTAGATTGAGATAACGTGTATCCCGTCCCAACTGTGCTATCTATCATTTAATAATTTGTTTCGTCTCGAGGATTCTTTGGTTCATTGAAGCTGACATTTCAGTGCATTTTAAATAGAGTTCTTGCTAATTTCTAAATAAAACTAGGAAGTTAGCATAACCATATACAAATTTATGGATCTCACATCCACTAACCCTATTCTAATTTGGTGCATTGGCACTTAAAGATTATCTATCTTATCTTCTAATTCTAATTACAACTCCAATATAATATTATTTCTCTTAAAATGGTATCATTGACTTTTTTAATTCATCCAAGTGCTAATTTAATTAATTTACGAAGCAGAAGCAGAAGCGTGTAATTGAGGCAATAGAAAAGGGACGGCAGTAATGGTTGTTGGTGTGAACGCGCACTAACATGGTCAACAGAGAAAATGACAACTATAAAAGCTACCGACACCTGACGGTTTTGGATGGACACGTGCCGTGGAATCATTGGCTTAGACTTCAATCGATTCGGGGTGGCTCTTGCGTCATGACAAGTATCCAGCGGAAACCAACCCGTGGTTGCGAGCGCGATAATTAGAGATTAATGATGTACTGCCTCCGCCCACAGGCTCTTATATAAAGGAGTTCTAGTTCTAAAGACAACCAAGAGCGGCCGAGAGATACTCACTCAAATATTTTTTCTTTATTCCTTTCTTCAGAGCAGCTCAAATTGTGCGATCGGACTTTCTTCTATAATCTTCGTCTTCTTCCCCCCTCTCTAACGCCCCGCTTCTCTGAATCCCTTTCTGTTAATCATCTGTCTTTCAAGTTAAGATTTTTGGGTTTGTCTTCAAACTGATAAAAAATAAAAAGCAAACTTAGAAGGTTTTCTCGAAAGCCAGGTGTTTTCAGAATCGAGATCCAGGATTTTTCAAGATTTTTTCCTTAATTTTTCTAGTAAATTTTCGATTTTTCTGTTTCTTTTTCCCCCCCCCCCCCCTCATCTTTGAATCAGGCAAGAGGGTTGTTTTTGATCCCTCAAAGCTCTGATCTTTTTTCTTTTTTTTCTCGGATTGAAGGGGTTGTCTATTTAAAACTCTTTCATCCTTTTCTTGTAGAAAGGATTTCTTTCTGTTTTCTCTGTTTACAACGCAGGTTTATTTTAGCTAAGATCTGTGTGTCTACTTAAAAGTTATGGCAGCTACAATGGATTTCTACAGTAGCGGAGCACTTCAACCAGATCCCTTCCGAGGTGAGCTTATGGAAGTTCTTGAACCTTTTATGAAAAGTCCTTCCAATACTCCCTCCCCTTCTCCCTCGGCAGCCTCATCCCCATCTTCAAATTCCTCTCTACCTTCTACTTCCTATTCTCCCTCTTGCAGCTCCAGCTACTTCAATTCCTCTCCTTCTCTCCCAATCCAGCCCACTTTTTATGCAGATGGTTGCTCCACATCGATGACCCATGTATTTTCCGACGGGTTATCCAACAACCAAAACTTTATTGGTTTCGGGCAACCAAGTTCTGTTCTTGGGCTCAATCGCCTAATCCCATCTCAGATTAACCAGATCCAAGCTCAGATCCAGCTCCAGAGCCACCATAACATGCCTTGGAATCAAAACAGCTCCCTTCGCTTCCTGAGTCCCAAACCTATCCCTATGAAGCAGATCGGTACACCTCCAAAACCCACCAAGCTCTACAGAGGAGTCAGACAACGACATTGGGGAAAGTGGGTAGCTGAGATCAGACTCCCAAAGAACCGCACCCGTCTCTGGCTCGGTACCTTCGACACCGCCGAAGAAGCCGCCCTGGCTTACGACAAGGCCGCTTACAAGCTCAGAGGTGACTTCGCTAGGCTCAACTTCCCGAGCCTCCGACACCAAGGTTCCTGTGTTGGGGGCGAATTCGGCGAGTACAAGCCTCTACACTCCTCTGTTGATGCGAAGCTTCAAGCAATTTGTGAAAGCTTGGCCGAAATGCAGAAACAGGGGAAGTCTGACAAGTCTGCGGGCGCAGCTAAGAGGTCTTCAACCGGGCGGTCAAAATTGGGTTCGACGGTGGTCCAGCCAAAGACGGTGACGCATTCCGAGGAGCAGTCGGTGATCGGAGAAGTTGATCCGAAAGGGTCGGAGAACTGTTACAAGGTGGAAGCTTCCTCGTCGTCTGCGGAGAGTGAGGGATCTGGTGATTCTTCACCTTTGTCAGATCTTACTTTTTTGGATGCCAGCGAGCTACAATGGGATGCTACTTCGGATAACCTTAATCTGTACAAGTACCCCTCTTATGAGATTGATTGGGCATCTATATGAAGGCAATTTGCCAGTCCATGTCATATATGTAACATGTTTTTCGTCTTATGCAGAAGTAGTAGTATAGTATATTAGGTATTAAGGGTCGGTCTTAGGTGGCTACTGCAATTAAGTTTTTGGCAATTGCATGGCTACTCATAGGTTTTATTATTGGTATTATTATGTCAATATGTTGTAAATCTCTGCCTCGGTCAGCTGGTTTTTTTCTTGCTTGGCCTGGGAGAATGACTTTAGGTGTTATGTTTTGGGTATTTTAATCTATGTAATTGAATTCTATTACTATGTTATGAAATATGATTGCATTTAGTTTGTGGTTAACTTCTGATTGATTCTTGTTTTGCTTCTGGATTTCTCTAACTTTGGTTCTATTTATTTATTCATCACTTTTCTCACTAGCTCTCAACTACCACTTGTTGGCTGATTAGCATCAGTTCTATGATCATGATCATGATCATTTTCCTTTATTCCACTCTCCAGTCTCAAGAAAAACAAAATACTATGAGAATCCAACGAGGTACAGTAAAAAATCAATTTTAAATTATGACGTTCAGTGAACCTTGTGCTCCCAATTAACAAGAAACTTGCCGCCTGTACTTTAATTGCTTATCTTGAAGGGGCTCCTGGGCGCACATTATTATCATTTTTCTTCAGATACAATAGTTTCCTTTTCTCAATTATTTTTTAAATAATTATTTTGCGTAATTATGCTCTCTTCTCGTGTTGTAATTATGAAGAGTGAATTACAAGCCAAACTTCCATAAATTTCTACATTTTTTTTGCCCCCCCCGCTGATATGTCGTCTTCCAATATCTGCAGAATTCGTTGTCGGGATCTTTTCTGTGCAAACACAGGCACGCCTCATGTTTCCAGTGATGAGCTGTTTCGTTTGCTACCACCTTCATCGATTCTCTCGGCAACTTTTGATGTGACAACTAACAATAACAATGGCAAGTTTCATTATAGAAGTTAAAATAAAATTCATAAAAAGGAAAGGGAGGGTTCTATATTCTTTAGGTATAGATTAAATGTCATCAAACCACCCAATTTAATAAAATACCAAACCCTAATTCAAGTACTTGAATTGCTAACGGATCACTTATTTAAACATTTCAATGTCAGTGCACCGCTGCCTCTTCATACTTTACTATTCTCTTTTGTGGATGATCATCTGATGCTTGATTTGGGTTATCTTTGATTTTTATTCATATAATATAATTACAGAGAGGAAAAACCCTTCGTTTGGGTGAGGCTAATAATGTCAATTCTGACATTCGGATAAGAAGATAGGTTTTAGGGTTAACCAAGCAATAATGGCATGTATATAACTACAGTTGCTTGCAACTTGCTTGTCAGTGTCTATTTCTGATGTCGATTAAAACAAAGGAAAAACGGCGACCTTGTTAGATAAAAAAAAACTTTGCGATAATTCTGCGTACTAATTATTCTCATTTGGAATTTTTGATATGGATTCGGAATGATTTGGACATAAAAAGTTTGAAACGTATCTTATATCTCTTTTTTTTTTATTCTTCCTTCCTATAACTAGAGAGCCCGGTTCACACGCAGAACTCTTAATTTTTTATTGGTTTTATCTAATATTTAATTTGATTCTACAGTTGATTGCCTTTCAACTGATTTTACGAGCTAGAAATTAGCACATGCAGTATCCATCCACACACTAGAATGATGTTCGGTTAAGTATCGTGAAACTTGTGTTGAGGACTGGCTTTACGAAAAACTCGTCATTAATTCATCGGGGGAAGGTCAAGAGCATGCTCTAGCACTCAATGGTAAAAACAAATATCATATATAGAGAGGAGACCAATGAAACCCACAGAAACTACAAATAACAAGCACGTGCACAATCATATCAGATATTAGAATATCTTTAGCATCTCCCTTGAATGATTCCCTGTCCGTGCTTCTCAGAAAAGTCGTTATGCAAATGCACATTCATTAAATAGAAGCCCTGAACCTTCATAGAAGATTTTTTCACTATTCACATCATTAGAGCTGTTTCTAGACTGATTTCAACCTTCTAGGCTAACAGGTCTCTAATGGCAAAATTTTTCTGTTGAAATTCAAAGAGTTCAGGAATCTCAAGGAGAGTTTCATTCAACAGTCGATCTTCTCTCGTATTAATATATCCAGAATGCCATTTGCATTAGCATGTTCCAACAGCACAGTTATCAGCTGAATTTACCAATTTCCATCTTCTTCTTGATTGCCCTTTGACCGTGGTAGATAAAAGAATCCAGTATTCCGGAAACAGCGAAAACACCTGTATGAAAACAGATACAAAGTATGTTATCTGTCAAATTCCAACAAAACAAAGGAAAAATTGCACTGTGTATTAACTCAAGCAAAGCAATAAATAAGTCTTCAAGGGGAGGAACCGTGTCTACCTCCAACAATGGCACACACGTTAGTAAGAAAGTGCAAGAATGAATTATGTTCTTCCGTGAAAGTAACCTACAAACGAGGAGAACAAAAAACATTGAGAACGTGGGATAAATGAATTACTGACTTGATTCAAGCTATACTGTTTTTGAACATAAATTTGGAAAAGCCAGAATAATATCTGTCACCTTAATTGGAGAAAGGTCATAGAAGAAGAAGACTCCAGGCAAGGACTGAAGACGACCCACTTCTCCACTCTTGAAGTGTTCCGTCACTGAGAACTGAAAACCATTTCCTGTTTTTATTAACCCTTGCTAATTATAATATGAAAGAAATGTCAGAAAACAACATCCGTGATTTTACCGGACCTGATTTGACTGAATAGTGTGTCCGCTCACCTCAGTGTACACAGTAGGCACAACCTACAGAACAACATACAAAAAGTCGCCAAATTTGGTAAGGATTCAAAAAGTGTGACAAGATTTAACTTAAGTGATTGAATGTTTAAAGTTCAATAACTTTCCTTAATAAAATATTCAATTCGGAGGTATTTGATCAAAATATCAAAGAAATAAATGCAAAACATAATTTTGGTCTTCAGATCCGATCAAAATCCTACAACAACACCAGTAAAGAACACATATTGTTTACATGATTTGAAGATGGGATTTTTTTGGATAAAAGAAATTTGAAGGGTTTAGCCAGCGGATAATAAAATTTGAAAATAATTTAACATGGTTTACCTACCTTGCCTCTTCTGATGAGTACTTAGTGGTGTGTAGTGATAACTTACTACAGCTGAGAAAATAATTTGTATTACTGACCTTGATGAAATACTGATACGTCCCACTTGGTGCTACTTGTGTCCATTGCACACTGATAATAATAAAACATCAGAATGTCTCTAAATATAAAATCCCATCGTAAAGACTTGTTGATTGTGTTTGGGGATTATAGGAATCAAAAGAACCCACCCGTCAAGAGGATTCACAACACCAGGGAAATACTCTCCAAAAGCCAGTCTGTTAATCCGGTGACTTACCTGTTTTAGAAGTCACAGAGAAATAAGATCCTTTGCAACATAGAGCATCAAGTGATAATAGCTTCAAATTTACCAAAAGAAACAACAGAAGCAGATATTGTCTTACATTGAACGATTCCTTTTGAAAGACCTGAAGGTCATGTACATGGACACCAGACTGCTGAAAACTTTTCCCTGGAGCAAAATGGAAATTCCCAGCCACCTTATTCACTTCCAGGAAACCATAGATATTACATCCTTCACCATCTTCATCCTTTATACTCTGCAAGAAGCCTTCTCTTTTGCACTGAATGATAATATCACCCACCACATATACCAGGTTAGACTAAAATGTAAACTGTGGCAAAAGAATAACTTGAATATACAACAATGAATATATGACCATTCAAAGTTAAAAAAGAATAGAAAAATTGAGGCCAAATACACACAACAAAAATATGCCACTGCCTGTACAGCCAACTATACATCACATTGAAGCTCAGGTTTAGGAAAGAATAAATAATCTCCAGGCCTCATTTTGTTAAGTGACATGAACAGGTGAATTACAACAACATTTCATGGACTCTTTGGGTAGCCTTCCATACAAGATGTAGAATCTGTATTGGATAAAACTAAACCTCCTACCATGTGGCACACCTACTAGTATCTCTGAAAGCTTTGGTTGATCCTAAAATGTTCCTTACCCTATTGACTTCTCTGATATGATTCCTGACACTAAAATGTGAACAATTTTGTGAATTACATTCAAACAAAAGTTTGGAGACCTGAATTTAAAGTTTACATTCACATTAATTTGAGTGTTCAAGATATATAGAGAATGCAAAGATGTCATAATAACAGACCTGGTCAATTAAATCTGGATCTGAAAGTGCCCAACCTTTTTTTCGATATGCTTCACGAACTTCCTCACAGGAATTACAGCAATCATCATCTGACTGCAAAAGGCAATTTAGGAACAAGGATTTGTCTGTATCAAACTTCTGATGTGAGGACTCTTCAATTAAAGGCACTTGAAATATACCATCAAGAAACCCAAAATTAAAAACTAGATAATAGATGGAACATGATGTGCAGCAGGGAAATGAGCCAGCTTACTACTAATGCTGCCAAACGAACAATTTTTGTTTGATTAAAAACAAATTTATGGTCCTTAAAACTTTTAGGGACAAGCAGGAATAGGAAATATCCGTTTTTGTAGAATGTTAATGTAGTGCTAGAACAATGTCCATGCTCCAACTATCCATGCATGAGGCATTATATTAATAGCTTCTGATCATACATGAATTCTTTCATTAATAATATAACATGTGAACAAGCATACCGCTTCTGCACCATAACAAGATCCACAATATGTCTCATTATGCTCAAGCCTGCCTCCATGCCTCTGCAAAGGCTTTTCAATCTGTGCAAACAAATAAATAAAAACAAATATTCTATAAGAGGGAGATGATACAAAACTGAATATATATTTTAAGGTGGAGTTTCAATAAACCACAAATAAGATTATCATAATAGGGGAAAAGAAGAGCATCTGAAACAGTAAGCTGGTATGAAAAATGAAAGAGAAATAACCAGTCATAGTGGTACAAACTCATTCCGAGAGAAATTTTCCTGTAAACAAGTATGGCTATAAAAATTTCTATGCCAAACCAGGTGTTTATTATGTCAAAACAGTTTAACTCTTACCTGGTCTAATTTTCTACACTTAACAAGGATTAGCAACGGGTTTATCTTCTTAAAACATCAAGCAATCAAAACCAAATAAAATAAGATAAAGACCACACAATATTAAATATGAATTATAAAACTTTGTTTGTTTTCTCATAAAGGTCCTTAAAACTGAATTGTTCACCTTGGGAGCACCAATTCCATCCTGCCTTGCTTCTATTACGTTGCCATGAGTGTCCAATCTTTTCTTGATTATATCATGTTTCTGATGGTAAAGCAAAAAAAACGTAAATAGCATTTCAGAGTTTGATCAACAAACGCAAAGTCCAAAAGGATGAACTACTCTTTAGTATGTGAATATGCACATAAAAGAGAGATAAAAGTAAGACCTAATTAGAAACAACTTAAAGAACACGAGCAATATTGGAGGGCATTCACGTAACAAAATGAACATTACAGTTTTATTCTGATACATACAACATCAAGATGTTGCTCTCCACTGATGTCCATGGCATCAAGACTGAGTATCGAACATGGCAGGGCAGGAAAGGTAACATCAAACTACACTTTCAATACCAAAAAGGAATGAGATTAATTATTTATATGGCCAACTGAGGCATATCATAATATATAACGGACAAAATAGCAAAGAACCTGCGTCCAAAGATACTAGATTATGTAACAATTTTCATTAGTTATAAATAGTAAGTCCAAAAATCAAGAAGGTTTGGTGGCAACATAAATTTGAAATAGGAAGACAGGATCTACAATCGAGAACCTATGAATGATCATGGGAAAGATAAAACGACAACATTACATTGATACGTAGTGTTTCTCCTCTAGAAGTATCTACAACCAGCTTCGTTTCAGTTACAGCATGGAGATACAATCCTGAAGATGGAAAGAAACACATATTTAGGAAAAGCATAAGAATAACCTAGGCAATAAAAAGAAAGAGAAAAATGGAAGGGAGACAAAATCAGATTCTATAAAGGTGAAAGTGATAAAGTATACTCTTCCCCACATCATCACTTCAATGTATAATTGAAACCCGAAAACTGAAAAATTCAATCAATCTAGAACTTCACCCCTTGTCTTGAATTTTGAGAGGAGCCGGTAAAAGATTTAGGATTATTGAACTACTAGCTGTATGTAATGAGAGCATCCTTAAGGCGAATGCACTAAATCCAAATCCATCCTTCTGCCTTCTAACTCGTATTTGATATGGATTAAGGAAATACACAATCACTGATTAGCATCACCCGCAAAGTATCATAAAATTATTCCGAATTAAGTTTCGAGCATATACACTCTATTGTTTAGATGGTATACCAACAAAAACGTAAATCTAAGCGTTGTTCATCGTTAACCAAGCACATGAGACACCTTCAAGACTGTAATTTGAACACCCCTGCATACGCATGAACTCCAAATGGTGATTCAATCCAGCCCCCTTTTTAGGGAAAAGCATGGGAGGCGTCAATATCAGTGTATATTTCATGCACCAAGTAAAATAAACATCGCAACACAGTAATAAGCAGAAATAATGGTCTTCGCCTATAATCAAAACTAAAGACGAAATGAAACTAGAGATTAAATGAGCAGAAGAGTAAAAAGAAGCAAAGAAAAAAGGCGTACGGAGCTCGGAAAAGAAGAGCAAGAGCATGACGACGGAAGAGGCAAGAGTGATAACGCCACCGGAGAGGGTGCGACTGTAGAAATCCTCGTTGATTTTAGGGTATGCATCCAGATTACGGAGCTTGCTCATTATGCTGTCCATGGTTCCGATCGCAAAGACGATTTTCTTTTTGATCTATATACTTAATTAATTAATTTATTTTTTTTCCTGTTATTCCTATTCTCAAATCAAACTCGACAGTTAACGAAGGTGATTATCAAAGATTAAGATTGTCAAACAGTAAACACCCCGTCGGACCGAAAATTTTCGATCTGAGAATTTTATTAACGGGGTGTTTCAGGTTGAAATTCCTAACGCTATGGAAACTAAGCCCTTGTCATCTTTAGGCCGGGAAGCTGAGCAAACGGTATTCACGTGTCAAAATATTCTTACCGTGTCACCGAGTTTCACGTCATCGACTGCGACGTTTCCGACGCCTTATTTTTAGGGTCCCGTATCCAGACTCAGATTATTAGTCGGGTTAGGGCTTAGGTCTGAAGAGGCCCAAAGACTGGGCCTGAAAAGAATTAGAGAATGTTTTCTGTTAGCCCAAAATAATAGGTTTGGGTTTAGAGTTAATGGGCTAACTGTTTGAATCTCTAATCTTCATAGAATAGCAAAGGGATTTCTTTTAACACCCCTGTTATTTTTCTTTACATATCCCAACCAAAGGGTTATCAAATGTGGGATGTTAAAAGAAATAGCCCCTGGCAAGTTCTCGTTTAAGACAAACAAGATTGGGCTTGAAAGATCATTTCATTTACATGTGCTTACAACATGCTATAACAAATAGATGGGTCTGGTCTGGATAGAATTTTCAGGTAGATGAGTCCACTACAACAAATATGGACTAAACGGCCCAGATAAAATATTAGGAGCATAATTTATTTTTGTTTTATTTATAAATAGTTAGCCGGTACGATAAAATGTCCTTGGATGATACAAGTTTTGTTCTTATCTTTGTTTTTTGAGAGACTCAGTTTTGTATCAACAATGATGTGGCCCTTCAAATATATAGTTCATATGTATAAGTAGTAGCACTTTGCAAAACAAAATGCAGCCGAGATTAGATCACTTGATTGGAACCCAGATTTAGCTTATCCTATTCATTTATGAAAATCTATACGCCATTAAGTCAAAGAGTTGACCAAGTAAAAGCACTCGGGTCTAATATTGGGTTATCCCTCAAAATCTCCTTTCAACCAAAGCTTTTTCCCTTCTCTCTCTCTCTCTATCCCTAGGGTGCCACTGTCACCCCATGCAAACTAGGGTCACCTCTGCGTCCCTAATATTCCCAGGTTCCTGCACCACCCCTTCTTCCTTGTATCCAGCCAACCGCTCCCCATACACCCATGGCGGAGCGGGAACCACCACCCTTATCCTCATCGCAAACACCGCTGCGGCCGCCCCTACCACCTCATATTTCTGGTAATCAAAACCAAATTACCATACACCCCGTAAAACAAGCGCAATTGGAATTACCCGACTTGAACAAGAGCACCTACGTTGTCCAGTTTCCTCGAGATCAAGTCTATCGAGTTCCAACTCCAGAAAATGCTCGCGTCACCGAACTCCATCGAAACCCTCCTAAGGACGATAAAAAGCGGAGACGCTGTATTTGTTTTGTGGTTTTCTCTGTGTTGGTGGCCATTGCCGTCCTCCTCGTTGCTGTCGTAATAGGTGGTCTTTTTCCTCTGTTGCATAACAATAAAGACCCTAGGTTTTCCATCCAACGTTTTCTCCTCAATAGCAAAAACAAGGCAGAGGAGTACGGAATTTCCTTGCGAGTCGATAATCCAAACCCAAAAGTAGGCATCTTGTATAAAGAAGGAGGGAGCGTTTCCCTTTCTTTAAGGCAACAAGAAATTGCTTCAGGAAGCTACCCAAGTTTCTATCAAGGCCATGGTGATTCCAAAGTGTTTGGCATCACTTTGAAGGGCTCGAAAAGCAGCTTGCATGATGAGAAAAGTATGAAAAACGATAAAAGCAAAGTCGACGTCGCATTGTCATTATCCATTCATGTCCAAACACAAATGAAAATGGGGTTCTTGCATAATGCGACAATGAAGTACGAAGTTACGTGCCAAGTCACCGTGGATACATTGGCCAAAGGCACTACTCGCATACTTTCTCAAAAATGCCAAGCTAAAAGATCCTAGCTGTTGAGCATTTTTGTTTCCTGATTTTCGCAAGATTGGGATTCAGGAATTTAAAACACTTGGTAATTAGGTTTTCTTTTTTTTGTTTTTTTCTCGTTTCCCCCTGTGTACATATAACCTAATTCATAATTGAAACTTGATTAGCAGCAGTGTGGACAAAAACAGCTGAAATGGAGTAGACACCTTTCAAGTTTCCTTTTAAGATTCAGGTGCTGTAATTATAAGCTCTTTTCTTTCTCAATTTTGTTGGTTTCCACCTAACACCAATATTGTAGACATATAAGTTATATGGAACTTTCACATTTTTTATTATCTCTGCTTTGTGAATATTAACTGTTTAATTTATGTTTGATTTTATTCAACTTATAAGAGAATAATTAAGTTTAACTTTTTTATTAAGTACATCTTAACTATTCATTTTTATATGTTGTTGGATCTAAAAATAATTTAATTATCTATCAAAATTTATTTCTCTTTGAATCGATCTATCTTTACTTGGAAATAAATAAGGATAATGCATATGAAAGATGGGAGCTATGCTAATAAATAATCAATAATCTACGATAAAGTATGGAAATGGAGTTGACGAGGTCCAACAAGTTTTGGGTTCTCTTATATACGGTAAATTATGCTTGTTTTGACTAAAGGCCGCTAAAATAGATGGAAACCTCATGTTGAAATGTGATTTGAAGTCAAATTCTATCTTGTCCTCCATTTGTGTGAGGCCTTGTCATTTTCACAACCATCACAAGTTCTATCATATTGATGAGAGGGGGGAGCATTAAAGAGGAATTAATAATTTAATTTGGTTTCCAATAACAAAATCAGTTTTCCCCTACACGTTTACATCAGAATAAATATGCACTTACAGTCTTAAGACTACCTTTTTCTACAATGTTGAAATGAATTATATACTAATTTTGGAAAAAATATCGAATAAATACTTTTCTTTTTAATTTTTTTTTTCTTGTAAGATCTACCTCTGCTTAGCTTGACATGTTACATCGTGGTCTTATCAAACAATTTCAATTTACTTTTTTTTATCATTTCATATTTAATAATATATTATACATCAATTAATTTAAATTTAAATTATATAAAAATGTAAAGAGTGAAAGATTTTTTTATCAAATTTTAAAGTTGTTGCATTTTAAAAATTTGAATATTAAAAATAATTTCAACTTTTTGTTAGTATCATTTTTTTTTTTTTGCTCATGGCAGAGTTTCACCCACATGACACAAGGTAATAAGGGCTTGTCGTTGATACCCATTTTTTTTCGAAAGATCCTGTTTAGTATGAACTATGCGTTTAACTTAATGAAAGAGTTTTATAAATTGATATACATCTATATATAAGGTCAAATTCAACTTTAGGATCATGTTTGCTCCTAAATATCACCCGACCTTTTGCTCTTAATAAATGGGTCAATTATGACCAGTGATCAATACTAACGTACAATAGAAATTGAAATTATAGGTACAATATATGTGAAAGAGAATAGTTTCTCATTATAAAAGTCCATGCACTCTAAGCCAAAGTATGATATTAATAAGGTCCCACTATCAAGTTTGTACAACAAGGCCAGGATTGTCTACCTAACATTGTAAAAAGGCATCTAGCAACTTTTTTTAGTCATGTTAATTTCAACGTGATTGGTGCTGCCATTTTTTGTCAAATAGACATGAAAACCATCAAGGTCAGATGTCTCAAACTTTCTTCCTAATCACTTTGGCTGAAACAGAAACCCTTTTGGCAATGATTCTCATAAACTAGCCTCGGCCAGCTTGATATCCCTTTTTCTGTAGTACTAATAATCCAATGCTATAGCTTCCCCCCAACCCCCACAAAAGCGAGTGGCCCATTTTGATGTACACGGCTAACTAAAGACTTTGTTAAGGGACACAGTGCCTCTGAAAAATTACAAGTGTTACCTAACAAAGGTACATGAGAGACTTCTTTCACTTGAACGTTTTAAGATGTAGAAAAGAGGTTAGGCCAGCCAATTGCCTAAGCTAGATAATTCCTCAACAATTTTATTGTCTCTGCATCAAAAGTAATTCCGTGAATCACATTCTCGAACATATAGCAACTTGAAATTTTAATTTAAGTAATCATATGGTAAATAAAGGCACTCAAAAAATTATTAATCTAAAAGAATCTCATATATACCTAGAGACTTAGTATAAAAGACTAGAAATTAGTTCACTTCTAAATAATTTATAATATCAGCAAAGAATGTTTTTATTGGTTGGTATGGAGACAGTGGCCCTTTTCCGTGATCAGTAGCAACATCCACTGTACAACATAAAAGGCATGATCAATGAGCTGTATGGTGGGACATATACATTTTAATTATAACTCACTAAATCCAACAATGATAAAGAGCAGTACTATTAATTCCTAATCTATCAAAATGCTAAACAAGGAGTAACCAATGAAAGAAGAGTTAGCATACATCTAAATGCTTCTCTACTTGAGGACTGAACGGTCTATAGCATACTTTGCAATATTGCTAATTAAGCTACCTCATTAAAAGTTGCGGGTCCTAGCTTAGGTAAGATTAGGTGCATGCCAGCCCGTATCAGCATATATATTCATTGGCATTCTTTTGTAACCAAAATGAACTGTAACGTTTAACCATTATGTTATTGGGTATTAATTAACACACTCCGATTTTTAATTAATATACATTCTCATTCTCAAATATCTTCGAGAAAAATAACTTTATAGAGTTGTTAAACAAAAAAATTTTCAGGGCCGTTTCGTCGTAGATAAGTTATTTTTGTATTTTATTTTTGATTGTTTGATGCGGTTAAGATGAGTTCATATTGTCAATTTTAAAAAATAAGTTAACAATAATGTCTAATTTGATTATTTATATATTTTTTTTTATAGATTTTGTTTTGTTGGGTTAGATCAAAGCTTAAATAGTGAATTATTTGTTTTGTCGAGTATTCTCTTTTTAGATAAATTATGAAAAATTTTATCTTTTTTTGTATATGAGATTTTTAATGAAATTGACAATGACAATAGGTTAATATTAAAATTTATTAGACACTTTGTAATTATTTTAAAAAAATTTAGTCTTTTATGAAATAAATTTTTTACGTTCATGATTAATCTTAGAATTATTAATTTTTTTTTCAAATATATCCATAGCTTCTAAGGTTTGTTAATAATAATCTTATAGAGCTGTTAAACTAAAAAACAAAAAACAACCTTAAAAAGTCATTTAGAGCTGAAATAAACCTAAAGAGTCGTTTAAACTTATCTGTTTGAGTGACAATGTTTTACTTAATGGCTTTATAAAATTATTTTTCTTAAGAATATTTTAAAAAATGAGATTTGTGTTAATTAAAAATAGAGTTAATTAAAACAGTGCTAACATCTGTCTCCTTTGAAGAACTTGCTAGATGGCAGCCGAAAGGCTGTTCCCATTGTCAGTTTTTATAGCTAGCTTTCAAGCTAGTGATCACTTTCTCATGTATAGCACTATACTAATAGGCATTCCTTGCCTTCTCACCAACAATGACTGAAGGGTTAGATGCCAGCAATAGGCCTTTTCTGGAAACTAATACAGCTACTATTTTGCTCCCTCCAACAACAGCAACTGCTCATAAGAGGGATCATTTAATTCAATTAATGCTAACCAACAACTCACCATTAATCCATGCCGTACGACTTCATTTTATATAGTATTGCACATAACAACGAACATCAATGCTCGACCCTCAATGCGAGGACCATTGTTCCTCTGGAGCCACGTCTACATGGAGATCCACTATTGAGAATCTCCGTGGCCAATACATTATGGAGAGAACAGAATCATATGCAGTGTAGCTATAGCTAAAGCCTAAATTAATTAAAGCAACAACAGTATTCAACTAATAATTATTAAACTATGAAGAGTACTTTATGGTGGTAAAGGCTTAAAATATCCCACGACATGGATTTGGCTTTGGCTTTGGCCTGTCAATTTATGAATGCAGAGTTTTTTTTTATGATAAATAAAATAAAAATTTATTAATACTAATTTAAGTATATAAAAAAATTAAATTTAATGTTAAAATATAAAAATAAACGTATATATTTATTTTAATGCAAGGGGTCATTTTTAATTCTCAGGTGTGGTTTATTGGGAGCATAAAAGATAGCATAACTAAAAAGGCATATCTTAAATTGCCTCGATATCGGACATGATACGAAATAAATAGATAGGACTTAGTTTTATTCTTTTGTTCTCACTCAAATACGAGTGAAAGTTGATGGGCTTTAGTACGAGTGTGGAGAGGTTCGAGTGCCCCGTTTTCTGCCAATAATTGGAGGTTCTAGGACTTGGTTTATTTAAGCTTAAGGCACCAATGATGGAAGTGAATCTAGTGGCAACCTATCTTTACACGTATGAAAAAGAAAGGCATGGGTTATTCAAGAGCTTGGAAGCATGTTGGGTGTCCCCACGTCTTCTTCAAATCAAGCACTTTGAGTGGATTCCAACTCCTCTTCAACCATGTATGGGATTAGTGGGTTTCCCTTTCGCGCACCTAACCCTTTGAAAATAACCCCATTAAACTAGAAATCCGGTCCCTCGTCTTGTTTAAAAAATTACATTCCCAGATACCATTTCTGATATTTGATCGATGGAGGTGGGCTCTGTCAAATCTAGGTGCCCAATGGTTTACAACAACATCTCTGTTTTTGAGCAATTAATGGTTCTGTTTAGGTTTAATATCCTAAACCTAGATGGAGGTTTTGATTATTTATTGTGAGAGATTTTAGGATCAAGCCTCTGCCGCGATAACTGCTTCCCAGATCTTTGCTTTAGCAGCTGACGTGATTTCATAGAACTTATAATAATAATATATAATATGCATTCAGATTAGAATTCCTGGCTCGCATTGAAGCTTATTAATTAAAATTTAACCCCTGTGCCCAAGTCTCTTTCCAACTCCTTGTCTGACAAGAGGGTGAAGATAGATGCCCTGTAGGAAAGTTAGGAGGTACAAGGCCAAGCAGGTTTATACATATATATATATATATGCTAAAACTTTTTCAAAATCATTTTTTTTAATCATGTATATGATATATCTTTATCAATTTTAATATTCTATTCTTGGTAATTTCGTGACTGACTAAGTTCACAGCACCTTCACCTTAGGTACTACTAGCTAGTAACAAATAATGGAAGCTTGTTAATTGAATTTAACCCTGATGTGCCCATGTCTCTTTTTATTGATC
Source organism: Bauhinia variegata (assembly GCA_022379115.2). Classification (NCBI taxonomy): domain Eukaryota; kingdom Viridiplantae; phylum Streptophyta; class Magnoliopsida; order Fabales; family Fabaceae; genus Bauhinia; species Bauhinia variegata. Next base: position 16,902,415 of record CM039437.1, read on the forward strand.
TTTGTCTGATTAGAGAGTGAAGATATATAAATGCCCTGAACTCTAGCTAGGAGGTACAAGACCAAGCAAATTTTATCTGCTAGAACTATCCTTTTATTGGTAATTACGTGAATAAATTAATTCACAGCGTTTTGGCCTTATGGCACTCGCTAGCTGGTAACAAATAATGGACGTGTTTTTGAGGATATATATTTTATTAACGTCAATGGTAGGATGGAGGGGTAGCTGTAGGGTTATGCCTTTGAGACTAGCCTAGTTTGGTGTCTTATTAGCTAGTTAGGCAATGCATTAGAGTGTGAAAAAAGCCGTCAACCTCGGAAACATTGAATTGATAATCAGAGGAGGAACCATGACGATTTTCAGCTCCCTCTAGTGTCTCTATGATCCCACCTAAAATTTGAACCTTTTGCCCATTTTGAACAATTATTAGATTTTCATTGAGAAAGACGTAGTCCGAAAGATTAACGTTCCTTTAAAAGCTTTCACTATTTCAAACATGATATACTTTTGTATAGGCTATTACAACACACAGCTCATTAGAAAAATATCCATGTGAAACTTAAGAATTTCATTAGTTCTTACTCTCATTATTGAGTGAGCTAGCACCCCACCAAATCGTACTATTGCAAAATTGAAAAAAGAGTTTGCAGTATAAATATTGATGTAAAGTACAGTAAACTTCATTAATTAGGTGCACCAACATCCTCTGTGTGCTGGCTATTGAAATCTCATGTTGAAAAGAAAAGCTTCTCTATTTTTGCTTTTATCTCCAGGGATAAATCCAAACCATAATACTATATATCTCGAGCACGCGTGCACGCCTTAATGTGCTGTGAATTACATTGTGCCCGATGACTTGGGGCCGGGTACACGAACAGCAACAGGTATCTTCACTTCAATTCAAATGCTTCTTATATATGTGCAAATGAGGGTTCAGACACTAACTTCAAGAACTCACATGGTTTTGGCACCTAAAAATTTCTCTAGCCTCAATTTGGTTGGATGGCCAACTCAACACCATTGGAGTTCTTCAGTGTAATGAAGAAATCCAAGAACACTAAACACTGATATCCAGAACCTTTTGGAGTTTATTATATTTATATTCATATGTAATTGGTCAGTAACACAAGTGCACCTGCTCAAATTAATTCATCCCACAATCGAGATCGAAATAAAGATGAAGTGTGTATATATATATATATATATATATATCCCTTTATTACAAGTCTGAACTTTTCCGTTGATCCGTGCTTATTTGCATTGACTGTGCTTGTTTCATCTGCCGTCAACTTTTCTCAAATCTGAAATGATATGTACTCTTTCACACAATTAAAAGATTGCCAATTTAGGAAGGTGCAAATCTTATTTCTATATATTATGAAGTTTTAATGTCTCGCCCCTTAAATTTTTTAAAATTTAATTTATATGCCCTTAATTTGGAAAGATGAATAAATTTTAAAAAATAGTTTGCTTAATTGAATATCCTAAACTGCGTTTGTTCAAATCTGAGTGTCTAAATCAGTGGCACAAGTTGCATTTAATGATTATCACTTCCAGTTCACATTTGTTCTCGTGTACGATAAGTGTACAATTCAAAGAGTGAAGGTCGCGCCATTTTGTAACTGGAACATAAAACATCTGTCTTTCGCTATACGCATGCGCATGCAAACATGTGGGGGGAAATAAAATTATAGGAAACGTGTACAGAAAAACAAATTAAGAGAGAATCTATTTGGACTTTGTTCCTCAAAATTGTGGAACAATTTAATGTATTTGCCATTTTGAACAAGGAAACGATACAATATTCAATACACCCCTTGACCAAATTATATAAGGGGTGGTACGTCAATTCTTTCTCAACTCGATCTGTCATCATCTACAATCTACAATGCTCCACTGTTGTTGGAGTGGACTAGTCTTTCTCTTCCACTCCACCAATCGCCGCAAAAACTGCTCTACCTGTAAACATAATCAATTTGTTTATTACTCATCTCACACCAATATTATAATTATGTGTTAAAACTAATTAAAAGATCGTTTAGAAATTAAAAAAATAACTTGCCTCTGATGGGTCTTGCAGAGTGTAGGAAGCGTCGGTTTCTTTTGGAACTCTGGAAACAAGAATCCCAATCCCTTGACCCCTACTGCTTAAGACCTGTTTATCACCATCACGTAAAAAATATCAGTGAAAATAAAGTTTTTTCTTAAAAAAATAAAAATAAATAAATAAGAAGTTGCATGGCAACAACATTTTATTTTCGGTGGTTTTTACCTTAAACGCGTCCTCGTCTGTCCGGTCATCACCGATGTAGATGGGAAATACGTGTTTGGAATTTGCATATCCTGAAAACAGTTACGAATGAGAGTTAGCAGATAGCACGTGTAGGTGAAGATGCCAGCTGTTCACTTGTCCAAGGGAAGGCCATTTTTGCATGAACACTTGAAACTCACCTAATGACTCTAACAAGAACTCGAGAGCTTTGCCCTTGTCCCATTTTATGGTGGGACGGATCTCGAGTACCTTCCTCCCTTGGGTTACCCTGAGTTTAGGGTACTCATTGAGCACCACTCTCACTTCTTCTGCCAAAGCATCCCAACTCTGAGGAAAACAAAGACATAAATTAAACAAAATATTAGCCACCGCTCAATCATTTTTTTCCCAGATAAAAGGGTTATTAATTATTTGGTTGACTGGTACCTTTTCGTCAACACAACGGAAGTGCACGGACAAGCAGAACTTGTTGTTTTCTACCTTTGCCCCTGGGACAGACTTCGTTTTTTCCAACAAGATTTTGTACACCTGAATAAACAAAAGATGGTACAGTTAAATATCATATGCCTGTAATTTTGGTGTGGGGATGGAGGGTTTTTAGGTAAAAAGATTACCAACCTCGTTAATCATGGGAAGGAATTTACTCGCCGGTTGGCACAAGATTTGATTACCCTGATGAAGAGAAAATTACACAAGAAATTTAGCGGAAAGAACACAAATATCTTTATCTTAATTATAAGCGAGAGTTACAGAGACTATCTCACTTTCTCGGAATGTCCCCTTCTTGAAGGTCCCTTTATATCCATGCCATGACTACCGGCATAGTAAAGCTCTGGCAGTTTTACAAAATTATATACCTGAAAGAAAATTGGAAAAAAAAAAAATTATCAAAAGGAATAATGAGTTTTATGCTAATCCGCATCTGTCTGAAGAAAAATGTACCTTGTCCCTGCACCTCCCGCTCACGATGGCTGTAGGGAAGTTTCTCGCTATGTCCTTCACCGTCGCCCTCATCTGATTCAAGAACATGATAAGAAAATCAATAAGGAATAAAGCTATATGGATATGAATTGAGCAGAGCAGGAGATAGAACAAAAAGAAACCTTTTTGGTCATAAATGCTTTATCTGGGTCTGGAACGATTGGGGAGAGAGTTCCATCATAGTCTAGAAAGGCTACAATCTGCTTCCCTTTTGATTGACATATTATCTGCTCAAACTTGTCCAGAGCGGACGGATGATGAAGCTGTTCATTCAAAGAATTCAGAAAGATAAAAACAGAGTCGAGTGAATATTTATAATTGATAATGCCGGAAAGACTGAGAAATCTCTAGGAAAGGCTTAGTAGCTTACAATCCATGAACTTTTCTCTTGGTTTTCTGGAATTGGGATCGTGGATTTTATTCGGGGGGGAGAGCAAGCTCTCATTGAATCAATCAAGGCATGAACTTTTGCCCCACCCTTTCCTCCTCCATCCTCAATCCTTTTCATGAGCTTTCTCTGGGGTATCCCCAGAAACGCACCCAGAACTGCCATAGATTCTGGCACTGCCGCGCCATGCAACAGGGATGAGTTCGATATGGACATAGCCACCGAAATCAACTCGTCTATACGTGTTTCAGCATCAGGTGCCACCGCATTCTGGTTAGTCATTTTTGTTTCCCTTTAATCCCGTAAACAAGTCAATACCACGCTTAATCCGATGTTCTTATTGCTGAAGAACTTGTAGCGTTTAGAAAGTGGCTACCACAGAATTTAATAATACCTTGTGGAGAAAATTTAATCAGAAACAGAGTATGTGGAAAGAAAAGGTGAGACAGAACAAGTAGAAAAACAGAGTACAACAGAGATGGCTATTATGGGATGTGGCTGCTTCCTCTGCGCAGCAAGGGCTTTATATAGAATTTGAGGGACAAAAAATCATACTCGCCTTCACTCGTTGGCTCAAGACTCGTGTTACAAATAAGCAGGGGGTGTCTGGTCAATTTATAAACTTAGGTTTCACGGCACAAGCCGACGAAACAACCTCTTCTTTTCCATGGCCCTTGTACTTTTCAGCACCTATACTATATGGGAAATTGTGGTCCCACAGAACCCTGCTTTTATCATTTTCATTTCTTTTTCTTTTTCCCCGAGTGTAATTGAATACAATGTGACTGAGTTTCAACTTTCAGTAGCATTTACCATTAATTTGCTTTATCCTATAATGTTTAAAAAAAAAAAAAAATGAGCTAACAACGAAACAGAGCCCTATACAATTAATGTTGTGGCACTATCTCGGTGCACTAACATGAGGGAAGGGGAAGGACCACTTGATGAAACCCCACTGTCATATCTCCTGTTGTCTTGAGCTTCAATGAAAAAGAACTGCCAACCAATAGAGCATTTTCTTGTGGATGTTGCCAATTATAACATGCATATTGGCATTGGCAATGGCAAAGTTAACCGTCAATTATGAATATCATCATTTTCTTTTATATAATTTTAGCAAGAAAAGTATAACCTCACATAATGTAGACATAAATAGTCAATAGCGCATTTGAGGGAGAAACAACGTTAAAATATATCAACTTATTATAGTTTAATAAGCACTTGCTCCTCCATTTACAATTTTTTTAAAACTGTTGTGTCTTTGGCACACCGTTTATCATGAGGACATTGAAGAGCTGTGCCTGCCTTTTCATCAATTTGCCATTCTTTAAAGCGACAAGACAATAATCATCACGATTTAACTTACATTTCGTGGAAATTATTTTATTTCTTCCCCAAAAATGACTCTTTTAACCCCGATCGATGCCCTTTATTACGAATTATGAAGAAAGTGTTGAAACATCCAAAACGTGGAAGCCTCGTTCTTCTTTTTTTTTTTTGTTCTTTTTCTGGGTAATCACAAATCTAGCTTTAATTTTTCTTCTGGATGGTATAAGGTTCTTATGCAAGACAATATATAGAATAGAGAAGATAGGTACTAGGATTGAAAACCCTAGCATGAAGAATGAAGCAATGATAGATGAAGTTCCAAACCGCCCCTTGTATACTTTGAGAGAAACTAGCAGCCCCGGACCTACCTTGTATATGTTTAATTTAATTGGCTTCAAAACCAGCGGCAAGTTTTCCTTTTCCTCCTTCCTTTCCCCACTCTCTCTGTCTTCCGTAACGCTGCTCTTGCGTTAGCTATCTCTTTACACACATTTAAACTAGCTAGGCCATTTCCCTTTTAGTTGATCAAATGATTAAGTTTCTAGTTGCTGCATTCATCTTAATGAGTGGTATTGTCACTGAATCTTTATAGCAAAAAGTACACGTACCCGATACAAGTGGATAATCCATTTGCTTGTACCGAAGCAAAACCAAAGTTGAGGGTCTGGTCTGGATCCTACATGATTGAAAATCTCTTTCCGTTGGACACGTACCCCATCAATTACCTTGGCTAATAAGATTCCAGTTTTCCCACGTAATAAATATTAGAAAAAGTTAGCTAGAAATTCATACATTAGAATAGCCAAAAATTGCATAATATCATATAACTTATTCTTTTCATCTGGTCAATAATCTATTCTTTGAAAGATGCTGTTCAGTGTGAACTGCCTTCACGAATCTGAACACTGAACTTCCGCGAGATCAATCATGCGAGCCATTTGTTTAATTATAAGTGGATCCTGCCACAGACAATAATAATGAAACCCTTATAATTATTTGTTATGCAAACCTCATGTTACGTGGAAGATACATTGTACACAACTAGAGGAATAAAGTTCCATTGTCAGACATTGTGAGTTTTACTTAAGGACCAAGTAACATTAAATAGGAGTCGTGGAAATACTGTGTAATTGAATGTCAGTCAATTTTAGATTTTGCAATGGTATGAAACCAAATTAGCGGTAATATCAATAGTGTGTAATCTGGAATTCTCAGACAGAACTTTTAATTTTTCCTAGGAAATTTTGGAGAAGAACAAGAAGAAAGTTGGAATAAATCTGTCGGCATTCGCGAATGCATCTATGAAGTTTGAGAAAGTTTCCTTCCTTGTTTGAAAAGCAGGGACCTTTTTCTAGATGAATGCGTTTGAGAAAATAGTTTTCTATTCAGAAGTACTTTTCATCGCTCCATGCCATATAGTATGCAGAGAAATTGTATTGAAGTTTCCAGATTTTTAATTTGTGATACGACCTCACAAGTCACTGCCTTGCCCTCTTTTTAAATTTGCTTCTAATTGGATGAATGGTGCAAGTTTGTACACGCGGCCTCATATAACGCCCACGATTTGTACCTAACCTTTCGTAACAACGACTGCATCTGTCAAAATCAGAGTCCCAGAAAACAAAGGCAACCGCCCCTAAGCTATTTCTTTTGAAAATTTTCACCCCCCAACCATCATGCCTCTGTTGATTAATTAGCTCCATTTTTAATCAATGTAATTTATTTAGTTAGAAAAGGTTTAAGTGAATTAAATTTTGAAAAAATAAGATAAGTTTTGAGTTTAAGAAAACATTTAGAAAAATTATTTATTAATAAAATCTTCACGTTAACAATAAAGCTTGAATTTATATCTTATATCATATAATGCCGCCTTAACCATTTACCCATTGGCCTATCTTTCTTCACTAATCAGTGTAATTTAACTTCTCATATGTGTTCTCCTTTATTGCAAATTCAAAAACATTGTATATTCCTCCTTTCTGCATGCTTATTGTCCATTCACAGTCAAAACCGGAGGCCCTGGAGTTGTAGATGCTTCCCAGCTAACAGCCATGTGATAGAAAGTTTTAATTAATTTTAAACTTTGGAGTTGCTCTCTTTTCTTTTCTCACTTTTTTTTTTTTAAAAAAAAATATTCTCTTCTTTAGTCTAGAAATTGCAAAAAAAATCAAAAAGTGTTAGGCAATTAGGTGAAAGAAGGACAACAGATCCCCAGAAAAAGTATTATTGGAACGATGTTAATTTAATTAAGCAAATTCTTTTTGGTGCTTGATTATTTGCAAATGTATAAAGTGGAAAGGGATCATAACATACCAGGTTAGCGTGGGAACTGAAATATGAATAATTAAATGGATTTTAGGTAGACCAAACTGCCATAACTGCTTATGAAATTGCCTAAGACGGTGGACTTTGAAGACTACTTGGAATCAAATGTTTGTCGCTGTTACTGACGAATCAAAAAAGTCAAATAATCTGACTAAGCATGTTTCTAGGCTGTTTCCAACGGAAAATAAACATTACAAACATTTAATACAAGAAGAGCAAAACGACATGGAAATTTTGCAACTCGCATGCCTTTCCCAGTCGATCACTGACTGGGTGGTTATAATATTTCTTTCTAGTGCAGCAGTATTATTTCTGTCCCTTATGTTTATTGCTCCTATTAATGATTAGTATTTTTGTGAAAGGCACTTTTAATAATTTTAATTTTGGTTTCCGGGAAAATGGTAGGAAATTGAGTTTGATTTTGATTAATAATAATCCGTGGGGACCAGAAAAAAAAAAAAAAAAAAAAAAGGACACGGCCACGTGGATCTATCGTGGCCTCAATGCAAATTGGGCCACTTTCAGTTGGAGGATTCCATTGGGTTGGAAGTAGGGATTTCACTTTCCGCTAATGCTACGCGACCGTGACTGTGTCTATGTCTTATGTGGTTGGTTTTGTTTTGCGTTACTATTATCTATTGGTGCAGAGTAATGGAAAGATTCTGAAAAAAAATTCTTATTTTTGGGGAGGAATAGGAATGGGAATGGGAATAGGATCTTTATCTTAATCCTCCTTTCTCTTCTTTTCTTTTTCTAGCGCATGGAATCCCTTTCTTTTTTAATTAATCCATCGCATGATATCAAACAACTCTTTTTAAGGTTTGCCACTTGGCAACTTGTCAAAATAATGGTATCTATAATCTTTTATCTTACTTTTTTCTTTGATAGGAATCCTCTATCTCACTTAAACCACAATAATAAAAAGAGAGAGCGTGGTGCAAAATCTGTTCTTTTTAATTTGTATATATGAAATTATTACAACTCTGCTAAAATAAATTATATTTAGAATTTATATATTCTTTTCATTCATAATTATAAAGTCTAATTACCAACTTTACATTTTTTAAGAAATATAATTAGGTAATTAAAAAGAATATATATATATATATATATATATATATATATATATATATATATATATATATATATATATATAATATATATATATATATATTTATATTTATAATATATTTATTTAATATTTTGTTTTTTAGTCAAATACATAAAAAATTATCAAAATAATATTATAAATAATTTTTAAAAAATATATCATTAATTATTTTTTAAAATTAAAAAATAATCTTATATTTTTGAATATAAAACTTATAAATATAACATTATAATTTTGAACAGACAATTTATATATACCTTTCTATATTCCTTCTTCCTTTATGGACATGTTACGAGGAAACCCTAACATGCGTACCTGGCACATAGATCCTATGTGTGCATCGCATGTATATACAATTGCTTAGTGAATTTATATATGATTCTATTCCCTATGTATAGATAGAAGAGCTTACAATCCACATTATCTTTCAATTCAACACATTATTTTGGTTATTCTTATAGATAGCTAGCGGACGCCGTCATCTAACTGTAGATTATTCCTATAGCACTTTCTATACACACACATATATATACACCTCAAGTATAAATAAATCACTCTTATAATTTAATTAAGACAGAGAATAATTCACTCCCCCCAACCCCACCACCCCCCCCCCCCCCCCCCCCCCAAAAAAAAAAAAATACAATAAGGTTCTTTTTATTAGTTTGGATCGATCGTGGAAAGGTTTTAGATTCAAAAAGTAACATTTTATTTACCTTACTGCAATAATATAACAATTTTTCTATCCTATCTTAAAAAGAAAAAGGAGAATTTAGTGGATTGAATTTACAAAATCCAAGGTTTCTAATCGGATTCTAATTCTAACAATAACTTCTGAAACATAGTTTCTTAAAGCTTTTCTTTTTTTCTTTTTTTATTATTAGTGACTCGATATCTAACAAGAATGGTATAGTATCCACCGACCATATATAGAGTCTCCTTTGATTTTATGCATGAAGATGCTGTTATGCTTAATTGATGCATGAACCTCCACGAGTCAAAGATATGCAGAATCCAATGCGGTTCAAAATATTCTAGTGGACTGATAAAAGATGTGTAGAAATGTATCACCTTTTCAAAATAAATATGGACGAGAGAGGCTCACACGTTAAGAAAGATAAAGAGCCAATCGGGTTTTGGTCTTGATACTCTTCAACGGTAAAACTATTTGTTAGTTAGTTTTCTTTTCTTGTTAGCTTACCTTATTTCAAATTTATAGAGATGTTCATGGTGCAGGGGTTGGCAGAGTCAAGCATATTTTTTACCTAACTCGTACAAAAAATATTAAGTTAAGTTAGGTTGAGTTTAAGAAAAAAAATTTACAAACATAACCCAATTCAATTCAGGATTTGTGGGGTTAGATTGAGCTGTGTCAACGAATGAGAGTAATTTTTCTTTTCACAAAGAAACAAGTATACAATTTTTTTTAAAAAAAAAAAACATAAGTTAAATAAATCAAATTAATTTTGAAATGTATAATAATGAAATATAAAAATATATATTATAGGTTTTTTAATTGAGATAAATAGAGTAAAAATTTGTTACTTAGACTATTATAGATAAATAAACTAATAAAGAAAAAGTATATAAAAACTTATCATTAAATAAAAAAAATTATTCATCCATAATATAAACATTTGTCTCATTTATAGAATAATGAAACACAAACATTTAATTTGACATATTTAATTTATAGTTTATATATTTAAATTTTTTTTAATACATAAGTCAAATAAGTTTATATGAGTCAAGTTTAATTTATACACTCTAAACTCATTATCCAACTCAATGCCTTTTAGTTTATTATACTAATACTTAATACAACCCAATCAAATATAAAACCTAGTCCAAATTAACTAAACTGAGTTGGGCCAAATTGAGTTGTGGCATGACATCCTACAAATTTCTCTTTTCTTGTAATTAATATATTTTATTCTAGAAAATTTACACATTGTGCAAGTAATATTGTTCAATGACATATATGTGAGGATTGACGATGGATGGTTCAAATTTAACCACAGTCACAGACCCCAAATAAAACACAACCAGTTGCATTATTCTTAGCCACACATGCATGCATGTCGCAAGAAATTAAGATGGGAGAGGAGTGTAGTCTCACTCTGCCAGCCATCATGCATGCACGTGCATGAGCCAGGGTCTTTTCCGTGTACTTGAAGCTAACCAGATAGGCATGCAATTAATATAGGGGACAAGTAGCCCAAGCCACATAATTCATACCAAAAACTATCTCTAAAGAATAACGCTCATGCTGCTATCTGATTATGATTCATTGAAATTAAGGAACAACCATCAACAATATTCCATATAAGGTTTCCAAGTATCGAGAAAATATTCAAATTTCTACGTGCTTTATTGTTCCTTTTTACGTTGATAGTACACATCTCAATTGATGTCACAAGAGCACTACATCAACAGGCAAAGAGAAACGCTTAATGTGTATTACCAGCTTTAACATTGTCATGGTTCATGAGTTAAAAAACTAGATTATATATATAGAAAAATATTAAGGGCGATAATTCTATAATAAGAGTAGTATATAGCCTATTGGAGAATTAACTTTTAGCTAGGTGAATTCGCGTTGCTTGTTTAATTAATCATCATATTTATCATGTAAAATAAATTACAATTAGCAATTTTGCTAGCTTGTGATATTAGATAATTAACTAAAAACTCACGTGTGCTCAATTAACTTCAAAATGTATCAATTGTGTCTATATGAGTTTAACTAATATACAAATTATAGTATTACACAACTATCTAATTTATTCTACCCCAAACAAGTAAGACCTTAGTCCCATATCCTTAGAATTTTTTATTTAATTCCTATATTTTTGAAAACCATATCTGTGACAAGTAAAAATAAATCTTCACCCTATACGTTGCATTGCTAACTTCTAGAAAATTTAAAAGTAGCTTATTGATAAAATGTATTGCACATTGTGAAAACCAGATTTAAATTATGAAATTCTTAGCGAAAGAAAAACAATATGCAAAGATCATTTATCTTGGTTTTAACAATGTAACGTATAAATAGCAAGGTGAATTTGAAAGATTTTCTGAACCGGCAACAAGTTGGTGTTAGTTAGGAAAAATCTATAGTGTAAAATCATTAGGGTATGCATGGCGGCTCAAATGCTCGCGTGGGCAGAATACCTTAGCCGTTGAAAAAGGTTGAATTCCTCGAAGATGATTTTTCCCGAAATGGAAAGGACAATCTGGACGCACGCACAGAAATGGTAAACAACTAACTGAAAAAACTGCCAGCCTCCATAAAATCGGTTTTATTATGAATGGGCCCCCACAACTTGGAAAGGAAAAAGCAGTCGCTGCACTACATGGGCCCACATCATCATCTTTTATCTGATGTGACTTGACATGATGCCCGGCAAATGATTCATCACGGGCCCACAAATCACGGCCTTAGTGGTAAGCCCACTTATGCCCACCAGCCCACCCACACCCACACTCACACTAAGTCACATCCACTTCCTTTCCCTCGTTAGCTTGAAAAACATTCCCCACCAGCTCCTCCTCTCTGTAATCTGTATATCCTATTCCTGTTCCTACTCCACCCTTTGCCTCTTTTGATTTTTATTGCTATTTTTTGAAGCTTTGCTCACATTTGCCATATCTTATACTGCAACATGCTATGCAAGGTGCCCAAAGCAAAGACGCATTTGGGCCATTGGCACAGAAGCAGTGGTACCAATAAGAAAGCTACACAAGATTTGGATGAAAAGATATCATCGCTTTATGCTTCTAATTTATGCTCTAATGATGATTCGAGGTACTAGTCATCTAATCCAATCCCCACTACACATATCCCATATTTTTTTAATGTGAAAGAATCCAGTTAAGTGTACTTAGTGAAACAAATAGGAACATTCTAAGAACAAAATCATTGTCATAATCTAATCTATATGGAGCTAGCTATGCCGAAGATAATAAAAAGGATTCCCTTTCCTCGAATCTTTGTCAATATCTTAAAAAGTTAAGCTTTCGTAGCTTGTTTTTGATTTAGTGCTTAGGGCACTAACTAGAATGGTCCAAACTTCAAAGTATAATTGATTGTCCCGCAGTACTAACATCAAAAACTCATTACATTTTTCCTTAATTTGGTGCCCCTAGTAGGCTTTTTTTATTGTCATTCACATGCTCCCTTTTGCAGGTTTTCGGACCATTGAATCTGGCATGCATATCGTGTTCATAATGATAAGCACTAAACAGATGTACTAGGTTTAGCCAGCAGATTGCAGGTGAGAGCAGTCTGCTTCAGTGCGAATGGTCCGAAGATATGATAGAGATCATACACGTATGTAGTTTGATTAAGAAATGAGAAAAGGGGATGACCCTTCCCTTGACAAGCCATATGGGGGGTAAGGGTTAGATAGAAGAATTGCCCTTTGGGACAGCAAAATTCCATTACCATTTATTACTTACCCAGAAGAACCAAAGCAGCACTTCCTTTTGACAAGTACACAAGCTAACTTTAAGAAAAAAGAAAAATTAGGATTACCGACCAAACCACCCCATGAGAAAAAAGGGAATATGGAGAAAGAAAATGAGGGGTTAGATAAAATCATAGTCAAAATTGTATACGCGTATCCGTGGCAACAAACTGAGAGGCGGCGAATTAAAAAAATGTGAGGTGAAAGAGGCATTTTGTGTTGTAAGGAATCCTTGATGCCCTGTTACAGATGTTTAAATCAAAAGCATTCCCACAAGCAAATTGTTAAGAGCATATTATCACGTGATTATATATCAAGAAGAATCATACAAATAGAAACGAATATTCAGATATTAGACATAGTATTCTATTCCATAGATAGAGAGTGACTTTGCCTTTTATGACACCAAATTATAATAAAGGACTAATTAATTGTCGAGCGTGAACTTTTTTTGGAGCTTTTTCTGGCAGAGATGTATTAAATCCGAAAAAGGAGCCTTATTCAGTACAGTTTCACATATTTTAATTGATGGCTTGTATAAGGAGAAACTTAACTGTGTATTTCATAAAAACAATTGCATGTTGGGTTAGAAAAATAAAAACGATTATATGCATCCTATACATTACAGTATAGATCATAGACAATGACAAGCAGATAACGCACTTCATTATTAATTGATAGTAGGTCATTTGGGACTAGAATTTGTCCAGTTATATCTGCAGTTGATATTTGACAGAATGAGTCAGCACATTCTCAAAAAGTCTTGTCTTTTGTTTTTCTATTCTTTTGGGCTAAAGTCCATCTCAAAAGTGTTTACCTCTGAGTAGTATCTGACTATCTTGTAAACATTTAACTTTAAAAAGTTGATATTTTTCCACTTCACGTTGCATAATCCAATTGGTGGAGTGGATTACCATTCATATGGAATTGTGGGTCACTGCCCAGTGCCCACTATCTCTATGTACTGCGAGAGTTTGAACACTGACTTGGAAATGAAAATGAAATGATCAACGAGGACTAACTTACAAATAGTGATATACGTATGACACATGGCGTGAATAATAATACATCATGCATCTGGCATAAGCATGTCCTCAGCAGCTTTAAACATTTGGACCCCAACACAAACAAATTTACACTAAAAACTTGTTCGTCACCTACCCATGCTTGATACATGGCATGGCATGTATTCCTTCCTATTTATTGGGCCGAGCCCACCCTAATTGTAGCCCCTAGTCCACTACCGTTGGCCCAAAAGGTGATACATGAACATACACTGATGTTGTTAGTCAGTGTATTTGGGCTGGGCAGTACCACTAAAGCGACCTCTATCTGGGCTTTGAATTGACCCATGAGTCGTGCAGCTGGGCTCCAATTATGGTTAAGATGCAAAGTCACATTACTTTATCTTGAAGCAATTTGAGTGGAGGGGGTAATGGGACCATAATTATAATTATTCGAGGAAATAAAGTATGATTTATATGATTGTATATCGCTACCTAAGAATAAAGATGATAGTGATTGATTTACTGATGCTGTTAGTTGTTTGGGTATGATATGCATTATTGATAAATTATTTGTGTGTTATTGGCCTCGCTGCTAGTTTGTTAGAGATGGATTTGCGTGGTTAGGGCATTTGAAACTTGAAGGGTTATCTAATTCATCAGCAACTATTGGGAGGCGGTGAAGATTTTATGACAACTTTTTCTATCTTCATACGCAACGCAACCACATTAATGAATAATCTAATCTTTAAAGAAGTCCAACAAATTAGGGTTGTCCCTGTGGACTTGAACGAAAATTTTGTTAAATGAAAGCCCTTTGATTTGTGTAAATTCAACTAAACTACTTGTTCAGGAATCAGGTGCCTTGGGCTCTGTTATCACCGTAGAAACAAACAATCAGAGACATTAACTTTCCTTCTTTCTCTCTTCTATTTCCTTTATGGAGGTGGGGTTTGGGAAGAAGACGACTTTTCGAACTGAACTTCACTATGTAGCGTCTTGTCCCACCCCCACTTGTGGTATTATATAACTGTTACATGGCGTTGTCATGATACAGAATAATACTGTTTGAGTTCCGCTTGCTATCCCTGGAAGCTTCTTCTCTCTGGCATTTATTTAACGATAGAGGAAAACAAGGACCACCTTCACCAAGCAAGCCAACTCTGCAGATATCCCTTTTATTTTAATCATGCAATGCAAATGCAATATATAAGGATGCCCAACGTCTACTCGTGACAATATTCAAGGCAACGACTTTAGACGACCAGAATTCTGATACAGAATATTTCATTTTATAATTTTATACTGAACCCGTAACTTGTATATATATATATGCCACTGCAGACATACAATAACTTGGATGGTGACATAGTGTATTAGCTTTCGCCTAATTTTTCAAACGAATGCTTGATTTTTTTGAATTGCAAAGGGCTCAAAAGTTGAAAATTTTTCACTAGGCTTGGTGAAGGTCACATCCATCCCAAACTTATGGTTTTGGTGTCGGCATTTTGAAAATTTCCCCACAATATCGCTTTTCCGACAAACTGGTAGTTAGCAAACAGTGTGTTTATTAGTTAAAATTCACTTGACAAGATTAAAAGCAGTGGTCACTGTTCATTTAATTGAAACGTTAGGGCTCAACGCCTGATTAGCTTTTCAGATAACTTGTTTACACTACGAGTAACTCCAAGCCCTAGGACAGCACTGGATATTAGAGATAAGCAGCGCTGCAGGACAATATACAGAAGGTTGTTGCTTCTACTCCTTAATCCATACCAAAGAAAAAACAACACGTCCATGACATTCACGTATCATGATGACAATAATGAAAATAAATTATAAAAGATGAACAAGAGAATATTTTATGACACGTTCTGGTAAAGCATACAAGTCTAATCCTATTGCTATTTACATATATAATACCTAGAGGGGACCATTTTTCCCCATGCTCTCAAGTGCATTTCCCTCTTCATTATGACATCTTTCACTTTAATTACTGTCCATTTCGCACCACCATTCTTCTGATCGCGGAAAAGAAAAGAGGGATACTTAATTTAAAAAAAAAAAGAAAGTAAAAGGGTTGCTTGGAATTTTCTATGACCTGAACCTCTGAAATTCCCTCCCCTGCTGCTGCCCAGTCATATCAGTACACATAAAACTACCATGCGTTAAAAAGTAATCCGACCATAAAGGAAAGCAAAAATGAAAAGAAAGAAAAGGCTATTGAATTGTGCTTCAAAAGAATCATCATCATATTTCATTCTCCTGTTAAATCAGTCACATTAACAAACTGGTGTTGGTGCTTATGGTTAGGGAAAAAGTTCTTTCTTTATTCCCATGAGTTATTGATTTATGCAGCTGCAACCATTTCTGACTGCCATAAACAGTCAAGTCCTGCAAATGTGCAAGTACCTTGGCAATTATGCTGATCAACTAACTGAAGTTTGAGTAAATTGATGAATAAGCAATATGAACTCGCCTCGTCCTGCACCAATAATACTCAGAAGTTTCTTTTTCATTAAATTTTATCGCAGAAAGTTGTGGGTTCCATTCCATGGAAGAGTTCGGTTGTTGAGGTTGAGAACATGTGTGTTTGTAGGCTAGTGGATACTAATAAATAGTAATCTGGCCTGGGCTCACAAGTTAAGGGTATGATTGGATCATGAAGCAAGGCTCGTGGGCTTTAGCTTTCTGTTTAGCTTTTTTCATTTTAAATATTATATTTGTCAAGCACTAATGCAGAGAGAGAAGAGCAACAGAGAAGTTCTCTTGTGACCCCAATTGAAAGAGGACCTAACAGGAATGCAATAAGAATTGTAGAAACAGATGGTAAAGGTAAAGAGAACACCTTGAGCTAAATAAAGGCTAAAGCATAGCATATCTGTCAGCCTGTCACTCACTCATTACTTCCCTTCTTTGTTTTAAAAACCTAAACACATCCCAGAACATACAATTTAGTAAGCGCAAGATTTGAGGAGCAAGAAATATGCACAAACCCAGACAGAGCAAGTTTGCAATAACAGAGAGAAAAGGCACCATGAAGAGAAGAGAGGCAAAAGCAGCTCCATCTGCTGATTTGTTAGTGTGTTTCCCTTCTCGAGCTCATCTTACTTTAATGCCCAAGCCCATTTGCAGCCCACAAAGGCCTCCAGAATCCAACAAACGCCACCACCTGAAGAAATCAAGCACCAGAGGTGGTGGCCAAGCTAGTCCCTTGCTATGGACCAAATCCAAGTCAATGGACTCGGAGATCGCCGAACCAACCTCTCCAAAAGTTACTTGTGCTGGGCAGATCAAGGTCAGGCCGAAGACCAGTGCTTGCAGGGGCTGGCAATCGGTTATGGAAGAAATAGAGAAAATTCACAATAACAGAAAACAGAGGAAGAAACCCAGCTGGGTTGAATCTCTTGGCTTCAAAAAGGAAATCATGCAATTCTTGACTTGTTTACGAAGCATACGATTCGACTTGCGGTGTTTTGGGTCTTTCCCTGAAACAGATATCACCACCGATGATGAAGACGAAGATGATGACGATGAAGGATACCGAGAAAATCACGTGGGTCTAGCAGAAAGCGACAATGAATCTTCAAGAACTGTCTTTTCGAAATGGTTTATGGTGTTACAAGAGAATCAAAATAATGGGCTTTGCAGAGAAGAGAGAAAGGACAAAGATGTGGTAGAGGAAGATGGATCAACTGCCGAGCCCACGGTCCCTCCTCCGAATGCATTATTGCTAATGCGGTGCAGGTCTGCTCCAGCCAAAAGTAGGTTGAAGGAAATTGAAGGAAGAGAAAAAGAAGAAAATGGAAATAAAGACGAAGGCAAAGAAAAGGTAGAGGTAAAGAAAGGTCAGAGTTTAAAGTCGTTGTTGGAAGAAGAAAAGCGAAAGAAAGAAAACTTGGTAGTGATGAGATATGAGTCTGACTCTGATTTTTACAAGATTTCATCTGATATTGCTAAAGAGACGTGGATCGTTGGTGGATTAAGAGATGCAATATCAAGGAGTCGAAGTTGGAAAACATAATCATCAACCATTACAGATTTATTTTCTCATATATGTTTTTTTTTTAAATATATATATTAACCTTTTATTATCCTCTTCAAATTTTACCATGTTAGTGACATTTCTCCGTGTGGCAACTGGGAAATCTAATACTTATTCCCAGTTTTAGCTTACTTCGATTGTCATTAATTACCACAAAACTTGTACAGCTTTCTAATTTCTTTTCGTTAGTGGCCATGGAAAGATTTTGCTGGCATGTACATGTATGAATTTGAGTATTTTGTTATGTAAACTATAAATCCGTTAGGTAAACGAATATGTAATGGTATTTGAATTGCAGAAAATTTATCAATTATCATGATATCTGCTGCCTTCTTGTTAGTGTCAGTATGTATTAATACTTACTATCCAAAGACTGCCTACTCTTTTCAAGTGTTATTAATAACTAGCTTTCATCTAACTAAGGGGTCTGTCTTTGTCTTCAACTTAATACTTGATAGTTGAAGCCCTTTGAGTTCGAATAACTAGATTATCTGCAATTGAAAAGAACAGAGGTTCGCTTTGGCTAATCTGCAGCTAAGTAACAGGATTATGATTTGGGCAATCCCCAAAAGTGATGATATAGGCTTCCAATATCTTGTTGATCGGGTAATTGTGAACCTAGACTGGAGTGACTCATTGTTATTCCCAAGGGCTCCTTGGCAAGATAAAGTTAGTAACTTGCGGTGGCAAAGGGACAGAAATGATGTTACGCAGAGCTTGGTTTAAATCTTAATCAGATTTCGCTGTTAAAGCTGATAAACTTTCTGCGAGGTTTGAGATTTTCATCAACAAAGGTGTAGCAATAGAATAGGGACCCAGAGCAGAAAAGATTGTACAGCTTTAGGAGCAGGAACCTAAGGGGTGAAGACAAAATAAGAAGGGAGTGTAGTGAATAAAGAATTGTGAGTGTCATGAAGCGAAGGGGTGATGACCTTGGCCATACCGCCTTGTTGAGTTGAGGGGAATGCTGATATTGCTGTCAAAGGAATTAAAGAAATCTGATTGATTCTCGAATTTACGAGGCCCGTTAAGAATGTTTTGTCAGAGCCACAGTCAGTGTAACTGTGACATTCCACATCGCCAAGTGTGGGCTGACAAATGATGTTGGATTTTGTTATTGTCTGGATCAAGTTTGTTTCTGATGGATTGTATTTTAACCGAGTCTGCGCGTGTGATCTCCACACACACGCTCTCTCGCTCTCTCTCAAACGTAGACGTAGTCGTAGTCCTGAGTCTCTTGACAAAGTTAAAGTTATGATGTTGGGGAATCAATGTTTTACTTTTTACTATTTAAGTGAACCTCTATACTTTTGTCTTCTTGTGTTTCTGTTTCTTTCTCTCTTGTCTTGTGTCGAGTTGTGGGAGTGGGAGGCAAAGAGAAGAAGATTCCTGCTCGGCCTTGTCTACAGTATGCGTTTGCATTATGTCAAACCTCTGTCGGTATTGGCGTTGAGTATGAAAGCAAAGGATTAAAAACCTGAAACCTTTTATCTGTGGCAGTTTTCGAGTGAGTCTCCATGGAATCTCAAAAGTGAACAACCATTCTCTCATGTACATTCACGTGCCGTCCATCCTATAATTAATAATATCTTTGTAATCACAAAAAATCTTACACGATTATGAATAACTACAGCATCCTCCGCCTATTACTGCTTCAATTATAAAACTAGATTCTTTTTCACTCTCAATAACGCTGATTGATTTGGAGAAAAAATTAATTTTAGGACAGACTGTTTTCTTTTCATATCTTTAATTATGTCATTTGTCTCCAAAAGTTAACTGTTAAATGGTTAATTATTTCGAGGCCTTAATTTGATTCCGTTAACCATAGGGTATGATGGTACTAAATTAAATCATAGCCCAATTAACTCCCCTTGACTCATTAAAATTCTTCTCCCCCACTTGCCTTCAAGGGCGGATCCACGTTGAAGCTTACGGGGGCAGCTGCCCCACTATTTTTTTATTTTTTATTTTTGGTAATTTTATATATACAATATATAAAAAATAGATTAAAATTTCTGCCTATCTCATTCTCTATGTTCACCCTAAATTTTCTCAGCCTATCACGTAAAAGACTTGTCGTTCTAAAGATTCGTGCGACTAAATTGTCAAAAAAAAAAACATAATAAATAATTTGTACATATGAATTCTAATGCTTCTTGGGCTATCCTCCGACGACCAATATCTACAGTAAGTGATTCAGTTGTTGAAGCTGTCACTGTTATGGTTTCATACCAACAACAGGCCACTCTATATAGAAGATTAAGATTAATTGTCACAATGAAAAAAGAGAAGAAAAGAAAAGATAGAGAGAAGATTCTTAGTAATTTTAAGTGGATTACCATTTACCAACATGTTAGCAAGAAAACGTAAAGGTTATGAAATCCAAAGCAGCAATGGGCAATAGAAGTTTAAAGTTGCTATACAATGCCAAGCTTTTTCTAGCCTATCATTGAAAGCTCCTCTCTTTTTATGTCTGCTCCAGTGTGCTTACCGTGAATAGTTATAAATGCCATTAGCTTCATTAATAAAGTAAAACCTAAAAAATCTCCCAACAATCTCCCCTCTCACTGATTTCAATGGTGAAATTGATGGGTCCTCTCTGTTTCGTACCCTTTTTCCTCTGTAATTCTTTGCCATTTGTACACTCTTGGAGCTTACCTTAGAGCACGAGAACAAACACTATTTGAGGTTATTGCCACTATTGAAGAGACAAAAAGACTCTTTTCACTAAATCCACAAGCTTCAATGACCCAAAAACAGGTAAGCTCTTCAGCTTCTTCTTTGGTCGCTCTGCATCTACATTCTCAACCTTCGCACAACAGTAGTCTTTAACAACTTTAGGCCGATTCGGGCCCAGTTAGATCATTAAGGACAAGATTGCATCTGGTGGTGAAAGGCAAGGCATTGCTCATTTTTTACGGACAAGCAAATTGAATAAGCAACCCAAATTGTAGAAGCTCAGAATACTGGGTGCTTTGTTAAACACAGTGAATCAAGTTTGAACGGAGGACCGTGGGAATTTTGGGTTATAAGAGAAAAGAAAAGGTTAACATGGACTCAACTTGTCTAGTTAGACTACACATTATCAAAACCTATCATAGAAGGAAGGTATTATCTTTTAAAAGAAAAAACCTTTTATTTATTTACTTTTTGATTCTTTTTTTTTTTTTTTTTTGTCTTAGAGGCAGATTTTTCGAATGTTAGGACAGAAAAGTAAATGGGGTGGGCGGAATTACAATACTCTCATAATTGTCCCAATCCCAATTAAGAATAAAAGCAAGCTATTTAATATCATTCCTATAATTTGCTAAAAAAATGGAAAATGGCCTTCATTTTTTAGGTCTACCG
The DNA here is from genome assembly GCA_022379115.2 of Bauhinia variegata. Lineage (NCBI taxonomy): Eukaryota > Viridiplantae > Streptophyta > Magnoliopsida > Fabales > Fabaceae > Bauhinia > Bauhinia variegata. The sequence continues at coordinate 16,923,690 of CM039437.1, forward strand.
AACGATTACGAAATGAAAGGATTAAAAGAATCAATAACTAACACAAAAGAATTTCTTTTCTTTTCTTTTCTTTTCTTTTTTCGGTAACCTTGGGCCTAAAAAGATAGCATGTCAAGGGGGGAAATTATTTTCAGCTGCTGTACAGTTTTACTGATTTTTCCAATAAGTCACCATTATTGCCTGGAATTTCCTTGCCTCTTGACCCATTTTTGTATATTTTGAAGGCTGGGACGGAGCTCACACCTTCTGATTTTGCCAAGTAGGGATGGTCTTCAATCTCCACCTGAAGTATCAAATTTATAAATGTAAGAAGCAATTTACAGGAGGATAGCTTTTTTCTTGATCAAATTAAATTCAGTAATTATTCAAAACAAACCAACCTTGAGGAAATTAACTGATGGGAATCTCTTGCAGGTTTGCTCCAGCACCAGCAATACCTGCTTGTGGGTGGCCTTGTTGCAAAAAAGCACCACGGACATCCCTGTTCAATTACATGCAATTGGTTAGTTCTACTTTTACTGTAATGCCCGAGTATGATTGTGCAAGTGCTGCAGCCAAATATGGCTTACCGGGTGAGGTAACATAATGTCTAAAGCGATCATTGCTCGAGATGAAAAACAAATTTGAACCAAATTTTAAGTCCTTAATATCTTCACCGCGCAGCATCTTGAGTTGGAGCTGGGCCTCAAACAGAGCCCTGGCCACCTCCTCATCCCCTGGCTTTTCTCTTATCAGCATTTCATAGTCTTGAATGGCGGCTTCCCATCGTTCCAACTGAATGAAAATAAATAATGAAACTGTTTAATGTCCAAGGTATGTAATATAATCATGACTATTCTGAGGAGCCATTATTTCACCTTGGCATTGCAATCTGCCCTCCTTAACCTTGCCTTGCGATAATGAGGTTGAGTTGTAAGGGCTGCATTACAGTCCTCAATTGCTTTCTCGAATTGGCCTAACTTAGAACGGCATGCTGCTCTGTTGCATAGCAAAACAGCGTTGTTTGGATCATGTTCTAGCCCTTGGTTGTATACGCCGCATGCTTCCGTGAATTTTGATGCCTTGAAGAGTAAGTTACCACTCATTCTGGCTGATGCCACTGCTCTGGCCTTCTTTACCACTGTGCTCACCTCTTTGTTGCTAGGATCAACTCTAGCTGCTTGCTCAGCTGCTTTAATCGCATCCTCGAACCTGTCAACCCACAAAACATATATTTGACTAACTAGACTTGGAAAAAAAAAAAAAACATCATGCATTATCATTTAACATAAACAAGACAACATCGTGAAACATCCGTAGGAATATCATATTAATATGAAGAAGCATTTAACTAACCTGCCTGATGCCAAGTGAACCTGAGCGTCTATCATCAGCAGGTAGGCAGTAGCAACAGGACCAAAAAGCTTGGTACACCAATTAAGAGAAAATTTGGGAATTTTCTTATGAGTAACATTAGCCTCTTGGTGTCTGAGGAGCTTCAATAAGGCTTCAGTTTGTAGAGCATAAACCTGATTATGCATATAACCATTTTAGCAAATTAACAATAAGAAGACATAATAAGCAACAGATTGAACCTACGAGACCAAAGAAACTCACCTGTGGAGCTGAATCAGCTCCTAATGATATTGCAGATTGTGTCTCCTTTAGTACAGTGTTCCATTGACTCACTTTCCGGGCCTCACTGCAATTTTTAAGGTGATTTTCAAGAGCCTGAGCTTGGAAAGCGAGTATTGTCTCAGCATATGGGGTTGTGGGATTGCAATGATTCAGTGCCTTTTCGGCTTCTCCCAATCTGCATTACCATATTCAATTCAATAAGAAAAACTAACAACACGATAATCCCAAACTCAAAGTTCATCTTTTGATTCTCTTTTAGTAGTAAAAAATTTAATTTAATGAATACCTTATATATAATGTTGCCAAACGGTGGTGGGCTCTGTTATAAGAAGGCTCCAGCCGAATAGCTTCCTCGCACTCAACAATGGCCTCGAGAAGCCGGCCTAAACCAATTAAAGCTGCGCTCTTATTGCAATGATACGTTGCTTTATTGGAATCAAGAGTAATTGCTCGGTCATAGAAACACAAAGCCTCTTTAAATCTTCCCTGCTTGTATAATTCATTTCCCAAACACTTCAACGCCTCAGGGTCCATTCTGTTCCTTGGACTTCGAAATTCATCACTATTCTTCCTCACAATATTGCCCATCACGCCCATACTAACGTTGTTGTAACAAGTAGGATCTTTATTCCTAGGAGGGGATTCTAGTATCTTTGTGTTAGTTCTAGGACTGTTATGTACAAGTAAATTCCCTGTAACTTTGACCTGGGCTCTGTTCTCCTTGTCTCGCTGCTGACCAGTGCTTGTCCTTGCAAGTTCCAGAGTGTTTCCGGTGGACTCTCTCCTTAGATTGCTATCATCGTTCATTTCCTGGCTCTGTTGGGTCTTTAAATGGGTTGAATTACCAGACGATGACGTTGAGCTCCTTGCAGCATTTGATGGTCTCCGATTTTGGTTGTTTCGGTGAGCAGGAGGTGTTGGATGACCAGAGCCAGAGGTGCTCTTTCTGGGCGCTTTCTGTTCTGAATTTCTGGATTCGTAACTGGGAGTGAGAGGTTTTTTAGATTCATCTTTGCGCAGATCGTTGCCGACAATGTTGGTTGGCTTCATGGGGAGGGAATGCACAGATGATTTTCTCAGCCTATGATTTCTGAGTTGGAAAATTATTCCCATAAACCCACAACCCACTTCATTCTCCACCTTGTTCTTCTGCTTCTCTGCCATCACAAGCCTCTACTTTATCAGTGGAACACCAAGGGTGTGCGTGAATGTGTATAGAAGGAGAAAGAATTCAACCAATGAGTGAGCAAGGATGAAAAGAACAGCAAGCGATAGAGACTATGAAAGGGAAATCATCAAGTGATGGCTTGAATGGGAAGGAGTTTATGCGAGACGCTTGCTGTGTTCAAGCTCTCATTTATATATAAAGGTCACACAGCCTTATAGAGTGGCTTCCAAGAAACCAACTTTAGCTCTTTTTGGGACTTTTAGAGATTACATGAGGAAACCAGATTTGGATAAACTTTCCACCTACACTGTTTGGCTGTAAAATAAAATCCATTTGCCACAAAATTCGCGTTGCCTAAACAAGCACCTCACCTCATCAATGTTTACAGCTCAGTGATTTCATCTCCAAATCAGGTAATAATAAAAATAAATAAATAAATGTTAAAAAATTGTATTTATAGAAGAATCAATCGTTAAAACGTACTCTCAGCGTCTGAAGGGCCAATTCCTACATCAAATTAAGTTTTTTTTTTTTTTCCTTCCATAAAAAAAAAAGAAGGTTGTTGGGATTTTTTAATGAGGGTAGTACCACTACCATTAAGATGACATATAAGCACATTAGACTTTTGAGAGTAAAGAAATAACTATACTATATCCACAACTAACTTCTTAGAACGTTCAATTAGAACTAAATAAATAGTAAATCAAAAGTTTAGTATTACTCGAATTAATTAATTTAGATTTGTTTTCTACCAAAAATAAAATTACTAATTTAGATTTGTTGACAAGGTATAATAACCAATGAGCATCCAATAGCTGGAAGAGTTACTAGTTTCTGACATGTCATTTGAGATTGTCCTTGTTTAATGACAAACCATGCATATCCAAACGCAAGTAGCAGTAGTTTTTGCCTTTGCACATCACCGTTGACTATGCAAACAAAATGAGTTAATTTTCCTAATCCATGCACTTTGATCTCAAGGTTTCTATTTTATTTTAGAAAACGATTTGAGATTTGAGATCCGGAGCATGTGGTACCATGGAACGTAAGGTATTCCTTGCAAGCAAGGTCCTCTATCCTAAATTCCACAAACAGCTTGAGAAGGAACATCCAAATTTGGTAAAAACAATTATTATTATTATTATCCGATATATATATATATATATATATATGTTGAGGAGAGATAACTGTGCCCATAACTTAACAGTTTTACGTGTAAGTTAGAGTGAAGAGAGGCAGCACTTTTTGACCAGAAATAAAGCATTGAATTGAATTGAAACGCATGCATGTTTCTTCTAATCAGGGGAAACAATTCGATCGTTTGTTGGGATGCTAAAGTAGTCCTTTTCTTTTTCATTATTGTGAAATTAGCACAGCCACAGACATCCATTTGAAAATTGAAAGAAAGGTTGGCGTGAATTAATAATTGATGTAATAGTCACTTTGGCCAATGAATAGAATTACAATTCCCCGCAGGGGTGACAAATAGAATTCATCACCAACTACACATATATATAATTATATAGCCGGTAACAACTTCCCCTGTGAAAAAGCAATATATAGGTTTGGTGATTATGATGACTTTTAAAATACTTGTCAAATCCAAGATAAATTTCACCATTGGCAAGCACTTAAGGGTCTGTTTGGCTCCTCCAGACCCCACTAGAACAGGAAGCAGCCCTGAAGCTATAAGCCTTCGTGCACTCACCTATCCGCAATTGCAGTCTATTCCTTGAAGGTTGGTAATGATTCTCTATTTGTTTTTTTTTTAATATATCTTTGTAGGGTAGAAAAGATGCGATGTGTTTGGGTTATGTGACTAAAAAGAGGGCCTCAGATTTTATCAGAAGAAGCTGTCCGGACTCTGCCTGCATCATGTCTCTATTACTGTTCGTCGGTGCCGGCTTCTAATCCTCTACCACCAAATAAACAGGACACGGTAATTCACTGATAAATAAATACATACATATACATATATGTATATTCCCTTCACTATATGGCACAAAATTTAATGCCTCATAATTAATTAATTATATGTATATAAATTTATGTGTATAGTAACAGTAAGAGGCTCATTAAAAAAAGAATTGTTGCAGTGGTGAAAGAATAACAGGAAAAACAATTTTAAGGAATGAAATATATTGCCGACAGAAACAAAGGAAGAGAATGAGATGCACGCTATACTGATTTGCTTTCCTTCTGCAAGAGGAGTCTGACCTTTTCAATCATAGTCAGAATTTCGTCACAAACAACAATGATTCAATTTTTTAAACAAAGAACTTGAGAGGGTCGTATTTATTTAAGCCTTTCCTCTAGATTTCAAAGCTGAGAATTGAGAACCAACCAAACAAGATATATAGAATATTTGTGTGATTTTGGTAGGAAAAAGGATATATAGAGACTAGTTTCAAATTCATTGCCGTCGGCGCATGCCTATTAATTATAACAAAGTGGAAATGTAAACAAACATTAATTAAATTAAATAGCATAATATAAAGGGGGGTTGGGTTGGGATGGGATGGGATGGTGGAGGAAGAAGGTAGACATGGCAGAATATTTTGAAGGGTGGATAATTAAATTAGCATTTGTTTGGTAGCATTGAACCATTATTACTAGCTCCAAATATTGAAATCTAATCAAACTAACCCTAACCCAAACCCAAACCAAACCAGCATCATCTACTTGCATCCTCTAATTAATTCCCCACTTTCCTCTCTCTTTCTCTCTAATCTAATCCATTCCCATCCGTGTGCATTGCAATCATTGATATTAATTCAGTCGCCCTTCCTTCTTGTCTTATATTATATACTAGAATCTCTTTTAATAAAATTCACGTGCGAATATTAACTCCACTAAGTAATGTCCATCCCGGTGCTCGCGTACAGATACCTATCATTAACTCACTTAAATGTATTATATATCACGCGTTAACTGAAAATTAAGTATATTTAAAGCTTATTGTGACATTCAAGTTTCTCATGCGTGAATTTGAAAATGTCAAATATTATGCGTCACATAAAATACACATATAAAATTGAGGATCAAATAATATGCAATTGTCACATATATTGTTGTCAAATAGTACGCATCAAGTAATATTATTATTCATTAATTATGGAACATATGGTATTAGTAACTTATCCAAATTTATATGGGATATGTGGAAGAAATACACCAATGAACCCTTCATTTTCGAAATCTAATATAATATCGTTTCATTGATACGGAACACAAATAATTGTAGGCTTTTCCTGTTTAAAAAAAAAAAAGAGCAGCGAGTCATAAGCAAATTAAGATTAAAGTTAATCATGATTGCCGTCGATGCACAATTCTCGAGGACAATAAAATTAGTCTAACAGGTCATGAGAACATGTTTTAATTTAATTAATTAATAAAAAGGAATATCTTTAATTTAAATATAAATCATTTAATATTGATAAAGCCTGAAATTGTTGGTAATGAGCTTGTTGGCTACGTTGGAATCTGGGAAAAGAATGAAACTGATTGGAGCGTGTGGGGTATAGGCTTGAGATCCAAGGTTCGCGCCATAGCCATAGCCATAGCCATAGAGGGATACTTAAGTACAAACCAAAAAAAGTGCCAAAAAAATATACGAGGCTTAGGACGCAAGTCTCGTATATAGAAAGAGTTGGATTGACGCACGTGCATTATACGTAAAGACTGACCAGTGGTCACGTGATCCGAGATCCTCGGAAAGCTTATCAAGCTTCCATTTTAAGCATCGGCTGGCGCTTTAGTTGTGCAGTTTAGATTGACTAACACCTCAACCGAGACGAAGACATTCTCATTCTCATTCTCAGTCGGAGAGAGACTAACACTCATCTCTCTCGAGGTAATTCTAGCCACAGTGACAAACAAACCAATAACATTATAGTATTCGAAAAGATTCAATTTTTATTTTATTTTTTGGACGAGGTAGGTGGGCTTAAGATTCACATGCAGAGAGACCAGACCCTGAGGGAGTGAATTATGCATGCATGAAAATAGCCCGTGACAAATAAAGCCTAAACAACAGCCCAATTTCATGGGCCTAGAACCACGGCCCAATTTATGGCATTGCAAAGAAAGAAGCAGGGGAAAACTGCGAGATTGTTTAAAACAACAGAGGCAAAGGAGATATGAAGAAAGAAATGAATATAGAGCAAGTAACAAGAGACCTGGAAAACCACAAGACGTAGAGAAACAGCCAAACAAGAGCATTCTACCACAATCCAAACACCAGCTAGCTTAAAGCAATCCTTAATCAGAGATCAATCTGCAAAGTGTACAAGTTTCTGTCTTCCATAATGTTGCTGATATATAGTATCCTTGTTTAAATTCATATAAAGAATTCAAGTTGACGACGGAGGACCTTTCATTTGAGTCCCTATTTTTCTAAGTATCTACCTTTATAAGTCTAGTTAGTTCTCTTATACAACTTCCCGATCACATTACTTGCTTTGTTAAAGCATTTCGCTAAACAAAACCAGATGAAATGAAAGTAGTAGAAAAAGGAGTGAATAGAAGTTGAAATCTGCAGATGCTACTCAGAAATCTGGTTCGAGTAGAAGAAGCATAACATTAAGAAAATTGTTTTGTCATCTTGGGATTCCTAGTAAGGAGTACGAGGGCTGGGCAATGACATATTATCCTAGGAGACTTGCCAATGTAAACTCAAACCATGATTGCATTGCATTCATATTGTGATCAATCATCCTGGACAAGTAAGCAGCAACTCTTCAGTTTTATCTCTTCAATGGAAAATGATTTAAACAAAGTGAGCAACTTTTTTTAAATAAAATAAATTATATAGTTGAATAGACATAATTACAGTTTCGAATGTCCGTAAAATTTCACGAACTTCAATTTCACTGAAGAATCAGTGTCAATCAACATTATGGTCTTTTGGTGTTAGCACAAAAAATTGTCTTCATCAAAATGATTAGAGGGCTCTAGTCACCCAAATCATCATAATTACAGACAAAAACAAATTAAAATTTTGTATCTTTTTAATCCCTCAAGATGCCTTTTTGTAATGATTCTTACCCGTGGTGAAATTTGTGCTACAATTATCTTTTCCCCCAAAAAAATCTACTTCAATGGATGGAACTTTCTATTTGCCCACTAATAAAGATAGATGGGGAATAACAAAGCATTAATCCCCATATACATCTCTCAAAAATAATACTAGTCAAGACTGATATCCTAAATAGTAAATATCTAGAAAGACGTCAAGTTGGGATGTAGCTATAGAATAAAATAAAAGGAGCATCAAACAGCAAAATGAGTCCTAGACTTTTCAAGTCCTTATCTTGCGCTTTCCCAGCTATAGGTTGTATTATGGACTCCGCATTCAACTCTCAGAAATGAATCTATTCCTTTAACCTGGACAAAGCAATGACAGGAACTTGGGCTCTAGAAACAGACGAAACCTACAGTGTTTCACTTTGAAAAGCTTCCTTCGGGATTGATTGCCTTTCATTGGTCGCAAAACAGGTATAATCCAAACAAAACAAAAACCATATAGAATTGGCAAAGAGACTGAGACTCTTTGGCAAGGGGGCCAGGCCAGCTAGCAGCTAAAATCCCAATCCCCTGTCCCTGTGAGCCTGTCGCCCACAAAACCAAGTCATAGGTCGTATTTGGATGTGAATATTTATGAAGCATATATGGAAAAGAAAAGAAAAATAAAAGCAGCAGCAATTTGATTGGCATACAACACTCCAACAATTTACATGATACAGAGTCCTTTAAGATTTTGACGTACCTCGTTTGCGTGGCCATATAAGACGTGTGAAAATTCAATTCTGATCTTTGTTGGGACTTATTGGAGTAGGGCAAATCCATCCGATGTGCATTTAATACAAGGGAATAAAACAAATCTACACGCGTCTATGACATAGACGCAGTCATAACATCTCCATTCATTCTTTACTAAAAATTTTTTAGGATCCAAATTAATTGTCTAAATACATGAAAATTATTGATTTGTCTAGATTTGGTTCTCTGATCATTGCTGACAAACTTCTATCCATGCAGTATTTGTCATACCTATCCATTACCACGATAATTTGGGCTTTCATTTTTATTGCAGAAGCTGACAAATGAAATGAAATTAATATTTAATTTGATTGTTGTAACGTGTTCGATTAACTCATTTAGAATGTAAAAGTATATATATATACACACATATATATTATCATGAATTATTTGTTGATAAAGGAACAATGTTAAATGAAAAGTATCGTGCATGGTCCACCATCAACGATCAATATATAAAAATCACAGCAATGATTTTGTGATTCATTATCTTGTAATAAGATATCAATTATCGTCCTTTTGTCATTTTTAAAAACAAAAGAGAAACAGATTCACTCGATAGTTTATTTGGAGAATCAGATTAAATTAAATTAAAGCGAGTACAGACGTTTCCAAGATACCATATTATAAAGAAATAATGGGTTATGATAAATCATTATTAGCATGGGTCCATTTTTCAGCTATATATATACGTATATTATTTCCCTTCTCCTGTACTTTTAAATATTAATCACTTTTGTCTCCACCTAAAGGTTTTTTTTTTTTTTTTTTTCCAAATAATATATGTACATTAGACGCCACAAGTGATGGAATTATTACTCTTAACTTATTTTTAATTAAATATTCGAATATAATGTCAAAGTATAGTGGATTTTATCTATTTAGGTGAATGATGAGATGAACCTATGATCTGTGGATAACTTTGATTTAACTTATTTACTGATACGCCAGCCTGACTGAACAAATTATAAATATGGAAACTGCCTAATTCATTTTTCCCTTTTGTCACAGGGACTATTGGTAAAAGATTCTACGGTAGAGCGTGGATCAATTATTGATAGAGGAATTCTGAGTTCTCTGACTCAGTCAGAGCTAGAGGTAGACTTAAAATTCTGTCATCGTTTTAATAGTAATTTGGTTTTTGAATAATGGAAATAATAAGAATTTTATAAAATTGCCAGTCCATTTGATATGTCAATTAAAGAATATTATCATGAAAATCTATTCTTCACCAAACCGAATGATTCAGAAGGATAAAAAAAAAGGTTTTAAAATTCTCGAGCGTCTCTGTGTGAAAAAATGATAGATGTTGAAAGTTGAAACAGTAATGCAGGCAGTGGTACCGGTTTGTTCACCCTGCATGTGAGCTTAGCCGTATACAATTAGCTAACCAATATTGTTCCTTTCTTCTTTCTCTTTCACTTTTTCTTTTCTCTTTTTGTTTTTTAATTTAATTTTTTGCACTGTTTGTGTAAACGATCCAGTGTAGTTCCGTTCCACCCGACTAGCCATATATCCCTTTCACTTTCACCATTTCACATTCACCTCTCTCTCTCTCTCTCTCATATTCACTTTGAGTTTGACCCGTTGCCAGCCACCGGCAGCTCTTTTTCTCTACTCCAATGGCGACCCCACCCTGCACTCTCTAGAGGATCTTCTAAAGGTTTTTGAGTCCTCTTTTTCTGAGCAGAAAGGTTAAATAACCTTTCCTCCTTTCATTTCTCTCTTTTTCTTCTCTGAAACCCTAAATTCAGACACACAAAAAGAAAGCAACATATTATTTAAAAAAGAAAAGCCAAAGAGATCTACTTTCATCTCCCTCCTAATCTCTCCTCCCTGATTCACCCTTTCCCCTTCTCCCTCTCACTTTCCTAGCTCTGGTTATCATAACTGAGATCTAAGCCTTGAGGTTCACTACTCTCTTTTCTCTTCTTTTTATAGAAACCTTTTTCTGCGACTGAAAGACAAGGGAAAGATTTGCTTCCATTGCAGATCATCCGTTTGATTCAAAGATTCGAGCTTTCCGAAAAGTCTTGTTTAGAACAATTCCCCTCTCCATTCAAATTCATGGGTTCTTTATTACCACCTACGTAATTCGCTCTTGTCTCTGCAACTTTGCTTCTATTTCCAGGTTTTTTTTCTACTGCTACAATTAAGCCTTTTCTATTATTACTTTGCTTTATTTATTTAGTACGCCTATTTTCTTTTGCTTAATTTCCAAGCCATGGATTCTGGCAATAGTGGAAGTATCTCTTCTAGTGGTGATGAGGAATACGATTCGCGGGTTGAGACAGTTCCAGGCTTCTTGACCCAATTTGGTTCCATTTCACAATCACACCCAAACTCTTCGCTTCTTTCTCATCACCAAAACCACCAACCCACTTTGTTTGATTTTTCACAAAGTTACCTCCATGCTCTCTCTCAATCCCAACCAAACTCAAACCCCAATTCTCTGCTCAATTTGGATACGACTACTTCTCAGGGTCGAAGATCCGAGCCTGGTTGCACCGACCCTGCAGCAAACCTACCTGGAGCATCATCATCGGCGACTAACCAGTCTTTGTTGGATCCTCATTCTCAAGCACTTGGCCAGTGTTCTACAGACCCTTCACTGCAATTACGCTCAGTCCACGATGATAATGCACGAGGAGTTTCACTTTCTGCTCCCACCAATGTAGTACGGAACTCAAAGAAGAGAACCAGAGCTTCAAGAAGGGCGCCCACTACAGTTCTGACCACCGACACCTCAAATTTCAGAGCCATGGTTCAAGAATTCACCGGCATCCCTGCACCGCCGTTTTCAGGCTCATCCTACTCCCGCCGTCTCGATCTTCTCACGGGCTCTTCTTCCTTGCGGTCCAGTTCTAGTCACTTGGAGACAGCAGTTGGCTTTTACCCTTTACGGCCTTCACCTCAAAAGGTTCAACCAAACCCATTGCTTTTATCTTCTCCTTCATCAATGTCATCTTCTTCTCCTTCAACATTGTTGCACGCGAATATGGTTGATGCTATAGCTTCCACTACCACTACCAATAATTCCTCAACTTCTATAAACTATCAACTGCCTCCTGATCTTGGTCTACCCTATAACCAGCCCCAGAGCATGCTGAGCATGCAAAATCACCCTATTCTCGGATTCCAGTCTCCTCTTAATCTTTTGAGCAATAACTCTCTCGCCGGTTTCGGTGCAAAGTCTCAAGGAACTTCATCTATACCTTCGCTTGAGGATCTGGGTATGAGCCATGGCCAAGTGAATGTTCACCTATTAAGTGGTGTACCACCAGCTGCAGCCACTCATGCCCATGTCACTCCTCTGAGAAGCGATGGTGGTAACAGTCACAGAGATGGAGGAGCCAGTGAAGGTAGACGAGATCATCTGCCGAGGCCATTTGATGGGAGTTTTGGAAAGCAGCAACTAGGCGGTAGCTGCAAATTGAACTTTTCAGCTTCTTCTTCATCGAGCAGCTTTAACCACGAGAAGACCTTGGAAAATACCACTGCCAGAGGGGAAGGTACCGTTGATTCCTGGATTTGTTCTTCTGATTAGGATTCATTTGCAGAGTAAGTAAAGTACAGTACAGCCCTTGTGAATCATTGCAGGGTAGAAACTGATCCATCGATGCTAGCTAAAATTAATGAATTAAGATATCATGATCATAGATCGTGATGATGTAGATGATAGTGGGCGTTAAATGGTGTTGTTGGTAGCATTTGAAGCAACAGCAACAACTTCTTCTCCTTCTTTTTTTTCTCTCTTAATATTGATATTATTGAACATATATATATATATATATATATATATAAGAAGGAAATTTAATCATATTTAGTTTTAATGATCAAATTATTAATCTTTTCATCTTCATGATTGGGTACGTAATATTTGAGAAATCATCATATATTAATCATTAATCATATGTATGATCAATTAGTTCCTCCATAAACCTTGATGGTATCGCATGACTAATTAGCACTTGATTCTTAATGATCATTATTTTTATTGTGAAATACTCTACTATTTATTTAGTACTATAAAGCAATAAACGTTCTCTGTACATATGGAGTAGGAGTTTGTTGGGAAATGGAAAGAGAATCTGAGAGAGAAGCAAGAAGCGCAATAAGCAAAACTGATCCTCGTACGGACACTAGTGTGGTGCTTTGAAAAAAATTAGGAAACATTAAAGAGGTCGGTGGCTGCTTTCCATCGATAAAAGTGTAGACAGGGTTTTGGCAAGTGGCTAGCCCTTTCATGCGGAAGCCGTTCCCTCCCCTCCCCTTTAGTGTGTAGGGTTGGGATGGGAGCTCGTGTGATGTCCTAAGACGCAAGAAGCTGGTTGCTATGGCCTTTGAGTGGGCACCATATCCATATCTCCATTAAATATTCTTCAACTACAACTACCTCTTAACTTTCCTTCTGCTTCATTCTACTTACCAACTTATGTGCTCTTTCATCCATCCCTTTAAAGGCCGCGCAACTAGATATTAGTCTCACTCGACCAACCTATAATATATATATATATATATATATATATATATATATATATATATATATATATATATATATATATATATATATATATATATATATATATATATATTTATTATATCACCAAAACTGTCTATATCCTATATTTGAGTTTCATTACGGAGATAAATAATTTATAGATATTTCTATAAATGATTATTAAAGTCTCCTAGATAATAGAATTTTTTTAAGAAAAGAAAAGGAAGAAAATCAGAAATTTATTATGTGGACAGAGATGACGATCTTTTTGTTGTGTGTTTTGGCCGCAAAGTTGATGTTAAAGTTCACCGATAATTAGTTCTTGTTAGCTAACAAGGCTATCTTTGTTTCTTTTTTTTCTCTCACTCTCCGCATTATATGTTCTGAGCTCTATGTTTTTTTTTTTTTTTAATTATTATTATTATAGCACATTAAAGAGAACTAAACCCTAACCTCTTACATACTAGTACTTAATCTCAAAAAGGTTACATGTTTAGGAGTTGGTATTTTGTACTTAATTTTTCACTAATGAATGGTATTGACTGTCGGGAAAGAAAAGCAAAATTTATCTGTAAATAAGGAGGTTCAGTCTACTGTTTCCGCCTTACAACATGTTCCATGATTTCGTTGTCTTACTTTTCAACGAGGAATGATATTTCCTCGTGGAGCAATCCGTGGCAAGATTAGTGCCTTCTTTTTATACCTGCCACTGCCACAATCATAAAACTTCCCATCCTTCAACAGCTAACTATATATATATATCCGTTAATTCATGCATGCGTATCATGCCAAATTTATTAGCTTAATTCGTAGTATAATGTTTTTGTATGTAATTATAAAAATGATGCTAACCTGCGTGATATATATATCTCATGTATCTACCCCTATCCCCCCACACAGCACAAACTGATCCCGTGGCATAGTCGACAAAGGATTCGCTTCTGCTCTTGTTATTTCTCTTTGGCATTTTTAATTAAGTTATGAATATAAAGATATACTATTATTTGAATGCTAACAACCATGGACCATGCACCTCATTTTTGTATATCTTTTGGTTAGATGAGATCATTTATTGTACATGCTTTTGTGGCCCCTTAATATTGTGTACAAACTAAGTTATCAATTAAAATATTGCAACACTTATAGATGCCATAAATAGACAAATCAATAGAAGGTACAAAGGATTCAACACGCATATATAAAAAACAGCTTTCATTGGCCGGGGTTAATGTATTATATCAAATATCGTGATCCACACACGCCCTCGTTTATATTTCCTCAGAACAGGAAAAAGATAGGATCGTACAATATCATTGTTGGATTGATGCATAATATGATCCTTTTCCTATACAATTCTATATTCCACGTGCAATCTCGACTTGACAAGTGGCACCATTCCAACCCCAATCACCAAACTTCTCCGTCACTCTTCTCCAACCTTTTTTTTTTATCTTTTCTTTCCTTTTGTTTTTCTTTTATTAAATTTAAACATTCAAATTTTAAATTTTAAAACTTTTTCCCCTAAAACATAGAAAGATAGAGGGCTAATATACCTATATACCACTCCAGAAAAAAATTTACTCACATATACTAAATTTAAAAATATTTATTGATATGTACTAAATTTTGATAAATTCGTAACATTAAAACAAAATTTATTTAAATCTTGACAGATGTTACCACTTCTGCCATACTTTCTTTTTTTTTTTTTAATTTTTAATTGAAATACAAAAATTTAATCATAGACTCGAGCTACATTACTCTCCAATCTTCCTTTTTTTTTTTCAATTTAAACTCAAATATTAATAATTATTTAAACATAAATAAAAATTTAATTAATAAAATTAAATGAATAAATAAAAATAAATATATTACTCTCCCATCTTCCTTCTCTTTCTCTTCTTTCTGCCAGACAAAAAGAATTCATGGGTTTGCTAATTTGTGTTTGCATTTGCAAGCAGAAATTATGGCCTTTTTAAGTGCTTGGACGGTAATGATCTGAATTACATGGAAGTGCTATGGATGTTTTATGGAAAGTATTTTCTGCATTATAAAATCAGAATTATATGCTTAAATTTGCTTTCTGATATAAAATAGTATACTAAAGAAAACAAAACTTTTCTATAATCCCCATAGATTTAATCTATGGAAATCATGGTTTTGATAATTCCATCCTTATATTTTGTTTGTTATAATAGTCTTGTGGATTTTTTTTATTGAAATATGGGTACGTGATTTGGTAAAGGCTAATATAAACTATACTGCTAGAAAAATAGAGTGTATGTAACGATATTCTAACAGGTTGGAGATATATCAGGCTCAGTAATTGATACTCTTCTAATGGAATGTATGTTTGTAGAGACACATATCATTTTTAATATTATTGTGCAATATTATAGAGGAAATGAAAGCTATTAGTAAAAGACGAGGGAAAATATAGTTCAAGAATTGATTGCATCAGAGAATGATGGGTTGTGTTAGGAAATTTCTGCAAGGTAAAATAAATTTGCTAGCCAAATTAATACTTTAATGGCAGGATGGATGGAGTCTATACGCATCTCTGATAGTAAATAAATAGCCTTAAGAAACAAGTTGGTTCACTAAAATAAATAAATAGAGGACTCAATGAGAGGATGCAAGGGTTTGAGGAATCTCAAAAAGTTCAAAATGATAAAACAACAGAGTCTGCTATTGTTACATCCTCAGTTGACACTTTATACTAATCTATTTTACTCAGACTACACCATATGATAATTTTGAATTACAATATTACAATATAGTTTTGTAAGAATTATATTTTTTTTTTAGTTTTTACTGTATTCTTTAAAAAGTACCAAAATATGAATAAATTTACGTGTTATTTAATATTACATAACAAATTAAATTATGCTCTAAAATGACTGTGATTTTGTTTGTTTTGAGTTAAATTATGCTTTTCTATATAAGATTACATATGTATAGTTTTTATGAATCTTTTATTTCTATAAATTACAGAATAAATATAAGGATTAATAACAACACAATAACTATTTAACATGAATTTAAATAATAATAATAAAATATTTACTGTTAACACTAAACTCAACATGTATAGATATAGGTTTTATATTAACCAATGAACTGCTTTATTTTTATTTTTTTCTTGCATTAATAAGTAGATGAATCTATAATGCAGTCTTCTTAAGAACAAACGTACGAGACAAATCAATTAAGGAGTAAGCATAAACACATGATCAATTTAATCCAACACAATTATTCTTTGATAATTTTTTAACACATATCTATATTGAATATACACTTCCCGTGCGTTTACAATTTAGTGGTGGTATATACTACAACTAGATAGTGGGTACTAATAAAGCACAAATTTCATCATGTTGAGAACCCAACAAGAGCATTCATTGGCAAAATGAATGGCGGGGATGCTGCTAACTTGGCAGTGAAATTATTAACAAATTAATTGCAATCTAAATTAAAAAAAAAAAAAAAAAAGAGTCAATGATGGATTTTTTTCTTTACGAAACTTGATTGGCTCTCTCCTAGCTAGCTAGCTAGCTTGATGCTACCAAACCATGGTAAGATCTTCAAAGATTACAAGGAAAAAATGAATGATATCATTTGTTTAGATGTATGTTGCAATGTATCAAACTTAATTATTATTATTATTATTGCTTACTAAAAATTAGAATTAAAAAAAAAAATGAAGATGATAATGATGATGATGATAAGAAGAGATGATATGATTATAGGGCAGGCAGGGGCATATATATGAAAGAAGAGGACAGACAAGGGTGAGGGGATGTGGTGACATGTGAGTCTTGGAATCATGGTGGCCCATGCCAGGGAATAATCAGGTTTCACGCAATCATGATCCCTGGTTCCTCTCGTCTCTTCTCTGCTGTGTTGTGTGCTCTGTTTTTCTCAGTTTTCTGCAGTGTCACGTAAGAGTGAGAGAGACTCACACTGCCATCAAACTTGCTCTGCAGCTATCTCTTACTAATTGCATTTTCATCTCTCTTCTTCACTATACGTATTTCTCTCTCCCCCTCCCTCGCATCTATAATCTATAATCTAGCATAAGCATAAATAGGGATCTATCTCTCTCTCTCTCTCTCTCTCTATATATATATATATATATATATATATATATATATATATATATATATATATATATTTATATTTATCCTCTTTCTTTCCTAAAGATACTTGAGAAGAGTCATCTCCCTTTGTTTATTTTTCTTTTTTCTTCCAATCCTGCTGATTCGCTTGACCATACAAAAGAAACGAGTTTATAGTTTGTTTTCCTGATCAAGTCATACAAAGGAAACGAGTTTGCAGTTTGTTTTCCTCTACAGTCACATCTAAGTTGTGGGCATCGTAAAAAAGTAGAAAATTGACCTAGAAGGGGAAAAAAAACTTCATCAATTTCAGATAAGGTCCATTAATTGATGAATCATAATTTCAAATTTTAATAACTGGTCCCCGTTAATGGATTGGAATTGTTCAACGGCGATGATACTATGTTCATCACAATTATCATCTAAAATTTTGTTAGTGAAACTACTTTTTATTTGAGCATATTGAAAAAAAGAAGAAGTAGTTTTTTGTTTTAATTTAAACAGTTTTTAAAAATAATATTGGGTAGGGGTCATTCTGTAATTTACTAATTGTAAAAAATGATTATATAATTTTAAAATAATTAATATTAATTTGATTATTTAAACAAGCCGTTTTACTTGGGCACGAGTAATAGAAAGAATACGACGGAAACTCGATTGAGAGGGTTAGTGGTTTATGTTATGTCGGATGTTGGTAAGATAGCAGTATCGTATTACGTAAGCGATGATGAGAGTGGACCGCAAGCTGACGCAATCCGGTCTACAACTAGAAGGGTCCCGTCGGTCCAACAAAGAGGTGATTGGGGGTGCTGGTGCCGCTATTTTAGACGTTGGACTAGCTTCTTCCGTGTACCAGTTAATTACCCAAACAGTACTCTTTTCTCATTGCCCCTCAATTATTTATTTTATTTTTGAATTTTTTTTATTATTATATATTTATTTTTTTTACTCCTACTGGCTATTAGGGACTTTTGCATTGACAAGTAAGTCTGTTTGATGAAATATGAAATAGAGAGGAAGGGAAAGCATGTGATCTCAAGCTCTTGAGCACCTATCTATCATAGAATAGAAGTAAAAGCATAACTCGTCTATTGAAGGCAAGGCTGGCCATGTATAGGGTTTGTACCTTTCACAGTGCAAAGACCATACCCAATAAAGAGGTCTCTTTATTGCTCCCATACTTAATTGTTATATAGAAAGTTCACAACTCACTACCACCCAGTTTATATACGTCACTTTCTTTGTCCGTCCGGTTAGGTAATTGGTCCACCTGACTAGATATGCAAAGCAAAATTCTTCAACATTCATAGTTATAGTTATTTATTTATTCACGTCTTATATTTGTTTGGGCTTGAGTTGTTTTTTACAGAAACCCAAAGTTTTAACTGAATCTCAAACATCAGGATCAACCTCGTACTCACGCCTTCCAACCTCGTACATACTCACGTCTCGTATAATGACATATTCCACATTTAGATTTTTTGTCATTTTTTTTTAATTTAAAAATTAATTGACAGAATAAAAATTAAAACTTAAATTATACATGTTATGTGTGGTTGTATGTTTATTTCTCTCCCTAGCTCCCCTCTCTCTCTCTCTCTCTCTCTCTCTCTCTCAATATGTTGCATATGTAATGTGATCCTATCGGAGAGAGAAAGAGGAGCAGCTTTTTGTATAGCCGGCTAGGAACAATAATTAATATTTGGTTCTTTTTCAAATTGATCCACCTTTTTAACTTGTTCCGGCTACGAATGATTCTTTTATTATCCGCGTTATATACTTAATTCAAATCAACTCATGATCTCATCCATCTTGAATATATCTTAATGGCAAAGAGAAACATACATATATATGTTGAAGTTAGTGTGCAGCTCTAGCTCTAAATTTCAGGCAGTGTGTGGAGTTTCTGAGACACCAAGATCGGAGACCTTATCTTTGTCTGCCCTCGATGGATCTGGATTGGTTTTCATCAACCCCACATGTTCCCCACTTTATATATATATATATATCCTTCAACGGTTCAACTTTTAATTCATTTTATTGTTAAGATATAAATAATCACAAATCAAATACTACTTATCCCCGTCTAATAGAAAACCTAGCTATATATAGAGTAACTTAGCTGGTCAGAATTTATACCCATATTGCGTATCTCTCCTTAATTGTACATATATGATATGACATTGATGAGCACTGTGGAAACCTTTGATCTGTTAAAACTCTCCTCAACAAAGTGGAATTAATTAATACCATTTTGTTTCCCAAAGTTACTTAACAGAAGGTAACTACTATTCTTTTTTTTTTTTAAAAACAAAAAAAATACTGTGTGTGTCTCTTAAGGTGAAAGCCGAAATATCCCCAAGCATCTGAATTCAATGAAGAGACTTTGTCAGCTAATGAATTATATGTCACGTTGTAACCTGAAATATTTAAGTAATGAAAAAGCTAGGAAGATTTATGGTAAGGTTGAAGGAGAAGTGACTAAATTATTGAAGTAATTAATTAAGCAGTGTGTTAATAAAGTGATGAATTTTGAGTTGGGATTGACTTTTGAGTATAGATGTCATGCATGCTAGCTAGAGATAAAAAAGTTTAGTGAATTCAGTCAGCGTGCTAAAGTGGCCATGAGCAGAAGTGTCGGTAAAGTTAACGCGATGCAGCTGGTATTGTTGTCAAAAGATGCTCCAAAATACATGTATGGCAGGCAAGTAGGCAATTATACATAGACATTCTTTCTTTGTTGTTCAAAGTTAGAACAACGCTTGAACGAAAATTAATCAGGAATCATTAAAAAAGAATAAATGAAAGAAGAATCGAGCTGGGTTATTCATTACAACATACGGTACCAGAATTATAATGAACAACAATTCTGATTTAAATGGTCAAACACAGATGGACTATAGTCTATATATATATAGACACGATTCGGAAGCAGAAGAGGGCGCTGGCTATGCTGATTGAGGGTGGTGAGAATGAGATGGAGTACTGATGCACAGCACAAAACGACGTCACTGGAGCTTGCCTTGTGGTTGTTCTTGCAATTGCAAAGTGCAGGGATAATAGGTTCCCCAGTCCCCACGTGGGAAGGTTTCATAAGCTTGATGCCTTAGCAGGCACAGCAGTGTCTGATATCAATATCAATGGAAATAAAAGGAACGTTTGTTCCACATCAAGTACTGGGGGCTACCGCTTCTTTCTGCAGTACACGTCTGCAGCTAAATTTAACCTAAAGAACAAACGTGTTTGTACAAAATGTAATCATGCAATGCACCGCTTATTCTTTCCGGTCTTGTCATAAACCACACACAGACACACACACATATGTATCCCCAAAATCCGTGCTTGTGTATGTTTTATTCAATGCTGTTCACAAGAAACAAGGTTTACTTCATATCAAATGATACGAGAATTCATGATGATGACACCTTTTACTGTCTACTATAATATAATAATCCATTGGGTTTGATTCCCTATCACTGTCATCGTTTTGCTGACCAACATTATGATTCATCCCCCCTTCCTTTTTTGGTTTCTGATTTCATTCTCTCTCATATGGGACTAACATTTCTCTCAATGGTTTCTGAAAATACAGTTACAGTAGTTTCAATATATATTGAACACTTGAATAACACAAAAATATATAGCATAATATTTCTCCATTATCTTATACTTGAATGATTTGAGTGTAACATAATATTTCTCTTCTTTTATTTGTTTGGTGAAACATATATAATATTTCTCTTCTATTTCCACGGATGACAGGAACATGCAACAAGGCTCTGTTTTTTTGGTCCGAGGAGGAAGCCAGTGGCAAAACTGAAGGGCGTGGTCCTCGTACCCATTGGATGACTGAAAGACAAAGGGGATAGGAGTGTGTAAATAAAAAAACGGTGTTAAAGGAAATCATCTTGTGCAACCTAAATTTTGAACTCAGCCCATGTAGCCCATCTGGATAAGCCCAACGCCATTATTGCTAGCTTAATTAAACGATGCAATCCATTATAAAAATAAAATAAATAAATGATGCAAAAGCCTGATAGGGTTTTTGTAAGTCAAGTTTATTCTCTCCATCTTACACGTACCCAGTTAGGTTGCCTTTCTGGCAACGTCCAGGCAAAACCATCTGTGAATGAAAGTCGTCATTTTGATTTTCAACAAGTTCAGCAATTTGGGTAGGAAAAGGAAAATATACTGCATCTGGGTGGATCCAAAAGGAACAAAGATTTTAGAAACTTTCCAAGAAATGAAGCAGTTCTGTCCCTGAACTCTCGGCTGTGAATCACAACTCACAGGGAGTACATATTGATTAGTCAAGAGAAATAACCTGTCTCTCTCTGCACATTTGAATTGAAACAGAAACCTTCAGCAGGGAAAAGAGGGGGAGAAGATGATGAAGCCAGAGACTTTGACGCTGGTGCTTGTGAATCTGGCAGGAATTATGGAGAGAGCTGACGAATCTATGTTGCCGGGTGTGTACAGGGAAGTAGGTGCAGCCCTTCACGCCGACCCAACTGGACTCGGTTCCCTTACTCTCTTTCGATCTATAGTGCAGTCCTCTTGTTATCCCATCGCCGCCTACCTCGCCGTCCGCCACAATCGAGCACATGTTATAGCACTTGGGGCTTTTCTCTGGGCAGCCGCTACTTTCCTCGTTGCTTTCTCCTCCACTTTCTTCCAGGTACTACTATCTCTTATTTGACCCAATCCTTGTTTGGTTACCGAGAAAATGATGGAAAAGAAAGGAATAAGGAATTATGAGCTACAGTATGGTTGCGGTAATTAAGGTTGGAGGGCTGAACTCCATCTTCTGAAATTGATATTAGAGCGTTTTTTTTTCTTCCTTTTCCAGTAGCAAAGAATGTACTGCTGCAATATTAATTAAACTGACTAGTATTACTATAAATTGTTCACATGGGTCAATCTCTTCTCTTATGCACAATTGTTGCGATACAAGTGACTCAATGGGAGAAGTGCATCTTGAATACTTTGAGTCTACGTGTATGTTAGGAATCAATTTACTTCATGGTTTAGATTTGTCAATATCTGTGCTGGCAAGAATAACCAACATTGAGGAAATCGTTTATGAGAAAAGAGGACTAAAGAATATTCAAGACCGCTGTCACTTATAAAACGAACTCTTGAATGTTGATATTTTTATTATTGGATTAGGCACATATATGAAGTTCTTAAAGCAGTGTGAGTATGATTGTTAATGCAGACATACAGCTGATTGTATTCACTCTGAAGTATTGGGTGACAGGTGGCTGTGTCACGAGCATTAAATGGAATCGGCCTTGGACTAGTTGCACCTGCAATCCAGTCCCTTGTTGCTGACTCAACTGATGATAGCAATCGTGGCACGGCTTTTGGATGGCTTCAACTTACAGCGAATCTCGGTTCAATTACGGGTGGCCTCTTATCAGTGTTAATAGCCCCTATAACATTCATGGGTATACCTGGTTGGAGAATATCCTTTCACATTGTTGGTCTAATAAGTGTTATTGTAGGTATTTTAGTATACCTCTTTGCCAACGATCCACACTTCCCAAAAAATGGCACAAATGACAGCAATCAAGTTCCAAATAAAACATTTTGGTCTGACGTGAAAGATCTGTTTCAGGAAGCCAAGTCAGTTTCTAAGATTTTGTCTTTCCAGATAATTGTTGCACAAGGTGTCACTGGTTCCTTCCCCTGGTCAGCTTTGTCTTTTGCAGCAATGTGGTTAGAGCTTGCTGGCTTCTCCCACACAGAAACTGCATTCCTTATGGGCTTGTTTGTGATTGCCAATTCCGTCGGGGGTTTGTTTGGAGGTAAGATCGGGGATATCCTCTCCACCCGTCTTCCAAATTCTGGGAGGATAATCCTAGCTCAGATAAGCTCTGGATCAGCAGTTCCCCTAGCAGCAATACTTCTTCTGGGTTTACCAGATGATCCACCCAAAGCAACACCCTATGGTTTGGCTCTGATTATTGTGGGTTTCTTCATATCTTGGAATGCTCCAGCTACAAACAAGTAAGGTCTCACAAACTAATTATATTCCTCTCTATTTAGTGTTTGCAGTTGCCAATTTTAAGTATAAACATTTTCTGATAGTAATTTGTCACGAGCATTCAGAAATGTCCTTCATGCATTCCAACTTTTGTGATAGTAATTTTAAGTATAAGATGTTGAACATGCTTAGTACCTAGTGACCAAGAGCTGAAAAGGGGGGAAAAAATCAGCTTTTGTGAATGTAGTAAGCTTGTCACCGTTATAACTCAGTGCATAAGTTGACTTGTTAACTGTGTGGACAACAGTCCAATTTTTGCAGAAATAGTCCCTGAGAGATCCAGAACAAGTGTATATGCGTTGGACCGATCATTTGAGTCTATTCTATCATCTTTTGCTCCCCCAGCAGTTGGACTTTTGGCTCAGCATGTTTATGGTTATAATAAGCCAATTCCTGAAGGATCTAGTAAATATGAAGAGATTTCAACGGACAGAGAAAATGCTGCATCATTGGCTAAAGCACTATATACAGCAATAGGAATTCCAATGGCTCTCTGCTGTTTCATCTACTCATTTCTTTATCGCACCTATCCAAGGGACAGGGAACGAGCTCGAATGGAAAAATTGATAGAGTCAGAGATGAAGCAGATAGAATCTGACGGTTTAGCCGTGGGTTCAGAGTTCAATCAGGTCCAGTTGTCTGAGTCAGAAGAGTTGTACGTAAGAGATTATGATGGTGATGCTGTTGATCTTGATGATGAAGAGAACGTATTGCTTTACCGGCAGTTGACATTTGCCAATTTAGGTGAATAGTTACCGAAAGATATTGCGTAAATTCTGCACTCCTGTATCCTACTGAGATTGCTTCGCTCAAGAGAATTCAAAGTTTCAGGTGTTTTCTGTAGTATAATTTCGGAGCTGCAATTAAGGCGTCTTAGGAATGAACAACACACGCGAGCATTGTAACAAAAGAAACTATATAGGCCTTGCAAATCCTTTTCACTTGTCATATGTAATTAGATTAAGTGAACTAAATCATCAATTAAATTTCCTGGTTTTCATATACATGATTTTACTGTTGCAAAGTGATCACAATATATAGTCATTCTATCTTATTTTTTATGGGGTACAAATAGAGTAAGACTATTAATAACAATGGATCATTGCTCTGGGGATACCATCTAGGAGAAGGAAGTAAAAGAGAACGCCAGGAGACCTAACACCTAGGTAGGTTTTGCAGCAGAGATCATTATAAAAGGCCCATTTCTTATGCATGAAAATCCAACTAAGCCACAACCCTTGCAGAGATCTTCAAGTTCACGCTCGGATAGAAATACGTAACTCCCTGATATTCGCCTTATGTTCTACGGTGACAAACAAATAGCACAGAGTCAAAAACTGATGAAAGTTTTACATCAAATAAAATATTTGAAGCAAAGCTCACTAGAGGAATGCAAAACCGTTTTTTTTAATCATTACTTTTTTAACTTAAAGAAAGAGCATGTTGGGGAGAGAAACTAGATAATTCATTAATCATACCTGACGTAGCGTACTTAAAAATGGGACAACAGCAAAAGGTCCATCAAGTATGTAGGTAGTAGCAACAAAGACACCTCCAGGTCGCAAAACACGACTTATTTCAGCTACCTATAAAACCAGAGCAGTCGAATTGACCAGACCAGACATTTTGAACAAAATGATAGCAGACATGGCTTTGTCATAAACAATTTAAAGTTTCAATATTGTAGTTACGTTGACACACAGAAGAAGCCCTTCTCCTACCTTCCCCAGCTCACGATATGAACCTTGCAGTGCACTAGGTGAATCATTTGGCTGATGCCAGTGCCACATGTTAACAAAAGAAATACATTGACAAATGAGGTTCACTTACAGCTGCTGATGGTGATGGCCAACAGTGGAGAGCCGCACCAGCGTGCACAGCGTCAACAGAACTTGAAACAAAAGGGAGCCTAGATATATCTGCTCTGACCAAGATGAAGTTCCTAAAAATATAAAATACGGTCTTAAGAGATGACTATAATATTGTGAATCCAGTGAAGTGAGATATCTAAACTGTGTACTCTTTCGGGAAGTTCTCCTCCTGCTTAATGAAGTCGGAACATTGCTGCAGCATGTTTTCTGAGTAATCTAGAGCAACAACAGAAGAAAACAATCCACTCTTTGCAAAAAGTCGTGAAAATAATCCACTTCCACAACTAGCGTCAACAATATTTCCACCCATGACTGGATTTAAGAAACCTTTTACTAGTTCAAACTGCAGTCAAAAACAACACAAGAATTCCATCATATATATTGCAGCACTTCATCAAAGTACATATTAATCCCGCCAATCAAGAAATAAACAAATAAGACAAAAAAAGATCTTACAGGACGTCAGTAAACATTATGAACTTGTTTGAATGGGTTTGTTTTGTCTTGTAATTTCTTATCAAAACATATTTTTTTTGTCCATATCAAAACATTACGAACTTGTAAGCTGTGTTCTGCTATTTTGATGATCTCAAACTTTCAAATTACCTCTTTCTCCGGACCAGGAAAACCTCCCCACACAGAGAAACTTTGACGCCAGCCCCTCTCGTAGAGAAATGATATCAATTGAAACCTGAACCAACATAAATTGGTATGAATAGAACTTGCAACTCATTTTGAAATTTAATTTTCTACGGTAGAAAAACAAATTGTTCTTCTAAGCGATGAAGTCAAAGAAACCTCCATGCCTGAAAAGCTCTGTAGAAGCTGGCATCGATTCACTATAGTTCTTTGCGCCACTTGCCGTTGTGAGATCAAGATACGTTTCTTTCCCCACGTAAGTCTTCTTACAAGTGTTACATTGTAAAATAGATCCAGGGATAGAATCTCTGCATAAAATTATCCAATGAGGAAAAGGAAACTAGTTAATCAGCACAACAAGCACGCTATGCCCATTAAAGAAAGAAGAATATTGAAGCTGCAGAGCAAGTTAGTGGCAAATTTACACTTTGATAGTTATGAGAAGATAGCAGAAACGTAAGTTGCAAAAGTCAGAAAGAAGGCAATCATTAAGCAAGTAAGCTCACAGAGTCACAGAGAAATCAGGATCACCAATCCACGTCAAGGATTCATAGCATATGGGACAAGCCAATAAGTTCCTCCTCTGGCTCACTTTCTTTTCAACTACAATGGGATCCTAAACAGAAATTACATCGCAACAAATCATTACCAGAGGATTGAAGTGACAACTAAGTTGATGAGAGATAGAATGATCCAAAATACATATTGCTTCTTCTTGTGACAGTAAAATGATCGAGAAGATACTGAAGTTGGTGATATTTCTAACTTATTTCAGTGAATGAATTTTATTTTATTTTTGTTAACAATATGACTTAACCAAAAATCTACCCTCAATTTTCCTCATTCAATAAGAAAACTTAGAGAAGAAAATTTTATAAAATTGTCAATTTCTCCCCTGCGTATTTTGTTGGCCTAACTGTTCGATTGAAACCCGCGCTGGCTAAAAGTAAATAAATAAATAAAAAAAAAAAGCATTGAGTTTGAAACAGCATTACAGTGGGTTGGGCCTCAACGAAGGCTGTAGAAGAAGCTCGAAAATTTGCCATGAAAATGCGTCTGAAGAGGGCTGTAGGGTGCTTGAAGGTACAATAGTTGGCCTTATGGGGCTGTGTGGGACTATAAACAGACAATAAATTACCGATAACAGCTTTGGCCATCACCCTTATCGGAAATTAGAGTCTATCCCCCTTCCACCTCCGGATTCTTTCCTCGCCACACTCTGTTGCAACTAGGAACGGCTAATCTGGATTAGAGAGGTGAACCGTGAACGAGTGACGTGTCCTCAACTATAACCCGTTACTTTAAACAAAAACGTCGTCCGCACATTGTTCGTATTTGTAGTGTAATGTTTTTATTGGGGAAATCTTTTTCATGTTGTCAACAAAGACTGTACATTGTTTTCACCATCGCTTACCCCAAAAGTTTATGAACTCAAAAAAAATATAAGAAAGTATTTTTCTTTTTTTGATAAGATTGTATTATAACGCATTTTATATATATATATATATATATATATATATATATATATATATAAGATTAAAAAAGGTATTTTTCAAAATTTCTACATGTGTCAAGTAAGCATATAAATAGAAGGTAACAAACACGCCCATCGACTTTTAATGCTAATTTTAAGGAGGTGCTAAACGCATGTTTCGTTTTATTTTATTTTATTTTCTTTGCCCCGAATGAGTGGAGATCTGGAAGAAGCGGGGGATCTGTGAAAACGACAATCTCATTTCTTTTTTATCTGGGCTGGGCCTACACCAACAAGTGGGCTCACAATAATAGTCTTACTGGCCTAATCCAAAAGACAGACATGTGTCTCTAACCAAAACTTATTGAATAAATACAAACAGAAAAGACTGGTCGCTCAAAACAATGGCGCCGGCAAATGAATATAAGATGTTTTTTTTTTTTTTTTTTTATGGTGAAGGATCAACATATGTTGTTCTATTTTTTATGTTACTGTAATCAAATAACATATGAAAATTTTATAATTAAATAACAATACAGTGACAAAGGGTGTAAGAAAAATGGATGTTATCCCTCAACAAAAAGGGATAAAATTCATAATACTAAATTGGCAGGTCATTGCTTGGTATTTTTAAAATAGTAAAATTCATTCCACACTTTCTTAATTTTTTACTAGTATTATTTAGGTAACAGCCAATTGTGTGAATGAGATTGCCTTTTATTAGATTATATCCTTTTTAATACTCTATATTATATTTGAGAATGCATTGTAAATTTTATAATTTCATAGATAAAATTAGTATAATATGATTTGAAGAATTCTTACTATTATATGACCATAAATGGATCGCAAAAAGGCTTTGGTTTAGAATCTTCTAGATTGAAGAGTTAAATTCGAATTAAAGCTTTAAGTCATGTGTCTCCACTATAAATAATATATAATAAGTTTGGTAATAGACTCAAAATAACGGTTGCCCGTCTAGCTCAGTCGGTAGAGCGCAAGGCTCTTAACCTTGTGGTCGTGGGTTCGAGCCCCACGGTGGGCGTTATTATATTTTAATGTTAGAAAATATTTTTATAAAAATAAGTGAATAGTTATGTGGAAATTGTGACACGAAACTGTCCCTGCACTGCGATCGGACAGAAATATTGGTGTCATAATCTTGATCCTCTTGCCGACAAATCACTCACCATCAGCAATCAGCATTGATACTAGTCATGATGGCCCTTTTTAATCTAATTCGATCGTTACTTCATTCATTGTATTCCCTTCTAGCTAGCTATTTGGTATTACCAGTCCCGTCCCATCCATCCTCACCAAATCAAATTACAATAAGACTAAGTTAAATCACTATCCATTAATTGAGCTGGATATATAGGATTATACTATACGGATGTAGAGCTGGTTTGTATCTATTATCATGGCGTCTTCCATCATCATCAATTAAATAAAACTAATATATAATTTGATAACCCATTCCCATTCCCATTCTTGTGCTGCAGCAACAATGTTTCTGGTAACCCATCGCCTTACTTATCAGGACAACGATCCCTCCTGCCCTCAATGATTGGCCACCTGTACCTGTACGAGTAAAGGAAGGTGATTGTTTGGTGGAATTATGAAAAGCTTAATTCAAAACTTGAACCACCCAGTCAACCCAAGGGATTACCGGAAAATGCTGTCTAGTTTACATTTTAAGTGGTGTTTTTCTTCTCAATGGTCACACCACGGCATTCTAAATTTGTGCGCCAATCATCCAATCCTTTTTGGTGTCACTATCTTTAGATAGGTAAGATATGATTTTTCAGTTAATTAGAACAAAGTCATAGAAAAGCAGGTGGCGGGTTTTTATTGCACACAAATTAATGAAACAGATTACTGATTCTTTACTTAGCTTAGCCAAGTAGGTGATTTCAAAACTCTCTACTTACTTGTGACTTCACTACAGTAAGTACTATTTTAAATTTTATTTAAATTGGTAGATGGTGAACCATAGGCTGCCGCTGCTGTGACTTCTTTAAGGACTCCTCCTGTAATATTCGTTGAGGTATGTTTGAAGTTAGGTTGGACTATATATTATACTATTAATAACTAAGTTGTTTAGTGATATTCTATCTTTTATTTGGGTCAATTTTGCACAATATATATATAAGAGAAACTAGGTTCAACCTATTAACTTAGAATCAAGCTTGAATTTTTTCTTAATTATATATTTAACCTTGTTAACTGGGTTATCTTCATCTTTTCATATAAATGTAAGAAATTTTTACAAGATGGTAATCAAAGGAAAAACTTTTTAACTCGACGATATTTTTTTAATCGGTTAAGAACGAAAGTTAATCGGTAACAAATTATTTTATGCAAATCGTACTAAACCTATATAGATTACTACTTATTCCTTAGATTTAAAAGAATTTTATTTTTTGGGCTTAAAATACGCATATTGCAGAGAAGCGTGAAGCAGTAAAATTGGGCACTTACGGAGGCCCACTGGACTTGACGGTGGCTAACATTTATTTCTATCTTGGGTAATACATATTACCGAAGATCTATTTACATTTGAACGGGCAGGAATGGGTGTGTAAAAGAAAATACTGAATATAATAATAATTAAATTACATAAAATTAAAGGTCATTTTGTAACAGGAATCTACGCCGATTTAAAAATATTTGAAATTTCGCAACCGGTTGTATTTTGCTGTCTGACGGATCACTTTATCCTTACGTTACACACCGTTGCATTCCCACAACGATTAAAAAAATAAAATTAAGTTAAATCTGTAGGACGAAAATACCCTTGTATAGGAAGTGAAATCAAATTTCTTCAGTTGTAAACGTACTTTTTTTTTTTCTTCTTACCGACCCAACAAGAAATTTCCTTTTTAGGAGCATGTGACTGTGAGGAGTGGATTGGAGAGGTAAGGAGATAATCATGAATCCACTAGGTTGATGATGAGAAATGGCCATTGTGGAACTTCCTTTTCTTGCTTGTGCCCCACGAATGAATGAAAAAAGTGTATGAGAATTGAGGCTCACTCTTGGAGTTCATGTCTCTCCTCCATTCTCTTTGAATCTATGCCTTGAAGAGAATAAATTTTCCCAGCCCACAAATTGCTGCTAGGTAAGTCTTCACCTTTTTAGCTTTGCACATGAACATCACGAGATCTCTCGACAAAGGAATGTATGTATTTCTTTTTCTGGTTTAAAGTGGAAAGGAATGTAGTAGATCCTACTAGTTGTTGCCAATCTTACTAATATCAACATTTATTTATTTTTATATAAAACTACATCATTAATAGCTACCCTAGCTATACACACACACATATATATACATTTCATCCGGGCGAGCCATAAAAAATAGTGATACTCTAGGGGTAGTTTTGGTACTTGAAGGGCGAGCCATTGAGAAGCCGGTTTAATCCCCCTACTGACTATTCATCCGGCGCACATGCTTGGTGTTGAAAAATAGAAGAAAATGAAAAATACGGAGGCGGTATAAGATTTAAATTTAAAAGAAAAAAAAATAACGGAGAAAGATAACGGACGGTTATATGTATAGAGATCTATCCCTGATTGGTGCTTGCTTTGTTTTTAAACAGAAGAGTAGCTTCTACTGCTTCTATTCTACTTGTACTGCTCTGCTGGGTCGTCTACTACTACCACCTCCTCTCCTCCCTTATAATCCACTCTCTGACATTGCCAAGGAAAGCAACCCCCCCCAAAAAAAAAGCCTCAGAATCTTCGAGATCGGAAGGTCATCCTTGTCATTTCCTGCCATCCCCATATGAGCGTGTAAGCTGAGATAAACATTACATTACAACCCACACAAACCAAGCAAGCGCACAGACCCTGTCCTAGGAATAGCAGCACACTCTCCCTTTTTTTAATCAAATTTTTTATTATTTTTATTTTGCTTTGTTTTTAATGCCCAACAGGAAAAATTGGGGGCAAAGTTAAGTCTGAGGAGCAATCGCTCTTTCTACCAGGGCCGGGGAATACTGCATTGTTCGTTTCCTCTCTGTGTTCCATTACAAATTGGAGCTTCACTTTTTCTTATCTTCACTGTTTCTTTCTTTCTTTCGCTGGTTGTTAATTTATTGGTCACAAACAAAACAATGGAGAGGACCACTCCGGTGAGGAAGCCTTACACTTCTACCGCAGATCTGCTTACCTGGTCGGAGACTCCACCAGCTGATTCTCCGGCTCCGGGCTCCGCCGCTTCTCGCTCCGTCCGGTCTCACCAGGTACCCATTTCCGCCTAATTGTTCTGAATCTTAATCTGCTCTTATTGTTATCTGCAGTCTTTCGTCCCTTTTTCTTTTATTTTTTGGTTGGTGGGAAATTAATTTAATCTGGGTAATTGAATAATTTGTCTTTTTCCACCTTGATGGGTCTGGATGGAATGTAGCCGTCTGATGGGATTAGTAAGGTGGTGTTTGGGGGTCAGGTGACGGACGAAGAGGTTGAGAGCTTAAATAAACGGTGAGATCTATTGTGCCTCTTATTTACCATGAAGGTTTTTTTTTTCCACTTTAATTTTTTATATGTTAGCACGTTCATTAATGGAGCCGGTGCGCAATCATTATTATCTTTGAATTCATTTTGATTTCCACTCTGTTTATAATGTTCTTGCAGCTATGGTCTTTTAGGTTCTCAGCTTAGGTTGACTTGAATTGTTCATTATTTATTCTGAATTTATGAAATATAACTCATAATTTGTGCCTTTTCTTTTGTTTTTCTTCATTGATCTGATATTAATATCCCGTTTTGGCTAATTAGAAGTCTTGAACTAATAACCCTAGCATAGCTCTTAAGTGTGTTTTTCTTATCCAGTCCAACCCTACATATAAAGTGAAAGTGTGGATTGAGTCAAATAGATTGCATAAATTGTTGGATTAGGTCGAGCGGATTCAACGTTTATGCATGCTTCCTTCTATTCATGTGACCTATATGTCGTGAATTCTATATTTCTGCATTCTCACTCTTCTAAACTTATGTTGCTGTAAACATCAGTGATGTGCGTTTGTCTGTTTTAGAAAGAAAATGCTGATTGGGAATGTGCTATCAAATACACGTCTTTTTCTAATATTAGAGTAGGTTAAATTTTACAACATTAGGCTGATTAAGATAGTAGTATGGAGATATCTTCAGTTTTGCTGTACTCCACACAAAATTCTGGGTTCTAGACGGTGGGAGGCATTGATGCAGAGGCTCTGTTTACTTACATGAGTATTCTCTTTTATTTGGATTATCAGCTATTGTATTTACCAAAACGGGATATTTGTAGCGATTAGAGTTTTTCAACTTTTGAACCTTACAATGAGTCAAACTTCTAACTCTAGCGATAAATTTTCAGTAAGCCTCCTTCAGAGTACAAGTTAAAGGAGATCACTGGTAGTGGGATATTTGCAGCGAATGGAGAGAATGATCCATTAGAATCTGGCAGTGCCAACCCTCCTAATAAAACAGGAGTACGCATGTACCAGGTATTATTTGACATCAATGATCTGGAGTTACATATGAACATGCTAATCTTTTGTCTTATATTGATGACAGTTTTGCAATTTATCTCTGCTAACTTTCTTTCTGTTTGCTGGAAATTGACAGCAAGCAATTGCTGGAATCAGTCATATCTCCTTTGGTGAAGAGGAGAGTGTTTCTCCCAAAAAGCCTGCTACTTTACCCGAGGTGGCCAAGCAGCGTGAGCTAAGCGGAACTCTGGAAAGTGAGGATTCTGTTCTAAAGAAGCAGCTTTCTGATGCAAAGTGCAAGGAGCTTAGTGGTCATGACATATTTGCTCCCCCACCAGAAATTAAACCAGGGCCAATAACACCTCGCATACTGGAGTTGAAAGGAAGCATTAACATTGGAGAACCTGCTCTACGTCAAGTATGTACCACAATAAGTTGCTAACACGAGCTATTTGGGTGAATACGAATTTTGGTGTGTCATTTGCATAAGTTAAATCCATGTTATCCTTCATTGTCTGCGAGCGTTGAGCGCGCGTTGAACTTTGTCTGGGAAAACGTCGTGGGTGCAATAATTTGTTTACAATCAATTCTAAAGTCCCACACGAATGATCATGTAGTTGTGCACAAAATAACTTGGCAACTTTGAAACACACGCGATTATGCCTTTAGTTCCATGCATATCTTTGTATAGTATTTTAATTTGTGATCTTTGTGCAAGTTATATAGCAAGTTGCTTCTGATCTGGGCTTTACAGGGCGACGGAGATGAAGGCAATACCAATTCCAGCGAAGAACAGATTACAAAGACAGCAAAGAAGATTTATAACCAGAAATTTGCTGAACTTTCAGGAAATGACATATTCAAGGGCGATGCCCCACCGTCGTCTGCCGAGAAACCATTGAGCGTAGCAAAACTGCGAGAGATGAGTGGCAGTGACATCTTTGCCGATGGGAAGGTAGAATCTAGAGACTACCTAGGTGGAGTTCGGAAGCCACCTGGTGGCGAGAGCAGCATTGCCCTGGTATAACATCTTTAGGTCTAACCGAGTTATTTTCACTGTGGTGTTTGGTTTTAGTGGGGATGTGTTTATTATATTATTCGACCATGTATTCTGGGTTTTGGGAATTCATGTTTTAGGTTTCTTAACGCGTTGACCGATCTGCTAATTGGATTGAATGTCCATAATCTTGTGTTGTCCTCGGTGTTTGCTTTTTAATGAAGTCATTATTATTTGGGCTGTTTACTTGGTTTAGTATATATCATATCACTTGTTCTAGACTAGATGACATTCACTCCATAACTGGTTAACGAGAGCCCAGCCAGATGGGTCCAACATTTTGATCGTTATAAATCATTTTCCTCCCCAAAATTCAGAAAAAAAAAAAAAGAAGCGAAAACAAAGATGCGTTTTTGACATGTCACTCAATTGTCGTCTTGAGGTGATTTGGCACGTAACTTACGCCCTTCATTGATCACAAAACCAGTTTTTTTCTTATTACAACCCCTAATGCGTTAGCTTTTAAATTTGATACACTGACTGACCCGAGTAAGTATGATCTTAAGGCTGCTGATTCATCATGGTGTCACAGAGACCCTTTATTTCCTAAGACGTCTCGATAAGATTTACTAAAAAAGAGTTCTAACAAAAAATTAAAATAATACCAAAAAAGATTTTTTTTTTTTTTTTAAAAAAATGAGTAGCTAAACTGAATTCCATGTTAGCCGTGAGTGGTAGCGCGAAAGGGGTACGTACCTGTAACAACTAACGACTTGCGAAAGGGGGAAACAGGTGTGGCAGAGGCAGACAAAGTCACAGTACAGCAGGTGGCTACTGAGTGATAAGTGAGGCAGTATATTTTCACAGTAATTATTTGCTTGGATAACAAGAAAAATCTATAATCGTCGTTTTCTTTTGAATCATCATCTCTGTTGTAGAGAGTATTTGCTCCGGTTCAACCCCTTGCCGAGATCTACGTTGAAATGGTCATCCAACTTTATATATCGTAATCAGAAAAAATACATTTAAATCAAGAGAAAATCTCGCTTGTTTGTTATCGTAATAACTGAACATTCAAACTTGAATATACAATTTAAAATAACCAAATAGCATTTTTGTTATACAGAATATAAATAAATAAAACTCTCTAGCAGTTTTGCTGCTGTAGGTGATATTGTGCCTAAAGTATATATGCCAGGGGGCGTGAGCCTGAACCGTGACAGGCCGTACGTTGGCATTCCATTAGTGAACCCGTCAGTGTCCAAAACCCCTCTCTGATTTTTACAAATCCATTGTCAGATGAGATCGTTATGCTTGCTCTCGGATGCTTGACAGATACTCGCACGGCTTGTATCTTCTGCTTCTTATAGCTTCTTTTTTTTTTTTTTAATTTTCTTTTCTAACGTGGATTTTGAAACTCTCTCCGTGTTTCTCAATTTTGCATTGTTTTTCTCATTGTAATGTTCAGAATGTCTGACAAAAACATGAGTTACGCACAGAACGTGAACGTGGATGAGAGGCTGGGAAAGTGGTGGAGTGAAATTTCTAATGCACCGCGTCTCAATCTTCGTCGTCAACCCGAGCATGCGTCGATGACTTCCCCTGTTAGCAGAGTCTCTCTGACACCGGACTCTTCTAATTCTTTCTCGAATG
Source organism: Bauhinia variegata (assembly GCA_022379115.2). NCBI lineage: Eukaryota > Viridiplantae > Streptophyta > Magnoliopsida > Fabales > Fabaceae > Bauhinia > Bauhinia variegata. Next base: position 16,959,068 of record CM039437.1, read on the forward strand.
GCTATCATTTTCCTGGCGATGCCTTTCCATATTCGGCACCGTTTCAGGATATTAAGCATCAAACGGCCAACGATCATTGCTCCACTATCCTTGGGCTGGACTCTGACTCATCGTATTTTCATCTCGGAAAGAATATCAGTGAGAAGCAGGAGGATGATCTGGGTTTCTCTGAGGATTTCTCTAGAATGAACATAACAGATGGACAGGAGAATGGTACGAAAACCAAAGGACAAAAAATGAACTCCTTCGGGTTTGGCTCTGAAACTAGCTTATTGGATGCAAATATTTCCACCTGTACTGAATCTGGTCGCCCATATGAAGGCATTCACAATGAAGTCCTGGGTATACCATCCTATAACTGTGGAGTTTCGCCAAGGCTATTTTATGATAGGAAGTGGACATTGCCTGACTCAGGAGAAGGATACGCATTTGGCACCTCGGTGGAGTCTTCTCTCGCTTTTGATCAGTATTTGGACCCTAGTTGGAACCGGAACCAATTTTATCATCTAAATCTAATTGAGCACAAAAAGAAACAGGGAAGCAGTAGTTATGAAGGGCAAGTTCAATTGCAGAAGCCATCTATTCCCGGCTCTCATCTTTATGATGGCTATATGAGCTCACAACTTTGCGGAATGGACTATGAAGGAGGTTGGAATGCCAAAAATCCCAAGCATGCTTTGAATCTGGAAAGTCCATCACATTGTTGTCCAATAATTAAACAGAGGGCGAGGGCAGCTACCAAGAATCAACTTCCCCAATTTCTTTCGTCCAACAGAAATGGAGCTGACCCTGCGGCCTTTAGATGTGATAGTAGTTTTATCATACAAGGAAAAGATATAAAGGATTGCATTGATAGAGGCTGCAATTCCTTAAGCTGTTACAAAAAGAATTCCCACAATCCATTTGGGGGAGTGGAAGTTTCTGAACACAATCCCCTTGTTCCCGGTAGTAAAAATTTTAAAAACAACAGCAGTATTGGTGGTGATTTCCCATTGCCATTGCTGCTAACTTTCTATTCTTTCGCTGAGGCCCAATGCTATATATTCAATCTGGCAAAGGATCAGAATGGCTGTCGCTACCTACAAAGGATTGTTGATGAGGGAACCAGTGAAGCTATGCAAATAGTATTCGAGGGAATCATACATAATGTTGTTGAACTTATGATAGACCCTTTTGGCAATTATCTTGTACAGAAATTGTTGGATGTATGCGGAGAGGAAATGAAATTGCAGATTGTGTTCATGGTGACTAAAGAACCAGGGCAGCTTGTCAAAATCTCTTTAAACACCCACGGGTACATCCTTTATTTCAACTGAGTTATTAATCTTTTCTAGATAGGTGGAAGTATATATTACTGCCTTTTGGCCACTAAACCATATGGTGTAATTGCATCAGCACACGGGTGGTACAGAAGTTGATTGAGACTCTCAACACTAGGCAACAAATTTCACTAGTCAAATCAGCTCTTCAACCAGGTTTTCTTGATCTTATTAAGGATCTAAATGGAAATCATGTCATACAACGTTGCTTGCAGCGCCTTACCTGTCAAGATAATGAGGTAAATACTTTTCTCTTTCACATTTCAGTTTTTCCTAACTTTGAACAGCCATTCTAATATTTAGGTATCTCTTTACCCTGTCTTACTTCCACAGTAAGTTAATATTGATGTTTCCTATGGTCATATGATCATGATGTCAACATACGCGTCAAGCTGACATTGCTTGGCATAGGTTGTAGTTGTGTGTTTCCTGTCTTGCCCATGTAGCTTGCACATAATGAAGCCATAAGGAAAAAGGTTGGGAGGCTTGTGGACTTCAACTAAATCTCATGATCTCGCCAAACTTTCGCACTCTACTCAATGCGTGTTGGTTTAATCATGGTTTTTAGACTTGGTCACTTATCATAGTCTGACTACCTGTACTCCATGCTTCAAATGGTCCAGTGCTAGCCGCATGAATTTAGATTGTTATAAGGCTTCTCAAGTCTTTCACTTGTTGTAAGGGATTATATCAGGGTATTAGAAACTATGATAGTATAACATGTCATGCCTCTGTCAACTTCCAAACTTAATGAATATTGTATTTTCCAATGTAATGAATCCTTCCTTTCTGGGGTATTTAGAAGCGTATAAATCTGTCTGGCATTGAACTTCAGACATCATGAAAGGTAAACAAAGTTCGTTCGCTTGTGAAGGTGTTTTTTTCTGAAATTACGTGGCGAAGCTATTCTGTATATGGTCTGAATGTTTGCTTCATCTACTCGCATAACTGATACTACCTAACTAGAAGGTTCATCCTCTAAGGCTTTACAAGTTAAAGGAAATATATGTGTTGGTTAAGGAAGTAGTTAGAATTGGATATTGTTGCAGGTTCTTAATTTTGATTATTGCAGGTTTAGGGATGCATTTCTTACTCAATTTAAATGAAATCATGAATGGCTAGACGAAACGAAACAGACAGCTCATTCAAGAGCGTTACGGTGTTTGTCTGCTTATTGATATGATGTAATAATTTCCTAAGCTGATACAAGCCTATTGGCATGTTTTAATATTTGCTTCATTATATACTTTATTTTGGATGTATTATGCTATGCAGAAGGTTTCTATATTTTTGTTTTTTGATGGAATCAGAATTTTTCGAGACTCTGGGAAATGCCTTGATATCTGCTTCACTATTAATTATAACATACTATGAAATTACTTTATTTTTGCTTCCCTTTTTTATGGCAGTTTATTTTTGATGCCGCTGCTAAGTTCTGTGTTGACATAGCAACTCATCGACATGGATGTTGTGTACTGCAACGTTGCATTGATAATGCCGAAGGGAAATATCGAGATAAGCTGGTAACAGAAATATGTAGACACGGGCTTCTCCTTGCTCAAGATCCTTTTGGGTAATTTAACAAGTATTTTTAACTGTGATAGTTTGTCTATTTTACCTGTAGTCCTGACAATGCTCCCAAATTACTATACATTTTTCCTCTTACACTTATTGCAGTTTTCTTTAAATGAGAACTTTGATCCTAGGACTGCTGTTTTTCGCTTACCTGTTTTACCATGTGTTGGTAGCATAGAAAACTCATTGTGTCTTATATATGGAAACAATGAGAGGTGTAAATTAGTGCCATTGGTTTAATGATTTAGATAGTTGTAAAAGCAATTAGAAGGATAAGTTTAAGTGACAGGCTTGAAGGGTTCGCAATGGTGATGAAGATATTTCTTCCTTAATAGTCAGGCAAAAATGGTTTCTTCAAACATCATGGACTTATAACGGTATCTGAAGGGGGGAAGCAGGAACTATGTAATAAATTATCTTTCAATTTTTTTCATTACATTTTCCAAACAGTAGGTCTTCTAATAAATTACCTCTATGCACTGTTTGTTATTGAGTTTTTTGTCTTCCTGTCTAAATTTATTAGCTTGCACTCTCTTAAAATATTGTTGTCTTGCAGAAATTATGTTGTTCAATATATTATAGAGATGCAGATCCCAATTGCCTCTGCCAAACTAATTTCTCTGTTCAAAGGGAGCTATGTTAACCTCTCAACACAAAAATTTAGCAGTCATGTGGTTGAAAAATGTCTAAAGCATGTGGCAGAGAGCAGACCAAGAATCGTCCGAGAATTGATGGCTGTATCTAACTTTGAACAGTTGTTGCAAGACCCATATGCCAATTATGTCATTCAGTCAGCTCTTGTAGTTACCAAGGTTTGAGAAATGATATAGCTCGAGCCCTGCTTCCACCATGTTTTGTTTACTAATTTTGGAGTTGTCTCCTTTTGTTTGGTACAGGGCTCTCTTCATGCATCTTTGGTCGAAGCAGTTCGCCCTTACAAAATCTTGCGCACCAGCCCATATTGCAAGAGGATTTTCTCGGGAAATCTGCTTAAGAATTGATGTCTGACTGACAGACAATAAATGTTGTTGTTCTCTCAAGATTACTACAATTATCCCTAGTTAAAACTATTTTTGTCTATCTTAGGAACTGTGTGTATGTAACTGTGCATGTCTCTCATATGATGGGTCTCACGTATGGGAAAGAAGTTTGCACCTGAAGCCTATCGTGTAATCTATGTAGAGCCTGAAGGTTGTAGAAGTCAAGTTTCCAGATGCTTACGATGCGAACGTATCTTTGTATTATGCTGTTGTCTGTTGTCTTGTCCTTTAAACTTTGGAGGTCAGTGTTTATGTTCATGTTCTATTGTTCCTGGATACGTTCTTGTTGCAAGTTACTATTAATTTTGAGATTTTGTTGAATTATTACCGGGCTGAGGGTTAAATTTTGATGAAGCAAAATTTCTCTTCTCATGTATGTATTTACTTCATTGCTAGTTAGAACCAACAGAACAGGCACAAGGGTAATTTTTTTTAACTAATTACATGACTTAATAATAATTATGATTGTCTAAAAAAAGTCTTATATTTTTGGTATTTACTTCAACAAGTGAGTAAAGATATTTATTCATGGTCGAATATGACATTGGCTATAGCATTGTATTTTTTTTTCTCGCGATATTTATCATTTATGCTTTCGCTGACCAATTTAAAAATATGTATTCGCTCAGATAGTAAGAACTAACCAATAATTTACCATAAAGGGATTTTTGTTGTATCGTCTTTTTTAAAATAAAAAATTTACGTTCAGTGATCCTATTTCTATATATTTTTGAGATCATGGTCCAATATGGCATTGGCTATTTTGAGAAATTTAAATGCAATGTTGGTGTGCTTTAAGTGAACTACATTTATGTTGTAGGTTAATATTGCCTTGCAACATTTTCTCCTATATATATATAACTCTGTTTTGTTAGACTCAGAATTAATCTAATTTAAACTAATAAAACCACAAAACTTTCTTTCCCAAGACATTTTGTATTACTATCCACAAAAATTATTTCAAATTGGCACAAATTTATCTCAGCATAATATTCTTTATTTAACTAAACCGAGTTAGAGCGCAGGGGTATTATACTATTGATTTTTTAAAGCAATCAAAAGACATTCTTTACTAATGCACCAGTTCCATATCTATTGATATGAAACCTAGACATGCTAGAGTAACTAAAGATTTGTCATCCCAGCATAAACCAAAAATACCCATGGTCGGAAACAGAACAACATGTGACGATCAAACCAAAATATTAGTAGAAGGACAAACACACAGAAATAGCTCAATTATTATCTTGTCCGACAAGTGCCAGAAGCATTTTTTCGTAGTCACCGGTGGCATCCTTGGCAATGGCACGTTCCAGAGGGAAACTGCTCCTCCTTTGATATTCTTCTGCTATGATTTTTAAATCCACCTCGGCTCTAGTAACCACGACTCTTGTGAGGGCTCCTTCATCAGTTCCTCGTCTGTTGATGGCCAGACGCAAAAGCTTCTCAAAGTACCTCTCTGGACGGATCAAGCACTTGACAGTGCCTCTCAGTAATGCAAGGAACTCATCGTTGGGATCAGCTTTCAGATCCTGAAACATTTCATTTATGCACCCAATGCAGTCTAATTACAGTTTCCACAAGGCAAATATAGGTTGCTGTTGAAATTTCAAGCTCAACCCAACACATAGCATCATCCATGACATAAATGGGTGTCAAAGTTAATCATGCATTGGAGGCTGAATATCTATAAAACAAAGCCATCATTTTTTCCAATCTCTGTTCTGAATATTTTATCTATTTGCTGGATCAGAAATGTGGGAAAGGAAAACCAAAATAATAACCATAACAATGGAGATAAAAACGAGTCAGAACATGGTCCACATGCATTGCTTATTCACATACTTGATAATTCTGAGACAAGGAAGCAAGCTACACTTAGTACCTTGTTGATATCCTTTCCGAATTCGTCCTTGTAGTGATTCAAAGTAGCATTAATCTGAGATTTGCTCCTTGTGGCTAGAATCCTGATGAAGTCATCATCATTGTAAGCCTTCTCCGAAATCTTCTCATGAAGTAATTTTGCTTCTTGTTTTGCCAGTATCAAGTTCACCTCATCTCCTTCGTATCGATATGAACTAACCAAAGGTAGCAAGAGCTAAGACAAACACAAAGAAGATATTGTTGGGCACTTTGAAGTGATTAATGGTATAGAAAATAATTCAGATAATCTAAAGAAAAAACAAATATAGTGTAAACTCATTTTTATAATGCGAAATCACATAAGAATCTTTTCGGTTCAAGTATCACAAGTGGAGAACAGAAAGATTTCATCAACAAAATGTTTAGAAGCAGTACCTTGCGGAAGTCCCCAGTAGTATGATGCGCAACATCCTCTTCTAGAGACTTCTTATAACGAGCATGATAAGCTTTCCTTGCCAAAAGTAGTTGATCTGAGGATCTAGTGCAAGCTATTTCCATCAGAACCCGATTACTTGAAGTCCATCTTTTTGTTGCTTCGTTCGCCAGAAATGCATCACGCTCGGCAGGATCAAGTGTCCAAAGAAGTACCAGCTTCTGATAAGAGAAAAGTAGAAATAGATACCATATCATTCTTACCATTTTTCATCAACAAAAATGCTTCCTGCTAGTTCATCAGCTTGATATCTTGTTTGGTTCGAAAGCTAAATCTTAACCAGAGCAATTTGTAATTGGTTACAAGTCTACTTCTCAAAGTCAGGTGAGAAAAGAAAAGAATATACTCCCTACTGACCTCAAAGTCATTTGTAAGTTCCTTGTCTAACACCTTGAGGAGATCTTCTCCGTAAGTTTCAGCGTAAGTTTCTCGGATAAGCTTCCTTTGAGCAGCATTTCGATGACCCAAGATCGATATGATCAATCCCTCATTGGTTCCCCAACCTGCAATTATACGTTGATCCAATAGATGGCACCAAAGGAATTAAACTAGTACGACTTGATCGTTAAAACAATAAAAACCGGAAAATATATTCATATAAATTAATCCGAGAAATTTCAAAAAATCAAAGAAGATGGCAGAATCCGGCTACAGAAGAATTCAAAGACCCTCGATAAAACTTGAAACAACATCTAGAAAAGATGAGCGGAAAGAAGTGTTGTATGGGATCATCGAATTAAGATTAACTGAAATGGATCAGATTTTGATCAGAAAAAAAGGTCTACCTACCTGCGAAGGCCTTGTGGAGCTGTTCACAGTCATCAGCTACAGGGGGAACATGCGCAGGGACTTTCAGTGTTGCCATCGTCGCCGATCTCTCTACTCGCTCACTCACACTCGTCACTTGTTTTGCTGTAAGAAAATCGTAAACGCAAATCTTATAAGATGGGAACGGACAACTAAAGCGCGTCTTCTGTTCCTTATTAAAGGCAAAGTAATTATAGAGGTAGCAGTCAGTCATGCAAATACAAATGGCTGCTTATGAATTTGCCACGTCAACCAATTCCCTAATTTCCCGGTTTTAAATTTCGAAATAAATAAATGAATGAAAATGAATTATCAACCAAACTCAATTTCTGGCTTATGCCACGCCCCATGCCATGATAGCCGGGAGTGAAACCCGCGCCTCGTCGGGACACATTCTAGACATGCAGATTGACGTGGCAGATATGTATTGGTGCCATGAGTATGGAGACGACACGGTTTCTTTGATCTTTTGTAATAAGCTCCAATAAAACATTGGAGGGGTCCCATACTACTAGTCCTATTGGTACCTTACTAACTTTCGGTGCATTGGCAATGGAGTCGTGTAACCTGGCTGGACCTGGACAAGACAAGCTAGAAGATAATGTCAGGTACTATAGCAGTTGCACATGTCATACTAGACTCTTCCAATGAATTTGCAGGAACTCATCTGTTCACGTCATTTAATAAGATAAGATTTACGTTGTTGTAGTTCGTAGCCTCTCCGCCCAAGCATCCATTTATAAAGCATAATCCTAATTAATTAACCATCCACAGATGCATTAACTATATGACAACATTACTAGTAGCACGTGTTTTGTCCGTTTTAAACTTACCAAGTTCCAACATTGATCAGTTCCCGCAAATTCTGATTTCTTAACCACGCCAAATTACTCCTGGAAATTCTCCTTCTAGCCGATGAAACATCACAAGCTCGTTAGACGTATGCGCACAGCCTGATTTTGAATTGACCTTAATGCTATCTACAGAAGTATTTTAGGCAAATTGTCCCTCGGAATCCCTTCCATGAATAATTTCTTCCTCGCCACAATCATGCGAGAAAACGAGCGCACGTCAAAATACCAACGTATAATTGGTGTTCTAGAATCAATTCCCAATACAATCATGAATATGCAGACTGCATATAATAACTTTCGCTTCTTTCAGATATTGAAATATAAAATAATAAAAGGGGCAATTCAGTGAAAAAAAAAATCACGCCACCACCAAAAATAAATTGCCAACTAGAAAAAATTTGCATGAAATTACTTGCACAGTCAAGCATAATTGTCACCTAAAAATAGATGCATCAGGTCACTGACCTCCCAAATCCCTTGAGGCTGCTCATTAACATACTGAACATTATTGTGGAGTATCCACGATACACAAATGGATATCTCTAAAGAAACCGAGTTCTCAACATCTTTAGGTAACAATTGCGATCAAATCTCCTTTGGAGCACAAAAATTCATCAGAAAGAGAAATATTTTCTTATTAGGCCCCAGTTATCATAGGAGTAATGACTTCCTAACAGAGTTCAATTCTTCACGGTCAGAACACAAAGAATAGTTGGAAAGAAATCGCTGCCTAGTCAATATTCATACAAGAGATGAATACCAAGCACATCTGGAACTTCATCTTGCCAAACAACCAGTTCCAACACCACAAAGTTGTAAAGACTGCAACCAAGGTGTAAGACACATATGGCATGAAGCCCCAAATAGTTCGTACACCATCTCAAAGAAACAGCAACATTCACTCTCCAATAAACATAGCTACAATAAGTAATTATATAAAATATATAAGCCGACAGCATGAAAAATTGAAGAAAATCAATTTTAAGGGAAAAGAGAAAGACACCCGGGGGAGGGGGAACCACAACCAACATATGGAGTTTAACAATTGATAAGAACTCTTTTAAGCTATATATTGGACACTTAAAATATAGTATCAAATGGAAATAGACCTCAGAATACAAAAGATACCATTCAAGATGAAATGCACTAAATCCAACAAGATTTTGAACCTTCCAAACATGCCCATGCAACAATGTTGATAATCAAGATGTAGATCACAACATCACTGTCTTCATCAGGAAAGCTCGTGGTCATTAGTATTTCCACCACGAGATGCAGCTCCATCATTCCTACAAACATAATTCCCAATTCAGATAGTTCACCAAGAATTTATGAATTCAAATAAAACAAATTTATACCAAAGTAAGAGAAGATGAAGAAGAAAACTGTCAAAAAATAGGATAGGATCTCACATCAGCATCAGATCTGTGTGGAGATGGGCTTCGAGAATCTACAGGTCGGTCACGTGGTGAAACATCCTTTTGAGCAGGTGATTGCCCATTGCTATTTTGTTCACCATGCTGTCCACCCTGAGAAACCCTCTTCTGTGGAGATGGACTCCTATGAGGACTGGGTTCACGCCGAGCCGGGGATGCACTTTAACAAATGTCCATACAAATCAGAAACCCAGAAATAAAAAACAAAATTTTGAAGGTCACTAAATTAAGGGATGATTCATACTTATCATAAGATCTGCTCCTAGTACGATGCTCCTCATCATATCTGTCTCTCCCACGATCCCTGCGACGATCAGGACTTGCACTACGGCTCCTGCTTCTACGATGATGATCTTTCTCTCTTTCACGGTATCTGTCACGATCATATCTCTCCCTACTCCGACTGCGACTTCTCCTCCTGTAGTCTCTGTCTCTATATTCATCCCTATTTCTGAAAGTTTTCCATCAGCAAATAAGCGTTAACACTTACATAACAGTACAATACACCTTTACTGATGAAAAAGTTGATTAAATCCATGACTTTTTAAACTCAATATAGAAACTAACATGAAATACATAAATTTAAAGGTGCACCACAGAACTCAGTAAAACACCTTCCTGACTGCCCAGAAAGCATGAGGTACATGCCTAAAACAGAAGAAAATTCTCAAATAATCTTTTTCTCTTATCTATCCGACCATTCATTCATCTCCTAATGTAAGTATTTTTATTTTATTATATTTTTTATTTTATGGTTTGAGAGAGGAGAAAAAGATTGACATTTAAGATCTTTTTGGTACAGAAGACATTTAAGTTTCAAATCAATTAAACAATCTAGTTACTGAATATGGATAGAAAACTTCGGGTTGACATCCAGTTTGAATCTTCCTCTAGGATGAATAGCAGTTGCGTTACAAACAAAAATACATCCTTTCTCAAAATATTGGAGAAATAGAATGATTTTAACATTCAGGTAATTATGCCTAGTTTATTGTGTGATCTAAAATAAAACGTGCCTTGCTTTGCTAGGATGCATGCATCATCTATGAGCCACAACTTAGGTTATTGGGACTTGCACGTCAAAGGAGATGTTTCACCAACAAGTTTGATCTAATAGCATGTTCTACCTTAAACAGAAAGTGTTCACTCAATTCTTAAGGAATTCAGAGGGATCTGTGCCTTAACACATGTTGCAAAAGTACAAGTTAGCGCCCATCGGAACCTACACAACCAATGACACACCCACATGCTTCAACTCATACCATACATGATCTATTCTTCTATTTATCGATGTTCTAATATGTATTCAATATAGCCCATATAGAAATCAAGAAAACTTTTGTCTTCTAACAGCTTAATATTGATAACTTAAATAAATAAGTAAATAGTACTGAGGAGGTTGAAAAACTATCACATAAAGGGAGGCTGATATTAGACTAAACCCTCAAGGCTCAAAAACAATTCAAGAACAAACTGGAGTTGTTTAATATGGTCAGATGGCAAGTCATATATCTTTCAAATGGCTACGGGTATATTTAAAACCAAATAACCACTTAGCTCCTCCCCATAACACAAAAGGCAGCTTCATGAACCAAGGGCCGTCATAGTATTAAAAACTCTAAGCACTTTGGTAAGAAGGTTCCCTACCTAGGACGAGGGCTGCGGCTTCTTGACCTCCCTCTCGGCTTTGATGATGTTTCCATTATTTTGCCCTTGTGACTATTTAACAAAAAGAAAACATAATATAACAACTTCATTTAGTAGACAAACAATAAGGCAGAAATCAAAACATAATGGAAGTATATATATCTTTCGGAAAGTAGACAACAACAATATGCCAAATTGGATAATGTAAATAACAAAGAAAAAGTATGTTAAAGTCAAAAATGTGCTTTGCCAGGAGCTCATAATCTTTAAAAAAAAAAATTGCCTCTTTAGATCTTTTTGGAACTCAAAGCCTGTAACATATTAAAGAAAGAGGAATGAAACCGATTACACATATTTATGTATGAATTCTCAGATATGTACAACACTTCAACCCCGCTATGTCAAAAAAAATCCACTAATTAATGAAGCGATAAGACACCGTTCTCCTTAAGCAAAAATTAGCAAGCAAGACAATCAGAGGCACCACAAATCAAAAGGAGACTTACATTCGTTCTGCATTAGGTCCGTATTTTGCAAATTGAACCATAATTTCTCTGCCATCAACGACTCTTCCTGTTAAACAATCAACATTCGTGAAAAAAGCTAACATGAAAATTGCCACTGCTACTTAAATTTCAGTTGTGAGTGTAAAATTAAATTAACCATCAAGCTTATCCACCGCCTTCTGAGCCTCGTCTGCGTACTTATAACGAACAAAAGCAAAACCGCGAGATTCACCGGTCCTAAAACAAATAAAAATCCCGTATTAATCTTGAAAGAATTCACAGTCCTCGAATCAAAGAGAGAGCACTGTAAATGTAAAGTAGGACAAGGAACCTTCGGTCTCTGGGGATGAAGACATCGACGACCTTGCCGTACTTGTCAAAGAGTGGATGGAGATCGTCTGCGGTGGTACCTAGCAAAAACAAAAGCCAGTTCGTTGGTTAGAGTTGTGATGCAGGGAAAACAAGTTTGAAAATTAGAGAAAATGATAAGGGTAGATACGGAAAGTGATGTTGAGGACGAGAAGGGAGTAGGTGTCTCTGATGTCTGGAGGGCCAGATCTACCGAAGTGCGACATGTCGAATGTGAGCAAACTGAGGCGGGGGCAAGTGCAAAAGCCGAAGAGGGACAGCAACTGTGGCGGACTAGGGTTTGAAGTCTGGAGCTGGAGGTGGGAAAATCCTAATCACGCTTTACTCATGGCCCAGGTTCAGTTCAGCAAGGTTTTCGAAAATACCAATATACCCTTCTCACTATACAAACAAATTTGATGTTGGCGCGTCCATGTTTCTCCGCTCTTAACTGAACATTGCCTCTGTTTCTTGCCGCCACTAATAAAAGCCAAATTTCTAAATTTCTTATTCAGATGTTTATTTGTTACATAATCCCGAATTAAAACTTCGACCAAAAATAGAGAACTGTCCACATGCCATGTCAAAAAGTAAAATAAAATAAATAAACAAAATAACTCTCCACATGAGACTGTCAAACACTAGTAAGAGAAGGATGAAGAAATTCTCAATTTGTTGATTGTTTAAATAATATATTTAACAAGTGTTGATTTATTATCTTACACTCTGTAAAATTGAAACAAATGAAATATATATACATATTGTTTTCCAAAAAATGTATACAAAATTTTGATATTGTTATTTTTTTTTTTTATCTGTTGATATTATTAATTGTAGTTTGGTTTCTCAAATGTTGTTTTTATGTAAATAATAAATTACTTATTTTGCCCTTAGATAATTGAGAGTTGTACATGAATATTCTTTTCACCTACATAACTATCATTAGTTTTCTTTCCTTTAAAGCTAATATAAATATTCTATGAATTATACTATGATTTCTTTATTAAGATACGAGGATAATGTTTTCCATTAAAAAGGTGCTAAGAGAACCAGACTAAAATTAACATTTATGAATAATTTATGGGTCTTTTTTTTTTTAGTAAATTCCATGATTTTTTATAAATTTTAAGTATATATAATTTAAAAACAATATTTTAGATAGAATATAATGTTTGGAAATTTTATTGGCTAAATATAAAATATCTTTTTTTTTTTTTGGGGGGGGGGGGGGGGTTTGGGGAAGCTACGTATAAAACATTTTAAAATACAAGTTGTAATTTTATTTTTTTTTGACAGACAATCAATATCTAACACCATTTTTACTAAATTTTAACATAAATATATTATTAAGACTCAAATTCATTGCTTCTAATTAAATTAGAATAGTTATTACTTAAAGTTCCAATTCTGAGGTTGGGTTTTGTAATCATGTTTGGAGCCAACCATGACTTAATTTTACACTCCATAAAAAAAAAAAAAAAAACAGCCCATAATCAAGTCCAAGACTCTAGTGTTATTTTGCATATGCGGAGCGTGGCCCGTAGTTAGGTTACGTGAAATTCTCTAGTTTCTGTTGACCAGAGTCGGGGAGCAGATATTGAATGTTTTACTATATTCTTTCTTTTTTCTTTTTCTTTTTTTTATTAAAGTAACTACTAACGAAAAATTTACTCTGCGGTATTTTTTTCTTTTCTCAAACAAGCAGACCCCAAAACTATCCCTTGCCGACCATGGAAGTTGGAAGAAGAGAGTATTTCGAATTCATTTGAAAAAAGATAACAAAGATAGCATCTAGCTACATGACTGCCAGTGTTTATAATGTTCTTCTAACTACATTGACTGCTATTTTCATACGAGATTCTTGGTTTGGAACATTATAAGAGACAAAACCAATTCCCTACGACATCATTTTCTTCTCTAGACATTTGATTGTTCCTTTATTTATTTATTTATTTTTATCACACGAGAATTAGAGTTAATATCCCTTTATTTGCTTTTATAAAAATAAAAATGTTTGTATTCAGCTACTATAAAGTGCACTGCAATAAGTTTCGTTTTATTTATGTATATATGGGAGTTTTAGGTATTCATTTTGATGATTTTAATGAAACAACATTAAATTTTGAAACATGAACTGTTGTGAAGGTTGATTTTGGATTCTGAGAGCTGTCCAAGTTAGAGCAGGTGAATGGCTAAGTGTCAGTTGAGATTAATTTTTGATTCTCAATATAGTTCTCTCCATTAAAATTTTTCAAAAGCTTTATATATTAATACTTAATGCAAAAAGTGAGCCTACCATTACTCTCACTATTGTGGCCCATGTGGGTAGAAGAAAAGGTCCACATGAACTAATCAATTTATAACTTGTGGTATCAGAAAAACTATTATATATTGGATTGCTTATTGCTTTTGCTGTCAAATCACCGATTATACCTTGATATTATTTTCTGATCTTGATGTCTCGGTCGTACTAAGTGAGTTTAATTTACCCAAAAACAAAAAATAATTAAAGATTGGAATCCGTCGTCCAAATTGAACGTTTAAAATAAATGATAAAGATAGCGAAGGACCGATTCTCCAGGCTTCCCGCAACACTCGAGTCTGAATGCTCATGAGTACGTAGCGAGCAATTAGGAAAGGGTCTTCCTCACAGCTACTACTAAATATTATATTATTTATGTTGTTTTCTTAATTTCAACGATAACTGTTCAAAGACAAAAGATTGTATGGGAATGAATAAGCTGACAATTGGAGTTTAATAAGGGAGTTGACCACTTCCACTCTCGAATTGAGCATGGTAATAACATATATTGGTGGTGAACACTGAGGATAAATGAGTTAATAAACATTCCAGAATTTGTTGGTAGGTCCAATATTAAACCTCCTTAATTAATTAATTAATATTCACACGTTATATTTGGTTATCAGACTGATTTGATATGCCAAACAAAGGAGATTCTTTTTCGTCGTTATTTTACAGCAACTATTATCTCACAAGCTGTTGAATTTTTCCAGTCTACCTTACCGATGGCATCTATGTTTTTGTCTTATTTTGAAGTCAATTATTTCCAAAGGCTTCTTACTTCCTTTTTTCCTAAATTCTTTGCCCATTGAGACAAATATGGTGTTTTCTTTAATGCTATGAAATGACCAAGTCAATACCAAGATATTTATCATTATCGCCTGCCTGCAATTGCATAAATCAAGCACCAAGCTTTGACTAGTCGCGCGCCGCTCTCTTTCTGCTTCATTGGCTTCCACTTTACCTGTTTGAGTGTACGCACAAAGTAAACGCGTCCCCTAGCTTTGAATTTTTCTTAATTAATGAAATAAATTAATAAGTACAGAGCCCCTAATTCAAAAAGTGACCAAGTAAAGAGGGTTTTTCAATTTTATATTTTATTAAGCTAGGCTATTAGATATATAAGATATTCACTATTTGAATACATTCTTCGTTATAGATTAACTCATTCTGTTGCACTAAAAAAAAGGGCAGCCCATTCTCATAAATATTAACAAGTAATATATTTCTAATTGCTTATTTCGGAGTATTTTGCCTGTTGGTAAGTACTGGAGGAGAAGACCAATTTTTTTGAGGTATATATGAAAGGAAACTCCTTAGACTGTATGAGAATGATTACAATTGCATTACGTTACAAAAATATATAAAATTAAAAATATGATTCTCTCCAATAGAGGCGTACGGTGCCAAGCAAACGCAACGCCGTTGATTAAGTAGTTATCGCCAAACAATAGACTTTGGAATTAAATATATTGTCCCTGGCATTAATAAAATCTCATTTCATGTGTGACTTTGTTTTTTTAATATATGGAGTATACCGATATATCATGGTCGACGTAGATAAACAGTCAACAAGTAGCAGTTTAATATATATGTTCACATCCAAATAAAATATACATATTATGTTGTGGTGGTATGATTAATTAATGAATTAATTATTAGACATTTTCAATGTAGTGGAAATTTTACTCAAAATAAAAATATGCTGAAAGCGTGAAACAGACGTTAAAACTTTTTACGGTTGTTAATACGAAGCTTTGGTTAGCATCTTATGATAAGCAATCTTGTTTTAAACAATACGTATGTAATTGTTATTGCAAGTCTTTTTTAAAACTTTTGACATGCCTTAGATTTAAAACGAGGCCAATTTCTTTTTGCCTCGGATATATACATAACAAAAAAAAAAAATAATAATAATAATATAAAATGTAAGTGATATATATCGTTTTGTTTGTTAGAAAAAAATTTGTTTCTCTTGTTAGTTAGACATTCAAGATATTGAATAATGTCGTATATGATGACGATGGAGAAAAACCTGTAACATACGCTAGGTGGTTAACATGGACTATAGAATCTGATCGCATTATTCAATAGCCATACTACGTTGATGAAAACAAAACAAAACAAATCTCTGCGGTTTCTTTCTATCCAATCCTGCAGGCTTTGTTTATTGCCCAATTGGGCGAAGACTGGCACACAGTGCCGAGTCTATAAATTGGTTGCCACGCTCTCGTTATAACCATCCTCAGATACACACTGAACTGAGAATCCACCTTAATTAAAACCTCCCACTGTCTGATCACATCACAACACAACACAAATTAAGGTGTAAAATGGCCGGTGGAGGTTTCGCCGTTGATGGGCCTTCCACGGCCTTCGACGGCAAGATAACATTCGCCATCGTCATGACCTGCATCGTTGCTGCTTCCTGTGGCCTTATTTTAGGATATGACATTGGAATTTCAGGTTTCTTTCCACTTCATCTGAATCAATTTCTTTCTTATTAAAGGCTCTGCTTGATTAATTCATTAATGCTTAATGGTTTTACTATTTTCCATTTAAGGTTTTTGGTTAATTACAAGAAAGGACAGAAATGAGCCTTTGCATAAGAACTTTTTTTTTTTTTTTTTTAGTCATAGCAAAGTTTTAGCTCCATGGCACTACTTTTTTATATGTAAAAATAATTAATTAGATAAAAAATCTAACCGAATTATTTGAAAATATGATATTGATTTACACTAATTTCAGGGGGGGTGACTACGATGCCGGCATTTCTTCAGAAGTTCTTCCCGGAAATACTGAGAAAGGCTGCCAGCACGAAAGTAAACATCTACTGCGTGTATGACAGCCAAGTATTAACACTATTCACGTCGTCCCTCTACCTAGCAGGGTTACTGTCTGCTCTTCTGGCCAGCCGTGTCACCGCCACCTTTGGTCGCAGAAATACCATGATCCTTGGTGGCTGCACCTTCGTTGCCGGCGCTGCCCTAAATGGTGGTGCTGAAAATATTGCTATGCTCATCTTGGGCCGTATCTTGCTCGGCATGGGTGTTGGTTTTACCAATCAAGTGAGTCATCCTATTATAATATTTAAGACTATTTAATTAATGGTATAATATCAATCATAATATACTTTTAATCATTCATCTGTCTTACACACATTTACTCAATCTATTAGTTTGATAACTAAAGTGCGTATGTGAACATGTCTCATTTTGTTATTTTATGAGCTTTTATTGAGTGCAATAATCCATTCAAGACATGACAAAATATGGAAACACAGAATTTTAATTAAATTTATTCGCATCATCATCAACAAAAAAGAACACCAATGAAAAAGACAAAAAGCAAACAAAGCTTAATTTAATTATGAGATGGTTTGAGTTAATTAACGTTTACGCTCGTGTCTGTGATGTTGCAATAAAATTCAGGCTGCTCCGGTGTATCTTTCGGAGATTTCTCCGGCGAAATGGCGAGGTGCATTCAACGCGGGGTTCCAGTTCTTCCTAAGTGTAGGAGTGGTGGCTGCTAGCTGCATAAACTATGGCACATCCAAGCACACTTGGGGCTGGCGTCTCTCTCTTGGCCTTGCCGCTGCGCCTGCGGCCATTGTGACCATCGGTTCTTTCCTTATAACTGACACACCAAGTAGCTTGGTGGAACGTGGCAAGATAGAAAAAGCCAAACAAGCCCTAAGAAAAGTCAGAGGAAAAAATGCGAACGTGGAACCTGAATTTGAAGAGATTATCAAATGGTCCCAAGTTTCAAAAGCGTTGCAGCAAGAGCCCTTCTTGACTATATTTCAGAGGCAATACCGACCTCATCTAGTTATGGCGATTGCTATCCCATTATTTCAGCAGCTTACTGGGATTAACATCGTCGCATTTTATGCACCTAACCTCTTCCAGTCTGTGGGTTTTGGAAACGACGCCGCATTGCTCTCCGCCGTTATATTAGGTCTTGTTAACCTTGCCTCTACCCTAATAGCTAGTGTCCTTGTTGATCGATTCGGTCGAAGATTCTTGTTCATAATTGGTGGCATTCAGATGCTTGTTAGCCAGGTATGAAATCTTCGTTATCACTATATCATATAGAAATCAATTAATTAATTGCTTAAGAAATGCTTACACCATCAAATGCCATAAGAACAATGTTCCACTTCACGGTCAAATTTATATATATATATATATCAATAAACTTTTTAATAACTTAATAATAACTGTATATTAATATACAGGAAGTGCAATAAAATTTTAATGTCATAATTATATATATTTGGTTGCTAGTGCTAACAAGTGTGATTCACCATTTTGAAGATTGCGGTGGCGGTGGTGCTGGCAGTGGTGAGTGGTTCGGGTGATAGGCATATCTCAAAGGGCAATGCTATACTAATACTTGTTCTAATGTGCTTCTACACTGCTGGGTTTGGATGGTCATGGGGTCCTCTCACCTGGCTCATTCCAAGTGAGATCTTCCCCCTGAAAATTAGGACCACCGGACAGAGCATAAGCATTGCAGTGAACTTCGCCGTCACTTTCGTCTTGTCCCAGACATTTTTGACAATGCTTTGCCACTTCAAGTACGGTGCATTCTTGTTCTATGCGGGGTGGGTTTCTGTAATGACCATCTTTATCATCTTGTTCTTGCCGGAGACAAAAGGCATTCCATTGGATGATATGTATAAGGTATGGACCAAACACTGGTATTGGCGCCGCTTTGTTGTTAAGGAACAAGACCAAGATAATGGTAATCTTCCATGAGCTAATTAACATCCAAGATTGATCCTCATATGGCTCTTACTGTTTTATTTAATGGTTTTAAGTTGTGTGTAAGAATTTCTAATTTTCTACCACAATAAGCCTTCATTTTAATTAGTCTGATATAGGAAGCTTGCTGTTAGTTTTGTATTTAATTCTGTTTATAGTAGGAAAAGGGCTATATATATAGTGTGTACATTCATTATTAATTTAATTTCACGATTACTAATGTATCTTGCAAGTTTGCGTCATAAATTGCTATTTTCCTTAATGTTGTTTTTTTGTTAAGTAGGCTTTATCAAGACTAGGTTGGGCCTAAGGAATTTATAAAGAAGGAATTTCTGACTACTAAATGGATTTGAAGCCCCATGCAAACCGAACTATGTAGCCATTTCTTTTCAAACCCCTTCTTTTATTACTTTTGACTGAAGAAGTTTCATGCCTTGTTTAATAGAATTGGTTTATGATGGCTCTTCGTAGTTTCAATGCAAGAAAAGCCATTATATATTTTCGCAATAAGCATTGCTAACAATCGTGTTGTTAATAGGAGATGAATTAATACATACATATTGTACATGGGGAATATAGAATAAGCAAGGTTTATGTTAGGGTCACGTGCACGGATTCTTTCCAAGGACATAAACAGGAAGAAAACAACCACAAGAAGAATGAGGCATTTTGGGTTGTTTACCAAGAATACAAAAAACGTTAATTTCTTTGTTTAATTGTGCTTAATAGACTTTAGAGAAAAAAAATTATTTTTTTCATACTATTGTTAATTTTAAAAAGAATAATTACATTTTAAACTAAATAAAATTAATATTTACATTTCAAGCTAAAAATAAATATAAACTTTATTGAGGTATTTTTTATTTATACTAAAAATTTAATTTTGTTGTTAACTTAAAATGTAAATTTTTATTTTGTATAATTTAAAACGTGAGAATTTTTTTTAGAATTAGTAATAATATAAAGAAAATTTTTTTTTTTCTCTAGACTTTAAATTGTATTGCTTAACACAAACTAATACGACATTATATTTAATTTATATTTTGTCACTAATGTTCCTTTTCCAAAAAAAAAAAAAAAGAAACAAAACAGCTAAAACCTTAGTCAAGCCACAGAAGATTTATCCGCAAATAACTCTAGATGAAGCGACGTTGGAGGAGATCTCGTGGAGTTCCACACACACACATATATATATATAAAGTATGAGAAATTTTCCCCTTTTATTCTTTCCTAAGAATTGAAAGGATGTCATGAATGATAGCTAGCTCTATGCTTATGAAATCGAGCAACCTCCATCGATAACAAAGAGAGCAAATCCAAATAAAGACCTACAATCTTGAGCTTCATTTAGGCAAATACATATATATTCTCATATAAATTAATCACTATTTTCTCATTGGAGTTTGGTTTGGTTGATTAAAAACCAAATTGTTTATTTGCAGGGCTTAAGTCTCTTATATATCATCTGTAAGTATCAAAATCATATAGTTTAAATTAATCCTGCGGGCTTTGTTTATGGCGAAGACCAGCGCAAATTGCAACGTCTTGTGATACACTGAACTGGGGAATCCACCTTAATATAAAACCTCAGAGACAGAATCCCCACTGATCGCATCGTGTAAAATGGCCGGCCGAGTTATCGCCGTTGACGGGCCTTCCACTGCCTTTGACGGCAAGATAACGTTCGCCATTATCATCACCTGCATCGTTGCTGCTTCCAGTGGCCTTATTTACGGATATGATATCGGAATTTCAGGTTTAATTCTTTCATCCCCTTCTAAATCAATTTCTTTATTCTCTTTTCTTTCTTTTACATTTTTATTATGTTATGGCACTTGCATTTATATTAATTAAAGAGTCTTCTAATTTAGTGCTTAATTAACAATGAATGTATATTAGCCTTAGTGATCTATAAGACAGCCTGAAAAAGAGATGAACAAAAAGGAACAGAGGGAAGATATATATTTTTTCTGGTGTGAAAATAATTAAATGCTTTAATTAAGGTCATCTATACGTTTTATTATTTTCTTTTTTGGTTAATTATAAGAAAAAACAAAAAATGAATGAGTCTTTTAGTTAAGAGCTTCTCTAACGGGAGGCAATTGAAGAGTTACACAGCTACGTGTACGTGGTTTGTGTAGATGCATGCCTACATGGCAAAGAGATAGAAGATTAACGTCATTTAATTGAAAAACGTTTCATAAATTTAAAATTGAGTCCCATAATTACTTTTTCAAAAAAAAATTAAAGAAAGAGAAATTTTAAAAATGATATATCAATAAAAATTATAAAAAATAAATTATAGAACGGCTTCGTAGTTAAAGATGGCCTAAGAATTTTTTTGATGTTTGGTCACTTCTTTTTTTTTTTTCGCACTTCAAAGTTGACATTGTGAGTTGTACATTTTCTGATTTGTACTAGCGCAGAAATTTGCCCTCCATGACACACACACACATAATATTAAATTCACTATTTTTAATTTATGTAAAATTTTAAAAAATAATTGATTAGATAAAAAAGCTAACCTAATTATTTGTAAATATGAATATTAATTAATTTGGAGTAATTTCAGGTGGTGTGACTACGATGCCGGCATTTCTTGAAAAATTCTTCCCGGAAATACTGAAAAAGGCTGCCAGCGCGGAAGTAAACATGTACTGCGTGTATGACAGCCAAGTATTAACACTATTCACGTCGTCCCTCTACCTAGCAGGTTTACTGTCTTCTCTTGTAGCCAGCCGTATCACCGCCACGTTTGGTCGCAGAAACACCATAATCTTTGGTGGCTGCACCTTCCTTGCCGGCGGTGCCCTTAACGGTGGTGCTGAAAATATTGCTATGCTCATCTTGGGCCGTATCTTGCTCGGCCTTGGTGTTGGTTTTACTAATCAAGTGAGTCAACGCATTAATCTAATCCAATCAATTACTTGGACTTGCCTCTGCATACAATATTTTACTTCCAAATTAAATATTTATTACTTAATCTATTTCCAAATATGTGTAGTTTTAATGTTTTGCTTTTTGTTTCAAATTATTTGTTTTGCATTTTTAAAGCTATATAATTTTTTTTTCTTACACTCTCACTTAATAAGTGTGTACATAATTTTAATATTTTTTAGATTTAATGATATTAACTCACACCAACTAACTTAGTTTACTTAATTTGATGATAATGGAGTAACTTAAATTAATTAATCAGATAATAAAATAATAAATATAGGAAGTTGAAAGAGTAGTTATGATGATATTAATAATTTCTTAAATTTTAAACTACATATATTTTGAAATGTAAAGAGTAATTAATTAATGGATGACAGTGTTCTACGTGGCAGATAGGGAACATAGCAACTAGGCCAAAATCCTTTTATAATTTTATAGAGATAGCATAAGGTGACATTATAGCAGGTTTTAATAATAATAATAACAACAATACGTAGTATATCTAAAAAATTCAAAAAATGACTAAAATAGGTTATAAAATTAATAAAAATCACACACATAGTATTATTCTCAAACAAGTATTCAAATTATCAAGTCAAATAAAACAAAAAAATATTTTAAAAATCATTTTACAAGATAAAAAGTTAAAAACACAAATTCTATATATATATATATATATATATATATATAAATTAAAAACACAAGGGCAAGAACAGTAATTAAATCACAATTTGATAATTTAAATTATCTAATAATTCTCACCCTCTTCATCTTCCACTTCCTCTTACTCAACCCCAAAATCATTATCAGTATCATCATCAGCATGGTTGCTTAGCTCATTTTCTTCTTCCCTCCTCATCTGACCTATCTTTTAACTCTCTAAATAAAGGATGATAACTAAGAACTTAAAGGAATATGATTGAACTGGGATTTTATTTTTTTTTATTTGTCCTCTAACGTAAGTTCTAAGTATCGGGTTAAAAAACATTTGGAATGTAAAAACTGAACTATGCAAAGGAATAATGGTGTGATTGTGAACTATTACTTTTTTTCTCTTTACCCTAAAAAGTTTTAAAAAGACTGAAATACCCATAAAACACCAAATTTCATTAACTACAAACCTTAAAATGTTAGTAAAACATATCAATTTTGTAATATGCAAAATAGCGCCTATTATGCCCGCTATCCGTCATGGCTGCTATGATTATTACGATGGCCAAAAGTAGCTGCTATTCTAAAAATGTTATTTTTAATATAAAGTATAATGTGCTATTTATTTTCCACTATGTTATTCTGCTATGGTGATCATAACAGCCACTATTGATAGCACTGGTTAATGGTAGAATATCAATCATAATGTATAATTTAATCGTTTAATTATTTGTGCTGCAGATTACTCAATCTGATATAACAGTTTGATAACTAAAGAGGGTATGTGAACATTGTCTTATTTTGTTAATTTTGTGGGCTTTTACTGAGTTAAATAATCCATCCAAGACATGACAAAAATACGAAAGACACAATATTTATTAAATTATTCAGCAGCAACAAAAAGAAAAAAGTGTCATTTAATTTATGATGGTTTGAGTTAATTAACATTTACGCTTATGTTTATGATGTTTCAATACAATTCAGGCTGCTCCGATGTACCTTTCGGAGATTTCTCCGGCAAAATGGCGAGGTGCGTTCAACGCAGGGTTCCAATTCTTCCTAAGTGTAGGGGTGGTAGCTGCAGGCTGCATAAACTACGGCGCCTCCAAGCACACTTGGGGCTGGCGTCTCTCCCTCGGCCTTGCCGCTGCGCCAGCGGCTATTATAACAATCGGTGCTTTCCTCATAACTGATACTCCAAGTAGCTTAGTAGAACGTGGCAAGATAGAAAAAGCCAAACAAGCCCTAAGAAAAGTCAGAGGAAAAAATGCGAACGTGGAACCTGAATTTGAAGAGATTATCAAATGGTCCAAAGTTTCAAAAGCGTTGCAGCAAGAACCCTTCGTGACTATATTTCAGAGGCAATATCGACCTCATCTGGTTATGGCACTTGCTATCCCATTTTTTCAGCAGGTTACTGGTGTCAACATCGTCGCATTTTATGCTCCTAACCTCTTCCAGTCCGTGGGTCTTGGAAACGACACCGCATTGCTCTCGGCCATTATATTAGGTGTTGTTACCCTTGTCTCTATCCTAATAGCTAGTGTTGTTGTTGATCGATTTGGTCGAAAAGTCTTGTTCATAACCGGTGGCATTCTGATGCTTGTTTGCCAGGTATACGAAATCTTCATTAATTATCACTGTACATAAATCAATTGTTTAAGAAATGGCTACACCATCAAATTAATTAATGCCATATATAATTCTTTTTGTGAAGATTGCGGTGGCAGTGGTACTGGCAGTGGTGAGTGGTACTTCTGGTGATAGGCACATCTCAACAAGCAATGCTACTGCAATACTTGTTCTAATGTGTTTCTACTCTGCTGGATTTGGTTGGTCATGGGGTCCTCTCACCTGGCTCATTCCAAGTGAAATTTTCCCTATGAAAATCAGGACCACCGGAGAGAGCATAAGCATTGCAGTGAACTTCGCCGTCACATTCGTCTTGTCCCAAACATTTTTGACAATGCTTTGCCACTTCAAGTACGGTGCTTTCTTGTTCTATGCAGGTTGGATTCTTATAATGACCCTCTTTGTCATCTTTTTCTTGCCGGAGACAAAAGGGATTCCATTGGATGATATGTATATGGTATGGGCCAAACACTGGTATTGGTGCCGCTTTGTTAAAATGGAACAAAGCCAAGATATTCATAGTCTTCCATGAGCTAACCTCCAAGGTGTGCCTTGTTTGGAATCAAAGATTGATCCTCATTTGGCTCTTAATGTTTTATAAGTATAAGTTGGGTGTATAAATTTCTACCACAATAAATTTTTAGCTTAGTTAATCTAAAGAAATAGTGATTTCTATATACATATAAGACCAATGTAGGAATTTTGCCGTTAATTTTGTTTGTATCTCATTCTGTTTATAATAGGAAATACGTTATGTAGTGTGTGCGTTCATTATTTCACGGTCACTAATCTACTACTTTGTAAGTTTGCATCATAAATTGATATTTTTCCTAATGTTGTTTTGTTAAGTAGGCTTCATCAAGCCCAGCTAGGTTGGGTATAAAGGGTTTACAGAATGGGGATTTCTTCTGTCAGCCCCATTTTTCTTTTCACACCCCTACCTCCTTAAGGAAGGAGATAACGAGTGATTTACATAAACCATTTCTTTCTTCCTGCATGCACCTCCCAATGGCGAAGATTTATTTTAACTTGAAAATACTATTAAGAAGGTTAAGACTCAAGATTTAGCATATTGGTGACAACAGAGGACATAGGAAAGAGAACAGCCATGACGTCCTAGTCATGTGTTTATTTAAGCAAGCAGTTTCTATATGAATTAACTGCGAGAGATATATTCATTGACGAAATATCTTAAAGTTATGGGTTGAGAGTAATATAGTTTTAGATTTAAGTTGACAGTGGTGTTATTCCACAAATCTCCCCCGATCTCAACAACTTTTATGATACATATTCTGCGTCTGTACAAGGGAATATAGATTAAGCAAAGCTTATGGTAGGATCACGTGCACGGTTCCCTCGAACTAGGGACGCAAACAGGAAGATAATAACGACATCAAGAATGAGGTATTTTGGGTTGTTTACCGAAAAAGGGGGAAAAATCATTTTGAACTGAGAAATAGTTTCTTAATTTACACCATTTAACGTTACGTTATGTTGTTAATATGGTATTATATATAATGTTTAAGTGAGTTTAGTAGAACTTATATTGTCTTGCTAACATAAACTAATATGACAATAATGTGTCTTGAATTCGAGTCAAAGGAAGATGCATACAACCACCTTAAAATATGTATGGTCAAGATGAGTAATGCATTTATGCAAGAATATACTGACATCAAAACAAATTTCATCAAGTTGACAAGTGTAAATACGAGAAGGAATGAGGGATAATTGTTTAAAGATAGCAAATATATTTTATGTGGGTATCAGTAGATTACAAATAGCAAACAATTGTGGAATTGGTGCACTTGAGCTGCTGCGTCAATTTAGGTACCAAATTAAATACTTGGATTTGGTTTCAGAAACTGTTGGTGTAACATTAAGCATTGCTAATTGCTGCAATTCAATTATATTAATCTTGAGCTTCGTTTAGGCAAAAAAAAAAAAAAAAAAATATATATATATATATATATATATATATATATATATATATATATATATATATATATATATATATTATCGTGTAAATTACTATTTTAACATTTAACTAAAAAGATTCGAAATTTCATGAATCGTTGATTTTTAATATTTAAAAATAATGTATCTGCATATATAATTATGATAATATTTTAGTGGCTCCGATGAGTTTTACTTTATGAATTAAGCATTTAATTCCGTGACTGACATGAATGTTAAAGAATAAATGGTCTTTATTTATGATTATAGTTGGTATTTAAAAGAAGTACTAAAAATTGCGCCACCAACCACACTGCCAACCGCTGCGCACGAACTAATGAACCTTCCCTGGATCGTAAAGTTCAGTTCTCACCAAAAGGTGGGACCCCTAACAGTAAATCACTGTATTGGATCATGCACAACAGCAGAAACCAAGCTCTATATATCCAACGTAATTTTATCGATCAAATCAAATGAATGGGAATGTCTAAGTTACCCATGCTTTAAAGTACATTTTTAGTCAATTAATGAAATTGTGAAAAATGTGTCGACAGTCTCACATGTTTTTTTTATTTGATATAAGCATTATATATTTAATATATTTTAGCAATATTATTTTTATTTATCACAAATTGACCCTAGTTTAGTTGAAGGTCTTCTTGTTCATCCTTCTTCACATTTTTTGCCATTTCCCTTATTCTTAGCCCTTTCTCGCAACGAAATGTTGCTTATTATTTAACAAATCTAGTTATACTGATTTTATCCTATAAAAATTGTCTTCCCCCCCCACCCCCCCTTTAAAAGTGGTATATCATTCAAATTTACACCAAATTTAAACATGTATGGTTTAACTAAAATCAAATCAAACAATACCATGTGTTAGTATAACTTATAAATATAAATGATTAAACCAATGCCACACTTAATCTATGTTATTAAATTAGTAACTTAATTTATTTTTATTGATTATAAACTATGCAAATCGAAACATTTTAAAAAATTATTAGTATAAAGTTCTAAGCGAAATCTCTTAGAGTAGTAAATATTTTAGAAGAATTCTATAAGTGTTGTCTAATTATGGATTTTTATATCTTAGTATCATAATGTAACTTGAATTATAGAAAGTTTATTAATTATAGAAAATTTAATATGGTTGGTATTTCATGTTTTATTTTATTTTTTTTTGGAAATTATGTTTTATCTTTGTATTGACACCAAAATTCAACATTCAATTAAAATAAAGTCCATCAGTACTAAATTTATTGAGATATTAATCTTAAGAAAATAAACTATAGTAAATGATTCAACCAACATCATATATAATGTATGTTCTCACTAATGACAAATGCCACTTGTTAATTGTATGGTTTACTAAATTTGCATTGGTTATGTTGATTATGAACTATATAACTTAGAACATATCTCAAAATTTTGGAGAGTAATTATTTTTTAAAATAATTTAATCATTATGAAACTTAGATAATGAAAAGTTTGTCATAATTCATATCTTATATTAACAGAAGTAACCTTTAAAAATTGTTAGCAATGCCACCTAATATAAGATCTATGTATAATTTCAAAGTCTATAGATCCTAAGATTGCGAAACCTAATCCTATTTACGTTATTTTTAATTTTTTACAATATATTTTTATGAGAATTTATTTTAGAATTTATTATGTACCAAAAAATAAATATATTAAATATATTTTCTACGTATTAAATATATTCTATATGTTTAATGAAACATAAAAAAAAAAAAAACCCAAACCTATTACCACTATACTACACTTAATAACTTTTTTGTTTTTTTGTTTATTTGTTTGTTTTTTTTTATGATACTTTATTTGTATATCTTAATTTTTAAAATAACTAAAACTTGTTTTAAATGATAAAAATTTATTAAAAGCAATACTTTTTAAGTAACCAAAGATGACTTTATTTATTTATTTTTTGTTACATTTCACCATAAAACATTTTCGTTGGTCGTGAAACTACAAACCTAATAGCTTAAAAGGTTTCATATTATAGAGATAAAAAAAAAATTGTACGGTATTTATCCCATAAAAGAGTGTACAATATTTACTGTTAAAAAAGTATATACTGCACAAATAAAAAATATCATATTTCTTTTGATTGACATTAATACATTTTCCATTTTTCCATAAAAATATATATTTTCCTTTTTTTTAATTAAAGTAGTTAAATTTTCCTAAAAAAAGAAAGAAAAAAAAATAATCTTCTTCTTCCTTCAAAGTGACGCTCCACCTTCATCCTCCAATCGTGATTTGCTATAGCGGGGTGGATTCCCTTTTCCTATAATCTTATTTCGATTTTTACATTTACCGGTTAAAATAATAAAAAAAACAAATAAATAAAGAAGATGGAGGGTGGGAGACGAAGAGAATCAGAGTATAGGAAAACTAGGGACATAAAAGGAACGAAGAGAATAGCTACAATGATAGATCAAGAGGATTAGAAAGAAAGAGAGTAGATGGGGCAAGATGAACTAGTCCTCTAATTGCCATATTTTTAGCTGAAGGGAATAGAGTCGGGAGGAGAGGAGAGAAAGGGAACGGGGACCAAGAAGAATGAGAATAAATGATAGCGGGTCTTATATGTAAATTTCATTTGTTACAAGGATCAACTTAAAAAAGTATAAAATTAAATATTTAAATTTAAGTAAGTAAATCTTTATCATCCATAGTGTTATTGATGGCGATGGTTTGGCCATATAAAATGGAGTTGTTTAATTCTATTTATTACTTAAGTCAATTAAACGCCTCAAATGAATATACCATTGTCACTTGTTCATTCATTCTATTGTGTCAACCATTTTCATCAACTCTATTATTTTACATCTATGATCCCTCTATTGCAACGTCTCATTCACTGCACCAGATCGAAGAAAAACAAATCAAAAAATCAGTCTTTGACACTGTTTTATCGATTTTGCCAGTGGATGGAATATACCAAATTACTACGTTGTATATATCTTAAGCAGTAAAGCATTCTCTAAGAAAAACCCCACTTGAGTTTTTACACTCACGCAAAATCTTTCATAATTCATGTTGAGTTAGCTTCATTTCTGATCTTAACTTTTTCTTTGATTTGTCCACGAATAAAAGTCACCTAATAAACGAGAAAATGATGAATGAATCTACAAAATTTGAGGCAAAAGTTTGAATACTAGAAATTGAATTCGAATTCTTGTACATGCAGATTGTGAAAAAATCCTTGGCCTTAAATTTGAACCCCGAGATCTGTTGAGCTAATAAAAGGGTGGCTGAACTGCCTACCTCTTAATTCATTTATTAGTGCATGTAATTCTTACAAGCTCTTTAATGCCTATACAACGATGGGAATCTACTTCATCCTGCTAATCTTAATTTCAAGAGTTAATTTGCTTTGCAGGCCAGTGGTGCTATGATGCTACTATTGCTTCCTTTATATTTAGGCCCTATCAAACAGTTAATGCATGAAAAACACGCAGACAAGTACACTGATATATAACGATCATTATCACATTAAATTGTAGGTAAGACCTTCGTATACACGCAACGATTATAGTAATTAAGTGATTTTTATGGTGGTCATCATCGAAGACTAAAGTACGTTGTTATAATAGGAATAAGACACATATCTGCAAAGCAGTGTGCACGTAAGCTAAATGCAGAGTAGATCCTGACAGTTTCTTATATGTGGGAAGTTATTGAAACTGGAAGAAAAAGAGAGAGGGGAACATAAATGAAGGGAAGGCAAGGTGGGTTGAGGGCATTTAACAGAAGAAACCTGTTGATGAAAGTGACCCAGAAAGACAGTATAAGAGAAAGCAAGGTTGTTTCAAGTTGGTCATTGTTCAAGTGTGCATTAAAGTGAATTCAAGGTGGTTTTATGAAGGCAGGTGAACTTACTTGAAATTGAAACCTCTATCTTCTCTCTCTCAATGCCTTTAATGGCTTGGTAGTTGGGACCTTTTTCTCTTAAGCTTGGATTCACTTCCTTCCAATTTTCTCCTCATTTATTCCCCTTTTCTCAGCTATTACTATTTTCTATTCTTGTCTTTCTCTCTTTCTCCCTTAATTATCACTCTTAATTCTGTTTTGACTCTTTTAGCCCACAGACTTGTTCAGTACCATACTTCATTTGCGGTTAAACACATGAATTGGAGAGACTTAAATGCCAGCAATATAAGACTGGTGTGATATTCATGGCAATAGCTATGCAGTCCATTCTGGGGTCCCTCTTCAATTTATTTTATGATTGGTGACATTCAGCTAATTAAGAACAAATCCATGATCCAAAGGAAATTAACAAGGATGCCCCAGAAATCCTACAAAATATTTTTATGTCATGAGCAGTCTATATTTAATTAATTAACTGTTAGTATAAGGTTATGAGCCGTTTCAACATGCTTGTGTTTCTTTTGCTGTTTCTTCTTTTAATGAGTTCAATACACACCAATACACCTACTGCTTGTTACCGGATTCAGTTGCTTAAAACGACAACTATACGCAGTTGTATTTTTGTGCTGGTAAAAGCAAAATTGTGAAGTACTGGTAACTGAGAGGCATGAAGTGCAGCTGAAGGAAATTAAGAGGGAGTGGTTGTTTCAAAGCTTTATTTAGGAGAGAGAATTGAAGGAATAATAAATTTGCGCTTGTTTTTTTGGTAACTCATAGGACTTGGTTGGATTTAATGGCTGGGGGTGTTGAGAGCTTTTAAAGCTTACTTCCCAAGTGTTTAATATAGGTGATCGGCATGGATGTGGTTTGTTTTAATGGCTGAACAGGGTGTTGAGGGCCATCAAGTTTATGGTTTTTCTTGAGTGACCCAATTGAGGAAGTTGGAGTTATTATCTACATTAAAGTCCCCAATGGTATTCAAGACCTTCCTTCAACTGTATACAGATTCATAACATTTAATGACCTATGAATATGATACCATGCCATACCACTTCTTCTCACCGCCTTTCATAAGTACAAAAATGCAAATACTTGCCCCTTCGACTTTTGGTTTGGCTTTATACAATGTTTGATGGAGCCAAATTAATTTCTTTGGACCAGTATTATGTAAATGTATGTGCTAGATACTTTGGATGGTCTAGCACCTTTTTGTAACTGGCAATGGTATTAGAATTTGACCAAATAAGTTGGTTAGAATCTCACATCTAAGGCTTTAAGAGCAGGCTTGGAGCTGTGTAGTTATTAAAGAGGAGCCCACTTGGAAAGCACGTCATGCATAGGTTGGACACACATTTAAACTCTTTTTATTTCCTAAGCTATATCACTTGTCTTCTTACTAACACGGACTAATATATATGTTATTATTTTTAATTAGTTAAGACTTATTAATTAATAGGTCTATTTGTCAATTAATTATGATTATTGACTAATTAAAAGCATTGACACATACAGTAATTATACAAGTAAGATAGAAGATGTGCTCTCTTTATTTCTGCCTTCAAGTTTTGCCCCTTATTTTAGATTCTCCTTTGCAGTTGTCGTCCAAACTCATCCTATATAACCACCTCAAACGGATTCGATTTTTGGTCACCGAGACACTCTCACACGGGAGAGAGAGGAAAGGAGGGGGATAAATCATTAATCCTTGATTTGTTGTAGGTATGGTTTCGTTGCACAAAGCGCTGGCTGAGAGTCCAGCAACGGCAGTTTCTGCAGAATTTGAAGCTCCATCAAAGAAGAGAAAGTGGGAAGAGCCATTTGCTGAAGAATTCTTCAAAGATCAATCAAAAGAAGAGAAAAGGAAATCCATCCATGGTATCGAGCTTCACCTTGAGACCCCATTAGCTTCTGATAAGTGGCAAAAGTGCTTCAGTATTCAGGTATACTTTTAAACTTGTCAGAAAGCATATAACCAAACACTATAAAGCATTTGGATTCTTTTAACTTTATGGCTTCAATAATTTTCATTTGCAGTCAGGGCATATACAGCTCTGTAACTCGAGGACAAATAAGAAAGCAGAAGGGGACACATGGAGGAGCCATGAACCACCATCTAAAGGTCATATGAGCTTAGACCTTGAGCTGAACCTGACATGTGAATCATTAAAGAAACAGGAAGCAGGAACTTATGATATAAACGATAAGCTGAACTCCATTTTCCCTGGAAAATTCGGTGATCATGATCTGAAGGATTCAAGTAGCTTGACTCGTACTCCATCATGGTTGTCATTGGAGGGGGATCACAATCACAAAGAGATGGTTGCAACTGTTTGCATGCGGTGCCACATGTTGGTGATGCTATGCAAGTCATCTCCTACTTGCCCAAACTGCAAGTTCATGCACCCACCTGACCCAAACCCTTCAACGTTTTTGAAGAGAAGGTGCAGCCTCTGGTGCTAGATAGGATCATGGGATTCTAGTATAGTTTTCTGCTTTAGCACGAAATTGGCCAAAGGGCTAAAGCTTACTTATGTTTTGTTCCCCTCATGAAGAACCTAAGTGATCTCTTCACCTTGCTGTAAGTCCAAATCAATGAGGGTAAATATGGTTACTGTAAAATTGACTGTAAGAGTGTGTGTGTGGGTAACTGATAATGAAACTAACCTAGTATATATAAGCCTTTTTAACCATCCAAAGTTTAGTAGAATTTACATTTGTCAGATTATAGTAGAATTTCCTACCGGTACAATTTGACCCATTGCCATTACTGATCTTGGATCATGTAACCTTGTCTGTATGTGAACTTGGTTCTTCATTCACGTCATTTAGTCTTCATGTATCCTTATGATAAATATTTAAGGAAAACAGGGGAAAGGAGACAAGAGAGCCAGTAGGTGACGGTCATTGTTTATTTGTAAGATATGATTTTTATATATTTATTTTTTTGTCGTCCCCTACCTCCTATTCCACCAAAAAGTGGCTACGATGATTTCATATCACGTAATAATAAACATAGGGACTACTCTTGACATTCAGTGTAAGAGCTCCTGCATGAATAATAAGAATGGCATAAGCACCTTTTGGACGCTTGAACTACCATATTAGAGGCTTTTATGAAATGTTTTCACCATCACTGAAGATATCTGCCATGACTAGTAGGATCCTAAAGGGTAAAATTTATAACAATTTTTTTTGCAAATTTCAAAACCTCGGATATTTGAATGGTTTTTACCCATGCAGCACAGGTGGTTTCAAGATTCTATTAGGGTCCGTTTGGTGTATCGGAAAGAAAATGAATACGTTTTACTTTTTTTTGTTTTGCACTATTTAATAGTTATAAGGTAAAGAAAAGTCTATTATTTCAGAATATGACTTTTTATCATTTAAAAATTATAATTTTTTTTTTTAAATTTGAAGGAAAGTAAAAAAAAATAAAATTTATTTATAAAAAAAATTAAATTATAAAATTAAAATTACATTTTATATATTGATAGAAGTTTAATTTTTTATTTTATAAAATTAAAATTTATAATTATAATTATAAAAATTATTAAATTATATTATAATATTAAAATTACATTAAAATTTATATATGAATTCAAATTATAAAATTAAAATTACATTATAAAATCTATATATATAACTTTAAAAAAATAATAAATTTATACTTACACAAAAATATATATTTCATTTCTTTAATTTTTTTTTTATAAATCAAATATTATAAAAAAAATTTATCTATTATACCAAACATTATTTTTTTTTCCATTCCTTTAATCCATTTTTTTTCTTACTCTTTCCTACAATGTACTAAACGCACCCGCGATCTTGCAGCTCTTATATTAGGGTGGTTAAAACGGAAATGAAAATAGATTTCCGCGGAAGATACTTGACTGTTCAGCTGTTATGCGAAAAATACTATTTCTTTGGGCTACTTTCAAATAGTGTTTTTTTTTTAATGTCCTAAAAGATTAAAGGTCTCTACTTATATGAAATGATGCCCCTTGCATTTTCCATCATCAGTTTTGATTTCTTCAGAGGCTATGTTATTTTCCTCACTACTAAATTCTTCCTTCCTTACAAAAATCTCCTTTATCCACCCCTCAAAAAAAAAAAAAAAAAATTAAGATTATAAAAGCAGCTATTTAACTAGGGTGTGCACAACTAAGTAGGTTTAAACGTCGTTTTCAATTTAAATAGAGTTAGTCGCTTAGATGCGAAGAGCTGTAAGAACGGGTCAAATTATAATGATCCTTAAGATTTAACTTAACACCAGTCACCAATACTCATGGTTTTGTAAATACTGTAAACAGCTGTGTGTAAGGGCTGTTGTTAGCTTCTGGGTAGGAATTCTGAAGCTTGCCATGAGGGCGATATGGTCAGATGACCAGAGGGGTGAGGGAAGACCAGCAGCCACATCTTTGTGGTCCAGAAGCTCCAAGAGACCTTCAACCTCCAAATTGTTCACTATCAGCCAGCATTTCATGCAGTTAGTGATAAAAAGACAGAGTAATTCAGAATCAGCGACTCAAAAAATGCAGTCGTGCAATCATTTATGAGAAATTCGATGGCGCAATTTTCGACTGGCTAAGATTTGTCAACCACACCATATACTAAAATACGTTAAAGGAGCCAAATACGACTACTGGCATACTTAACATACCAACCAAGCAGCAATACGTGCCAACGAATTTCTTGTAATTCTTTCCAACCATAGTGAGGTGGAAATAGAGTAAACCATAAAGCACAGAAATTGCTTTTATTCGGATACAATTCACTGTGCTAAGAATATTGATACATCGTAACAACTGAGGTATAACATAGCTTACCTGTAAAGAAAATATAATCTAAGGTTCCTGAGAATCCTCGCGCGGAGTAGGTGAATGTTGGCTCCCTGGTTTCTAGGTTAAACCTCCCCAACTGTCTCTCCTGAGCTGCAATTGCTAGACCAAGCTTTGCATATGCACTCCCCTGGAAAGAATAAAACTCAACCTTCTAAGGAAAAGTCTTATAGATCCGCTGAATTTATGACCAATATTCTGAGTGAAAATGTAAAGCTTACCATAGAAAATCGATGATCGAGCTTGAGATGCTGATATATACCATGTGGGTCAACAGATTCCGTATGTTCTAGTTTGCTAGTTACTATGTATGTGTGGGGATCACTGTGACGCCAATAATAATATTAATTATTTTTAATGGTTATTATCAAAATTCCTTATGCAAACAATACGCTAAATTTCTTTGCAAGTCAAGACGCTAAAGTCATGATAAGCATATGAAACCATTCAATACCCTCCTCAACCACAAGCCATGGGATATGCTTTCAGAAAAACATGGGGTTATTTTTTTCTGTTACTTTTGTGTTAAAAGTAAAAGAGAAGCTTTTATGTTTGCCCAGTCCAAGCCATTTCACATGACACCAACCTTTGAGGAACAGAGTTGAAATCCCCACAAATCAATAGAGGAATTTCTGATGGCAGAATTTTCTCCAATTCACTGATAAGTGTGACCACCTTAGCCAGAAAGAAATAAAAACACAGTACGGTCATTAAATTATTAAAGGAATACAAGGACGAATCTTCACATTTTTATGTGCACCTGAAATAATTTTACATCCGGGAGTTCTGGACTTGAACATATGTGGGTGTTTACCTGGGGATGTTGAACAAAAAAGTTGTACTGTAAGCATTACTGAGGTTAGTGAAATGAAGGTGCAAGAAATATGACGTATATGGTACCACACAAACGCTAGATCGAAAGGCATCATAAGTGTGGCAACTTTCCAGTGTTTCTAAAATGACAACAAGCGCAACATTATCCTGCAATACCAAAAATAATAACAGTATAACACACCATGAGAAACAAGGTACATATATAGTGCAAACAAATATGTTCCCTTTGGATAAAAGGACAAGAAACAAGAATTGTTTGCAAAAATAGGAAAAAGCTTCCAAAAGTTAATTTGGTGCTCTAATCAGACACTAGAAATAACTAAAAGAACTAGAGCATGGAAGAAGGAGAGGAGAACTGGCCATGGAAGAAGGAGTAGGAGATAATGTTGAAGATTGAAGATAACATCCCTCTTTTAAAGCATCTCTATGACCTTATGGTTCTGTTTTGGTTGAGGTGGCCCATTTGGCAGGATTGGCATGATTTGTGAACCTCATTCCCAAGAACATATAACAACCGAAGAAATAAAGTAAAACAAGAGCCTGCGAGAAACTACTACCTTCTTGAGGCGGATGCTAGCTTCATTCCTTAGCTCAGGTTTCAGTGCTTCAACCACAGGTGATGTTTTCTTATTAAATTCAATCTGGAAACGAAAGTAAACATAAAACTAGATCATAAAAACATGCATGATGTCAAAACAAGTAAGAGATCCGTACCTCATATTTCATAACTTCTTTAAACAGATCGCACTGATAGAAAGTTGCACACCCGTCTGTTACATACTGATTAGCAGTGTAAACCTGAAAGTCATTCAAATACTTGAAATGGTCAAATGTACCATAATAAAGAGAATGAATCTCCATGTGAATATTTAATTATATATACACACACTTCTGTCCACTCTTCCACATTTATATCAGAGATGTCAGACAATTCTCCCTTAAGGCCAACAAGATGGCCAACTTTACCATTCTAGATGTTATACTAATCCATCAAGTATCCTTATTTCTGTTACTCTCTTTCTCACCAATAAGTTGAGTATGAAAAATTTGACCATTTGTTTCCTATTTTCTAAAAAAAAATATATTCACAAGCCAACATCTTATATCATATAGCATGACAGACATCAAACAATAAACCAACAAAAGACGTATTCATCCTACATAAATCAGAAAATGCACTTCTCTGTTTCACTAAACCAGCCGCTGATCCTTGACAACCGAAATTATTTTAGGGAGGTTCATACAAAATATCAGAAAGCATCACACATTATGGAAGATACTTTTACATAATAGATACTTCTAACAGTTTTTATTCCACATTATAACTAATTTGCTTGATAAGGTGGAGATGTTATATAATATGATGCATCAAGCTCTCATTCTCAACATATTTCAATATCATTCCCATCCGTCTTGATCATGAACTGTATATGCATCGTAGACACAATCATTTAATTTTTGAATTGCCTCACTTTCAAACCATGCCAGAGTCAAATATTACCTCATTGGTTCTTTTCTTGTATATAGCCAAATATCCCTTTTTTGTCAACTCTGGTTTGAGGAAACTTTCAAAATGGTCACTTTGCATCTGCATAGTAGACAGTGATATTAAATCTAAGTCTGGAAGGAGGTCCTATAAGGCCAAAACCCATGACAAAGTTTCCAAAAGAAGGTCTGTATAAAGACAGCATTCACCTCTTGAAGACAAATGATATCTGCATCATAATCAATAATCTCACGAAGCAAATTTTGACGACGGTATTCCCATGCAAGAGCCCATTGTGGGCAGTGGCGATATCTTCTAACAGTGTACAGATCGGACAGGATGTTATAGGAGAGTATGCTAAAAGTAATACCATTAAAGGATGAGGAACACAGATTTGAATATTCATGCTGATGCCGGATTTGGACCATACGGCGAGGTTTAGCCAGTGGAAATTCCATTACATGATCAGTCACAATAACACTCATTTCAGACAAAGCAGTATCTGTTAAAATGTCAACAGCTACGCATTCCAGCTTCAAATTTAATCCAAGATCATCGATTTTTGGTACATAATTTTTTGAACAACCCACCAAAATCCATTTATTTCCTTCTTCCGCAACTGCTCTCTCCCCAATTAAAAATTCACTACTGAACTCTGGCCATGAGCCACAACTCCTAATCTTTCTTACCGTTTGTTTATCATCAGTTGAAGTCTCCTTGATTTTTTCAGTTTTATAATGATGGCGCTGCAGATGTGTTTTCCATGAATTTATGAAGCATTTCGTTGAGCAATAGTAACTATCTTTTGCTGGGATCTTCAGTTTAACACAAGAGATGCATTGAAGAGTAGCCAACTTATCACGGTGCGTGGAACAGACCTTTGGCTCTGATTGCTCCTTGTACCTGCAAAAAAATAAGGTTCGAGAATCAGAAGTAAGCAACACCTCCAGATAGTGGCTAAGATTAAAAATATTAAGCAAGCAGATGCCGGATTACAGAGACTGGTAACTACAAAACGTGAGTCCATAAAAATCAAAAAAACAAATTATTATAGGGGGCGGCTAGATTATAATCTTGGTAATTAAAATATAATTTTCAAGGCCCACTCTTGAGCTGGTAACTATAGCTGCACTTGTGCAACTTGCAGCTGCGAAATAGGAAAAGGCGCGCCAGAATTTTGAAGTCTGTTGCCTGTTGGTCCATCAAATTCTCGTTTGATATGCAGGGACACAAGTTTGCATGTTTATAGCCATTTCATATAAAGGGAATTGACAAAGGAACGATAGTAAGGAAACCAAGAACTTTGCATGTCCGTACAAAAAAACAAATAATTTAAATAGGGAAGCAAAAGCTACCATTTGAAATTGAGAGAATATGAAGAGGTTGCAAAGTGCCCTTCTGCTCTGATTGAGACAACCGGATTGATTTCACAGCCGACAACCGGTTTGATAGAACGAGGCTTGAGGTTCACTTTGCATCTGTAGCTTTTGGTTTCTTCGAAATCCATTTGAATTCCAATATTTTTCAGCGGCCAATATTACGGAACAAGCATAGAACTATAACTCGAGAAATTGCTGAAAGATCAAAAGAGGAAAAGCAGAATATGGTGAAGATGCAGCAAAGCGGATCTTGCTCGGAATGGAGAGGGTAAGAGCGGAAGGGAAGTCTTGGTCCAGGCAAACAGTATTCACTCGATTCAGCTTTTGTAATCAGTCAGAAATTCCAACATGGAAAGGACGCACCTGGAGGCAAATAAACAAACATATAAACAAACATAATCACATTGAACAACTGTTTACTAGAAAACGACACCGTTTAAAACAGGAGAGGTACGGTACGGTACGTCTCCTTGCGCGGGAGCGTAGGCGGTAACGGCTTGCCGAGCCAAATAACCTACTGTGTTTATGGCACTCTCAATCTCAAGTCTCAACCCCATACAAAAAGGGGAAAAAAAGAAGAAGAAGAACCGGAGTATAGCGCAAAGCGAAGTTCCCTGCCGTCCTTTCACTGATTTTGCAACCAATAACTTGATCGCAAATGGGGAAAAGAAAGAAAGGGTCAAGTTCGGTGATTGCAGAAGGATAGCTTTTTTTCTTTCAGGGGTAGGTGTTCCGTAACTTGGATTCAGCTGAATTGATCTGTTTGAGCTTATTGGAGGGAATAGCCTAGGCGAGAGATAAAGGAGCGCTAGTCGCTATAACCAAAACGCCTCTCTTGTACAGCACATTGCACATTGAAACCTTCGCTCCGCCCAGATGCGCAGGAATTTGAGCTCTCTTTCATTAACGGCTTTCCAATTGCAAATGCCAAGTTGCGTGATTTATCTGTGCTTTGCGCCCCGTGTTGGAATCATTGTCCGTTCAAAAGTTCCCCGTTGTCAAATTTTATTTCATGAAGTGATTGTTTGTGAAATAGCGGGCGAGAGAGAAGACGGAGAGCAGACGATATGGAAAACGAAGCCACTAACAGGGTTCTGAAATCGCAATTGGCCCTACGCCGCTGTGCGAAAGCAGCTTTCCTGCTTTCTGCTCTGAAATTACCACACGGTATCGACCGGGATAGCACCACCAACTACCGTGACGAGGTCCATATCTGAACTTTCTGGAAGATTTATTCCATAAGTTTCTGCATCTCTGATCCCCAAACTTGTTTCAGGAAATGTGGAGGAGAGAAATCCAAGACTTGAAGATAGAGCTGCTGAAGGAGCGTATGAAAAATAAGAAAATCAAGCTCTGCGCCTTGGTGGAGTTCATTGTTCAAATCATGCTCTCGTTGTCTCTATAGAGTTTCATTTTGATGTTCGTCCTCAGATCTTGTTGAACAACAATATCGAGTTGTCCGATAAGAGATTCGAGTAATTCAATCTTCTGCTGCTTCACCGTGTAGTTCCACTTAGGTTATGCTGCAGCGAATTTGATTTGCAAACAAGAATTGACAACTTTCCGATGAAAGGAATATAGATAATAGAATGGTTTTCTTATGGTTGTGTTTATGTCTTGTCTTGCGATTACTATTATGCGCAATTCCAAAATGTTTCGCCAGAAAGTATTGCTTTACTGCTTTGATGTGGTTGACCTTCCTGAAAATTTAAATGACACACTGCTTAGATGTCCTGCGAAATGTAAGAATGCGCTGCCACAAAGACCATGACCTCGAGGCACGAGCATTCTCAATTCGGAGCCGTTTCTGAGCTTGGAGGATGAAGCACATATTTCCTGCTACAGGACACGATGCTACGTGCCCCGCTGCCACATAGACTCTATCCCATCATTCACCGAACAGATAATCAGAAGCTAATCTCAAATTTATCCTATAAGCCCCGTATACCAGAGCTGGGACTGGGAGAGAAATAACACTGTCATCCATTCTGTTTTTATTCCCAAACCAAGCCTCCTGACACATCCCAGCGTCCTAAATACGATTACCTTCAACTTACAATTTTCAGTAGTTCCACTTAATGAACGAAACTCCCAATGTCATTATTCCCAATCCAACAACATTCTATTTACAAAAACAATCTAATAAAAATTTTAGTTGAACTCTTGGTTACCTTAACACTTGCGGTGGCATTTGCTTCTGGTGTATATCTCTTATGTTTTCTTGGGTCCTGATAAAGGAAATAAGTCAACATTGGGAAGCATGTCAGAAGTCTATACGTTGGAGCCAAGTTATCTTGTAACACATAATTCATCATTACATCTGAAAGAAATAGCAGCGTTTTTAGATAAACAGATACATACCTCAAACATGACTCTCCTTCGCTTGATTGTTCTTCCATTATAAGTCTCAACTTCATATTCATGTGAGTTAACCTGTTCATTCAGTTTAGGAGATGAGTCAATCACCGACTACCTTGAGTTGATTACTTTTATCTATCTCCCTTTCAGGTTGCCAATAGAAAGCAGTAAAGTATTGCTAACAAAGTGAAGCAATATAAGGGTATCCTTTTTCCCGCATAAGTTTCTCAGAGAAGTAAGTCACCTTACTACATGCTCAGAAATGATGGATAATTGATAAATTCGATGAAGAAGACAGAAAGACCAAAGAAATTAGGTGACTCAGTTGACTGACATGTGATAAACGAAAGCAACGTAAAATTTATTTCTGGTCTTATTCTTACTAGGGCATGCTGACTTCTTTTGTCACCTGAGGAACTTATCCTCTTTAATGGTTGAAACCGAGTAATCCAACAAATTAAATTTATTCAAGGTGAAGATAATTTATTCTACTACCTATCTCCTATGATGTCAGCATTGCAGCCGGTGCATTTGCACTAATGGCAGATTATTACATTTCAAAATCAGTTACAGCTCATCCTTTTAGGAGAAAATCTAAGAACAAGTAAGATTACAAAAAATAATCTGCAGTAATAAAATTGAAATAACCTACTGCAACAAAACAGCACTTACTGCTGAATTGGCTTCTTCTGAAATTAATCTAAAATATGAACTGCCACAGCACTAATTACCAGTCTGTGAAGCAGTATTTACCCTTCATTTACCAAAAAAGGAAAAAGAATCACAGGCAATTAAGAAGGTACTTGAATCAACTACAGACTACAGAATTCTGTTTTCTGCAGCTAATCCAATCACCATCTAATGTAAAATCCAATTGCATAGCCACTGTAAACAGTGTACACTTATTTTGCATCTTTAAGTTAACTTCAAATAATGCGGGCACTAAATAATATCAAATTATGTACTCCTTTC
This sequence comes from Bauhinia variegata, assembly GCA_022379115.2. NCBI lineage: Eukaryota > Viridiplantae > Streptophyta > Magnoliopsida > Fabales > Fabaceae > Bauhinia > Bauhinia variegata. The sequence goes on from CM039437.1 coordinate 17,000,976, forward strand.
GTGGTAGAATGAAGTACTAGTTTTAGGTTGGAAAGGGAGCGATTCTTTCAAGATATACCAATGCTTTATCAGAAAAACATACATCTATGCATCCCAATATGCAAATCAACACATCATGCATGGCATATATTACAATGGAAGACAGAGAAAACCTGCTTTAAATTCGCTTCTTGGTCCTCTTTTGGCTTATCACTCATCCCTTTCCGCTGCAACTGCAACAAGACCCTTTGCCTATCTTCCTGCAACACATTTTAAACAAATGTATAAAATTGCAAATGATGAAATCAAATTAATTCTTCACATAATATTATACTCTTGAATTCTGGAGATGCAAATTCTGAATCTCATCTTCATGTTCACACCTTAATGCTTGCATCTCAGCTCCAGCGATTTCTTCGGTTTAGTATTCTGAACTCAATAAACTGATACCTTTCACTTCCAATCAATCAATAAATTTATCATATCCTATGGAATAGTGAAAATCAAACCCTAAGGACCAAATGTATTAATGTGTGCGCTCTCTCCGGGCTAGATCACACAAACATTACGAATATCGTAAGTTCCACATCGCTCTTCACTAAAGCTTGTTCTTTCATTAATTTCTCTGCGTAGGAGTAAATCAAGGATACATAGCCACAGCACGATCCAAACCTCCCCTCAAAATCTTCGGCTAAGAAAATGCCCATAAAATCAGGAAAATGAAAGCAAATCAAATCAAAACCTCCAGTGAGCATTAAAACGAATTGTCCGCACTGTTACAGTTCGGTAACCTCATGCATTTCGATGATCGAAATCAATCATAAAACGAAACCCTAGAAATCTATGTGACGAAGTTATCTGAACGAACTTACAATAAAAATAGGCGCCAAGACGCAATATTTATTGGATGTGCCTGAGCAAAGGCTGTTAGGAGAGTTTTTTTTTTTTTTTTGGCGCCACGAGGCGGTTGCAGCAGGACCTTCACCTTTATCATTTTTTTTTCAATTATTCTTTTATATAAAATAAATCAAATATGTTATTTTTCAATTTTTTAACATATAAAATAAATCAAATCTGAAAGTGAAAATAAAAATGAAATAAAAAAAGGAGACAGCATATTTTAATCTTTAGGACCAAATTAAATTTATAGTTTTAAAATTCATCTAAAAGAATTCAGATAAAAATTTATCTAAAAGAATTTATTGGTTAGTTATTATAAATTTTATTAAAAGATTTAATGTTATTTTTACTTTAGTTGTTACTTTAGATTTCAACAACGATCGTATACTTAACTTTCAATTCAATTTTTCTTTTTTATTGGAAATTTAATTTTTCATATTATATGAATTGTCTAAGACATTCTTTAGTTTGTAATTATTTATATGTTATAGATTAAATAAAATATACAAATATTTAAATGTCTTTTATAATTTAAGAAAAATCAAATTAAAATTTACATTCAAAATTAAATATATTTTTCTCAAGCTAATTTCTAATTTATTGTGATTTCTCAATATATTATAAAAAGTACTGGGATCGGTCTGGGGGTGAATCCTTTTCACTTCTAGGGGGCACAGTCCCCTAGAGATTGAACCAGTAGAAGGAGAGAACGCATCAGGCAGCCACAAAAGTTGAAATCCCGCGTCAGTTAATAAACTTGTGGAATTACTGCATGGCTGTCGTCTAAGCCTTTAAAGGCAACGCCGAGGTTTCTTCTGTCTCGCTCTTTGCTTCGATTAACGTCTCACCAAGTTGTTCTGCTTGGATACCTGCATCTTCACTTCATTCTGTGCTTCCTGCGAGATTTTGGTAGAGGTTATGTCGCCGTCCTACGACGGCTACTGCTCATGCTGTTCCGCCGAGAATAATGGTTCTCATGATGATGATGATAGATCGATTGTTGCAAATTGTACTCATTCTAGAAAGTTCGGAGGCTCTTCTCCGTCGTTCCCCTGCTCTACCCCCTTGTTAAGTCTTGATTCGATTCCATTGAAGGACTGGGAGAAGCTGAGGAGAATTGTTATGGCCTCAGCTAAGGGCTTCACAATTGGTGCTGGTATCAAGGGTGGCCTAGCTTTCTTCTCTATCTTAGCTGGACTGAAACGAAGAAAATCGCCAAGCTCTCTCAGGTAAAAACTCGTCGAATTCGAGAGATTCTTGAATATCAGTTTGTAGAATTCAGATATCAATTAGTCTATTAATAACCCTTCTTTTATTTGATAAATGAATGATGCTAAGTTTCTTATTCCTTGATTTAGAAAGGGGGTTGTATTAACAAACAGTGAAGCAATCGTTTTGGCTGTAAAGGAAACATTGAGATATGGTCTCTTTCTTGGAACCTATGCTGGAACATTCGTGTCCATGGATGAGCTTATAGGAGCTTTGGGCGGTCACCGTAGGCATGTTCTCTTTTTCTGTATAATCAATTTTCATACATGTATCAAAATTAAGATATTATAGAGCATATGATTTTTTATCGATTGATGCGATTTTGATGCTTGCTTTTTCTGTTTTTCTAGTTCAGGACAGCGAGATGGAGGGCTCTATTGGCAGGGGCAATTGCTGGCCCGTCGATACTTCTGACTGGCTTAGGGACGCAGCATACAAGTTTGGCCATTTACATACTCATGCGTGCTGCTGTTTTGGCATCTCGTTGTGGGATTAAGAGCAAACGATTCGGGAAAATTTGTAAACCTCTCACATGGAAGCACGGTGACATATTTCTCATGTGCCTCTCCTCTTCCCAAATATTGTATGTGCCCCTTTTACTAGGAAAGTAATATATAAACATGGCCGCATATGCATTTATGCATCCATACTTCATAAGCCTGTTTCCTTCTCATATTTCTCTTTGATAATTAGTCTTGTTGCTAGTTTTGCCTATGCTAGGGATAGAATTGCCGGGTTCTCCTTGTCTTAAAATTTTATTATTTATGCGTTGGGCCCTTCATTGGACTTGGAGTAGCCAACCTACCTCTTAAAGTTTTACTCGCTAAAAAAATATGAACTTATATTAGCATTTAGAGACCATACCATGTGCTGGGGACCTAGAGTATGATAAGTGAAAAGGTACCATAGACAGAAAGAAAGAGAGAAGGAAAATTGTGAATCTAGTTAACCATCTCAAAACTTTTATCAATAAACCTTTATGATTATCTAATGACAAATGTTGCAATAATTTGATAATAAGAAAGCTTTCGTGTACTCTCACCTTGATTGCTTCTGTATTTGTGACAGTTTCTTTCTTGGCTATTTTCTGAGAGACCTTTATGTTCTTCCTCCACCTTTTATATTCCTTAATAATGATCAAAATTGTTTCATTTAAAAATAAAAGGATCAAAAATCATGGAAAATATTTTTGGTTTCAGGTCGGCTTACATATTAAAGCAAGAGAGTTTTCCTCCCTCATACAAGTCCTTTCTCAATAAACATGGTGGAAAGGATATCGTAATCCTGCAAGGGGTAAAAGACATAGCAAGTGGCAAGCCTTTATCTAATTTGGAAGCGATAGAGAAATACTACAAAACTAGGGGTGTCAATGTGACACTAGATCCAAACATGAAAGTCCCTTGCTCGGTATGAAATAATGATTTTGTGAATTTTATTCTTTCTTTCTTCCTCAGAAAGTGTGTGTGGTCATTATTTACCTCTCAAAATAAAGTAAAAGTAAAAATAGCACAAGTTCAGCGTTCAGTAAGAATTTACCATCAAATTTTGAAACTAAAAATGCCTTTGCTACAGTATGTAGATGCTGATTTTAATTTTGTAATGTTACTTCTGCGTCCCAGTTATTCAGTTTAAATTTTGATATCATAATAGTGGCAAAGTAACATCAATTCTTCTTCATGATTGTATTAGCACCATTTGAAATGTATTTTTGGCGGACTTTGGTAAAATAATATATATTATTATCTCGCCTTCTGTTCTTTCTCTGATTTATGCTCTATTTCAGCCCTGAAGTTTGATCATATTTAAGGTATTGAATTGTCATTTTTTGAAAATGTTTTTATTCTTTTGGATCTTGCTAAAATTTGAGACTCTGGCCTGATTTTTTCTGTAAACTATTTAGCCAGCAATTTCTATCTGAAACAGTTTATCTAGGTATATGGATATATATTGCTTCTGGGTAAATTTTTTTATATTTTGCAGATTGTACATGGGAATCAGTCATGTACTAGGCATGTTGTTTCTTTTCTCCTTCAAGCCTACAAAAGAGCATTTCCTGTTTATCTTCCAGTTTATCTTATCCCAGCACTAATAGTTCACCGACAAGGGCTTTTAAAGAGGTAAATCTAGCTGCTATACTTAGCAATTAGTGTATGATTGAATTTTTTTTTTTTGAAATACATTGCTGTTTTATCTGGTTATGATTTATCTGGAAACTGATTGAGATGTTACCATGAATTTTAGTTTTTCTAGAGAGAGTGGCTTTGCTGGTCTATAGGTTATGTCATCAGATATCTGTGATAATCTTCCATGGTTTAGCATGCATTGCAAAATTCTTGTTAGCTCTTTATGTGAAGATCACCCTTTTATTATGTTCTAGTCCTTCAAAACATCTCCTAATGCATTCTTTTAGCCCTTCCGTTTCTACTGCGTTAATAATTAGCAGTATGTCTGCTCACCATTTGAATCAGGCATTGAGCTTGCCCTTTTTGCTTCTCTAATTAAAGTTAAAATGAATGTGATAGTTCCCTTTTGTCTTCCCCTAAAGAAAGGTGCCTTTGGCCCCTTATAGATGTGGTGGTTTTACAATGTGTCATCTATCATGCTTTGAACTGTAGTTATGTCATATATGATGTATTTGTTATGCGAGATGATATTTTTCAAGTCTTATTGATGGTCAACATACTTGAATGCAGGCCTTACACAATATTAGCAAAGGGTGCAGTTGGCACTGCAAGATCAAGCTTGTTTCTGTCTATGTACTGCACGTCTGCCTGGTTAGCATCTATCCTGTTCCCTGTATGCGCATTCTTTATCTTTTCTAGATTTCCGACTAAATCAATATATGCTGATTTGACATGTATGGACCAATATGGTAAAATCAAATGTTAGAATTGTGCGAATTCACATAATGTAACCATGAGTAAAATAAATAAGAAATTCGCGACAATTATTCTAATAATTAGTTGCAATTTTATCGAAACAAATAGTAGTGACAAACTAGAAATCTTGCGCCTTGCAAGTGCTTGAGGTACATAATTGTGAAATAGCTACTGGTGTATAGTTGATGTTACCTTTAATACTTCTTTTCCTTTCCGGTCCTAAAGATATTACTCTGTTGCTAAGCCCATGGCTTGGTTGTGGAATCTAATGGTTACATTGAGGGTGGGAATGTGTTCAGATAGTTTCAAGCACTTGCTTTTGCTTGCCTCTTTATTTTGTTTATCTTTACCAATTTCTTCATCATCTTCTATCAGCACCAACCCAAATTTTTTTTTTGCATATATCTGAGAAGTGCGATGCCATGCATCCTCATTGTTACTTACATGACAAGGGTTTTCTTGAAACTGACGTTTATGAGACGGATGCACTCTTCAGGATGTGGACGTGCTTTCTCTTCTGGATTTTCAAAAGATGTAACGTTCCACTGTTGGCCATGGGAACGGTACAAATGTCTTTATATTTTGATATATTTGGTTGGGCTATTTTCCAATTGCAGAAATTAATTTCTGTAATAAAAATTGCACCTGCATTCTTGTGCAGTTCCCAGCTGGCCTCGCATTAGTAATCGAGAAGAAAAGCAGGCGAATGGAGTTATCTTTGTACTGCCTTGCGCGGGCTATTGAGAGCTTCTTCACTTGCATGGCTGACGCAGGATACATGCCTCGGTCCAAAACGATGAAGAGAGCTGATGTGTTGATTTTCAGCGTATCAACAGCCATCATTATGCACTGCTATGCGCAGGAAAGGGAAGTATTTCGATCTAAATATTTGAACGTCCTTGATTGGGTATTTGGTGTACCTCCTCCTCCATGTGAAACCCCGAGATGTAAAGATACGTAGAAGATTTTCATTCACCCTCTCTCTCTGACCTCAGATTGTTGCCTTCAACGTACGTTTGGGTCAATACAATACACAACTGATTTTAGGCAGAATCTAGAATTACCCCATGTTTTTATAAACGCGGAATTACATCTTGTATAAAGTTTTGTGAATTATATAAATCACACCGTGTTATTAACATTACTTTCTATATAATTATTTTGTGTAAAGCGTAGAAAAAAATAAATAGTTTGAGCAACTAACAATTATAAAGAAGAAATAGATTATATTTTGAGCGTGGGACTTGAGTAGTAGAGTAGGTACTCCTTACGTAGCGTTTCTCGCAGATTCCTGGGGCTGCACAGGAGCCAAAGTAGTCTCAATCTGTAACGTAAGTTTAAGCAAGAGTGACATCTCTTCCCAAATGAATTTAGGATAAGACCAATAGAGTGGCTATTGAGTATTGAATCTCAAATTTACATTAAAAAAAAAAAACTTATAATTAACCACAGAAAAGGCAGAAGGAGATAGTAAACGCAAGCATCTGTTTCATTTTCAAACAATCATAGAGAAGCATTGCACATCGGTTCGAAGCCAAAACCAACATCCGTCGTAATACTACATAAGCAACAAAGTGGACTGCTAAGAGTGCTGAATTGATCAACAAAATTCAGACCTCGTCCTCGTGAAGAAGCATATTTGGAATACCCTTGTTGACGGGGAACCGTCGTCCAGTCTCGGGGCAAATAAGCGCACCTTCTTCAAGGTGGAGTTCCAAGAGGGCATGGTGATACCTTTGCAAAAATTCATCAGATTCGAGCATAGACGAGTCAGCCTCCTCTGGGAGCTCGGCATATCCCATGGCCCGAGATGCATCCGCGAAAGCCTTCCAATCAATCTTCTCGAACATCTTTTTCAAGAAATCAGCGTTCATCTCCACCACCTTTTCCACCACTTTCTCGGCTTCAATACGCAGAGGGAATCCGTTCGTCACGCCCTTTATGTTGGAAGATAGCATGTTATGTGTTAGCAGCCTCATTTTTCCAACGTCAGAATAGCAGCAGCCGTTCGAATCGAGGGAAGAACCAGTGCGGCAGCGCCTCGTCTGCTAGAACCAGGGACTCAGGAGAGGGTTTATGATTTGGTACACCGATATAACTCTCTCCTTATGTGCTATATGTTCTTTTTTTTTTTTCATTCTGGACTGGGCTTGGAATAGGGCCCTCTTCTTTCTTTTTGGCCTATAGGGCTTTAGAGTGGCCCAAAAATTATTAGAACCACGTGGCTAAACTATAAATCTTCATTATTAGGACTTCGGTGAACATCTAAAACTATAATTTGGAATTTAGATATTTTAAAAAGATACCAAACCAAACCAAGCAACACTTTACATGTCTTAATTTTTATGCATTTATTTATATATATATATATATATATAGTAACAAAGGCAGGCATGAAATGATATTGCATGCAGGATAAAAATATGCATGCACTAGCATTTAGCATCGCATTACCAAGCGACAGAATCCCTAACACCTCACAAACAACATTTATTCTACACTCTATTGAGAAGAGAAAAAAAGTTGCTAGATTTCAGAATCACGGCAAGTCATCTCATCCATTCTTTTAGCTATATAACATATGTTGTTTAAACTAGGGTATTATCATTTTATATTAAATTTGATTTTTAATTTTATAGTTTATTTAATTATTTTATTTTTAATTGGATCATTACACTATTCAAACTCAAAAAAAACACAAATGATTTGGTTGAGTTTTCACATTAGAATTTTAGCAATCTTAATCAAAATGCACCGCATAACATGAGTTATTTGGTTTACAAGTTTTACAAAAAAAAAAAAGTGCACCAATATATGCTCACTCATATATATATATATATATATATATATATATATATATATATATATATAAGGATAATATGACATACAATACAAGAAAATTATGCTATCTTGGAATTTCAGTAATATTACGAATTGAATTCTTCTTCAAATATTAAATATACTGATACTGATATCGGGGATTAGAAGCAAAGGGAGTCCTCTCATCCATTTTCTCCATGCTAATTGGTTTTCTGTTCGGTAGAAAATTGAATGATCTCTTGAATCTTCAGCTTTCGCTGATTTGATTTATGGATTTTTCTTACAAAATTGAACTAATCAACCTAACTGAAAGCTTACGGCAACAAATATGACAGAATCTGTGTTGAAGCAGCAATTAAGCTCACTGGCTTGACACATAATCCCACCATTTATACACAGCATATCCATAAATTGCAGTATAAGCCACCAGTCTAAGCGGGGAATCTGCAAACCTGCTACACAAAAGATACTATTTTAGATCAATTACTCAATAAATTTGAATATCCCCGTGTCATCAAGCTTCTATGCAAATTCCTTTTCTATGAGTTAAGAAAATAGTGAAAGGAATGGACAAACAGATCTTTAAGCTTGATGGGTTGTCAAGGAAGTCATATGTCTTGAATCCAATATAATACATAAATCTGAGTTGTTGTTTTTTATTGAATTCAGAGTTTTGCAAGGAAGCAAAGAGAGAGCATATGAAATAAGCGGAAGAGGGAACTGTTAAAAATAAAGAGATAGAAGAGTATAACCTTAGAAATCCAGATCCGTGGGGAGAAAGAGAAGCCCTTTCCTCTGCAGTAACAGGGTAACCCCAGCGAGAGAAATCGCGATTGAAGTAATCCCAATCAGGTAGAAGTATGCCCACAATTCCAAGCACACCCAAAACATAGGTGGTTATCATCTTCTTCACGGACTGCGTGCAAATGCCAACCACCAATATAATTGCTGCCAGCAAAAGCAGAGAGCTTCTAAGGGCGGCGTCGTTTGCCATGAATGAATACTCAGCTGAGGGAGAGAACTTAAACTTGTGTGAATTGATGGTGATATGAACAACAGCAGAGTAAGTGATGTCAAAGTAGTTGGGCAGCGTATCAGCTATAAATGCCATCTCACCGCTCCCTTCTCTTCCTTTGCCTTTTATTCAAGAAGCTATATGTATTATCATTGGACACACTCGAGTGTACACCTCTTCCTTTTTTAAGTGTGTTACTGGAGTAAATTTATAAATAAAAAAGTAAAAAATATAAAAAAAAAATTAATATAAAAAATAATATACATATAACATCTCTCTTTATTTTATGTGACAAAAGCTGTTATAACTTATTTAATATAATATAAACTGGCAAGTGCTCATTGTAAATCTATCAACGCGACCATACCATCTTCGTACCGGTAATTAATCGTAGACTAGCAATCTAAAGTTTTCTTTTTAGGTATTTCTATGCCCATAAGGCGGGGGAGTTATCCACGAGCATTCTAGACCAACTTCAAGTTATTCAATCAACCTTTCCATTCTTTAAGCACTAGCTATTACTAGTGTGGTTTATGGATTACCGATTAACTTTCCAACTTCATTCGGTTCTCTATAGTCTGCATTTTCTACCTTACTTCTTTTTGATTAGTTTAATAACTTCATATTAACATATACTTATAGGATGTTCATAAATGGTAACCATTTATCATGTTGATAAATTCAGCTTTACAGATGTGGCAATTAATCCATGTTCATTTTAAGTTATGTGCATCTTCCTTAATGAGTTTCTTGCTATGTTTTTCCTTAAATTTAAGTGGGTTTTGCTTAATCTTTATAAGCCCGTAATCGTAGTTTGAGCAAAGAATCAAAGAAACAAGCCAAACTACTGACTTAGAAAAAGGAGTCGAGTCTTGACTCAGTTTGGTTAGACTGTTACTCTATCAAGGTTAGATTGTCAAGCCAAACTAATGTCAACCAAGTTTTCTCATAAGGTCGTGATTAGGTGATCAATGTGGCATCGCACAAGTCACTGCTAATTGACGAGACAAAAACCATCTATATATGTGCCGACATCTACAATTAGGCATGCAGTAGTTAGTTTGTGTTTTTGTCTATACTCTAAGTTCAAAATATTTTGATATAAGGCACCTGTTAATTAAGGTAAAAGTTTCATATAGATATATATATAGAGAGAGAGAGTATTTAATCTGCTTTCATTTATTAGCACCTTTCCGTATATACTAAATTGCTCTGCAGTCGCCATGGCCATCTTTTGTATCACATTACAAGAAAAGAGATGCGGAGTTTGAATTTTCGAAGATTGTCCTTCAAGCAAAGCAATTGATTCCTTTTTAGGAAACACAAGCACACCCACCCACTGTCAAATACATATATGCATGTATGCACATATTTAGTGATTAAGGTATATTATAAAGTAGGTGCCATCTAAGTTTGTCTTTAGATGAATTGGTTGGAAACCCATTACAACAAGTAAATCAGTTGTTTAACTGATACTCAAATCAAACATGATATTATATTGGGATTGTAAAAGTTAATCTTACATCACTACCCGGTTTTAGTCTCATTATAATACTAGTCCCCCGACAAGGTCCCTTGGCCGAAGGACCAAAGTCTTTTATGTGTATTACTAACAAATCTGATCAGAAGGCCAGGATAAAGACAATAAAGTTTTAAACACTTGAGCAAGAAACTAGAAAGTTGAGACTCGAGATTTGTTAAAGTTGAAAAACTGTTGAGTACTCTAATTTTTCATGCATATATATATATATATATATATATATATGGCTCATACATAGATATTAACTCAGAATTATAAGTTATTTTGGTAAAACTTTAGGTTTGAAAATCTCTAACTTATGTAGGAAGCAATAGGTCACCATGTTTGGACAGAAATAAGGAACCGATTGGCTCTAATAGCTAATTAATTAAGGAGCTGTTGTTCTATAACCCAAGTGTTGGCATTTTCTAAGTTTTCATTCTCAGATGTTTGGTATTTTTAAAATACATATCGAAATTAATTAACTGGTATAAATTCTCATTATTTCACTTAATTAACTTGGGCATAATTTGATTTCAGATTATGTTCGATCTCTGCTGCTAGATGACTATGAGTTTTCTTTCTCATCTGTGCAAAGAATGTCTTACGGGTTAGAAGAAATAAACTGGTGCAGATTTGGGCGTTTGCTGTACCAAACTCTCCTTCACGTCTCCAACTGCACCACCCTCGGAGTCAAATGCATGGGTCACATCTTTTATGTCTTTTTCAGGCGATGAACTTTTTCCTGTTACTTACAGATTGGGTCTTGTCCTTTTGTTAGATGGTAATAAGTCACTCAGTTGATATATGCTTTTGACTGTTAGTTTTTTTTTCTGTAAATACTTCCAAGTTTCAACAACCTTGGGTAGATTTTTTAGTTTACCAGTTTAGATACAGTTAAAGTTGTGTATTTTATACGTGCCAACTCGATCGGCCTTGATACACATGCATCGGTTTGGTGTGTTTGAAATTTTGAATGCCTCAAGTCATAGTTGATATATATATAGAGAGAATCCATATCAACGTTTTATATGTTTGATTAAAGAGCACTAATAATTTTCTTTTTATAAGGTAAGGTATCATACAACAAGCATATATGGGTCCCGATCGAGAAATGATAGAAACTGCATAACTATATATAATTCAGTAGAAAATAAGTTTGACAGAAGAAAAAAATTTAGAAGAGATCAATTGATCAATTTAGATTCTATTATTGTTGCATGTAAACTTAATTATATAATATAGTATATACAAACATCCAAACATATGGCTAAGGAGTATATAATAAGATCTTCTTTTACATATATATATTAAGATCAAGTTTTCCCTAAGTTTTTTTTTTTCAGAATATAGCTATAATTTAATTATAAGCTAGCCCGCATATATTGATAATAGAGTTAACTTTGTTCATAATGCAAAGCTGGTAGGCAGGTAGTTGTCGTAGGTATTTGTACTGAAGTGAAAGTGTGAGACAATAATTGCGAGAGAAAATTGAAAAGGGTATTCTCCAATGACTGATTCCCCATGAGCGCATGAAATCCAAGAAGAGAGGACGTAAGTCATTTGCTGCCATGCAAACTATGACGAAATAGGGAAACAGTGAGAGAGCCTCCTCTTTGCGTGCATGGGAGGGGTTCCTCCGGGATCCCACTGCCTCTCTTTTGCCACGTGTTACGTAATCTGATTTGAAAGTTTTGTCCTATTAAGGATACTTTAGGGCATGACTAATTAACCCTAACTACAAATTGCTTAGCTACAATTACCAAATTCCCCTTAATTGTTTTTATTTTGGCTGATATGTAAAACTGCCTATATTTGCTAGATATTTAGTACCCATCTCTGTTCTTTCTTTTTTTTTTTTGTGACATTTTTCCCAAGAAGAGATAAAAAAAAAAAAATAGAGTTAATTAAGTCATTGCATAAATTTAGATGAATAAATTCAGATATCTATAAGCGGAGATAAATATATATATATATATATATATATATATATATATATATATATATATATATATATATATGCGACGAGATAAATTTTATATTACGTTTTTGTTAATTAAAAATAATATAGATTATATATGAAGAATTCTTCACTTATGACTCTTAAATAACAATAATAATTATACATGACCAATTAATAACAACAAAATATTTTACCTAATTATTTATCAATTTTAATTATTCATCACTTTTGATTATTGACCGACGGTTGTTAGTAATCAACTATGAATTATTAACTTTTAATTATATAGTTACCTAATTAACTTTTAATTAGACTTCATGTATATTACATAGTTACAAATTCATGCTCTCATCGTACCACTGAATAACATTATTAAACTATTGAACGGCATTATATTATTAACTTTTAATCAAATTTAGTTATTTTTAATTAAATAATTATTTACTCATTTGGCATTCTAATTGAGTAACATTGGGGACTCTCTTCTTACATAGTATATAGATATTGTGTATTTGAGAAACGTTTGTACAATATTATTCAAGAATTCTATTGCTATGATTATTGAATTAATTAAATTGAAGAATTTACTTGGGAGGCAAAATATCTTATATAATATACAACATAGATAAAGTTTAATTCATCGAAGACACAGAATTTTCAATCATTTCTTAAGGGTATAGTAGTCAATGCATGAGATAATTTAATCATATAGAATTATCAAATCTCAGTCTTTGATCAAGCAACTAATTAAAGTTAGCGAACAAAATATTTTAGTTAATGCATATTACTTACGACAAGAAGCAAGCTAGGAGATTGGATATAAATAGTCAGACCAGGCCCCTTGGTTTAATTTGGTGGTAACCGATCGAGAGGGAAGAAAGAAGGGATTTTATTTTAGATCAAGTTAGTGCAGAATGGGAAGGTCCCCTTGCTGTGACGAGAATGGCCTTAAGAAAGGGCCCTGGACTCCTGAGGAAGACCAAAAGCTTGTCCAGTACATTCAGAAAAATGGCCATGGAAGTTGGAGAGCCCTTCCAAAGCTAGCAGGTTAATTGATCTATATACAGAATAGAGTAGTTTCATTCTGAGTTCTAATTCTCTAGCTACTTGCTTAATTCCCTGTGTTTAATTTCTCATGTATTTACTTTGTAAAAATTTTGCAGGCCTTAACAGATGTGGAAAAAGCTGCAGGCTAAGGTGGACAAATTATTTAAGGCCTGATATCAAGAGAGGCAAATTTTCTCAAGAAGAGGAGCAAACAATTCTTCATCTCCATTCCATCCTTGGAAACAAGTACTTAATTTTCTTACTCGCTTCTCTACTTCAACTCAATTCTGAACCATGCCTCTTTCTTGTTTCTTTTCCTTTTATTGTGGAGGATGTATGGAGGATGCATTTCTTTCTGTTTGCATTAGAACCAGCTTAATTAAGTCTCTTGGGTTTGGCTTCTTGTTTTTGCATTTATGTTGAACTATATATATATATATATATATATATATATTTTATATATATATATATATATATATATATATTTATATATATATATATATATATATATATATATATATATATATGCGCCTAATTACTTATGTTTGTGCTCCTTTGTAGATGGTCAGCAATCGCGTCTCACCTTCCCGGAAGGACAGACAATGAGATCAAGAATTTTTGGAATACCCATTTAAAGAAGAAGCTGATTCAGATGGGTTTTGATCCAATGACACACCAGCCAAGAACTGACCTTGTTTCAAGCTTGCCTTATCTGCTAGCATTGGCCGACATGACAGAACTTATAGATTATCAGTCATTGGATGAACAGGCAGTGATGAGGTTACAAGCAGAGTCTGCTCAGTTGGCCAAGCTTCATTACCTTCAATATTTACTCCAATACTCCACATCTTCCTTATCTACCAACTCCTATGACCAAACTGCTATCACAAACATGGAAGGTTTCAGTTTATTGAATTCAATCTCAAATATCAAAGAGAACTCAGTTATGAACTTCCAGCTGCCACCTCAAGTGGATAATCCTGCAGCAGCCTCATTTTCTCATGGGATTGCTAGCTCCCAACCACTCCACCACCCAAGCTCAATATTACCTCACTTTTCAGACCCACAAGTCCCTTTCAGTTCCCAAATATGTTTGAATAGCGAGACAGGTCAAGGTACTAACTTTACAATGTTAAGTCAAGGGGATCACACAGCTAATGATGATTCTTCATGGGTTATCCCACCTCTTGTATCTCCTTCTAGACCCCCAACTGTGACAGGGACCTCAACAAGCAACCCTGGAGATGCCAGCAGCACCACTTCTAGCCATGGAGGAGGAGCTCCATCCTACTGGCCTGACTTCTTTTTCGAAGACCCTATTATGCACGAGATTTCTTAGTAATTAATTTTAGTGGTTGCATTATTCGGTGTGCAATGCCTTGTTTCTAGCAGTATATATCAATGCATATTATAATATTAATTATGATTATAGGCTTTGACTATATCAGATATGTATATATATATATATATATATATATATATATATATATGTCCATGCACTACACACATATATATACGTTTTCATATATCGATCAGTGCATATTTTTCTGTACATATTTAACTGGGAGTTTCGTCTAAATAGTTACTTTGAATTTCAGTATCATTTATTCAATAAAAATATACATTGAGTATTTTACTGTGATACTGTATTTTTGCTAGTAAATTTAATTTTTCGTTGCTCATGGTTTTTGGATACCATTCTTAATTTCAGATTAAAAGAGCGTATTGAAAATAGGTGGTGAAGTAAGAAGAAACAAAGCTTTAATATCCATATATCTCCAAAGCAACCTTGCTTTGAAATTATATTGCTCTCATAGATCTAGTGTCAAATAAAGACAAATAGCTAGATAGCTAGCTGGAGCACTTTCAGCTTATTGCTCCGTTTCTGCACTAGCTAGTTTCTTAGACATATCGTAGGCGTTGGAACCTTCCATTTAGGTGGGGAAGTGCATGAGCTAGCGCGCGGGTGGTGGCTTCAAATGATTAATTTGACATTAGTGATTGATTAATAAATTAAGACAAATAAATATGTAGTTTCGAATGGATTGAACAATGAGGGAAGCATATATAAGGAAGGCAGAAGGCAAGGATGTCCACATTTCCATCACGAGCAGTTAGATAATTTGATTCCTTTTCCACCAACAAGTTGACTGCTCGGGCTTCAAAACAAGCTCCACAAATTACAAAGTCTTCACCTCGAAGCTGATATCTAACACATGTCGACGCACCAGTGGACTCGAATTAATTAATCTACTCATGCCTTTTTGGAGCATGGTTCGTCAAAGGCACTTGAAAATATATATAGTTAATTCGATTGGTTGAGGTCAAGGTTGTCGTGGTTGTCAAAGTAACAAAGAAAAATGAACATGTGGTTAGGTTTCTTCTGATCTTCCTAATTAAAAAGTGAGAGGGGAAATTTTAATTTTCACCACCTAATCCTATGCCCCATTCATGCATATGCATGTGTTGTATACCACTTAAAGTTTCTTATGTCATTGCAGTTAATGTTACGTTGAATAAAATTTTTTAACGTCTAAACCAAGCATGTAATTAGACGTTGATGCTATATATGTGATTGATGGATTCATAGCGTAACGTAGCCTAGTTAGCTAGACGATCTTTAAATATAGAATTAGTGGTAACGCTTTGGAAGTGACGGGTGTACTGTGACTGAGTCACAAAATCGATCAAGAGCAAGATTTAATGTAAAACAATCATATGCGTATGGACATATTGATTCGTGCGTTGAAGTAGAATGTGATATGCATATGATAAAGCAGGTATTATATCCTGATGTCTATAAGCGATTATGTGATGTGTCATTGGTGCTGAAGAATATTATTTTTAAACGTATAGTTTTTTTTAAAAGAATTATAAGGCCCTTTTATGTCATTATTATAAATATCCAATAAGAAACTGCTTTCATTTTATTTAAATTTTTTATTTTCTTCACATCAATTTTTTTTATTTAATTTTCTCACGCCCATGGTGTCCTAGTTTTATTTGGAAAGGAAGGGAGATTAATATATATATATATATATATATATATATATATATATATATATATATATATATATATATATATATATATATTACTGCATCAACACCTTATTGATTTATGTTGTATTTTTGACCCATCGTTGAATTGAAGCAATCATGTGGACAATGAAAACGGAAATAACTGGGCTTTCTCATCCGGCCCAAAGTCATATTGCTGTGGTACACCCCATTTTTTATACACACATACCTGTCTAGACACCCTCTTAAGACCATTCTAGGAAAAAAAAAAGGAGTGTGCTATAAGAAATTACCTGCTCAATTTTCGACCCATAAAGGATAGTCCAAGGACCACCACTAAGTGGACATCTTAAATTCAAACCAGTGCTTTGTTTTTTTTAAAAAAAAAAAAAAAACTAAAAATTAAACAATATTAATTGATATTGATATTATCACAATTTTTGACTTATATTTTTTAATAAATTATTGATATTTGATATTATATTAAATATTAATTAATTTAATTTAAGTTGTATTCGACTTATATTTTTTCAAAACATTGTTATTAAAGAATTATAGAATAGATGATATTGATATATGAAATTATATGAATGATGTTATAAAATCACTCAATTTTTCACCAATCCTAAGCTACTACTGATCGGACTTTTGTGCTAATATCAACCATCAATCTTAATGTTCTCGAACATAGTACAAGATTTTGATTTTGAAACTCAAGATTATTACGTCCTGATCTGTAAACCGCTAGAGTCTCATAAAGGAATGCATTTATTGCAGGAGGTCTTGTAATTTATCTAGTCTAGTTTTATATATAAGAATAGGAGGGTGGATATTTGAAAACAATAGATGGACACCATTATTTAATATTAATAGTATAGAAAGATGAGTATCATTATTCACTATTAATAGCATAGATTAGAGTTTTAAAAATAATAGATTTAATATTAGAGTAAATATTTATTTTAGTCTTTTATATTTAAAATTTTAATTAATTTAGTTTTTTATACTTAAAATATTAATTAATTTTTTTTCTCATATTTTAAATTTATCAATTTAGTTTCTCATACTTTAAATTTTTTATTAATTTTATCTTTTAAATTTATCAATATTTTTGAAATGTAAAAAATTAAATTAATAAATTTAAGAGATAAAATTGATAAAAATTTTAAGTGTAAGAGACTAAATTAATAAATTTGAAGTATAAAATAATAAATTAATTAAGATTTAAAATATGAGAACTAAAATGATAAATTTAAAAAAATAAAAAAATTAAATTAATTAAAATTTTAAGTGTGAGAAATTAAAATAAATATTTACTCTTTATTACATATATAAAACATATGCTTGCACCTTTTTTTCATACATGAACCCAAAATATTTTTTTGCTTGCGCGCAACACAAGGATAGAAAATCTAGTTACTACAATAAGGAAAATTTTTATTTCTTTATAAATAAGATAAATATAAGAAATTTTTTTATTTTTCTATAGATAAAATAAATAAGTGAATTTTTTCAATAGTTTAAAAAAAAGTTAAGTTTAAATCTAAAATATAAAAAATGTTAGAGTTTGACTTTTTACTTCTAAAGCTCTGCAAAACACTTATCGAGGGAAAAGGGGTTTGGTATAAGTATAACATTTATCTATTTATTAGTTGACTGAAATTTTAAAAATTTCAAAACAGGATGAAAACTTTTCTCTGTTTGGATAGTGCCAATTCTGGAGGAGTGAATGAATTTGGCTTGGATGTTACCGGTTCGTGCGTCCGTATAGAATTATCATTTATGACCCACGTGACATTCTCTAATCTCTTCAGCTCTGTCTCCAATAATTTCTCTCTTTAATTGGATTTGGATTGCCAAAAAAATTGACACAGATTGTAATATGCAGTTGGGGACCATAATGCACCAACTAAAATACAACACAAAACGGACCAGGCACGTGTGCACTATTTGCCCAATCATGCTACCTCGCCCTTCGTCCTTTTACCTGATTACTCACTATCTTTCCATTTAATCTTCATTTTTTTTTTTCAATCTGGTGGAAAATAGAGAATCATTGTAGAAGAAAGAACGGGGGGAGTGTATTAACGATAGCGTGGAGTAATTCTGAATGAAAAATTGAGACCAACACACCTTCGAGTAAAGCAAGTATTCTTCTTGGCACAAGTATCTTTCTGCAGCTTCACAATCATTTTCTTCAGCTTTAGAGAATTTGGTGAAGTTAATCATAAAAGCCATGCAGTCTGTATTTGTGTTTTCTTAAATTACTCGTAAAAAAGATGATGTGGCACAATTTAAAACTTGGAATGAAATAAAACAATGGATAGATAGGATTGGTTTGGCTGCATGAATGCCCAAATTCTTTTACTGCATCAAATTCATGTCCCATTTTCTTCAACATGCCTAATAGCTTGAACCTACGCAACATAAATCAGTGACACATGAATGGAATCTGAAATTGGTGGTAAGAAGAGGAGCATTGCCCACCTCAAGAGCAAACAGACCAATTTAATACACTGCCTGCTTACCCATGTCTCCATGTTATATTGTCAACGAATGGTAATAAGTTAAGCTGCCACACCTTACTTGCTCTGCTCTCCCTTTTAAATTCTAATTCTAATAATAATAATAATATCACGTTGGGATGAATACTAGCACTAGTACTAGTAGTATCTCATAAATTAAATTCCCTTATCTTTCTCCACCAACAAAAAAGGTAAAGACCCAACTAGCACACATGGAAAATGACCTCCAAGAATCTGATTCCAACATAATCATTGATTATAATAAATATAGCACCATATCCCCCAAACCCTCAACCCATCCCTTTTTTTAGTCTTAGATGGCTAATCATGATTTTACCCTATTTTCGCACGGGGATTGAGTTTGACTTATTAGTTATGGTGCTAAACATATCTGTTGACAAATGACCTGATAATTTTAATTATAAAGAAAAGAAGAACTTTTGTGGTAACGAAAAATTCTAATATCTTTATTTTTGTGTATTTTTTCTAATATGTTCATGTTAACCATTTAAGTTACTATATATTCAGTGTTGTTAACAAAAATTCACTAAATTATTGGAGTAAACTGCCCAAATGGGGGAGGGGATACCCAAATTGACTTTGAATAACTAGAAGTCTAGAACAAACAAAACTTGAATAATATATTTAATATTGAAATTAAAAAAATACAACTACTAAGATTCGATGGCGAAGGATGGTTGTAGTTGGAGAGACTTGGAAGATAACATCGATAGTTGCTGATTCAGTGATAAGAAATAACCCAGTTGGAGTTTTGGTTTAGTTTAGTTTCCGAGTTGGAAAATTGAGAGCCGTGCTGTATCATTTTCCGATTTGGCATGCTGTCCTGTCACCTCAAAGAAGAAACTAGAGAAGAGGATGGGGTTTTGTTTTGTTGCATACGATAAGAGAAAAACGAAAAATCCACAGAACTAAAGTTGTGGCTGCAATTTCCCTATCAACTTCATTTCATTGTATCCCCACTCAACTTAACCAATCCTCTTCACTTCCTCTCTTAGCCAACCTCTCACTTTCGCTCTCTATCTGTCCTTGGACCCCCTTTCTCTCTCTCTCAGCTTAGGCCCTTTTTGCAACTAGTCTACCAATTGTTTGTATTGGAAAAAGAATTTTCACCAAAAAAAAAAAATTGAGAATTTTTTTTTTTGAGAAAGTGGGAATTTTAATAGTAATTAAATAGTAGATATACGTGAAGATAAGTGCCAAATTTTGTCAGGCCAAATATCCAGTGTACCTTTTCCTATTTATGGCTTGAAATCTCCCTCGTTAATAAAAATAAATAAAATAAAGGAAAGGAAAAGATAAGTCTAATTGGAATTTCTTGGTGTGCTTCGGCTTCAGACTTCAGCACTGAAAAAGAAAAAAGAAAAGAAAAAAAAAAAAAGTTATGGTATGTTGTTGTGAGAGATAGGGACTGGGTCTGAATAGTGAGGAGAGGTTGGAGTGGTGAGCTTTTTTTGGAGATGTCAGGTGGTGGTGGTGGTGGATGTAGCATAGTATGGTTCAGAAGAGATCTGAGGGTTGAGGATAATCCAGCACTGACGGCAGGAGTGAGAGCAGGAGCTGTGGTTGCAGTTTTTATATGGGCACCTGAAGAAGAAGGCCAATACTATCCTGGCAGGGTCTCCAGGTGGTGGCTCAAGCAAAGTTTGGCTTTTCTTGATTCCTCTTTGAGGAATCTTGGCGCTCCTCTAATAACCAAGCGATCCACCGATAGTGTTTCTACTCTATTAGAAGTTGTCAAGTCCACTGGAGCAACCCAACTCTTTTTTAATCACTTATATGGTCAGTTTATCTCACTGTTCATATCTTTGTTTATGTATTATTATATTGGTTTCTGCTTCAATTTCTTTCCTTTCCTTTCCTTTCCTTTTTCTTTTTATATAATATTTTTTTATTCCTCTTTTTATGTCTTTATAGAGTTTTTCGGATTTGCTTACAATATCGTCAGTTGTGAGATCTTTAACTGTGATGATTAACATCAAGAGTTGTTTGGTGTTGACAGAAGAAACTAGCCTTGTTTCATTTATTATGTGTTTTCTCCATATCAATTGTGTTGATTGTCTGATCATCTTTTCGGATTTGCTTCCTGATAAATTTTGAAAGAGAAGTATTTTGATGAACTATTTCAGTTTTTGATTACGGAGTGTGGGGAGAAAAGCTTGTCTATCTTAAAGGTTTAATTGTAATTGTCTGTATTTCAGATCCCCTGTCACTTATTAGAGATCACCGAGCAAAGGAGGTTCTGACTTCTCATGGCATAGCCGTCCGGTCCTTCAATGCTGATTTACTGTATGAACCATGGGATGTCAATGATGCACATGGCCAGCCATTCACAACTTTCTCTGCTTTTTGGGAAAGATGCCTCAGCATGCCCTATGACCCAGAAGCACCTCTACTACCCCCTAAAAGGATTATTCCAGGTCTACTTTTACTTCTGCTGTTTAAGCTGCAACGAAGTTAAAATGGTAGCAAAAGTAAAAAGTAAACTGTCGTTCTTCTTTTAATGAAGAAATCAATCTTAGACTTTGCATTTTTTTTTTTTTTTTCTCAGGTGATATATCCAGGTGCCCTTGTGATACATTAGTGTTTGAAGATGAATTTGAGAAGGCAAGCAATGCACTTCTTGCTCGAGCTTGGTCACCTGGGTGGAACAATGCTGATAAGGCACTGACAGCTTTCATAAATGGTCCACTCATTGAGTACTCAAGAAATCGCAGGAAGGCTGACAGTGCCACAACCTCATTTCTCTCTCCCCATTTGCATTTTGGCGAGGTGAGTGTCAAGAAAGTGTTCCATCTTGTCCGCATTAGGCAAGTTTTATGGGCGAACGAAGGAAACAAGGCTGGTGAAGAAAGTGTCAACTTGTTTCTTAAATCTATTGGCCTTAGAGAATATTCAAGGTACATTAGTTTTAACCATCCCTATAGTCACGAACGGCCTCTTCTAGGCCATCTTAAGTTCTTTCCTTGGGTAGTAAATGAAGGGTATTTCAAGGCATGGAGACAAGGCAGAACTGGGTACCCATTGGTGGATGCTGGCATGAGAGAGTTGTGGGCAACTGGTTGGCTGCATGATCGGATACGTGTTGTGGTTTCCAGTTTCTTTGTGAAGGTTCTGCAGCTTCCTTGGAGATGGGGAATGAAGTATTTCTGGGATGCCCTGTTAGACGCAGATCTTGAGAGTGATGCTCTTGGTTGGCAGTACATATCTGGTACTCTCCCTGATGGCCGTGAATTTGACCGAATAGATAATCCACAGGTGCAGTTGCTGACCTTGTTAATGTTTAATCTCTTGATCTTTGAATCCATATCTTGGGCTGATTAATTTATGCACTATCAGCTTTTTGTCTGCGATAGACTTATTGTGATATGAATAATCGTTGCTGTTTTTGGATTTTATAGTTTGAGGGATACAAATTTGATCCAAATGGAGAATATGTACGACGCTGGCTTCCAGAACTTGCAAGATTACCAACTGAATGGATACACCATCCATGGAATGCTCCAGAGTCTGTACTGCAAGCTGCTGGAATTGAGCTGGGATCCAATTACCCTCTTCCCATTGTGGGAATAGATACTGCAAAAGCCAGGTTGCAAGAAGCACTTTCACAAATGTGGCAACAAGAAGCAGCTTCAAGAGCTGCGATTGAAAATGGAACTGAGGAAGGGCTTGGAGACTCCTCTGAATCAGCCCCTTATACCTTTCCTCAAGACATACAGATGGAAGAAAACCTTGAACCTGTTAGGAATAATCCTCCTTCTGCTCCTCGACGTTACGAGGATCAGATGGTCCCGAGCATCACTTCTTCTCTGTTGAGAATAGAAGAGGAAGAAACTTCTTCGGATCTTCGAAACTCAGCAGCAGATAGCAGAGCAGAAGTGCCCATAAACGTAAACGTACAA
Source organism: Bauhinia variegata (assembly GCA_022379115.2). NCBI lineage: Eukaryota > Viridiplantae > Streptophyta > Magnoliopsida > Fabales > Fabaceae > Bauhinia > Bauhinia variegata. The sequence goes on from CM039437.1 coordinate 17,023,830, forward strand.
CAAAATGCAAGAGTGACATTGAACCCTGGGGCAGCGGTGTTACAGAGTCCTCATAGCAATGCTAGACTGCAGCAAAATAATGGTGCAACGGAGCTGAGAATTACAGCTGAAGATTCCACAGCAGAATCTTCAAGCAGTGGCAGGAGAGAAAGGGATGGAGGTGTAGTTCCAGTATGGTCTCCACCAACTTCCAGTTTCTCAGAGCAGTTTGTAGGAGATGAAAATGGTATAGGAACAAGTTCATCTTATTTACAGAGGCATCCTCAGACTCACGAAATACTGAATTGGAGGCGGCTACCTCAGACTGGGTGAGTAAGGAGTCCTGACAAATTTTGCTTCTTTTCTGTCTTCAATGTTGTTTTGATTATTGCTGTTACATTATTATAATAAATGTTTTGGTGACAGGTAATCCACACCTAAAACGTTTTAGCAAGAGACTAGAAGCAGGGAGGTGGAGAATTGATGTCTCGCCTCATCCACGGCCATTGTCATTGCTTACCAGTCTTAACACGATTAACGGCTGACCTCCATTTGTGTGTCAAAATTCCATTTCATACGGGCACGCACTTGATCTGCCTCCTTTCTTGTACACTGTGTGTATAGTATATATATTGTGTAGTCAGGGAGAAAAGACATAGTATAGGGATCTTAAGTTCTCTAATAAACTCAAATTTGTGCTTATCATTTCACGAGGGCGTATATATATATATATATATATATATATATATATATATATATTTAATATCTAAGCTTTGTTTATTACTTTCCCGTGCATGATTATTGATAATCTTATCAGTGGCAACACCACAAATGGTGAGCATCAGCATGAAAGTGATTATGAACTCCCATCCGATAGCTTCGAGTTAAATTGTTAAACTGGAGTATTGGGTTAATGTTACTCGAATATATCTGCTTGGCCACCCACTAATACTATACAACAAACACTGTGAGGGTGAGGCATGCGAGAATAGCACTCTGATCATCAACTAGCACAACACCATGAGTAGGCACCTAGACGAACAAATAGGAGAGACTAGTAGGAAAATGCTCCATTGATGACATATAGCGTTTTTTGCGTTAAAAGTGTTTTCTTCTTTTTATGCAGAGAACGTTGGATACATGCATATTAGCGTTTTTCTCTGGGTGACCCTACTTCACTTATTAATTGTCCCCAAATGGTGAGCATTCGTCATAAGATTTCGACATGGAGAAGAAATCATAATGATATATTCTATCAACTGTCCAAAACTAAACCAAACAGAAGAAAAGTTTTGGTGGAAACACCAGGTAGTTCTATGGAATATCACTGATTTTACTTGATTTTGATTCATCAAGTTGGACGAAGACAATTCAGCGCGAAGCCGTAAAGATTTGGAGGATGGTGAGAATAATACATCGGCATCGTGTTTGGCATATCCAGGGGTCGGATAACCTAGCATGAAGGTTTTCTGTGGAGATACTGATCATATACTTGTAATGTAAGCTAGTGCAAGAAAAGGTCTTTTTTAACTCTACAAATTTACTACTTAAGGGTCCATTTCATTGAACTGAAAACATTTTTTTTGAATTCCTTCGGTGCTTGGAAACAAAAATACTTCCCGAAAAACTGGACACAGTATAGAAATTGTGTATAGTATTCCACATCCTAGGCCGGCAATTTTTTAAATTGACAGCATGAGAGAGAGAGGGTAACATTATTCTTGTCTTGATATTGTTCTAGGACTCTGATACGCATCAACCACAAACACATACAAACATCTAACTGGGCTTAGTTCTTTTATTTGAATATGTCACTACTTCTTCTTATGCTTGGAAAGTCAAAATCTTGACAGCACTCGCTAACAAAATACCATGACGGCAATCTAAAAACAAGAGCAATTGCTCCAATTAGTCCTTAGTTGACAAACTTTTCTAATGGAATAAATGTGTCTATACGAAAATTGGGTATGATTATATATATCAACAAAGGCTGAGCAGCTTGGAGGATCAAACGAGGGCTAGAACTTGCACTGAAACTTGATCGAATCAGACTCCAAAAGTTGAAAACCTTATGCTTATTATAGGCTACTACTTCAGCTGGTCAATACTAGCTAGATTATTACTTAAGACTTTACAGTAAATCCATGTAACCACAAAATTTGATCGGAGATTCATTCGTACATTATCTCTTCTTTTCCTGCCTACTAATTCGCTTTTTAAAACCATAAATGGGCTCCTGGTGTCTCATATTCTGTTAGCTTGAGGAGAAATCATTGATTCTTGTCTTGATGCCCTTATAAGGGAATGAGAATAATGGGATAGTGAGGCTAAAAATCCGGCATAAAGCCTATTACTCATGTATCATTGGGCTATTGCCTATTTGGGCGTGCACTGCACTTTGTCTCTTCTTTAGGAATCATCAAATGAACTCTCCCTTTCTCTTCATTTTTCTTAGCTTAGATTAGAGCAAAGCATTGGATTCCAAGTTCGATAGTGCCACTTCCCTTCTGCTTGAGTCATACATTAATATACCCCAATCACTTAGAGCCTAGAGCCATATTAATATTAGTGTCCTAGGATTCGGACCAAGCAGCTACTTGCCACTAAACCAGCAAGACAGTGTTGAATATATCATATATGTTTCTTATGTCGTATAAATGTGGCAAAAAATATAACTTGAGAATTAAAAAATATTTATCTGGTCACTATGATTATTTCACAAGTCGCGATCAGGGGCTCTTGAAAATGGTTGAGAAAATACAGAGGAATATGCCTCACAAGCAAACTTGAGCACTAAGCGGAAGAGTTACATTAATTTATTGAATAGAGACAGGGAATGGAATCTATTTGAACTAACAAATGTAATGCAAATATGTTGATTGTTGAAAGAATGGTTAGCCATTGAAATGAAACAAAACCTGTCCCTTAAAACTTAGCCGGAAGAACAATCTCTTAGAATTAGAAGTTAGAACAACTCAAACTTGCACCATGATATCAAAACTTGGCGCATGCATGTGTTTCATTTTTGTTAACTTTGACTTGTTCTGCTCCTTTTCTATTGTTGATTCAGCTCTTGCCCCTTCTCTTTTCTATATTAACTTTTGCCTACGTGTTAGGCAAAATAGTAAGTTTCTTAGGCTCCTAAAATGAGCTATAAAAATCTTTTATCGACCAATTGCATTGATTGGATGGCCGACTGGCTTTCTCCTACAAGAGGCGCAAAGAAGAAAATTATGTGACAAGAGAGTCAAAAATTTGGACCAATTCAATTTGTTGGTCAATAATCAATAATCATAAAACTTCGGTGGCTGAAATAGGCAATGGAAAAGTTGGAGTGTTTTTCAAATGAACCGTCCTTTACATGATCATAATCTGAAGGACACACAACAACTACCAAATCAGCAAGTCAGTTCCCAAAGAACATATATTAACTTGTAAAATGATTTATAATGTATCATTGACGATTCAATTATCATTAGAATATTTAGTAATATGTTTAAATAATTTTGAAATATACAAATATAAAATTAATGAGAAATTAGCTCAAAAAATTTATGTATATTGGAATTAAATACATTAATTTTATTGAAAAAAATTTATACATCATTAGTGCTCAAAAAATCACTACATGCTCATGAAGTCGTGTTTCAATTTAATTGGAAGGCCTATTGATTATTTGTTAGTGTAAGTCGATCAATGAGCAAATTTTGGGAATCTTAATATGATCAACCATGCAAAAACTGTAATTTCCATTGTATATAGTCTATAACAAGTAATTAAAGCATTCTAGACATCTTTGGCTCAGATGATGAAATTAAATGAAATCAGACTGAAAATGGGTAGCAATAAATAAATAAATTAAGAGAGAAAAAGAGATAAAATAATGATGGAAGGCAGAAAAGGGAGGGAGCAAGAGTCTCTAAAACAGTAGAAGAAACGGCAAAGTCAACAGGAAAGAAGTCTGCTTTGTGGGCACCCTGCTCCCCTTTTCTTTACAATATTTTTCTCTTTGTAAAGTCTCCTGAAACGGTTACATAAACATAGCATCCTTCGATTCCTCCCTCTTGTAATCTTTATTATTGTAATTTCTCGTTTAGAAAAGTTTTCAAATGTTCTCTCACTTTTATTTGGTTCCTTATTGTCATTCTTTTATTTAAGTGCTCGTGCGAACTCATAATAACAAGGGGAAGAGAAAGAGCATGAACTATCCAACCATAGAATACCAAATTAGGCCATTTCTAGATTTTGGTTGTACCGGTAAGATGAAATTCTCTAATACCTAGTTTGTATTTTCCCGGCTTTTAATTTTTTTAGTTGCATATGCTTATGCTATCTGGGGGATTTAGGGCTGTTTATGAGAGGTTTTTGTCCATCTATTTTATTTATAACAAGAGGCTTTTTCGGTTTTTGATTGTGCAGTTCGTGATTTTCGAGGAGTTTTGTGATTTTGGGAAGTGGGTTTGTTTCGAAATTCGGTGTCTTCCAAGTGGAAGTGGTCTATGTTGAGAAATTGAAGAGTTTGCTGACCTATTTTCATGGATAAATTATGCTGCTTTAAGGCTTCCTATTCGCAGGTGAGAATGTAATATCTTCTCAAGTGGTCTCTTTTTCTGATGCCCATGTTTTGTGTATTGACTCTGAAAGAAATTTAATATCTTGTGAATTTGAATTTATACAAATGACTGGAGCTACGAGTACGAGGTATGAAATAATCTATATTCACGTTTATCTTGATATCCATTATATTTAGAAAGGAACAAATTTCCCTTGCTTGGTTAATTGTACTTTGCTATAGAGTGCTAATCTTATCCTGATCCTACTGTTTGGAAGATTTCTCAACTTGTTCTCAAGGAGCAATGACTGTTTTAATCATCACCCAGAGTACAATTAAGCTAAACCTTTTTAAACTCTTTTTAGTAACTTATACTTCAGATTCATTTTTGTTTAGTTTTATGAACTGAATTTCCATCTTCATCGCTCCTATATAACTCTCAAGACTCCTCTTGGATAACCGTGTCTCTGTGAGTGTGTCTACTCACTGCTAATGGGTTGAGAAATGGAATACTTTTCTTTGCATCTCTATATCTGCCCCTAAACTGGCGTAACATATTTCTTCTTTGTTTTGGTTGCTTTATAGCTTGTAGCTGCACGTTCTTCATCCAGCACTGGTAAAGGGAAAAACCATGAAGGGTCAATAAAGTATGGTTTCAGCCTTGTAAAAGGGAGAGCTAATCATCCCATGGAGGATTATCATGTCGCCAAGTTTGTGCAGATACAGGAAAAAGAGTTGGGGCTGTTTGCAATTTACGATGGCCATCTGGGAGACCGTGTACCTGCATACTTACAGAAACATTTGTTTTCCAATATCCTAAAGGAGGTGGGTTGTTACTCTGAAGGTGGTAAAAAATAATCTTGTATTGGGAATGCTATTTTCTTATACTTCTTCATAATATTCTAGGATGAATTTTGGGAGGATCCTACCGGATCTATCTCAAAAGCTTATGAGAGGACAGATCAGGCTATTCTCTCAAATAGTTCTGATTTGGGGCGTGGTGGATCAACTGCTGTAACTGCAATATTGATTAACGGCCGAAAGTTATGGGTAGCTAATGTGGGAGATTCTCGAGCTGTTCTTTCAAGAAGAGGTCAAGCAGTACAAATGAGCACGGATCATGAGCCCAACACAGAACGAGGCAGCATTGAGAATAAAGGTGGTTTTGTCTCCAACATGCCAGGTACTTTTATGCAATTGTTCCTCCCATGTCTGATTTCTGTGTCTTCAGGTTCTATTTTCAATTATTAATCTTGTCAATTTGCGTAATCTGCATCTACCATTCCCTGGATGTTCAAGTTTCTTATCTTACTTCCACTGTAGTCATGATCTTCTAGAAGCAGTTGGAGTTTTTATTTTTTATTTTTTAAAAAAAATAGCTTTGATGCCAAATAAGATAAATGAATTAGTCATGTATCTGTTAACAAGATTATATGCAGGTTGCCACAAGCAATATTTCAAAGTTAGTTTGGGTCTTGCCCATTCAGTTAATCTCTACTCCTGAATAACTTTGAAAGCAAATATGTGATATCATGTCCCTTGTTTCAATAACTAACTATGCAGAAATTTCTTGTCATATTGGTTTATACAAATTGCTTTGTACTTGTAGTTTTTTCTTTGCTTGGAAAATTTTTTTTGTCACATCATGAACGTTTTGGTTTTATCTTTGCATGATGGTCCTTATGGTACCAAATCAGAGCTATTGAGTTCTAACATCGAATTTAATTTTTTTTTCTTAAAGGCCACTATTGTAGCTGTAATTTACAGGTCTTTTGTTGGTAAGGGAGTAATTTCTGAGATAGCCAAATAGAAAGTAAAGTAATTGAATGCCAATTTGTCGCCTATCGATAAAATCAGATAAGATTCAGTGTGATTTCTACTTCTTCTTTTTTTCGTTTTAGTGAATCTTGCGTCCACGTATCATAGTATTTTGGTGGTCTGGTTTAATTTTGTCCATATGCTTATCATAATATTACTAAAGAGATCAAGTGGTTTCGTAATGTATGGAATGAATCACCTTTGAGTACCTAGTTATGAGGAAAGTATATAGATTTCATCATTTCTTTGATGTGATGTAGTTGGCATTGTGTAAATACTAACAGTAGCATTAGTCATGATCTCTGCTGAATCTTAGGTGATGTGCCTCGAGTAAATGGGCAACTGGCTGTTTCTCGTGCATTTGGAGACAAAAGCCTAAAGTCACACTTGCGATCAGACCCTGATGTAAAGAATGCTGACATAAACGCTGATACTGATATTCTAATCCTTGCAAGCGATGGAGTTTGGAAGGTAATGCCTAATCATTGCAACCCAAAAATTTGTTCCAAAATAATACTGAGTCATAATTTTTTCTCTTTTGAATATGATTGTTGCGTTTGAGGGTATTTTAGAAACCATTTTTCCGTTTGCATGTGATGATAAATCAGGTAATGCCTAATCAAGAGGCAGTGGATATTGCTAGAAGGATACGAGACCCACAGAAAGCAGCTAAGCAATTAACAGCCGAAGCATTAAAAAGAGACAGTAAAGATGATATATCTTGCATTGTGGTTAGGTTTAGGTGATGATATCTTATACTCTCGGTGGTGGTGGATGAAGTTTATAGCAATAATAATAATAGGGGTTTCTCTACACGGCATGCCAATATATGGATTGGACCAGACAACGTATATTACATACATGGTTGGGTTATTCCTTGCTGAATTCTTCCGAACAGGGAATCTGCCAAAAGTTAAAAAAAAAAAAAGAAAAGGGAAAGAAAGAAGGGTCTACCTTGTCGACCTGTAAATTTACTTTCTTGAATAGGTTTGGCGCTTGAGATTGTTTGATTTATTATTTCCTCGAATTGTACTAGGAATCTGTTGTATATTGCTTTTCTATTTGCATAATTGTGACCACGCGGTTTTGTGTAGATGAAGAATATGCCTCTAATATGTGATTGGAGATTCACAATTGTTTTGTTTGGACGAATAATGGTCCTATCCATACTGTCAAAATTTATCTGTAATTGACAAGAGACTCTTGTTCCGTGTAAGAGGGGGTATCCCAAAAAAATCAACTCTACTCAACTTGAGTTCTTGACCAAAGTTTCAAACTTAGGTTAGAAGCCTTATCAATCAAATAATTTAGGCTTGAACTTATCTGAACTTGTATAAAAATAAAAATAAAAATTAGCAATGTCGTATAAAAGTCAGCTATTTGCATATACTTACCTGGATTACCTAATTTCTAATGCAAGTCTAAATTTGATTGTTTACCATATAGTGGTTACTATTTTTTTTTTCTTTTTTTGATGGTACAGTCTTCTTAATTTACAAAAATGTCATTTATTTTGCTCAAAATTACTCTTTTTGTTAGCTTTGGCATTTTTCCTTTTTTTTTTCTTTTGTATTTAGAATAATAATCGGCAAAAACATTTTATGAAGAAGGAAAAAAAATTTTCTTTCGGAAAACTAGATTTTAAATGAAGAACATATTAATTAAAATGATTTAGGAACAAATAATAATTCTTAAGAAATTTTTTTTATTTAGTATTTTATAATAATTTTTCTTTTTTCATGAAACGGATCGTTACGCATCCGCCAATGCCGTTATGTTCTTCTGGTTTCCCAACTTTTGGGCCGGGTGTGGCGCCGATAGACAGAAGAATAGGCCCATAATAGGTAACCTATTTTAGGGTTTACCCACTTCATATATATATATATATAATTGACCACATAATTCAGATGGTCCAGCGAGGGCGTCCTTTCAGATTGCTCTCTTTGTTATGTTTGGTTAGCATACCATCTACGTCGACGAGTTGTTTACCGAGTCTAATTTTCCTTTTCTAATTGGGAATGTAGTGCCTCTTCTTTCGGCTGCAAGGGCTGAGATCCATGATCGATTTCTTGACGGCTTTGTTCTGGGGGCAAATATTGATTTTACGACCAAAATTTGGGGGTTTTTATGTGTCCAGATTAACTTTTTCTTCTCTTCTGGATCCCCTCTTTGGTTACATTCAATCTCCTTTCTATCTAAATAAACATGTTACGGGTTTTGAAAGTTGAAATCTTTGATCCAGAGGGTCGCTGTTTATCTTCTCATAAACCGGTTTTATCCAATATTAATATTTATTGTTTAAAGCGAAGATAACGTGTGTGGCTCTTCACGTTCTGCTTTTGCTTACCAGGCTCGACTGTCTGCACGGTGATGATAGTAGACAGGACTGATCTTACAAGAAGCATATTTTTAGATCGGTTCAATTGTTGCTGAAACTTAGTTTCTTGGATTGGGCTCCTAAAACCATTAATGGCAGAGTTCATTGGCTTATAGATGAGTAACTTTTGGTTTATACGTATTGAATCGGAACATATCGAAATTCCAATGCTTTAATAGCGATGAAAACAAACCAGATAGCGTTGATAGTATGTTAGTATTCAAAACACGTCCTTTTTTTTTATTATTATTCTTTAATCAGCCGGTATCTTTGGAACTAAATTCAATTTCGGGATTGGAAATGAAAATGAAAACTGATTTTAATCTGGCATCTTTACCCCATTAGAGATAGGACTAAGACAATTATGCATATATCTCCTTTTTAACACATGCCGTCAAATTCAAACTTCTGACAATACAAACCCTCTCAACCACTAAGTGAAATTTGCTTATCAAATAAGCCATGCCATATTAATAGTACTCAACATATTTGATATTTATATGCTACTATTTTTGTGCGAGCTATGCTACCCACCCTCTTTGAGGTGCCAAATGATCAATCAATTTAACTACAGACTTTAACCCCTATTCTAGCACCTGATTAACTACAACTGCAGACAATAATAGATTAGAATAGGCAAACGTGAAATTCCACCATGCAAGTTCTCGACAGGCAATTAGGATAAAGGGGCAAATAAGTCACAAATCACAATCATAGATCTAGATTCAGTATCTGAAAAATCAAATAATAAAATACAAGGTACTTCAACTACTACTACTACTACTACTAAGCAAATATTGACGTTCCTGTAGCACCTTCGTGACCAAATAGTCTCTAAATCAATGTTTCCGTCCAACTCCATCTGTAAAATGAATACAGTTCAGTAATTGAACCACAAAGGATTAATAACTTGGTTTCAGTTCAGAAAGCAGTGTGGTGATGACTGTAGAGAAATAGAACACTCACAGATGATTCATCTTGCCTCCGCTTGAGATTCATCACCTTTTGATTGCTCCGCTGCCAATTTGATACAAGATAAAATTGAAAGAATCAGCATGTGCATTTAAGTTCCTACCTTTTAGTTAGAAAATGACCAATAGCCTGCAATAAAGAACTTTGTCTAACTGCTAACAGCATGATACTTGTGAATAAAATAAGAGAAAAGGTAAAAAGTTTTCTCTTTCTAATACACACTTCCAGGGTAGCAAATTTCAAGGAGCCAATGAATGGCACATACTACATCCTAGATTGCTAGAACTCAGCTAGTCTTTCTTCGAATACCTTCATCTTCAGCAGCAATCAATTACCCATATGTAACAGGATTACACAAGGACCAAATCTAATTAACCAAAGCAGAAGCAAACTTCACATGAAAATTTCATCAAATAATGTCCACTTCTAAGATGTGTGTATATATATATATATTACAAGAATCCCATCCGAGTATATCTATAACTGCACCCCTATCTGCCATTTTTCCTCCCAAACCCGAGTTACACAAATCATCCTTGTGCATACAATTGTGGAAACAACTTACAGGCTGAAGGTTAAATAATCAGAAGCACAATACAATGACCGGCAAATTCATAATAAATCATTCTAGCATCAATACGAATTAAAATATGTCGAGCAAATAGAATTTGTAAAGATTATTAGGAAAAGTTACAAGGAAACGCGAGGAGCCAAACATGACAAAATAACTTCACATTATTCCCGTCAAAGGGTCATTCAGATCACACAAGAAAAGTACTATCAACTTACTCTACAGCCAAAGGAATAAACAAAACCTCATCGTGATAAAGAAATTTCATAAAAATTACCTCCCTCTTCGGGCAGGTCTGAGGTCCATAAGGTTAGATTATCCCTCAAAAGTTGCATAATGAGGGTACTGTCCTTGTAGGACTCTTCGTTGAGACTATCGAGTTCAGCAATAGCCTCGTCAAATGCTTGCTTAGCCAGGTGGCAGGCCCTGCATAATATAAACAGTATATACAGCAATTTACTAACACCCACCCCTAAAACAGAAATCTTTATATTCAACACTTGAAGAAATTAATTATGATAGAGAAGAAAAATGAAAACCTCTCGGGGGAGTTTAATATCTCATAATAAAAGACAGAAAAATTCAGCGCAAGCCCAAGTCTGATTGGATGGGTTGGGGGCAGATCTGAGGAAGTGTTCATAGCCGCCTGCATCACAAAGAAATCCAACTATCTATCAGTTTCCAGATACTAAACATAATTAAAATCCAATCAAAAGAGATAGAGAGAAATGACAAAAGAAATCGACAAAGAAGCCAAAATAAAATTCACCTCATAGGCCTTAAGTGACTGATCTGCGGCTTCTTTACGATCATCAACTGATTTAAACTCAGCTAAGTATCGGCAATAATCTCCTTTCCTGCAGAGAAAAACAACAAACGTCAGCTCCCCAAGAACTATACAGACAAACAAACCTGGTAACCATCACCGAAAACCACATCGAGCACAGTCGTTGAATTAAAGTAAGAATTAGAAGTGAAGAAATTCCTACAGAGTGAATGCACATAAATATCACCAAAATCTGACATACATAGCAATGATATATAAATGTTCACTTGAACCAAATTCAACTTTGAAAGAATAATATCCATACTCAATTAAAAGGGGTAAAATAAAGTAAAAAACTTAATAAAACCAAACCAGCCATTAACTTTTGATAACACCAAATGATATTGTAGCTGCAAGCATTAACGTTATAATTTTAAAACATAAAGCCAAAATAACTTCTTTGCAGGGTGTCTACACTTCCTCAGCTACATCTTCGGTCCTACGCTATTAAGAAAGCAGTGGACGCCAGAATACTGAAACATCTAGATATACTAGAAGAGTAGAAAAGGGATTAAGTAAATCTCACATCTTATAGTAGAAAACAGTTGATTCCCCAGATGAGGAAGATGGAAGGAGGTGCTTGTCAATGACCGATAATATGTCATAGCAGATCTTTGAGAGCTCATCTTCAACCCTCTGCCTGTAATCTTTTATCCTCTTCACGTTGAGTTCATTTCCCTTTGCCTCTTCCTTTTGTTCAATAGAAGACAATATTCGCCATGACGCCCTTCTTGCTCCGATTACATTCTTATACCCCACAGAGAGAAGATTCCTCTCCTCCATAGTCAGTTCCACGTCCAACTGAGCAACTTTCTTCATTGCTTCAACCATCTCTGGAACAAAATAACCAAAAAAGATACATCAAATAAACATGGAAATAAACCATTTTAGATACCAATGTTTTTACTGTGGACTATGAGAAGACACTAGTATTAAATGATTTAAGGGAAACCATTTTAGAATTGCTTTCTCTACTGAGTCTAAGTTCTACATGTTCCATCCATCTGATGGTCAACTATCAGGATAGAAATAAGTGCTAGAGAAGAAAATCCATACCCACAGAACTAGAATGCTAACTGAACGACCGACTCAACAGTATTTATGAGATGAATCACACAACCCACGAAAGCTACTGAGCAAAATTAATGAGACAAACTAACCCAAACTGATTATTACCATCAGAAACCCACACATCAGAAAACTTCAAAAATATAAAAGATGGCTCGAGACTGTTAGTTCGATAACACTTTTAGTAAGCAACAAAGTGCCACTAATGTCGAAAAGTAACAGCCGAACAAAATAGGTAACTATGAAAAGAAAGTGTGAAGCTCTGTGGGCAAAGGATCGAAAGAAATTATACCATCATATCTCTCTGCTTGTTCAGCGAGTCTGGCTAAGTAAACTTGTTGCTCCCTCTCCTTGTCCATCGCCTCTCAGTCTCACTCTCTTTCAGTGTGTTTTGCGAAGTCTGCAATATTGCTAGCTAGGTAACTGCCTTCGAAGCAAAATGTACTTCACAACAGAACCGTTCGATTGGGTTGCAGGAAAGACTATAGAGTAGAATCTATGGCCAGAAATACAAATTGGAAGAAACAAAACCCTCGGCCACTTGAACTGGAAATCTCTCTGTCCATTCTATGTCTATGTCAAGAGTAGCGTTGGATTGACTACTAATATACCATGTGAAGGACAATCACATGGGTGCTGATGTTGGCTAGAGCCAGAGGACCTCTGAATATTGTGTGATCGTGATGTAATGGACCCCATTTGTTAGATGCTCAGATTTTTGTTTTTCAACAATTTTTATTTTTAAAATAATTTTAAATTAAAAAAGAGAACCTGGGCCAGCCACTAACCCAGTTTCTTTATCATCTGGGCCTATGTGCTTTTTAGGCCCATATAGAATTGACTTTTTAAACTGGCCCAATTCATGTTTAAATATTATTGAAATTGGAACGGAAGTTAATGCACTATTCGTAAGAAAACAACAGAGGAGTGCAGATTCTGCAGGATGGGGATGTAACGGGAGGGAAATGAAGCACAAATCCATTTGACGCCAGATGGCCGCGGAACTCGACTGAAAAATAGTGGCGTGTTTGCCACGAACTCAATCTTGCCTCTTTCTCTTGCCCCGTTTGAGGCTCCAATTCAAGCCCAAGCCCAGTTTAGTTGCTTTTTCTTCGTTTTCGTTCTCTTTCTCGACTTGGTTCTGATAAGATTATTGGCTTAATCAGGTTAGTTCCTCGACTCTTCAGTGTCACTTTAAGCTTAGAAGCTCAACTCCAGTAAACAGAATGCCCTACTAAGAAGGCGCAAATGCCAGAGCCCTGTGTGTTCTGTCTCTTGCCATTTTGTTTCAGTACTTAATTTTCTGCTTCAAATTTTATGTCAATATCATGTTTATGCGATTTCTCTATGTGCTCCTTCTATATTTTGTTATAGGTATTGAGTTCTATGTAAGTAGTTTATGCGATTTTTATGAACCTTCATTTGCATTTCTTAGGCCAGTTACTAGCTGATGATGATCCGTTGGAAGCTTGTTTTCTCATTTCTTTTGGGAGTTTTTTTTTTTTTAAATGTTTCCTATCTGTAAGCGTGGTGAAATTAAGTTCTATGGTTTTTTGTACCTTATATTATTGGCAGGATGGCAAATGCTACTGAAGATTTTGGAATTTCAAAGGAGGTGAATGCCTGCATTTCATTACTCGATTGGATTTACATAAATAGACTGGATAATTTATTCGTCGAATTGTTCTTGTAAATATTGAGTACCTGTTTCTTTTATAGGAAATGGACAAGCTTGTTGGAGAAGTAATCCGCTACATACTTTTTAAAACTCATCAAACATCGGGGTGTCCAATTAAGAGGGAGGAACTTACTCAGCTGGTTACAAAAAGCTACCACCAGCGTAACCTTCCTGCTTCAGTGATAAATGAGGCTAAAGAAAAGCTTTCAAGTATATTTGGCTATGAGGTGAGAGAGCTCCAAAGATGTCAGCCATCATCAAAAAATCAGATGCGGCTTTCCCAACAAAGTGAGAAGTCATGTCATTCTTACTATTTAAGTTTACTAGACTTGGTAAATGAGTGCTTGGGATATTCTTTTTAGACAATACTCAACTTCCGAAGTTGCACCCTTTTATGTGAACTTTTAATTAATGACTAAAATACCATTTTGGTCCTTTTTAGATTGGAGTTGGTACAAAATGATCTCTCTTAAATCAGCTGTTACAATATATTCTCTCTTAGATTTAAAATGGTTACAAATTGATCCCTTTGTTATAACACCGTTAACAAGTTGATGACATGACATTATCTTTTCACATGTGAATTTTGATGACGTGAAATGTGATTAGGCAAAATGAGGCAGCATCCATCCTTTCCCTTCTCCCTTCTATCCAAAGTTCCCAAAATTCCCAATTTTTCAAACTATCAAATACGTTCTCCGTTCTCCCTCTGTGTTGCCGTTAAGAGTTACCATAACCAACAGGAAGCAACTTGGCGTGGCTGCTACCCAAGATCTCTTGCTAGCCGCGTCTTCTTCCTTGGCTATAATGTTAATTCTGACTCGAATATGCATTCAAAAGATCTAATCTGTTCATCACTAAACCTCCTCTTATTCTCTATCTTGCTCTTTTTCTTCCTTGTATTCTGCGGAGGTTGTGAAATGGTTGTGCTTTCAACGTTTTCCTCTCTTGACTCTTGAATATTCTCATCACCCTCCATCATTTGGTTTGTGAGCAGTGGGAGAGAAGAGTATTTCATAGTCTAAGGCTGAATTTGCTATTGGACTATACGTTGTTAAATTATGCTTTGAAAGTCTGCTCAGAGGAATCTATTTCATAGTATTTCTAAATGAAGGGATCACTCTGACCTATGAAATTAGATATTATGTGCTGCTTAATATCCTTTGCTGTCAAATACGTACACTCTCCTACCGACAGGTTAGTAGCTCATAACAGTAATGCAGATGGAGAATGTATTTGACAGCTTGAAAAATAGGGAATTTGGGAAATGTGAATAAGAGGGAGAAGGGAAATGATAGATGTTGACTCATCTTGTTTAGTCACATTCCACATCATCAAAATTCACAATGCAATAATCCACATATTAAAATAATGCCACGTCAATAACTTGTTAACGGTGTTATAACAGATGGACTAATCTATTACTATTTTAAATCTAATAAGGATCATACTATAACAGCCTATTTAAGAAGGACCAAAATGGTATTTTAGTCTTTAATTAACAATTTGGAGAGAATGGAATGGTGATATGGGCCTTACGTTCTGAATAATAATATGCATGGGATGGTTGCTTAGTTGTCATGCATATTTCTCATTTGCTGAAGAAATTTACAGCATAGTGCATACTAATTTCTCTTTCATCTGTTCCAGGAAGTTCATCAATAATTTACTGAATTGTTGTTTGGGCTTTATGGATCTTAGAATTGCCTTGGATTTGGATGGTCTTTAAATGATTTTTGTGAATTATAATCAAATATTGCCGCTTCTATGTATTGACTGACAGTATATTCCTACCATTATCATTAACGATTAACATACTCTAATCGTTTCTTCAATTGGCTATCAAAAGACGTCGTGCCATTGTTGAGGTTGTTCCTTTCAGCAATTGGTTGCTCATGAACTAGCATTTGAATTATCTACTCATGACGTTTGTACCTAGTAATGGTAAGAGTAGATGCTCAATTTTCATGATGCGCATATATAGCTGAAGGGAAGCACAAAAGTTTCTATGCAACTGCTTTTTACTCTGTCTGTATTCCTAGATCTGTTCAGTTATGGTCTAATTGTTACCCTTTCCATTCTCCTATAGTCATACGTTTACACATGCTTTCTTCCAGATGTCTCAGATTCAAAATCCTATGTTCTCATAAGTCAGCTTCCTCCGGATGCATGTAAACAATTTGTTGTCAACGTCAACACTGCACATCTTACTGGTTTTACTTTTGTCATAGTTGGTATTGTATATCTTACTGGTGGCAAAATTCCAGAAGGTATGATTGTGAATTTCCAATTGAGTAACCCTAAATTTATATATGTATGCATTTGCAAATGTTAAATTTCAGAATTTTTGTTGTTAGCTTGTCATGGCCTAAAATTTAATGGCAATAAATACTTTTATGTACTTGGCTGTAGTCTTCCTAATGAAAACCCTCTTCTGGTGAGAGCATTGCAGAAAGTCTTTGGAACCATATGAAACGGATGTGTTTGTGTGAAGACGAACAAAGCCATCCTGTCCTCGGAAACGTTAAGCAGGCATTAGAAAATCTGGTTCTACAAAGGTAAGAATTCTCTAATATGACGAACTTTTATACTATAAGACTTATTGCATTTGATAGTGGTGCTTCTAGTTACTACAATCAACAGCTATAAAAGAGTGGAAGTAATCCACTGTGTCATATTTTTCTTCGTAGATATTTACAAAAAGACAAAATTAACAGTCCCGAAGGCAATATTTTATATTATGAGCTTGCTGAGAGAGCTTTAGATGGACCAGTTAGCGACAGGATAAAAGAATATATAACTCAGGTAAGTGTTTTGGAAAGTAAAAATTATAAGGTCTTCCGTTGGTTCCTATCTATTTACTTCATATTTGAAAGTTTCCTTTACTTAAGATGAGCCACGGAAATTTGACCTGCCTTGCTGAACATGAAGACGGTCGTGGTTTTGATCGGAGGATGAAAATTATTTGTTAACAAAGTTTATGCTGTCTTTTATGCCAAACCTACTGTGATGCGTGTTTTCTGTCTGTGTCAGTTGATGAACCTGCTAGTTAAAATTAAAGTAACAAGTAATATCGCTAAATAAAAATTGAACTATTTAAGTTCGGGATTGTTTTGATAATATTTGATACATCGACCTTTATGGATTTTTGGACCGTCTCTGGTACAATATTGCAGAGGTAGCTATAGCGGAACAGGGAATAAGTAATACGTCAACTGCATTGTTCGTTACTGAAATCAAGTGTTATATGTAGCTAAAGTAAACCACGGAAACTTTGATTAATTTATCGTACACGTGAAGTATTCGTTGTTGTTTTTCATGATATTTACTCCATTTAAACAGGATTTTATTCTGTTTATATGCCCTTCTCAAAGAATGCTCCTTTCGCAGATTGTGAAGAACGACAATATCTCGGTGGGTGCTCTATAGAGTTGTTAATCAATTCTTCAGTGCATCCTTAGAGATACCATTACAGTATTACAACTGACTACCAAATTTTAAGTCCAAGCTGGGCAAGAATCTTAGGAGCCACATTTTGATCTTCAGTCTCTATGCAGACTGGTTGTACGTAGATCGGTAAATAGTGATATATACATACTTCATGACTATGCGTAGGAGATTGGATGGTAACAGCAGTATGTTCTATCTGAATATTAAGGACTTGTTTCTAACTCGCATCTTCGTACTTTGGTCATTTCTAGGAATCCCCACAGGGAAGGAAGGATGATTCAAACAACTAAACCTAGTTTCTGCAATAAAATAGATGTATAATATTTTAATAAGATCGTTTTATTTATGTTTTAAAATTTTTGAAAAATCAAGCATCCCGTACATCAACATGATGACCAATATTTAACATGCCTGATCAGGACTTACAATCAATCAATTCACTTCCAACAAGAATTATGAATTAGTCACCGATAGACCTTCAACTAGTAACCTACACGACAAAAAAAATTACAGATTTCAGCTTCAGTTTACTACTTATGAACTATACATATTGAAGTCTCAGTTTTCTAGAATACCGAATGAAGTATTACAAACATTGGATGGATTACTTCATTCAGCTACACAACTGACCTTTACAAGGTCACAAGGCCCCGTCAAACCCATTCAAGGGTGTGAAGATATTTACTCTAAAAGTTCCATCCCATATTCTGGAGCCAAGCTTATAATAGGGAATTATCCAAATCTCCATTTTCATGGTGGAAAACTGGTCACTACTATATGGTTACTGATGCACCCCACGACTCGTGCTTGCTTCCCCAATTGAAACTGTGGCAAGGGATTTAGAAGCCCATGCTTTAGCATTCATTGCTCCTTCCTGCAGATTACTTCTTTTGCATGGCTCTTTTAAACGGCTAAAAGATTGCATTATTCGCTTCAGATATACCAAGGGATGTTCCAGCAGGCTCCCTATTCTAACACTTTGGATGAGCCTTCTCCAAGCACATTGAACACATATAAGCAGCGTAGGGAAAAAGAAGTATAGTAGTCTCAGAATCACAAAGGTAGTGGCCAGAGCCAAATATGTCTCCTGCCGCAGCAAATTTTCTGGAGATCTTGCCCAGGAAAACGGACAATTTTCTGGCTCGGTATTACCATGCTTCTCGAGAACTGATAGGCGCCCAATTTTCTCAAGGGATACTTGATCAAGTGAAACAGTTGAAATCCCTATATCAAAAGGCGAATTACAATCAAACAAGAGAAAATAAAGACACCTTAGCCGGAATGCAAATGCATGTAACAAGAAAAGAATACAACCATTGTTAGCGTTCCCAGTATTACAGTCAAACATATAATATGCAGCTCCATCCCCTCACCCCCTCTTAAGACCTACTACAAGATGATAACAACATCTAGGCTTAGTCGTGCTTAAACTACAACATTTTTACTTAAACCGCTACGCATGTCAGTTATGGGTACAGACAGGAAAAGGATGTTCCTAATCAAATATTAAAATTAGAACTTCACCTATCACCAAACAATTAGAGAAGGCAAAGAAACATGTCCGATTTGAAAACGAGACAAAAAAGCTCCCATTACCTATTGGTCTATATTGTCAAATGAATGTACATTTGCAAGTAAACGCACACATGCATAGGTTAGTGTGACTTATCAATGGGACTCCTCTTCTGGTGTATTTCTTACTTATTACTTATTATGGTTCCGCTACATCTTACAATCTCACATAAAATTTGCACTCAAAATCAATTTATATCAAGGAAATTAAACAAATAAATAAAAGAAACCAAAATCCCGAAGTAAAGAGAGAAAGAATGGCCTTACCAGTAACATCACTGTAGAAAACTACGAGAGAACCAAGGGTACGGGAGCCATGATAACGGACACGCATGGTAGAATTTAAAATGAATAATGTAGGGAAACCATGAACACCATATTTTGATAGTATGCTGCAAAAATTGCATTGGGGTTAAGCCATGAAAAATGAACTCAGAACAAACCATGGTAGAAGCATGACATCACAAACCTTGGCCTGATGGATGATTCTTCAATGGCAAAATGAGGAATGGAGGGATATAGGGAAGACAGGATGGAGAAACTTGGTCTAAATATCCGAGAGAAAGGACACCAAGATGCATAGAAGAGTACGGCAATATAATCATGATTATTCTTGTGAACCATATTTAGTGCTTTTTGCAATGAAATCTCATCTCCCTGCATATTACAAATGAGAAGATTCCCATAAGAATCACTCTTTCAACATTCTATTATTAATGTCAACATAGTTCTCTTAGTTGCAAAGCTGATATAACAAAGAGCAACCACATGCAGAAAGCCACATAGCAAAACTGCTTCCTAATGATGCTAGTATCTCAATGGTAACACGAAGCAGTGACAGAGCTTAAAGAAAAGGAGTGACATGTATATATTGAAAGAAGTAACATTAGCTTTTTCTATCAGACAATTGTACCAGGTTATCACAATGGTAAGTAGTTCCTAGATGTAGTCTGATTAAGAGCATGTTTGGATACCCTGTAGAATTAATTTAGCAGAGTCCAAACTGAGTTACAAGTTACAAGCCATTTTAGGTTGTTTGGTAATTGTTGAGGCAAATATGATTTTGGATTGAGAAGATGTAAAACCAAGTTTTGGATGAACCTGTCTAGAGTAGCTTCCTGCCAAAATCAATTCTCACTTCTCGCCATTAGGACTTGCTTTTACACATTTCCCTTGATAATATATTGGTAAAGTGTTTGATTTTACATATCTACCGAAACCCCTTTTTTTAACTCTAATGTCTAATCCAAACAAAATCAATTCTAGATAGGATATCCAAACAAAACTAATTCTTTCAAACTCAATTCTCCTCGAACGCAATTCCACCCATAATCAATTCTATCCATAATCTAATCCAAACATGCACTAACTTTTAACATCCAATTTCCTTGTTTTGAGGTAACAATAGACAGCAGTTTTGGTAAAGACATACTAAGTACAGACGAAAACATATATCCAATACATGAACTAGAAGGTTCTCTCGTGGCCAAAAAGAACTAAGTTTTAGTCGATGTACACGGCAGTCTTGGCAATGGGATGGTTCAGAACAATCTAATACTCATTATCTTTAAAGAAATTACACTTCTAATCCTGAAATTACAAATTTCCGAAATTAACTAACAATTAAGTTATTTTCCCAAAAACAACCACAAGCAGGCAACAGTAAAACAGCTAACCACACCCCATATCACGGAGATGTTATATTGCAAGAAAAGAGACTACCTCAGTGACACCAACATAGTCGATGGATCCAACAGTGTCGATCGGCGAGCAGGTCCAATCTGGAATCCTTAAGATCGATTGAATAACGGACATCGTGGGACACACGTTGGTCGGTAAATAAACCCTAGGCGGTTGGGCGGCCCACGCAAGGCTTCCGCAGAGCAACATGGCAACGACGATCTTCGATCCCCAAACCCCCATCCGTATCCCCTCCGATCCCATATAAAGTTAGGTCGGAGCTAACCTGAAAAAATTTTGGGACCCCCCTCCCCCGGAAAAAAAAAAAAAAAAAAATGAAGACTAAAAGCGAAAAAGGGGAAGCGAAATCCTAAAACATGGAATTGAAAACAAAACAGGGAAAGGAGGTGAAGGATGGGATTGGAGTTGGGACTGGGAGGAGGGAAAGGATAGGTTGCCGAGTGCGACCTGGATACATGTCAATTGCAGATGCAGGAGGAAAGAAATTGGGAATGGCGAGCTGACGTGTCCGAAACTAACTGGACGATTATTTTAAAGACGGCTTGTGGGAAGAAGGTTATGCATGGAATGAGGATCAGGGTAATGAAAATGAATCTGAGACTCAGTGACAGTCAGCGACCAGAAAATAAGGGAAGAGAAGACATAATCCTGAATGAACCCAAGCAAGCATCAAACCCAACGAAATGGAATGATAACAAAGGTGGGGCGGGGACGGGACATACGACTTACAGTCCCTCATGTCCCAATCTCATCGGTCATCACCCTGCTCTTCCAGTGTATTTTGAAAATAAACAACAATATTATAAAAGAGAGTGAGAAAAATATTTTAATTAAAATTCAGTCCCATATATAGACAAAACAAATCTATTAATTTTTTTTTAAAAAAAAGGACGTCAATAAATATGCTGTTAGGTTTTAGCATTTTGGGTGTCCAACTCCCCATGTTTAGGTTTTTATTGATTTTTTTATACATAAACACATGAAAATACCTCTGCTTGATTAATTGATTTTTGTATTCAACACTCTCAGTGAATCTCTATATTATTTTTTCTGTACTAAGAGTGTATGTTAATATGAGATTATCCTGTAACTTAAAAAATAAGGACTTACCAACATTTTTTTTTTCTCTGAGCGATTATAAATTTTAAAATATTTCTTATTTACTCATAAGCTTATTATTAGGGTAGAGACGTTTGCATCATCCGTAACACATGAAAAATTGTATCCTTTCGTTTTCGATTAGTTTGGATATTCAAAGCGGATTAGGTAATGAGAATGTTGATCCCACTGGCACTAGTCCCCTTAGATCGTCGAGATTTACCTTCTTAACCTTTACTGTTTAATTCGATCTGCGCCCCACATTCAATTCAGCGCAGTAAAGCTTATATCTTAAGTAGCTGATATAACAATTGTGAGAGTGGTCAATTAAAACACCCCTTCTTGTTTTCTCGACTGTTTCTTCCCTTTATATAACATACTCCCTCCATTCCAAATTGATTATTATTTTAAAGGGAGACAATTTTTTTGTCATTCCCGAGAAGCAACCTCATGCTAGGATGCATTTGTGTTATGACTATGTTGTCCCATTTCTTCTACGTGCATTGACCAATATTACTGTGAAACGGTGAATATAACAAATTTAATCATTTTGCAAATTGTAAAAGCATGAAGAGAAACGAGATAAGTTCTCTGAAGTAGGAGCTTCCAGATAGCCTAAGCTGACATAACGCTTCACTCGTAGCAACTTTCCATTCTCAAACCCATCTTTTATGTTTCTCTCGTAATCACCAAAGACCAAATACCCCATCTTGTGTCATCCTCAAAATAGGTTGCTCTCAGAGGGTGTAAAATCAAAATAAAAATATGTAAACTATAGCACCTGGAAGTTAGAGGTATAAAAAACATATTGACAGGAAGTAAGAAATAAAGAGAGAAATCCAAAACAAGATCGAAGAAATTTCCATGTTAGTCACAAGAATCTACTGGCCATTTGGCTTTTCTCTTTCTTGGAAAGGGAAAAAATGGTTGCGTCATAAATTAAGGGACCTACCTAAATTTGATGTCAGTTTCTACCAGTCTACCAGAAGAAAAACTTGTTTGGAACTGAAGGGGGAACTAAAAGGAAACTGCCTCTTTGGAAAACAAAATCGCATCTAAGCGCTGGCAAGAAGCAAGAAAGGCATCATACCAGAGTTGCAACAACGAACTCTATAACAGAAAAGCCACCTGCACAACTTGCTGAATCTAACAACAAAATAATGCTGCCTTCAAGCAATGTCTGTCCCGTCCAAAAAAAAGCAAAATCAATGAATCAGAAACCTTCGAGAAGTCATAATCAGCATAGATAAAAAAATGCACCAAAAGAAAAAGGAAGATTCCGCATCAAAGTTCCTTGTGCAACACTGAAGAACAATTTACAAAATAATTGCAGCAGACTTCCTTGAGTAGTATTCAACAAACGAACAAGATGCAATACAAGAAAGTGAGGTTCATAAACACATTTTGGTAAAAGCCTAAAAATAAATATATTTCTAAAATCCTAACACAAGCTCTTATACTCATTCTGGTGAGAACCAGATAGCAGTAAAATCCTATCTTAGGCTTAACCATTTTAAATAATCAATCACAAATTCACAATCCATCCCGTAAATATAAAGAACAACCCCACCTCGAAAGAATCGAATTCCAAAAGCAACAAAGCATGCATAGCGTTCATTGTATGATTTTCCAATAATTGAATCTCAAACATCATATATTCAATCGTACTTTGGATTAAACAAGTTGCTGTCTAAGCCACTAGGTATGTATCAGTTGTGAGGGGCTCATTTACTATTTTGGAGGTTTAGGGTTCGATTTTCTTATGTAACAAAAAAACAAAAGAAGTTGCTCTCTAGCTTTCCAATGACCAGACCATTTCGACAATTCTATATCAAGTTTCAATTTTATTTTATTTTTCCCATTTTACATAGTTAAGGTTCTCAACACCTGAGCATCTCCTATTTAATTATAATTACATTTCAATCCAGAAAGTAAATAAACCAAAAGGAATATCAGATGTAACAAGAAAAAGCAAGCTTAAGCAATAAGGACTCATAAGCTCTTGAGCATTCCCATCATTCTATCTAATCATTTCCAGAGAGCTAGTCATAGAAAAAGCAAAATACAAAGTGATAACCACTTCAAATATTACCAAATAAAAAATGAAAGGAAGTCCTGTTAGGAATTTTATAAATATCGTAGATCCCTTTTGAATGAAAAAGAAAAAAAACAAATATATAGTTTTCTAGGCAATGATACTATGAATTTGAATCTGAAAAATACCTCATTGAGGATACCATCCTTGATAGTAGATTGAGAATATACAATAGATGTTTTCTTTGTCTGCACATCTGCACCTGACTGCTATCAAGAGAATAATGCCTCGTCAATTTTACAGATTTTAACTTGCTCGCTGTTAGGCTTCTCTGTTAAGAAAAGTTTATTCGCATTATTCACATCTCCATGGTTTTGATCATCAAATACATTAGGATGCAGATTGCCAGTAGGGATAAGTAAATTTTCTTCAGAACTTCCGTGTGATGGATTTTCCAATTCAATATTGAAACTTTTCTCATTCAGGGAACTCCTTTCCTGCGTACAACTTGTCACAACATAGTCATTTTGAGTGGCGTGATTATCACCGAAATCCACAGTTGCTTTGACATTAGGAGCAACATCTATTCCGCCAAATTTGGACACATCTTGAGTGCTAGTGCAAGAAACACTATTGACGTTGTTGCTGGCAGCACATGTTCTCTCATCGGTAGATGAATTAGATAAACCATTATCAGAACATTTTCCCCCAGCAGAATCAGTGGTCATGGAAGTCAGTACCCCATTCTTACTATTTACAGAAGCACATTCAAGTTCATTCTGAGATGGGACAATCGAACTGCCTTGAGAACAACTTATCACTTCAGCCCTGGATGATACTTTTTTTGTTTCAGAGTGACAATTTCCAGAAATAATTCGCCCCCTTTCATCCTCAAATCGTTTTTGATCACTAATCTTCATGTCTTCCAGTGAGGTAATGAGATGTCCATCCTCTATGCTGCTACCAGAACATTTTTTCCCTATCTGGTGTCTGGAGTCCTCCACTGATCTTGAAGATGGCCCATGCCCACTATTTTCCCCCAAACATGCTTGCTCATTTACACATGTAACAGTTTCATAGCAAGCAACATTTACATCCTGACTAACAAAATTATTTATTCCATCTTTTATGCATTTGATACCATTTGTTTCATCAGAACATTCATAACTACCAGTACTTTTATTGTTGGAGAAAGAAATTGGGATAACCAAAGAAATATCATCAGCCCTGTTAACATCAACAAACCTCTCATTATGTAACTTACAATCTATACCCACCTCAGAAAAAGGTCCAAGAACCGAGTTTGTATCATTCTTATCCCCATCCAAGGTCTGATGATCTTCAGACAACAAACTTGCCTCACAATTTAAGTCTGTAACATTCCCACTAGCAGTATTTCTTATTTTAACCTTTGAAGCCAGATAATCATTTACAATTTCATTAAAAGTACTTTGCTTCTCACTTCCAATTGATGCAGCTACAGTAGCCTGCCTCTCAAGATCAATACATATAGAGGTACAAGGTATGTGCGAACTACTGGCAACACCATCAGACTTCATGCCTGTTTTAGGGACACAACCGTTGTGCTGCTGAGGACACAGTAAATAAAGTCAAAAACAAAAAATGCCTTTTTCTCTAGGTGCTCATGGGCTATGGGGTGTTTTGGGGGAAGGGGAGGAGAAAGAAGAAATAGGATTTGCAAATATTAGCTCACATTTTCAGAAGTCATTTTACTGGACACTTGAAGATTGCCATCGGTATGACAAGATTTCGATTGGCTTACGTCTTGAAGTCCAAAAAATGAAAGCAAGTATGAAGAAACTTCCTTGCAAGACACAAACTGGTGACCATCAGGACTGGATGGTACCGAGTTAGAAAAATTGCATAAGCACCACATATAAATTATAATAATAACCACTGAAAAGGAATAGGTAATATATATTTATTTATAATGTACAGCAATAAAGAAAATTTAAAATAACATCGAAGAAAACGAGCAGTTCAAGAGAAATGACAACCTGAAAAGGAATGTCTAGATGTATAAATGCCACAGCACCACACAAAACCATACAGTTTACATATAAGTCTGACAGTGAGATCCAAATTCGTAAACTGTAATTTCTTTGTTACAACATATTTTGATGTTTTATTTGAGTTTGGAAGGACCTCAAATAAAGTAACTGGAAAGTATGCATTAAATTCAGTACTACTCTTTCAGCATTGAAGATTTAAAACACAAAAATTTAGCGTTTGAAAAGATTTTGAGCTGAATTTGTGATAACTAAAAACATCCCCATTTTAAGTACTGAGTATGCATTAAAAGGAAATCATTGTTATTAAATGAAATGGATTTTTTGCACTTTGCACAAAACCATTTAGTCTATTTCTGTTATTTGCTCCAGTTAAATCTGGAGTAGCTCTAATAATGATGCTCAAAACGTGACATTTGTGTGCCTAACAATTTCCATACAACCATATTACGCAGCAACGTGCAAATAGGAGGCAATATGTGTGAATTTTATCAGAATTGCATTTAAATGTGTGAGAATTTGGTACAATATGTAAGATATAGAAACATTCGGGTACTTCATCTTCTAGTAATTTACAAATTTTTGCTAGTCCATTTTGTCTTACAGCATGAAGTGTTGAATAATTTTAGTACTATTTTGCTAAAAGAGAATGGGGACGGGGGAATGAACAACTGGACTTAGGCTATCAAGCCCTCGTGATTAAGAAACACAACTAAAATATTTTTAATTCTATTTTTTCTTTTTATTTTCAAAACTAAAGTGAGATTTTAAAGAGGCCCAACCAAAATTCGCAAGATAATATCAACATGTTAATCCTTAAATCTCAAATCAGTTTCTGATATCCATACCCAATTTTATCAGGATTTAATTTAGCTCCTCAAAAGCTATATCTGAAATAGTTTGTAGCCTAAGTTTTCTGGTTTGTAGCATATGTAGGAAGACTTAACAGGAAATGTACAAAAGCCATTAGTAAAATAATAGCATAGAAGATAACGCAGATGTAAAAAAAAGGAAAAACAGTATACACTCATTATCCGATCAATTGAAGCTCGGAATATAACAGAAAAGGAAGGCAATATAAGATAACGCCAAGCATTAAGGGGCTCTCATATTAAAGTTGGGTGACCCTCAGTGTATCTAAGGCAGCGAGACTGTAAAGATTGTGTTATCAAATCATTGAACAAAGAATGTAAAAATATATCAATTCAAACCGAAAGCATATATACAATCTAACAGTGTCGATTTCCAGGACATATAAAGATAAATTTTCGTGAAAAAAAAAAAATTTAACAAAACATAAAAACAGAAAATTATATCAATAAGAGAAAGCAGAAACCTTATGTAACGGCGACAAAATATCCATACGCGACCTGCTCTCCTCTTTAGTGAAAGCATGATCTTCCAACCACTGGGCAACAGGCCACCGAAGTCACTAGCCAGCACAATCTTCCTCTTCTTCCTCTGACTCACCCATTCTCCATTCAAGGTTCCCAGGAATTCCAACAATTGAGATTCTGTCACCAATCCTTGTGTCCTCCTGTTTATCTCCTCCCCAAATGGATCCTCAAAATTAACCAAAGCAGTTGCTTCCACCGGAACACTATGGTTATTTACCATTGTCATCGCCAAACGGTCCTCCTCCTTCCCCTTTATTGCCTTCTCCTCCACACGTACTCCCGGAATCTCATTCTTTCGTGGCCGCCCACGCTTTCGCTTTCTCGGAGCACCATCAACGACATCAATTGGAATGTTCTGGAAGGCTATGGTCGCAGACTCCGGTAAAGGGTCTCTAAATTCAATCTGGACAGGGAAAAGGGAACCGTCGTCGTTCGTCTCGTCGCAGAAAGACTCGACGCCGAAGAGTTGCTGAAGTAAGCCAATTATTTGGGCATGTTCTTCGTCTACGGGCTCGGGATTCTGGAGGGGAATGCCAGTGATGGAAGAGGATGCATTGGCGATTTGGTTGTCGCGAGGGGCGAGGTGGAGGCGAGAGAAGGTCTGTTTACGGCTACCGGCGGATTCATTAAAGACGGAACGGTCAATTTTGGGGATTATGGCATCGTCATCGGAACGGCGGTGAAGATGATAGGCGGCGGACGAGGAGGAGCGAAGGGACATGGAGTAGAGTTCGGATTGAGAGAGAAGACGAAGGTCGATGAGTGAAAGAGAATCGACGTGGAGATGGTTAGGGTCGGTGGAGGAGTCCAGCGTGGCCATGGCATTGCGATCCGGCTCCGTCTCTACGTGTGGGAGAGGAAGAGAAACAGGGTAGGGTGAGGGAAGAAACTGAATAGGAATTGGTAAGTTAAAACCAGCTTTCAAGTTCAAGTTTTCAACCTTCAACAGTTGAGTTACGCTTTCATCTATCTCGCAGCAAACTGTTATCCAAGCATCGCGATCACGAGTTTCTTACAATCCACTCAGGGTAATTTTATTTTCTCCATGAATTCATTAAGCCAAAGGAAAAAAGTTAGAATAAATCATATTCACATTTCCTAAAATTAACTTATTATTCATTTTTTTTTAGATTTGAGCCTTTAATTCTCTCTATTTTTAAAATTTATATTTAATTGATATTTTCAAAGATTTTTGTATTTTATTTTTAAAAATTGACGTAAAAACTTAAAAATAAATAAAATTAGTTATTAATAAATGTTGTAAGTATGCGTGAGTTATACTTTCATTTAGTATAAATTTTGTAATTTTTTAATTAAAATTATAAAAAATAATAAGCAAACAAAAATCGGTAGTTTAAAAAATAAAATACATTTTTATAAGATATATTTTATTTGCATTTTTCTTTATAGTTTTATTTACTATAAAGTATATTTAGAAATAATTTTAAAATGTGTTTTTAAAAAACATATAATTCCAAAAAAAGATAACTATTTGAAAAATGTAGATGAGGAGATAAATGTTTTAAAAATAAAATAACAATAAAGATAAAAAGGGAAGAGTATGACACAGAGTTTATTTATTAAGCAAGTTCCTCAGAATTAATATATATAGATAGAATAGATAAATATGTTAAAAATAAATCAACTGTATAAGAGGTTCCCAATAAAATAATATAATTCTTTTTAATTTCTGAATCGATATGGGCTTATCAAACAGTTTAGGCCGGCAAGTGAATACATGGGCTTTATACAAATTGGGTTGTAACAGAGGACAATATCTAAGGCATTTCTAGTAGCACCCACTGTTTTGCTTCTTCACACATATAATCCATATTTGAGAATAAATCAGTCGAAATCAAAAAGGAATTTACACAAACAAGGTTGATAAGAAGAAGCCACGCTTAGTATGCTTTTTTCTGGTGGAATAGAATACTACAATGTCATAATAATAGTTATCATGATTCTAAGGGTTAGCATTTTGGTTTAGTCTTATTCACACTCCTCCAAACAGAAAATTTGTTTTTAATATCTATTATTTATTTTATTTTTAAATTCTCGCACTCAATTTTTTGCCCATGTTAAATTTTGTTTCCTTGCTCAATTTTCTTTGTTCCGTCATTTCACACCGTTTCTGATGCCCTTTTTCACCATATTCTTATAATCAAAATATCTTAGTCAATTCGAATATAATTGGTAAAAGGAAAAAGTGTTTTTTTCCTTTACCTATGTTTTTTGGCTTAGACACACTTGTAATGGCAGACAAGAAAACATTAGTATCATAGAAATTTGTTTGCGTTAGACTTTGATACTAATGATTCTTCCCTATTCAATACCAAATAATTGACAGACACTTCAACTTGTACTTTGCCGTTTTTGTCCCCGCTCACCCTCTTATGTAGCCCCGTGAAAACCAGGACAGATCTGACCAATATTTATACAATCTGAAAATGATATAGATGTTACTACAATGCAGAATTGTTACCTATCCATCACAAAATACAATAATGTGTGACAGGAGAAAAGGCGATAATGTAACAAGTTGATTATATGAACATTGGGTGTTTAATTAAAAACAATTATGATGACTTAATTTCTTTTCTTTATATAAAATAAAATGGAGTGAGTGGAAATGTTGAATATAGCAGGCATCAGGGCTTGTGATTGGGAGGTGAAACATGAGATGAGAGGGAATATAATACTATGGTGGTCGGCTAAATTATTTTATGGCAACGCCAGAAAAAGGCACCGTGTTAGTTGTGCGTATGTTATTTTTCTTCTCCTTGCTTTGCTTCAATTTTAGAATAGATAGAAACTACCTCGTAGCTACCTCCTCTAGTCCTTTCCAGCACACATATTAATCCCACATCGTCCCAAGACAAGATACCCTGCTTCGGCTCCACGCATTTGTCATTAGTCTCCTCCTCCGCTCCAGAGCTTTGTAAATTTTTAAGCTCGAGCACAAGAACAATCAATATGTTGTTTTAAAAGTGCGAAGACCTGGCGGACTTGACTTCCGCTTCAAAAGGTACGCTCTTCAACCATGAAAAATCACAGTTTCTGCCTCAAATTGCGAGGTACAGTCCCTGTTCGTGTTTGTGTTTGAATTATAAAGGAAAGAGAGGGCTAATTTTTGTCTCCTTTGATTCATACAAACAAGGGTTGATGTGCTCTGTGTGTCTGACAAAAGTTCAAACATTTCAGTGTTACGAATGGATATTATTGAATTCTTTGTAAATCTGTCGAAACAATACATTCTTGTTCGATCGATGCAATTGTATTGAGCTGAAAGGGTTTTCGGGATTTCTTAATATGGGTGTTCAGAAGTGATCCTGGGAATCAGCAAACTTGAGGCCGAAGTTTTTGTTTATATTCTGGGAATTTTCTAAATGGTTATCTGTTTATCTGTTAGTCTCCAACTGGGTTAGGTGTCTTACAAAGAATAGCAAGAGCTGCTGCAGATACAACTCTGGCCGACACTCGAGAGATATCTTCACCAGCCGGAGTATGCATTCGTCGCTCCTTTTCCGGTTTCCGATTTCGTTTGGACTGGGCACTCTCTCTAGTCCTGCGCCTTCCCTCTGATTACGGCTAATTTCTGATTCAGTTGGTTCCGATGTGATCTGTATACCCTGACAATATCTCTCTCGTAGAGATGGGAGCGACAATGAAGATTGACATAAATTAGAGAGGAATTAGTTGAGGCAAAAAAGATTGAAGAGAAAGGATTTATAAAAAGTCTAAACTTCCAAGATGTCGTTGTTAAGATGTTTCTATGTTATACTCAGAAGGCCGAAGAGAGTTAAGGTGAAGATTTTGTCAAATTTTTATATCTTATGATTTGTCGTTGGTTGTTTTGACGTTCGTAGTACCATATGATTTACCAGCTTCAACCTCATTTTCATTGATTTTCAGGAGAAGGAACAATCTTTCAATGAGCACCTCCCTCAAACGGTACATGCTAAGATAGAACATCCGAGAAAAGCATTGGAGACTGATGAATTGAAGCCCGCTATTTTTGATGCTGAAATAACCTGTGTTAACGAAAAGACTTCTCGGTGCAATGTGAGGGTTATGAGTCTTGAGAGTCCTGTCAAAGCTGAAGTGGAGGAAGCTTATGAAGGGGAAGATGAACATTCGGATCTCTGCTCCATGAAGAGGGATTTCTCTGACTTTGATCTTCAAGCCTGTGCAGATTTTTCAGGTGAAGCAAGTTGTGAACCCAGAGACAAAGATAGAAATTTACATGAAATTCAAGCCAACAATCTTTTTGAAGACAGAAATGATAAATATGGTGAAAAGAGTCCCGATTTGATCCATAATGGGCATGTAAGTGATCCTGGATTTGGCAAATCTTTCTTCTGGGCTTCACCAGAGCTCAAGCGCTCCTGCTCTAACTTGGAAAGAAGGGATGTGCTTAGAAAGATGACTAAACTGTCGCCTTCTTCAAAGTCACAGTCCTATGAGGATTTGCAGGAATTATCAGCACTGGAGAACGAAATTGCCAATCTTAAAAGCCCCAGGTCTGAGAAGTCTTGTCGCAGTGCTGATAGAGTGATGCTGAGAAAGCATTCATCTAGTCAAGTTCTCCCTTCTGGAAGTAGAAGATTGTGGTGGAAGTTGTTTTTGTGGAGCCACAGGAATATACATAAACCTTGGACTGGCAGAACAACACAATTACTCCCTCCTAGTCCACCTTTAAATAGGCAGAGTGGATATACTTCAGATACTCTTGAGCTAAAACAAGGCAAGGCCTTGAGAAATGTGGAATCATATGGATCATTCACAGGGGAATCCACTGGCAAAAGCTGCATTGATGAAAGTATGGATAACCAAATCTGGGGAAGAAACCACAATGCAGATTCAGGTTTCTGGCCCCAGAATCAATGGTTTGCTTTCTCAACAGAATCATCCTCTCCCCAAAATCAATTGTTTGCTTTCTCAACAGAATCATCCTCTCCCCAAAATCAATTGTTTGCTTTCTCAACAGAATCATCCTCTCTTACAAGAGTGGATGAGTGGGTAAGAGATCTTGAGACTCAACAGATACTTCCAATGAATGAAAATGATAACAATGTTCAAAGTTTTGTCTTTCCACCATCTCCTGATGCTGACAGATCAATGGCAAGAGGCACATCTCAGTATCTTCGACATCCAGATGAAAATCTTTCCAAGGAGATTCTGAAAGCCAATAGTGTCTGCCAGTCTCTTAATCCAACGTCCACCGTGGCTCACATCTCGGGTATTGGTTTAAGAGCTATCCCTGCCATTTCACGTTTCTCCAGTCTTCGCTCTGTCAACTTGTCAAGCAACTTCATAGGTATAATCTTCCTGAAGAAACAAATCCTCCGTATAACATAAATAAATCAACAACTCAATTGACTAACTGTGTTCTTCGTTAATCTGCAGTCCAAATCACCACAGGATCTCTCCCTAAGGGCCTTCACACGCTTAACTTGTCAAGAAATAAAATCAGCACCATTGAAGGACTGAGAGAGTTAACAAGATTGCGGATACTTGACCTAAGTTACAATCGCATCTCTAGAACTGGACAAGGTTAGTCTACTTTTTCTGTATTGGCTCACACTCGATGGAGATTTACATACTGGTTTGCTTAGACTTTCCTCAATATTACATGTTTTCTGAAAAAAAACAATTATTCCCTTTCGACTACGCAGGCTTATCAAATTGTACACTCATCAAAGAGTTGTATCTTGCGGGGAACAAGATAAGTGATGTCGAGGGGCTACACAGGCTACTTAAGCTAACAGTTTTAGACCTAAGTTTCAACAAGATCACAACAACAAAAGCGTTAGGCCAGCTAGTAGCTAACTACAACTCCCTTCAGGCTCTGAATCTGCTTGGAAATCCAATTCAGAGCAATGTCAGCGATGACCAGCTGCGAAAGGCAGTTTGTGGTCTTCTTCCCAAGCTTGTGTACCTGAATAAGCAATCTATCAAACCTCAGAGGGCACGAGAAGTGCTTACGGACAGTGTTGCCAAAGCTGCACTTGGGAACAGCAGCCGAAGCTCACACAGAAAAGCACCTAAGAAAGCAAGCCAGGGAGGATCAGGTTCATCTACAGGGCACCGGAGCAATGCAAGTGTTGCCCAGAAAAGCAGGAGCAGATCAAGGATCCGAACTCCTCAAAAACCACCCTTATCGTGAGGAGGTTTTCCTTTCACCACCATGTATTCAAGGAGTTGACCAGAATTTTCGACTTTTATGTTTATTTTTCCATGTCTTTGCTTCGAGCATGAATGTTTGATTCATATCAAAGGAGATAGTTTGCCGTAATTAGGTGTTCTTAGTTTGTTGATTTGCAGGGCAGTGATATACTGCTACCCCTTTTCTTTTTTCCCTCCCTTCATGTCTTCATTGTCGTAAATTTCGATTTATGAAATTTGATAAGATCCTGGACTAACGAATTCCTGGACGACTATTCAAAATTAGATCATTTTGGCAGTTGGAGTACCAGGTTATCATCAGCAACTACTGTGATGCCAAGGCAACTGATCAGTTCAAAGAACTCGCCATGAAGTATTGGGACAGGAAGCCTACAACTAAAAATTGAAAACGCCACAAGGGAATTCCAATACCGTAGGCAATATGTTTAAATTCGAGAAGAATACTATGGGTGCAACAGATCCTGGCTACGAGCTTGTGCTGTTATCGACAATGCAGAATCAAATGCTTTATATTATGCATTATTATGAAGTAGGAGTAAACTACATTTAGAATGAGGATTATCTGCATAGTGGAAACTCGGAGAAAAAATTTTATACGAGAAATGTCTTCAATCCGATTGTTCCTTTTCATTCCAATCTTCCAATTGAAATTCCATAACTCATGAATTCAGTTCCTTTCTTGTTCCTGCCGTATATAACAGTACCTTTTTTTTCTATATATATGTTCGGAGAGCCAATTTACATTTTGGTTTTTCATCTAAATATCGGAGGACGGCCCCGTCTCCTGCATTTGAGCATACTTATAGAGCTTCTCATCGAAGAGCACCTGCGGATCCTTCTTAATTAAAACACCATTTTCATCATAAGCGTCCTTCAAGAACACAACCCAGTTCATCTCTGTTCCTGCCAAATAAAATGTTCTGGGCTGCTTCAAAAGCATATGATAAGTATGCTTAGTCAAACTAAATTCTTCCTTAAATTCCACAATATGATGAATAGAGGCCCTTTTTTCCAATGTTAAGTTCAAGAATTCATGAATAACCCCTACCCTGTGTTTCTCTGCTTCCAGAGTCCAAACATCTAATTTCGATCCATCTGAATATGGTGACACCAAGGGAAGCGTATTCAACAAATTGAGCTTCCTTCTATCGTCCACATCCAAATCCAAATCCTTCCCATGTTTCACGGGAAACTTAAAAGCCCTCTTAGCTCTATCCTCATCAACCATGAACTCACTCTCAAGCGCACTCACTGCCAATAATGGATCCCAATTCACCAATTCAAGTATCCTCTTCCCATCACTTTCAACTACAGTTTTGAAATAATTTGGGTACTTACCAACTCTGTCTCTGAAATCATCCGGAATTCCAAACAACCTTCTGCAATGATGAATTTTACTCAAGGGAATGCGTTTATTAGCAGACATCATCAGCAATTTGCGAACTTTATTGACACGGTCGATCTCCATGGAATCCATGATTGCTTGCTCCTCTAAAAGCAACTCTTCCATAAAATCAGTAAACCCAAACCACATTTTCCCATCAATGTGCCTGTATGTCTCGAATATCAGAGGATGGCGCTCGATTGAGCGGGAAACCTTGCGGCCACGGGGAAATCCAAGCTCATGGTAGAGCTTGCCAGCATCGTCGAGGCGAAGGACATGTTCGTTTTCCTTGGAGAGGAATTGCTTGGACCTGATAAGAAACTTGAAAAGGCTGTCGCGCTCGACGATGCGTTCAAAGTGTGGGATACGATCGGCTTTGGTTTGAACGAGCTTGGTTCGAGGGCTCTCTTGCTTTTTGCGTTTCTTCTTGAGCTTTTTTGGGGTTTTGGTGACAAGGAAGGAGGTGGAGAATGGGGAAGTGAGGAGGGAAAAGTAGGGTTTAACCGGATTAGAATTAGGGCTGACGGGATGACATTGTGCCGCAGTGAGAGGCAGGGTTAGGGTTCTGAAAGGTTTGATCTTGGAGATGTTGGTGAGGAAGAAGAAGCGCCAAGCCATGGAAGTTGGAATTTTTTGTAATCGCCGTGGAGTGAAGCGCGGATCAGTTACCAAGCATTGCAATAATGTGATGATTATCAAAAGAGATGAATAGATCAACGGTTAATAGATATGCTAAGCACCATCTAAGATGGCTAATAATTGTCAATAGTCAATAGATACCAAAAAAAAAATGGAACAAAAGAAAAATCCGACCTGCCGGATTCGAACCAGCGACCTAAGGATAGCTATTGGGCATGAAACCTACTACAGTCCTCCGCTCTACCAACTGAGCTAAGGTCGGATGTTGCTACGGGATCAGTTTAATAATCTAATTTCTTTTATTTTCGCACTAACAGAAACATTTTGATATTGTGACGGTCCATACAATTTTATATCATAGTTGATAATCTTTCAGTTACTTCTAATTTACATAAAAATATTCTGAATAGAGTGCATGGACCAAAAATTTGATGTCACGAATCATGATCATCCATATCTGTAAATATTTGTAATTAGTTAAATTTTATTTTTGACTAATTAATTAGTTTCTCAACCAATTATAAAAATATTACTCATGTAGTCCAACATCAAGGTAGTAGACGAAAAGTCACACGAGAATTTTAGCTAAACTCGAGTAAATTTATAAAGCCCAAGAAAAAAAAATTGTAAACAAAATAAAATGGCATATCAATCATGGAGTTAGTAGGTTAGTCCATATTTTCTAAAACTCGAATGACTATAAAAATTGTCAAATTCTGTTTTTCTTCTGTTTGATGTACTATCTTATATCATGTGATTTTTTTTTTTATATTTTATATAAAATTATGTATTCTTCCACTTACTATATAACTTGATTTTTCAAAAAATCTTCTTAATAACATAAAACTAGCCTATGTCCCACCAAAAGCCAATCAAGTATGGATAATGCTACACCCCCTCTTAGCAAATATATTTTCAGTATCAGTGAATGGGAATGAGAAGCACTGTAGGTTTTTACACTGGACTGTGTTATTTTCATTCCACGTCATAAACATTGAGAATCATGAAGTAAAGGAGACGGAAAAGAACCTATAAAATAAGAACAGGACAGAAGAATTGTATAGTATATAAGAGGAATTAACCGCTGAGCATATTATACACCACAGCTAATTGCAATAACTTATTCTATCATCATTTTCACAATCTTAATCATGTGGTTTTGTATCTGTAATGACACATCACATGGAAAATCAAATCTACCAGTATATGTTCTTGTCTGCTCTGCGCCTCCTTTGGTAATTACATGACCCTATGCAAGCCTTACGGCTACATAGGTGGTATTGTTGTATCATCCCACCGGGATCCACTGCTTTCCTCTACCGGCTTTCCGGCTTCCCTCTTCAAAAATTTCAGTCCCCACCTTTTATGGCGGGGGTTTATAATAATAAATGAACATGACAGAAACGAATTTGAATATTATGGTATAATTCTCCCGGGGCCTTCAATTGATTAGCTAGCCTGTTTCTTAAAGAAAGGTTTCTGACATATCAGGAGTCTCTGATCGCTGTCACTTTCAATTTCTATAACTCGGGCATCCCATTTCAGCCGTGTTGTTAGAGCTCTAGCTGACTCTATTTGAGGAACTGTATCACGAATTATGATCCAACCCTGCACACATAACCAATGCTGATATTGAAGCCGTCCACATAGCAAACCGAAATGAAACAATCAAATTTTTGCACATTAGCATTTCCGTGACTCTCAATCTTTCAGGGAACACATAGATTCATGCAAATTCGGGCCATGGAGAGGTTCATCAACAGATAACAAAGGATATTTGTAACAAGAGAAGAGTAGTACAGCAAGATATTAAACATGAATGCAACTGCAGACAAACTGATTGATGAACAAATCCTGCACCAGTCTTGGTTCAATCACAAATTCAGTCTAAAAGTGAAGCCAAAAATAAAAGGGGCAGTCACTCCAAGCCACAACCTCATTCGTTTAGGCCTCACAACTCAAACAGATATAATAACTCATTCCATGTATAAAAAGTACAAAGTATGTAGTTCATCTACCTCTGGGCGAAGTAACCTATCAATCTCAGTGAAAATATCAAGCATGCTGCATCTACGCTGCTGAGTTGTTTCTAGGGATAGAAGTCCAGCTGCATGCACTAAGTCATAGGTTCTGGGGTATGATGGAAATGCCTCACACCTAAAAAAAAAATTATTCAGTGAACTTTATCAAGATGTCAAGTTAGAGTAAATTATAATAATAAACCTTAATTTTACCATTTAATTCATATCAACTATGATGAAAGTCTAGCTATTTCTTGAGCAAATGATAAGATGTTTGATTTCTTAATTCTGTAGTTTCTTAAAATGCAAATTCTGCAAATGGTAAATGAGTTGACAAAAACAAATATTAGAAATCCAACTCTTTTATGCCCAGAGAAACTTAAACATTGAGAAAATTCAAACTACTCTACCATTCAGATGACTTCGTTTGTGGTAAATATGATGCTACAACTCTAACAAAGACATCAATGCTTCTGTTTTACTCAGTAAACTGAGGAAGCTCAACTTTTTATTTATTTATTTTTTTTCATGTTAAGAAAGAATTTAGAATATGGCTGTGAATATGAACCAGAGAAAGGAAACATCATTACCAATCATGCAAAACGCCCACAAACCCCCTATCCAGTATCAAGGGAAGGTTGTTAGGTCCACTTGTTGGGACCACATTCATGACCCACACAGACTTTCCAGCTTGCAACAACGCAGAATTAAAACCTCCAAAATGAGCATTCATGTCAAGCACATTTCTAAGCATGTTGTAAGGTGGTGGAGGGTCCTCTTCTCCAGGCCTCTTCGGATGATCAGAGAATATTAAAGGTGAGAGAAGAGACCAATAATTACGGACAGCTGTTCTCCAGTTTTCAGTTTCCTCAGCAAATTCTTCAGGCTGCAACCCTGAGACATGTAATATGGGCATAATGAGATAACTTACTGGAAAGAGATTATATTCCGTGGGACTGAATAATGAATTCCTTCCATTAGGACCTCTATTAATAAGCTTTTTGAAGAGCATGACAATTACCATAGATTGCAAGCTCTTTCTTGCTCAAGCTAGCTCGAGAAGGCCAGGTTGTCCTATCTTCAACAGAAATCCAACGGTTGCTCTGTGTTCCTCCTATGCAGTTTTGCAGTTCTCGATAATATGGAGACTCCACATCATGAACTTTACTACACAAAGAAGGACCTGAACTCAACTTCCTGGAAATACAACAGGTAATGACAAGAATCAGGGCCACTTCTTGATTCTTATTCAATAATGAAAAGCATATAAATCTTAAGATCCAATTACTAGAAATACTTTTTCTAGTACATACAAGGCTAATACTTCTTTGTAAATATATGTCACTGCAGCTTTACCTTGAAGCATAGCAATTCCTTTTGCTAGTTTTCTTCCAAACTACAGTCTCATCCTGCTGTGACAGCATTTCCCAGCAAAGCTTTACAGCAAAATCTTGTACAAACTTCCACCTTTTCTGATTCTCTTTGTTACGAGCATTTGTAAGTGGTGATGTCCAGACAAAGTAGCCACCCGGCTTTAGAAGTCTATCAGCTTCAATCAAGAGAATGCCATCTATACCATGTAACATGAATATATGATTAATAAGACCAGTCTAAAAAATTAAACATTAGTGACCAGAAGCAGCTAATATGTCAATAAATATTAGATTAATCCAACCAATGATTCCAAACCTCAGAACTACTTTTTGAGATACTGAGTTCAAGCAATTAAAAAAGGGAAAAATTATATTAACTAAAAGCAGCTAGAACTTAGAAGGATGGCGGCCACACGCTGAAGACTTATGAAGTTAACTCCATTTGCAGCATAACTTCATAGTAAATAGGCCTCCATGATATAAGAACCTTGTTGCATGTGATGATAGTTAAAACAATATTTTCTACCAAAACAGAAAAGGTCCAGGTATCAAGCTCAGTTGGAAGGACCAGAAATGGTATGGAAGCTCCCTCATGTGATGAGATTTTTCCTTGGTTTTAAAAGGCCCAATATCAACCCAGAAAGAAATATTTAGTCAACCCTTATAGATTGACATATTGGATCAAATATATATATATATATATATATATATATATATATATATTAAATGGAGAATTAAGAATACTAATAAACTTCATTAGTTTACAACATCTAATTGCTACTTACTGTGACACTAGTAATGTAGCATCTTGAAAATTTAAATGAGTTAAATAATCCAGAAAAGAAATAGATTTTTGAGCAAATGCAGAATATGATGGAAGCATGTTGATCCTATAGCAAGTACCAAAAGCTAAAATTCTGAATGATACCTTTCTGGTCCCAATCAATGCCACATCTGGCACAATGCAACATATCAAATGATAGAGAGGGATATGGTAACTGTTTAGACATAAAAGAGGCAATCATAGCAGGAAGACCCCTCTCAAGAGTGAGCTGAACTTGACTGCCTGAGGGTTCATAATTCGCTATGCACATAGTTAGGAGTTGACTGGAAAAGAGGTGTGCTCCAAAGCTACCGTAGCCACAACCTATATCCAAAATGGTTCTAACCTGAAAAGTTTAGGACAGTCAACACGTTTAATTAAATTAGAGTTCAGGTAAGGAATACTGCAGTTAAATTTTAAATACTTTGATCAGGTTCAATACTACAATAACTTCCCAGAAAGGATTTCACAAGAGGAAAAATTCATGCACGTAATTATATACCATGTTGATGTTATATATATATACAAACTTAGAAGTTGGAAAAGTTTGAAGAGTAAGGTTTATATTTCATGCACAAGGTGACTTTTTGATACATTCATTAATAAGTTGCTGAAAGATCAGCTAGATGGTTAATATCTATAATTTGTAAAAACCAACAAGTTAATCCTTATAGCCAATGCAGCTTCCCACCCATTTATGATGGACTAAGAAAACAAAAAGAAAAAAGTATCTGGACTGCAAAATCCAACATGTACTAAATTAGTAAAATATGACCACTGAAAAGAAAGAAGCATAAAACATTCAATATGCCATTGTCAAGGGAAGGTAAACATTTCATTACCCCAGCTTGTATGAAATTTGATTCATTTCGAAGTCCAATCATTTCAGCTATTTGGTGTGAGTAGTCTTCAATGCCATCAAACATAGGTGAGGCCGACCGAAAGGAAATTTGCTCTTCATCCAACA
Organism: Bauhinia variegata; assembly: GCA_022379115.2. NCBI lineage: Eukaryota > Viridiplantae > Streptophyta > Magnoliopsida > Fabales > Fabaceae > Bauhinia > Bauhinia variegata. The sequence goes on from CM039437.1 coordinate 17,064,347, forward strand.
TCATCATCCTGTAACCATACGAAAGAAATGGAAGCATTAGGATGAAAAAATAGCTGGAAGCAAAACAAATGATGGATTACGCATATCTCATTCACCTCTTGGTCAAGCTTCCAGAAGAAAGAACCTCCTGTGCAGTGATTTTAACATTTGCAAACCAGATAACATCTCTTCCAGTTGGCCAGCGCAGAGGAATTTTGTAATTAACAGGTGGAAGAACTAAACAATTTTGCTTGAGCTCATGACCACATTGTCGATCAAACTCATTGCCATCAGAATAACCTAAAGCTAGATTCTCAGAAACATTAAAGCAAGGAACATAATTTTCAAACTCCTGAGAACAGAATTCCAATTCTTTCAACCTTGAGGTACCACGAGAAAACTCCCCAATATCCAATAGGTCTGATACAATTTTCTCTTGGAGTCTTCTATAACCATGATAAATATGACCTCTTGATGAGGTTGAAATGGAGATTGTCCACCAAAAAGATCCAGTAAGAACAAGAATAACAATAAATATTAAACTACACTTCAAGAAAAGCAACGTCAATTTATGCCGATTTCTGGGAGTTCCAACAATGAAGGGATCAGTTCCAAAACCGTTCTCAGTGACACCATATTTAGAATGTGAATTATACGCAAAAAACAACCGCAAAGGAAACTTGAGGGATAAAGAACTTTGATCTGAAGAACCTCTTCTATCCAAATCTTCCTTTTCTGTTTTATCTTTCATTTGAGAGTCCCAAGAATCAGGGCTGCTGTCAGGGATCCGAATCCCCCCGGATATACCTCGATGCAGAGGCCTGGACATTCTCCGACCTGGAATGTTGCACTAAGGCGTTGTAGCTTAAAACAAAACAGTTTATGAATGCACCAATGAAGGAATATAAAGTTGGCTAAGGCCACAACATTCTGATTTGGGGGGAAAACCAGTGGGCGACTCCAGCTCCAGTCAAGCAATTGGAAACCTATATAAAACAACAAAGGTACCGTGTTAAACTTGATGGTCTTCATTGAGAATAAGTTCAATTGCCAAGACATGTTCAAAAACAGATAAGTTACTGGAATCGAGCAAAAAAACAAAATTGAGAACAAAAATACTAATTTTCCACTCAAAACAGCGGAAACATGGAATGACCAAAAGGTAGAACATCAAACCACCGAATCAGATCCAGCGTAGACCAAATTAAAGAAAAAGGATATCTATGATTAAAGAGTGAGAGACACAGAGGGGGAGAGGAAGGGAAGAAGGAGAAAGTAACATTTAAAAACACAAAATTTAAGTAAAGAAGATAGATTTTATGGGTAAGAAGAGCGAAATCACTTCCAGCTAGTTCAATATTTTGAGGTCATAACGTGCAAGTTCACTTTCATACAAAATTCACCTTCATTGGGTATCTCATGCTAATATCAAACCGAAACCCAGAAGGAACAAACGAAAATCCAATTAGATCAATCCTGCAGCTAATACAAAAGTGTGATGCATTGTTTGGAGACATCAGATCAAAGCCAGTGAATGACAGAAAAAGCAAAGCAAAGAGGGCGCTTTAGAAAAAGCAGGAGACTACCTCCTCCGTATAGGGGCAGAGCTGCAGAAGCAGAAGAAAGCGAAAGAGAAAACCAGCCCAAAAATGGCGAAAAATCAGCGTGAATCCCTGGATTGTTTGCAAAATTCCAAACACTGGAGCTTTCCTGAGCTTGGTTTCTCTCTTTCTCTTTCTCTCAATCGGTCTCTTTCGTCTCACACAGCTCGTTGAATACTTGCAGCTTAGGAAAGAGAGACCCAGTCCCTGACGAGCACAATGAGCTTTTGTACTGATCCGATCACACAGCTCCGAGGCCAAAACGGAACGAAAAAAAAAAAAATGCGAACAGCGCTCGTGAAAACTGAAATTTAATAGTTTCGTACAGATGAAATGAATCTATCTATTAATTACTATTACTAACTATAGTTTAAATTTTACGAACTCTAATAAGATATAATAGTACTAAATAAATGCAGAATAGATATATAAAATTGAATATTAAACCCAGTAATTAAGAGTCCACAATCCCATACAATGTAATAAACGCGCTTATGTTGATATCCAACTGTAATTTACTAAATTCCAGATCACCAGGTTTCTATTTTCCTGCTCTTTAATCTTGTACAGGGAAAAGTTACCCAGTAAGTAATGATAAGGACAAGCACTTAACGTGGAATATTTCTTTGCAAAATGCCAATGACCATCTTTTTCTTAATCGGGCATCTATGTGCTCTATAGTGCGACAGCTTGTCTGTCAATCTACCAATAAATAATTCTCAATTTATTTTTAATACAAAATCAACATAAATATTTGTTGAAATTTGTAATATGTCTTATTTTAAAATAATCTCTCCCATCTTAAGCTTGAAATAATAAATTAGAATTTTTGGTTTGGATGGGAGTAGAGAGGGTGGGAAGATGCATGGACATTTGACTGGCTTGGTCTGAAATGACGGACACTGACCCACGCGGTCACGCCTTGCTTTTAATCTCTTTCTCTTCTCTTCTCTTCTCTATCATTCTACAGAAGTTTACCATTTTGGTCTTATATATGTTTATGACACATATTTTATTTTTTATACTTAAAAAATTCTTATTAGTTTATTAAATAATATTTTTATTTGTTTAAATTTAAATTACTACTAAGTCAATGAATAATTATGGATGTCTCTCATGTTTTCAACGCGTGAAGAGTGAAATGACATTGATAAACAAATAAAATTATAATAGTACTAGTATTTAGCTTCTTTCATAAATGGAGCAATTGATTTAACTTAACTTTGCGTGTGGTCACGCGGGTTCTGCTTATTTAATATTGTGCATTTTTGTGGTGGCTCACTGGTTTGGCATAAATCCACGTTTTAGTGCCTTTAGGGACATGCCCTAACACTTTGTTTGGTCTAATTTTAGGCGTAACTTCGTTAAAGGAAAAAATAATACCCAGAAGAGAAATCCACGACAGAAGGGGAAAAAAAATTTACTTTTGCTTCTCTTTAATGATTTGGAGCATGTTGGGTTGATGGATTTGGGCAATATTAAAATAATTTATTCTCTTGTGATATATGTTTGACTATTATTAAAATAATTGGTAATAATAAATTTTTCTTCACATAAAAATATAATTATTGTCAAAAAAATACTCTTCATTCCTCAAATTATGTAATGTTGTAGTTGTTCAATAAATTATATTATGATTAACTCATATATTATTCTAGTTCTTTTGAATTTTTTTATTTTATATTTGATTAAAAAATTCACTAGGCAAGTAAGTATTTTTATTAGATTTGGTGGGATTTGTTTATTAAAAATTATAAAAGTTATTTTAATTATTTTGTTAAAAAATTTATTTTATTTTTTATATTAAATAATATATTTATTTATTTAATATCAAACATAATAATAAAAAAATTTATTCATTTTACAAACCAAACATGCTGTTAGCAAGTTGATGAGATGAGTTGGCTTTGTGGGTTCAATTGGACAAAGATTATTATTAATATTAATTAACATTACACGATAGGGACAGATTTTCAAAACGTAACGACAGACGGTAATCACGTTGATTATTGTTGAACTAAGAATAGGTAAAGGTTAAGAGTGTAAAACCCTATGAAAGTACAGGAAGACAACTTTCCAGAGTTTTTCCCACTATACTTTTAGATGAGCAAAAATATCTAAAAAAGAAAAGGTAAATTGGGTAAGCCCCCTTCCCTTCCCCTGTTCTTCCAAACATTGTTTTGAGGAAATCAGGTTTAAAATATGGATGAATAAACTTTACGCATGCTAAGTTAGACAGACGAGACGAGACGAGACTTGTTTGATTCTCTTCTCTTCGAGAGTGGAAATGAGACTGGATCAAAGTTGATTGCGCAAGTTTGCATTAACTACGTGATGGAGCTTGCTTACCACAGGGAAAGAAGGAACTCAACTAATGACGTCAACATTTTGAGCTCTGAATTTAATGAGCCCTTTCAACGTTTTTGTCTTACAGTTATGTTTGTAATTTGTACTAGTACTGGTGTCGTCAAAGAGATTCATATGGGGACGTGGTGGGTCATGTGTTTTAGCGAATCCCCGGCTTCCGTTGCTATCAACCTTTTCAAAATAGAATGGGATGGGAAGGTCGTTAGATACCAACTACGAAAAATAAAAAATAAAAGATGGAACTTTGAAAACAAGTCCAATAACGAGCATAAAAAAATTTATATTTGTATTTATATTTATGGATGAGGTCCGGCCGTCCGGAAAAAAATGGGAAGTGGATGCGACGGTGAGGATAAAAGGTCGGTCCGGAGTCCCGCGTTTCTGTGTCGGTGCACCAAAGTAGTTACGTGTCCGCGAGGGATAGGGTAGTGGCATGTTTGTTTGTTTGTGTATGTTCTTTTCCCATGCGTATCTGGGGATAGATAGATTTAGACACTATAAGCTTTGAATTTCAACTCGATTCGTATTCATATAATAAAATAAAATATAAAATTTAAATTATTATAAATAATATTTGTTTTTAAGATACTAGGACTAGCATACTACTAATAATATTCGGCGATTCGGCGAACATCGATGGATGGTGTCGTCTGTTTGGCTTGAAATTCGAGACTAAGAGTGGAGTAAGTGTCACGGGACTGTAATTTTCTGATGGTGCGTTGCTGCCGAGTGCTGAGGTGGACATATTGTTTTGTCACGGATATGTAATTGGGACCTACGCACTAACCGGTTAGATTACCTAAAAGGGATTTTCTTTTGACTCTTGCTTCTCGGCGTTGTTGCGATTTGTTTATTTTGTGAACGAGGTTACGATGATTTTTTGTGACATAATGATAAAATACTTGCTAAGAAAGATCAAAGGAAAATGGAAAATCTCTCTTTTTTTTTTTTGGGAGTATTCTTTCATGTTCATTCTATTTCTCGTGAGTATAACATATTAGTTTTATTATGAGCGATATTTTTTTGCAAAATTTGTCTGTCCCAGGGCTATCGATGGTTACCTTAAATTAACCTTATCCTATAATTAATTAACCTTATCCTATAATAATACTGCGGTAACCCTATAACTGCTGCCCCCTTCTCCCCTCGTGTTAGGCATTAAAGTGTTTTAAGTCCAAGTTAATGGGTCTCGCCCCAAAATTGTGAAAACAGTTGGGTATAAACTTTTCTATAAAAGATAAGATCTATCCACGAGCTTGTATGTTTATCTAAATTCATTTTTATAGTTATTTCATCATATACGAAAATATCATCCAACATCATATATGATTATCTGATAATAATGTATGTCTTTTGGTACAATCTAACGATGTATTTAATTCTTATAATAGATATCTTTTTTGTATAAATAATTATTGAAATTAAAATAGACGTGACAGAGACATCACTTTGAAATGGGATTATATGTCACCCACGCCAACTTCCTGAAAAAAAAAAATATATATATATATATATATATATATATATATATATATATATATATATATATATATATTATATATATATATATATATATATATATATATATATATATATATTTTATAGTTTTTATTATAAAGTATATTTAATTAGAGATATTAATAAAATTAGTTAGTTTTAATAATTTTTTTTAAAAACATCATTTTAATCTAACTCTTGTTTAATATTATATATTTTTTATTAATGAACAGCTAATTATATAAATGGTCAAAGTATTTATTAAAAATATATAAAAATAAATAAATTTAGAAGGTGTTAACCAGAGAGAGTAAAAAAATAATTTTTTTTTTAAAAAAACTGATATCACTGAACAACTATATAATGACTCATGACAAGTTATTTTATGTATAAACATAATTATTTATATTTCTTTCTTGATTTATTTTAATATCAACTTGAAAGAACCTCCGCCAAATCATGCATAAGCGACGGGTAAAAAACATAAACAAATCTATATGACTGCCTCCCCCGCTCTTTTCTTTTTCAAGGCAACGGAGCCACAGGCCGTGAAATGACCCCACTTCAAAAGGGCAAATAATAGTTGCACATTCTATTTTTACACTAATTATATAACTTTTTTTAATTATAATATAAGGATAAAATTATGAAAAAAAATTTAAAAAAAAAATAATAAAATTAATTTATTATAACAAGAAAATATCAAATATCAAAAATAATTTTATAAAAAAGAAAAATAGGTATATATAAAGAGTAATAGGTAAAGCAAAACTCCTTTAAAAATTACTGGGACCACCGCTCTGCATTTTCCCTTCTTGGTCTAATTCTTCGATTTTATTTTCTATTTATTGAATTTTGGGGTCCAGAGGGAGTGAGTTGAAGAACCACTGCACCAAAATCTAACTAAGTACAAAGATTTACCCTACAATATGTGCACGGTTGATTGAATAATTCAAATGAAATGCTTTTTGCATGATACGATTGTGCCTAGAGTCTGTCATTGTGGGGCTTGCTTTGCTGCCATTACAGTATGATTGATTCATTCTCTTTTTTTTTTTTCTTTTTTTCTTTTGCTCTTGTAATTTTTATCTAAATATGTTTTGCCTTCTCCTAATTCCTTGATTCTAAAAGCGATACATGTATATTCCATAAGAAATAAATTACAGCGTTTATATATGAGAATATTGGTCCCTTTTTTTTATGAGGATTTTCTCGACCATTTTTAATTCTTAATCTTGTACACTTGCAGCATCTAAATTGATATATGAAGACTACCCTGAACAGTTCCGGCGGCCAAGGAATCTGATTTATTCATTTGAGGTGACATTGGCTTTGGAACTTGGCTGAAGATATTGAATAAATGTAACATCAAAGCATGTGGACAGGATGATTATGAATGGTGAGCTTGGCTATTTGGTTAGTTAATTTCAAACTTGCTTTAGTTTAGTTATTGTCAAACTTTTGAGATCCGTAATCAAGAATGCAAATCTTGTAAAGTAAAACAAGTGGGCATCTTTTTTTATTTGTCCATATTAGAAAGGCATGTAACATAATGGCACTCTTTACAATTGGCAAAGCCTAGGTGGATCTTGATCCAAAATTTGACTCCAAGTCTCTCCCCAGTTATAATCATTTCGCTGAAATCAATAGCCATAATGTCGAAGACAATTAATTAGAATATATAAAAAATGCCCCCTACCACTATGCCAAGTGAAGTTGTATTGTATATATAGGTCACAAAGTCAAAACATTTCATGTGAGGTCGGTATTCCTCAATCTTTATTTTAGTCTATTGTTTGACTTTACATAGCCTTGATGGAGATCTACCTCACTTCTAGATTCCATTTCCAATTTCTCACACTAAATCACCAAGAAAAAGAAAAAAATATGTATAATGAAAATAAGTTACTTTTTCCTAAGTATGAATGGGAATTGTGAAGGGATATATCATATGCATATGTACGAGTATATAATTAATGCGAGATTAATTAACCACTCAGTTATATTAATGTTAGCAGTGGCATGCTAACAATAATGAGCTGGAGTAGGACCATTAAACTGATCATATGCTTCAAAGTGCTCCTAACTTTTTTGTGCAAGGGATTTTCATTAATGATAAAGGCTTCCAATGGTAGCCATGCCTCAATTAAGTGATCTAGTTTTTTTATTGAGTTTATGTTGTTATTCCTCTGCTAGACTATAGATTAATGATCTAGACTGTAGTTTTTCTAGTAGGAGTTGATGTTAACTTTGGATTTGTCCGAAAATGTTTGGAATACTTTTGAGACACATCGTATCATTAATCCGTAGGTTTAGAAATCATCAAAGAATTAGTCATCATGAAAAGAAATTATTAATGTTTTCTTTCCAATAATTAATAATGCCTTCTCGTACTATCCATCCCCATCCATCAATTTGCTTTCATGCTTCTTCCTTCATTCATATACACACATATATGATCAATTTAAAACTCTACCGTTGTTGCAAAACTTCCTGAAAATGCTTGTCTCAAATTTTCAGTAGTGCGCTCTCGTGGACTTGTAGTTGTCTATACACTGACCAGTGAGTAGTTGTCATTCTCAAAAATAAGGGCAATTTATCAAAAAAAAAAAAACCTATAGAGAACTGGGTGATTGATGATTGTGGTCACGTCTAACATAGCAGTTGGCAGATTCTAGCCATTCCAATTTGACCATAATTCTACTTAATCAAGTACCACAATCAAAACAAGTAAGCTTTTGCCTTTGAAAAAGCATCTCAGAAACTCTGCTGAATTGCCGTGCTGAAAGCTACAAATTGCCATTTGATGCATCAAACGACTACTTAATCAGCCAATTCACTGCTGCACATTCGGATATGTTTCATTTAATTATCGACCGAAATGAACACAACCACCAGGCCAGGCCTACCTCCTCACTATCGTTCCCTACACATCAGATATTATCGTGGCAGCCAGTTCTTCAACTGTCATTTATCAACCGAGAGTGCTTTATAAATGTCACTGGACAAGAGTAAAATGTGTCATTTTTCAACAAATTAATCATAGAAAGAGTCGCAACGAAAGCATGCCAGCTTAAATTGGGCACCAAAGGGCACTAGGTCCCCGACAACATGTGACTGTGCTTATATGGGTCACATCTTTCAACATACTAAAAAATTTAGTGGAAGTCTTAATCCCAAATCAAAATTCTAGTGTCATAAGAATTTGATAGCTGTAATGTAATTAGCATGTATGGATAGAAATTGACGTCGGTCATTATCACATTATTTAAGGGTAGAGTCTAATAAGTGTGTAGGTTCAATCTATATTCATAATAAGAGAGTATTAATCCAAATTAATGTATAATAAAGAAAGATCAACAACAAATCCAAAATAAACAATTAGACTTAAGTTTTCCTTCTTTTTATATACACTTTTCTTTTCAATATCTTCACCGATGTGAGAATTTTTCTTTTTATCATTTTCCAACACTCCCCTCAAATTCAACTGATCTTGGTTTAGTTGACATTTGCCTTCAATTTTTTATTTTTTATTTTTAACTCTTTTGGGCACTCATGCATCCAAAACAAGGCCATGCATAGTGACAATACGAGTACTAGTGTGACCCATAACAAGCAATCATGATAAGAGAATGGGTGTCAATAAATAAATGCAGCCTCAACAAAAAGCATGGGGAACCATATGACTTGAATAATGGTATTCTCATGGTCGTCTACGGCTGCTACTCTTTCAAGTCCCACCCGTAAGAATTAAAGGAACAAACAGGGAAAGCATAAAACAAAAAGCAAATACTCACCCTGACACTGAGATAATTATATCATGTTGTAAATAACTTCCAAGCATTTATTCTACTGGAAAAAAATATCGTCCATTGATAAATGTGTCTTGTTACTTATATCCTACTTGTCATCTTTGAAACAAGCGTAAAGACATAAATACCGTGATCCATCCAAAAATACTGCAGTTGCTCAGACCTAACCAAGAATCAAAGAGAGATTCAATTAATTTCCACCAACCATAGAGTTGCACCTTCCTTTGTCTCTTGAGCTGAGCGGAAGAGTAGGCCAATGATGAATTGAAAAAAAACTAAATGTGAATATTCCAATAAAAATAGGAAAAAGGTGGATGGGGTGAGAGAGGCTCGAACTCTCGACCTCAGGATAACTCAGACGCTATGAGACCTACGCGCTAGCCAACTGCGCCACCACCCCCTGTTGATAGGTTCATCTAAACTATAATAAAAATATAAAATACGTAATATATATTAATATTAAAATTAAAAAAATAACTTACATTTATTAAAATCAATTAAACCAACACTAGTAATACATATATTACTACTGTTAATAATACCCTCTGTAACATATTGCTAACATTAGACGTAAAATATTTTTTTTTATTAGTTTACATATTGAAATGAATGTATTTTCCCCTACCTAAAAGCCATTCAAGTGAAGACCTAGTTTGGTCCAATATTAAAAAGGGTGGCATGAATCAAATGGAAGCCTGAAGTTGAGAGTTGGAATTGTTGTTTTATGGGCCAGGTCTTGTTCTAACTGTAATTGCATTACCCCTTCCCCCTTGCGATGATCCAACGTCATAAATGAGCTAGACACATGGGGTTTGTGTCTAGAAGAAAAATGACCAATGAGCTATAGAACCACCAGCCCATTTTGCTCCATTTGGGCCCATGACTTGTTAGGAGATTATCGCAACATTTTCTTTTCCTTTTTGCGGGGTGAAGAAAAAAGCTGGGTGCAATGCAACAACTCCTGAAGAGCAATGACAAAAAAATCAAAGAGACTCATCTAGAGGTATTTTGAAAAATCGAATAACATAATTTGAATTACTTACTGAATATGAACTTAATAGGATCAAAACGAAAAATTTATTATTTTTTGACGTGTTTATTAATGCTTTTTACTAGAAACTAATTATTTCAGACATATTTATGCTCTAAACTCTTAGTAATTTTTTTAATTTTTAATTTTTAACTCATATAAATGAGTGAAACAAGATAACAACCTCCTTACATAAATGATAGATCCCTTTATATGGTACGATGCCGGTGCTGTTCATGTCTTATCAAATTCACAGTTATTGTCTCCACACTAATATAGCAGTTGTGCCATAGCTTGTTTATCTAATTGATTTGAATTCTTTTGCCTACTCTCTTTACCCCGTTTCTGTTGTTGCGCCCAAAAAATTGAATGCTTCTTATCTTACCAATTGCCAAACGTAGTTGTCTCCTCTCCTCTGTCTAACTAAATCTCCTTCGATAGGCAATCAATGCTCGAACTTTATTGTCATAAGATTCTTACTTTAGTTTCTTGAATTGTGAAAATGATTATACCTTAGTTTGTGAAAAAGAAATAAAAAAGAGAAAGCGTCCAGCTAGCTTGACCCTCATTGGTCAAAATGATTGAAACAAAAACCAAGTCAAATTATACAGTTAGGTGTTGGTAAAAGTGAATCACTGAGGAAAGGAGGGGCTGCAAAGATCCTATGAAAGTGAAAGAAGGGGAGATCGATAAAGGGTCGCTTTTGGGATAGAAGGAAATGAAACCTGCAAGGAAAGAATAACATGGAATTCTAGCTCAGAGAGAGTTTTGGCCGCAGACGCAGAGGTTGACGAAGCCAGGTTGGATGGGTCATCCTAATTCCTGTGACTCCCAAGATCGTTTCTGTATATAAGAAGCATAACACCATTCATTCCCTCCTCTTGTTTACAGATCCACCTCCATTGCTTATGACAAATCTCTTTGTATTGCATAAAAGTTGTTATTTAGACCCAAGCTTAACAGAAAGATTATTTGTAAAACTAGGAAACCTCAAAGGGATGAGTTGCTGCATTTGTTAGCAGAAAAGAAGGTTTTCCTGATAGAATCCAAAACTGAAGGGGAATTTGATGCAATTTACCCAAATAGAAAAGTAGATGGAAATCCAGCTCATAATTCTCGAACGCTGATAGGACCCCACGTGGAGAATAGTATACTATTACTGCCAGTTCACGGACTAACTTATACTTATTTCTAGTTTTTTTTACATAAAACCTGAGGGTCCGTATAGCTGTCTCCTCGTCCCTAACGCCGGCAACAAGCTAGATAATGGCTGTTTCTGCCTCACCCCTTTTCTCTGTTCTGTGCATGTGTTGGTGACCCCATTGTGTTATGTGTGTGTGCTCATGCTCATACTTCCCTCTCCAGCCAAAAAAAAATGCCATATACATCATTAAAGCCAATCTCAAAAGCGTGGGATGGGAGTGACAAACACGTATATCCAATTAGGATACTGAAAAGAATCAAAGGCCAGGGAAGCACACACAAACTTTGTGCTTGTCATTCTTGTAAAGCTTGTCTATAACATAATGGTCTACCATTAAAATAAGTGAGATATTAGCTTGACATTGCCAAGGATAATGTTACCATGGCGATCGATGGATGTAGTATAAAATTTCACAACTGTCTTTAATTTTGTTTTCATCGTAGCCACCCAATGGCTTCCTTGAATTATGGGATGATATTCTTGTATATGCACTAATCATGTACGATAATATTCTTACATAACAAACGGTTTCTGTTCGTTTGGTTGATTTGGAGCTGGCTCTGTAACATCTTATGATTAGCAGATTCAAGGTTAGGAACATGGGGTCATGTGGTGGGATTCATTTGGTCCCAACAGAAAATTAAAAAGTAAAAGGTCAAATAGTCTTTGGTGTTCGATTAATTATCCACATACATTTATTTAATCAAAGGTTTAATGAAACAAATGGAATAGTGGAAGAAATTGGAGACATATACTAATTAAAAGTCTCTGTATTTATATCGAAGGTATGAACTTTTTGATGAAACGAACACCTTGCAAAGAATAAAATATTTACCCCATTCCCACTATTTCGTAGAGATCATAGATGCAAAAAATAACGCCCATCATGGAAAATGGACCATCCGAAGATGATCAGAGGGTCCATGTCTTATAGTGTTGGAAAACCCACCAATTTTACAAATACCCATATGTTGATAATGAATCAAATATACTCTTGTTTTGAAAAAATTAAACAAAGTTATCATCTCAAACGAAAATAAACAAAGTTTGCTGTCTGTGGCTGTGGCCGTGTATGTGAGAATTGAGAAAGGAGGAAGCCATTTGCTGGGGAAGAACACAAGGACAAGCAAATAAGACGGACTAGTTTAAGGGTCAAGAGATTAAGAAAAATAGAATTGATTGGAGGGTGGGAGAGTATATTAATGCAGAGACAGGAAGGACACACTTCAAAGTGAGATAGTAACGCAGCTGTCATCCGATACTAAAAACCCCACACTCTCCTCTCCTTCCATCTTAGCCAGCAAATTAGCGTTTGCAGCTGTCAGATCTCTCTCTCCCTGTCTTTCTCTCTCCTCCACCATTTTTTTTCTTTTAAAAAAAATTCCATGTATAATTAACCAACCCCTCTGTTCCAAACAACCATCACATAATAACAATAATACATCATCATAAACCATACCCACCTCTTCATTTGAGGCCCTCTTTCAATGATTCTTGCGCTGTAAAAGGAAGAGCTTGAATGGTGGGTTGGAGGCACTTATAGAGCAGAAGAAAGAAAGCAAAAACCATGGAGCGGCAGAGAAGAGAACTAGAGAAGGAACAGCTTATATGAGTGATACACAAAAGTTTTCATCTTCATGCATAAAAAAGGAGACCAATTTCTTGTTTTGATGCCATGGCTTATCCACATTACCGATCACAGTTCGGCGACACAACTTTTACCAAAGTTTTTGTTGGAGGACTTGCTTGGGAGACACCCACTGAAGAAATGCGTAAATACTTCGAGCAGTTCGGAGATATTCTTGAGGCTGTCATCATCACTGATAAGAACACAGGAAAATCTAAAGGCTACGGATTCGTATGTCTTCCCCATTCACGACAAAGTTTTTGTTTACCCATCAAGTGTTTGATTCTAGTCTTATGTGAACCAATGTCTTTCGTGAGCAGGTAACTTTCCGTGATCCAGAATCAGCAAGAAGAGCCTGTGCTGATCCAAACCCAGTAATAGATGGAAGACGAACAAATTGTAATGTTGCTGCTCTGGGAAGGCCTCGACCTTCTCCACCCCGAGGTCAATTTCATAACTTTTCCTCTGTTTTACACTGTCAATTTATATTCTTTCGATTATTGATATTGAAATTGAACATTTGGTGGGGAATGCAGGAAGAAATGCATTTCAAGCTGGTGGGAGTAGCAGCTATAGAGGAGGCACAGCACAGGGTGCTGTGTCATATGGTGGTACTCCGGCAGCAGCACCTCCGCCATTGCCACCGGCACCACCTTTGATGTACCCAAGTTATAGGTGAGTGAGTTAGCTTTGTTCATTTACTGAAGCTATTTATTATCCATATTACTCGCAGTCAAAGGAACTGGTCCATGCTATTTAATTATGCATATCATGCTTGACTGCTCCCCTCCGATTATAGTAGGTATCGGTGTCAGCCCAGAAATCATAAAAAAAAAAAGTGCAAATTTTTTTCATCCACATTGCTCTGCCATTAAAGTAATATGCATTGCCTCCATAAGCTTAATTTTCTACTTTGCATTTTCTTAATCTGGTAGCAATTAATAGAAACGCGAGGGACACAGCTATATCAGATGGTTATTCAGTTGTAATGCATGTATGTATTTGTCAAAGTGGTCCTGCATAACATTATCAATTAAATTTATGATCTAGTACATGATAAAATCTCTCAGCTCTCTCTGTACGTAACTTTTGATGTTTGCTGCCATCAAGTCATTTTCGAACCAGCAGTGTTATTGTTGTCCAGTATTGAGAACTATTAATTTGTTGGTAAAATTCAACTAAAATTTGAGATGAACAAATAAACAAAAAAAAGAAAGAAGAAATTATCTTTTGAACAACATAAGTTTATGAAGTTTAGAATTGTATTAGTAACTTCATTAACAGCTAGTACTATAACAATTGTGTGACAGCAAAAAAAAAAAGAAAAAAAACTCAAATCAAATAATATTACAGACAAGTGTACGTCTGTCTTTCCAACTTTCTATGTTTATGTTTTTTAGTGCTTTTTTGATTAAAGAAAAAAAGTTTTTTTAGTCCTTTGGGAATTCAGACGCCAATGTACTATTTACCAAAATTCTTAGTTAATGAGTTCTTGCAAATTGTCATAGGCGTGCCACCATTTATAATTCCTTTATCTTCCTTGAGTTTTCTGTTGAATGTGCAACAACTGTTCATTATGCACAAGTAATTATCCTGCAGTAAGTACTAATTCAAGCTTAGTAACAATGCATATATGCCACAATAGGCACACAAGAAAGCTTAACCCACAACCAACGTCACTAATATGAATGGCCATGCCCATTGAACTAAAGAGAAAGCTTTGCATATAAAGCTAAAGATGCTCAAAAAAGAAGCATGCCATTTTGAGTCACAACATTCTCAAAGAAATAAGTGTATTGCATTTAAGCATTTTCCTTTCATCTATCTGTCTCACTGAATGCCTTTCAATTCCATTTGTATCTGCAGCTACCCAACCTACGGTCCTGATTATGGGTACCATCAAGTAAGAACCTCTCATTCTCTAATCATCTGTCTTTGATTATCTCTCTCTTTAATTAGCAAAAATGTAATTTTCCATTTGCATGAGCACAGCAGGCCCCATTGTACAACCCCCAGATGCAGCAGCAGGCACAAATCTATCATCAACAAGTTTATGGACCATCTTCTCCTACGATGGGATCACCATATTACTATGGTTATTCAGTACAAGCAACAAGGGGTACATTTTCTACACCCCAACCACATCGCCTACCAGCTGGACCCTCTTATCTATACTACCCTACTGCACCCATGGAAGGCTCTTTCTCTGCTTATCGTCCGCCTCAACCACCAACACTAAGCCATCCCTTTCCCTCCCCTACTGCTGCTGCTACTGGTTCGTACCTTCCTCTTTTCTCTTTAAGCTTTTAATGTTCATTATCCTTTTCCTTTCTAACTACTATATACATAATGTCAATGTTGAAATCACAAACACACATGCCCATGCTGAGACACGAGTCATATGAGTGCCAGAAAGAGAGAGAGAGGCACACACAGATTTATGATGCACTTCCTGACACACAATATATTACATGATTTGGCTATAACATGTGGCCTTGTGGGTCCACATGGGCAACCCCAGCCCCATGTGAATGAGCTGTCTCGGTTATGCCAACGCCATCAAGCTTATAATGTGTTACGAGAAATACTTCGTATTGTATAAAATAACATATTTTTTCATGTACATGGGTCAAGGTGAAAAGTCCTGACAGTGGAAGAGGGTGAATGTGTAAAGGAATAGTGATAGTGAATGCATGTGGCTTGAGTAGGACATGTGGTGGTTAATTCTTTAAAGATGCAGTCAAGTGGTTTTGTATTCCTTGGCCCACCATGGATGTTAGATACTGTCACAGGCATCAATAAGGAAATATAAACCTCTGCAACAGTTCTTAATTTATATCAATGTTCATTTGGATGAGTGTATTTTTTATTCATAAGCATATATTTCTTCTATGTTTAATTAATGTTTTATTATGGTTGGTCTGGTCTGATCAGATTCACAGCCTCAGCAGCGTACCTCCTCAGAAACAGCAGCTGGAGTAGTTGTAACTTCAGAAAGTCCAAATACTCAAGGGAAGAACTAATAAATATAATACACCTGCACTAAGCTTCAACTGTATAATCTTCAAAATTTCATCCCAATATTTTTCATCTTTTTTCCCAAATTATATCTTAATTAATTTTTTGGGTCCAAAGCTGTAGCTTTAGGCAATAATGATTCTGAGCAGATTACTTCTCCACAGCTATGCAGTCAAAAGATGGACTAATCAACTTCAAGCGGACTATATATCTGTCTTCACTCTCTTTTCCTGCTTGCTTTCAAGAAAGTTTACTTCAATCTATCTGACTAATTTCATTTCCATTTTTAAGTTACATATATTCTTCCATTATAAGAGGGAAACCTAGTCGAAGCTTTCAGGCCTCATGTTTAATTATACGTCGATCGGGAATAGATTTAAAAAATAAGGCCATAAATAAGCATATGTTTTGAAGAAAAATGACATTACCAGTTTCTTTTTTGTAGATAAAAATGAATATAGTTGTTTCCAGGCTAATATAATTCAGTATTTATCTAGTATTCTGTTTCTATTACCAAAATTAAAAAAAAAAGAATTATTGATTTTGGTTTAATCTGCAACCACGCATTTAGCCAATCAAAGTATGCTCAAGCTATAACCTGATCGGTGATTAACTCTTAATAAAGATGAAGTCAATCAAATGGGATCTTTCTCTTCATTAAAAATATTCTCACAGATTGTTAATAAAAATTCAAGATTTTTAATTCACTGAAGGAATATATTTTGTATACTGCAATGCGTACAAGGTTTTTACTTTTATGAATGGTGATGTTGAATGTGTTGAGTTGAGGATGAGAGTTAGCTAACTACATCGACTATAAGATCTGCGTTGCCCTTGATAGTTAGCCCACTGCTCTGCAATTCTTGCCATAGGCCATAGAATTTGAGGCATATATATCCCATCCAAGATTGAAACAGATGAATAGGACACACAGGGAATTAGCTCTTAATTATTTTCTGCCTTCTTCACATGCTCATAACTTGCTGCCATGAATCAAAACCAGAATGAGCTTCTCTAGCTCTGCTTATTAGCTTGCTTCCATGACACTTTCAGTGCCTCTGCCAATCTAAGTTCCTAAACACTACTGGATATGTACTGACTCAAGAACAGATTCTCATTGGTTACTGTCATTTTTCTTGTCCTGTTTGCCTCAATTGCTACAACAATCTTCAGGTGCATGTCACTTGTTGACCAACCGCTAATAAACTTCAAATATTGTAAAGGAGCAGACTCTCTGAAACGAAGATTTTAGAACATCGCAACCGAAGAGCTATATATATCTCCCTATGCATATGTTGCTAAAAAGGGTGCAAGAACAACGTAGAGCTGAGCCTCTGAAAGATTTTAGAACTACAAGGGGAAGCCCTTTACATGTCTAAAGGGTGACTTGCGAACCCATGAGAACAACCGTGGCAAGCGCTGGCTTTGTGTATGTGCTTCAATATTTGTTTCTTCTCAATAACGACATACATTTTTTTTCTTTTCTAAATTGGTGGAGGTTTTGTCACATAGTGTGTGGAGCAACAATTTTTAGAATCCTTCTTCACTCAAGCAATCTAGAGTCTATAAATTTCTTCTTGATAATATAAAAATTCGTCCGAAATGAGATTTTATGTGTCTAAAAAGAAAAACCAAATTACCTTAGTATTTCAAATGTTGTTACCTGGAAAAAGTATTCAGGTTAACATTATAATATAAAATTAAACTTCATAAATTAATCATAAAATTGTTGTCAAATTAAAATTCTTTTAAAAAAATAAATCTAATAAAATGTATTATTTTAAATTAATCATATGTGACTATCAAGTTGACCAAAAAAAAAAAAAAAGGACAAAATGATCATATAAAAGCAGTAAGTATTTTAAATATGTGCTACCAATTTTAATTATTTTTTTTTTATAATTTTTCATATTTAAATCAAGTAATCTTTTATTAATAAAATTTTCTTTATTCCATTTGGATTTTTATTTATAGCTTGATCCATGTCTTTATTATGATTTGAAGTAATTGAGCCCTTTATGTTGAAAATTACAAATAAGACATAGATAATGGCCTTCGGCTCCACTATATAAAATATACAATGCAATCTTTTTTTTGGATATTGGTCCGGTTCATATATGGATCGGAAAATGGCAATTGGTCTGCCACCCCGTTAAATGTCAACGTAGGATCCACAAGATCTTGCGTCCGTTTTAATAACAGTTGGATGCAAGGCTTAAGGAACTGGAAGTCACAACACGAGTTGTTTAGTTTGAAAAATATAACTTCTTTGATAAAGAAGACAAAACAAATAAAAATAGCAGCAAAAGAAAAAAAAAAAAGTATAGGTTGCACAGAGTTATGCAAACATTCTTCACAGTGAGTATGAATGGACGTAAATTGCTTTCCTTATTCAAGTAAGGGTAGCATAAGTTTCTTTGGGCCAAACAGCTACACAAAGTTACACAAATGATAAAAATTTATTGAATAATAGCACATAATTGAAGTTATAAAATAATGTGAAATCAAGAGAAGAGACAACGCAAGAATTACAAGCATAGGGGAAAACGAAAATGAATAAATAAAAACAAGTTAACAGGGTTGATCTAATCTTTTGCAGTTTTAGCCAGAAGAACTTGACGAACCAAGTTATCCAAATTGAGATAGGATGAACCATCTGACGCAGAAGCAGCATCCTCTGCCAATTTCTTCCACTCCAAGGCATTGTTTCTCATTTCTTTGCCCTTTTCCCCATCCATCAACTCCCTCACAAGCTTCTCAACTCCCTCCCTCTTTACATCGTTATCTATCTCCAAACCAATGCCCCATTCCTGGCAACTGAACCTGCAGTTGGTTTGTTGTTCGGCGAAGAAGGGCCAACATATCATGGGGACCCCACTGCACACACTTTCAATTGTTGAGTTCCAACCACTGTGTGTCAAGAACCCTCCAATTGCTGGGTGAGCTAGCACTTGTTCTTGAGGACACCAATTTGACAAAAGGCCTCTGTTTTTGGTCTCTCTTACAAACTCTGGAGGAAGAACTGCCGCGTCACCGGCGACAAGATCTGGTCTAATGACCCAAAGAAAAGTCTTTTGGCTCTCAGCTAAGCCCCAAGCAAACTCAATCAACTGTTCACTTGTCATAACTGTGATGCTTCCAAAGTTTACGTAAACCACAGAGTTGGGCTCCTTGGAGTCGAGCCATTCAAGACATTCTGCCTCCTCTTTCCAGAGGTTGGACCCAATTGATTTCAAGTCTTTATCAGAGACATGGTTCACGAGCAAATTCAAGGGACCGATGGAATAAACAGGGGGCAAGACAGACGAAACTGCTTCCAAAACGTCATGCTCCAAGGCATCAAACGTATTCAAAATAATGGCAGAAGCTCTCTTAGCTCTTTCGCATTCATGCAAGATGAAGTCTAGCATAAGGTCATTTGGGTCAGTTGTTCTGAGGAAGCTAGGAAGATCTTTCAATCGTATATCTTTCATGCCTGGTATCCAGTCTATGACGGTATCTAAGTACCCATTTGTCAAATAACTAGAATCTGCACACCAAAACAAGAAATGGGATTAATTCCAATTTGATTAATTCAAGCCAAAAAACAAAACTTGATTAGACCGAAAATGATTTACCTTTGAGGGGTGTTATGCCCTCGTCGATGAGATTGCGATAATGAAGGTAACCCAAGAATCCACAAGCACTGGTGGTCCAGAAAAGCACTTCTGGAACGTCCAGTTCTTTTGCAGCGTCAAGAGTGAAGCTCATGACGCCATCAGAAATTATGCAAGTCACAGGAGGGACATCTGGGGCGTCGTTGAGTTGGGAAAGCAGGTGTCTGAAGTGAGGCAAGCAAGTTTTTCTGGTGGATTCACAGAGGGTAGGTATATCCTGAGTGACATCCACATCGGTCTCGAGTAGACCATCGGGGATGGTTTCGAAACGGAAGGAAGGAAGCCCGTTGAGGGAATCCGGGCCTCGAGACTTGAGAAGGCGTTTGTGGTTGTATTCTGTGTTAACAAAGGTGATGTGGAAACCTTTGAAGCGGAGGAGCTTTGCTAGTTTGAGCATTGGGTTTATGTGACCTTGAGCTGGGTACGGTATGCAAACTGCATGTGGTCTCTCTACAATGCCCAGGGAACCCATTTTCTCTACTCAGAAAGCTCTGCTTCTTGATTGATAATAAGCTTTAGCTGGAAGGTCTCGGTCTCGTTGCAAGCAAGATGTTGGGATTCGGATATATATAGAACCAAAAGGTCAATAATAAATTCTCTCTTACAAATCATACAGTCTCCAAAGCCGTCGGCAACTAAATTACAGCAGCAGCCGGATCGACATAGATGCACGCGTCATTCCTTTTTTTCCGTTCTTGCAGTTTTAGTATGACCCAAAGAAGACCCATTCAATTTTAATCAAAGCTAAACAAATTTACCATGCTGACCTACCAATATTATTAATTTAAAATAATCAAGTCACTTTTTAAGAAGTATTATTGGATAGTTTTTGATTACTCACGATAAACTTTAAGAAATGAGATAACGAAATACAACTTTGATATTATGTTTCAATGAAAAGGACGCAAAAATATCTCAACCAAAATAATAATCATATATTTGACGTCTGAAAATTGTGTTCACAATTCAACTTAAAAAAAGAGCCAAATTGACTTGGCCTTTATGAGGTCTGACCCGGATCGACGCAGAGGAGTATTCATTTATTAATTGAATTTAAGATAGCGTTTTCAACTTGTACTCGCACAACCAAGGACAGCCGTGCCTCTGAGGCTTGACTAATGAATGGAAGCAGAGAAATATCCATGTTGAAATAAATCAACTCCACGTTTAGAAATAAATCGCATTCGAAACTTTTCAAACTCAACGTCTTTACTTAGAAATTTTTATGAATCAACTTAATGTTATTGAGTTAATATCTGGTTAGATTATTTATATTTAATTATTTTTAAATGTTCAATCACACAATTAACTCGCTATTCTGATCCTTTCTTGCTCTATAAACAAAATCCTGTCAAAAGAAAAAGTAGTCCCTGAATTTATTTCACTATATGGCGAGTGGCAAGACTCCAACATTCAATATTGTCAAAGACACAACAATTTTTCTTTTTTTTAAAAAATAAAAAATAAACATTTCAATATTGGCAAATTGATGGGTTTGTAATTCGAGTATTTGTCAATCTCGGACGTCGTTTGATCTCTACCGTTGTGTACGTGAGATGACATAAATTTGAAAATTATGTATGCGGTTGGTTTTTTTCCAAAAAAGGATAAATAAATTGACTGATGATTGGTGATGCAATAATTGACCCACGTGTTGTGTTAGGATATATTTTTTCCTTTGGGAATTCAGATAAAAACCAAAAAAAGAAAATTTACTTTCGAATATATTTTCCTTAGATTGTATCTATCTTCTTACATTTTTCAACACGAAAGGTTTATAATGGTACAAACAAAGACAACATGCTCATTTTTGTTTTTGGCTAAATGAACTTGCATTTTACCAACGGACTAAAATATCTTTCAGCTTAAAATAATTTAAAAATATTTTATCTTTGGGAAATGATAAGAAGTGAGAACGGGAGAAGGGGAAATCAAATACAGTCAATAAAAATGGCCGGTGCTTGATGGATGATCAAGTTGCAATTGCCCATCCCCGTGTGAAAGCTAACACAGTTGTTCCAATTTAAATGAACAAGAGTAGCCTGCTACGCAAACCCAATCAAAACGGATGCTTTCCCTTCCCTTCCAACAACACAAGTTAGTCCAATGCCAACTTAAATAAATGTAAATTAAGCGAGTTTGTAAACTAGACGGAGGTTACTTTAATGCTTTTCTTTCATGGCTGGTGTTAGTAATAAAGAGAAAAAAAATTGTTAAAGTATATTAATTCAAGTTTAAGTTAAAATAATTTTTATTTTAATTTTTATATTAATTTAAACTGAATTAATTATATATTAAATAAATTAATAATAAATTTATATTCTGTAGTAAAAACTAAAAGAGTCATGATAGTTGCAGGGACGGAATGGGGTCCCATTCCGTGTATACATTGGCTTATGGATTTGACAAGGGAAAATCCACAAAAAGTAGGAAATAATAATAATAAAAAAAAGGCTAACATAAAACATTACCCCCACACATCCCGTGTTTTATAACTTCTATTTCCATTATTTGATTGTTTTTTGTCGTTCTCTCTCCAATTTTGGCTTTCACGTTGGCTTTGGTATCAAGAGGAGATTTTCTTATTTTGACCAAGTATGATATTTGCGTCCTTTTAAGGTATTAATTTATTCTTTACATTATTAAAATTTTTTAATTTTAGAAAAAAATATTATTCTTGATTAATATGTTAGTTCTTAATTTTTAAAACTAAAAAAAATATTATAAATAAAATTTCCCACATTAGCACTGAAAAAGTATTTTAAAATAAAATTACCAGCTGAGCAATCATCTTCTCAAGTATAAGCAATCGATGAATCTAAAAATAAAACACAAGTCTATCTTTGAAAAGAAGATTTTTGAAAAAACATTTTGATGATCCTTGTTTAAGGCTAAAAATTTCATAATATCATCCAAGTGATAAAGATGAAATTAGGAGAAACAATTATAATATACACTAATACTTTTAAGGGCTGGGCCTAGAAACATATAATGAAATAACAAAAAAAATCTTGGCCCAAGGAAATCATTTGCTGCCAAGGAATTTGAAAGTTGAAACTTGTGGACCTCTCTTTTTGATAGCTAGCTATCACACTATGGATAAAACATAAAAGGGGGAAGGATCGAACAGAGCGGGGCAATAACTAGTCGCGGGAGTTGATACACTCCCACACTTTTCTTAAGTACCCCTAAATATTTTCTCATTTTGAACATACACTCCCGGGGAGTGTCTCAAGCAATACCAGATGATACTCATGAGTTATAAATAATAAAAAAAGATTTATAACCCTCTTAATTAGATTCGGAGGGTTCATTTTCTTTTTTTCTTTAAGGAGTTAAAACATATTTGCAAAATGGAAAAAGATGGGGTGAGAGAGGCTCGAACTCTCGACCTCAGGATAACTCAGAAGCTATGAGACCTACGCGCTAGCCAACTGCGCCACCACCCCTCTCTGATTGTGAGAATACTTTAAACATTTAAAATAGATAAAAATAATAATTGGCAGCCAAGTTTACAATTTGTTCACCGTCGGATAAGCTACGCGTTCCATCCAGGTCATGTACTCCTTATGTCCCTTAAGAACCATTTAATGCAATAGTTTAGTGTTACGTAGCATTATAATAATACGATAGTGATTATTGTTCAACGCTTCTATTAATCTATTATTTTTTAAGCTAATGAAAACCTTGAGAAGGAACGAGTGGATCAACAGTTTAACACTATCTTTCTAGGTACCTACGTATACCACTAACTTGAGCAACAATTCTCTGATTATGTCACTATATTATTGCTCAAGATAAAAGGCAAGTCTAGACATGCAGGTTTATGGGGTGCCAGAAAACACGGGCACCTAATAATTTTTCTATATGGGCTTACAGCTCCAAAAATTCACTTTAAAATTATTGAATCAAACACTCAAAAGGAGAATATAGTAATTCTAGATTGGCTCTATGGAAGCTTATAAGCGACAGGACAGCCTCTGCTTTATAGACAACAGAATCCAATATAGTTATAAAATGAATTAGCCAAAACCACAGGTCTTCTAAATAATATCTCGTAATACTTTTTATTGCAGTTGCATGGCCGAATGATTTGAAGTAGCAGCTAGTGTGCGTGGGACCCACCCTGTTAATTAAATCGAAGACAAGGCAGCTTGGTCCAGAAGTGAATGCACCGCGAGAAACGCCGACCTTGTCCGTTTGCGACTATCGGGAATTTAGGCCAATGTAAGTGGACGCCAACCAACATAACATCTTATTTTATGTCATTAACTTAAATAATACTCGTAGGTACTTATAATCATCAATTTAATAGTCACTGCCTCGTGAATTTCACTTCACCAGTGCAACGTACCTAACCGATTATGTAATGGAAGAACAAGGCAACTTTTCTTAATTTTTGTATAAACTCAACAATTAGCGAAAGAAAAATCCCTACCATGATTCATGAATGTCATCAAATGGTGAGGTCGTTATCAATATATGTATAGAGTTCAGGCTAGCTAGCTTGAAGGCGATCGAAAGTTAGAATTTGTCATTGTCCTCGAGGACATTGTTAAATGAAGAGAACCACACTGAAAACGAAGGGAGATAAGTATCCATCTACTTGTCGCCAGTAATGAGTAATGGTCCTGTCTTCTTAGTTTGATTCTTAAAAGATGGCAATCCTTATCCAATTGCTGCTCAGATCATCTATTTTTCTATGTTTTTGTCATTACTACTAATAAGGGAACCGGTTGCTAATACAAGTACTACAAATTTTGTGATAAGCCGGAGAAAGTACAAATTAACTTGGGATAACATTAAAATCCACGGTGATTAATGAATGGCCAACAACTACTTTTTCTTTATTTATTACGATGATTAATAGGCCTACCCGTTTTGCCATGGTGGCTGCTACGTGTCAACCGCTAAGCCCAGGTGGAAGTAAACATTTGCTTTGTCAGCTCACGTGCCTGGGTGGAGGATCATCACGTGCTTCCTCGGATACCCACGGGCATTCATTAGTTGCCATTGGTTGACTGCCAGTTGGATCCATCTACGCTTCCCAAGACAATGCATACTATCTAGGCTGTCATCCCTAACGTCTATCTCTTTTTCACTTTGTCTCCATTATGCCCTTCCCTGTCGTGGCACACCAGCACCTCACCCCTATCTATTTGGAAGGGCATTATGAGAATTAGCACTCTTCAAAATAATCTCTTAACTGTACCTAAGCTGTAATGCTTTTTGTTCCGTAGCGACCACGAGGGAAAAGGTTCACTTATTTCCGTTGAAACAAGCTTTTATTTCTTCGCATTGGCTGTAACACAGGTTTCTTTTTCAAATACGTCTCAACTACTCCACGTCATCCAGATAATTTGGCTATCACGCTCCTTCATTACGAGGGGCTATCATTTGGAGAGTAGAACCCACACGTCTAGAGGAGACGTGGGATTATAATAAGACTTTTTGAATAAAGAAACGCGCTTGGTGGTACAGTGTGGGTGCCTCACCCCTTTCTTACTGGCCAAGTCGTTGCTCGTAAATGCCAAAGGTGACCAACCGTCTGGTCCATCCCCCATACTCAAAAGTCACTATTACTGTGTCTTTCTCGGCAAGTTCCTTAACTACAGTTAAAAATCACATTATAACACTTATTAAGGTTAAACAATCCAGAAAGATAACCCACCGGGGGACCTATATATATATATCACCTTCCCATTCAACTCAAAGCACGAACGAAAACACAAGCTTTCTAAACCTTCGAGCTGTATCAGGAAAAACACCATTAGCATTCTCTGTTGTAGTTAAAAATGGCTTCCTTCATTTCTTCCCATTACAGTGTTAAAATCTTTCTTCTATTTTGCGTGTTTCAACTCTCTTTGGCCGCTAGGAGGCTGGATCAGGTAGTCGACGACCAGTCTCGGCTGCTTCGTTACCACAATGGTCCTCTTCTCTCTGGCAAAATCTCAATCAATCTCATTTGGTATGGCAAGTTTAAGCCTTCCCAGAAAGCCATAATCTCCGATTTCATTACCTCATTGTCATCTTCTCCAGCCCAAAGCGAGCAACCCTCTGTTTCCTCGTGGTGGAAGACCACTGAGAAATACTACCATCTCAGCAACAAGAAGGCTTCTTCTCTGTCCCTCTCGTTGGGCAAGCAGATTATCGAGGACAACTACTCCCTCGGGAAATCACTCACAAACAAACAAATTGTGGAACTGGCTTCCAAGGGTGAGCAGAAGAACGCCATTAACGTTGTTCTGACATCTGCTGATGTGGCCGTTGAAGATTTCTGCATGAACAGATGTGGGACTCATGGATCCTCTTCGGCCGGTCACGTCGAGGGCAAGAACTACAAGTTCGCTTACATCTGGGTAGGTAACTCGGAAACACAATGCCCAGGTATGTGCGCATGGCCATTCCACCAGCCAATCTATGGACCTCAGAGCCCACCTTTGGTTGCCCCTAACAACGATGTGGGTCTTGACGGAATGGTCATCAACCTGGCTAGTCTCTTGGCTGGGACCGCCACCAATCCGTTTGGAAATGGCTACTACCAGGGTCCAGCAGAGGCACCACTAGAGGCCGCATCTGCTTGTCCCGGTGTTTATGGCAAAGGAGCTTACCCTGGTTATGCTGGAAACTTGCTCGTGGATTCAACAACGGGTGCCAGCTACAATGCCAATGGTGCTAATGGCAGGAAGTACCTGCTTCCTGCTTTGTATGATCCTAAAACATCGTCTTGCTCAACGTTGGTGTGAACACGGGGTTAGAAACAGGGGATTGTAGCTTGTATAAGCATAGTGTTACAGGGACAAAATTCATTCATTTGTTTATTTCTTTTGCTTACGTGATGAATGATAAAGAGGCAAATTACTTTGGTTTGCTTTAAATTTTGTTTGCATCAAAATTTACCTTGAAAGTTTTCGCCTTGGCTTATCATTGCGTCATTCTCAGGCTCCTGTAATTGGGGTGTTATAGTCCTAACACAATATCCAAATTCAAGATCGTATTGGAAATGATCCATTGTCTAGAACTTCATTCCCAGTTCCCACTCTTTCACTAAAAGCTTAACTCAAGAATTACCTATCAAGCTTTTTTCTTTTTAAATATAAAACTGTGGAAAGGTCAAGCACCATGGAGGATGGAGACGTTCTTTTTCCCACTTTTTTGCAGGAAAAAATAGTCTACAACATCCATTTTTCCAGTAAGTTCATACTATACTATTTGCGATGCTACAAAAAACATAACCATGTTTTTAACTAATGGAAATGACAATAAATGGGAAATACGCAAATGTTATCCCGATAGCATGAATCTACCAATTTACCGATAGATGAAATATTTGGGTGTAAATGTTGGCAGCATTATGCTTTGATATTTGTGTTCGTTTTGCTATTTGGGCATCGTTTTAATTTCTTTTTGCCAATCGCATCCTTGCAATCCCAAATTCAATCAATCATGTGGGCCAATTTCACTAGATAAGACAGCTTTCTCCTAATATTTCTTTGTTGCATTATTTTATAGATTTTTCTAGACAAAATGTGAATTAAAAGTTATTTCCAAATTTCAAAATAGAACTCAATGCTACTACATATTTAATATTTGTAATTGCTGTACACTTTCAATCCCATGATGAAATGAAATCACATGGCTTTTCTTATACTTTAATAATAGAATCACAATAATCACAAAATGTTATCGGGAAGAGTCTGTCCTGTCCGAATGCAAGGACGCTGAAATCGTTCCCAAAAAGTTGTTCGTCAAAGAATGTTCGGAACGAGCATTCCTCGCTCTGGTAGGCCCTGGCCATGGCCCCGGAAGCACTAAATTTTGGTCACTTTCGGCCATTCGCTGCTGTTTTCTCGTCCTTAGCTGGCCATGGCCATTCCTGTGATGTTCTATCAAACCTTAAATGCTCGCCGCACCACGAATTGATTGCCATTACATTGACGCCGTATGAAGCTGGCACCTCTCTCCCCTTGAATTGACTTCCCTACAACGACCACGCTTAGCTATTTTTCAACCAATTTATTAATTATTCGAATAGTATACCAAGTATATTGTCTTCAAAAATTAAATTGGTTAAAAAAGAACAACCAAAGATAGTGAAGGAAAAGCGGTTTTTAAATTATTGAGCGCTAAACGACCTCGTTTCTCAGTTGTCACGCGCTGTGTTATGTGGAAAAAGGCAAACTACAATTAAAAACGGTGATGCGTATATACGAAGTTTCATGTGCTTAAAGTTCCGTTAGCTTTTGCTAAACGAATAGGAAATACCATATGGCAAACGAAATGGTATCTATCTCTTGCAGGAAAAGTGAATGTCGTTTAATTGTCCTTTGCAATCACAGCCGAGCTGCTTTTGCTAAAAAACATGTTGACTATGATTCTTTCATCTTCCATGTCGCAACTCGCAAGTATTGAATATAAATTAATTATGTTCATCTAAGGGAGCTTAGCACGTGCATAAATTACAAGTTGTGTTCAAGTCATAAGAACACATGCCACACCTTCTAAGACAACAAAGTTGTTTGATTAGTAAACTCTGTATCTTTTTTTGTTTTTTCGGTTAAATAAAGAAAGACAATACTTCTGTTTCTTCTAAAATTCCAAAACCTAATATCAGTATGCATACACAATTGCACCCCCAAAAATCTACAGCACATGCATTCTCGTTCATAGCTAAACAAAAAGGGCAAAAAGCATGCTTTCCTTGGCCTTTGGTAGTAGTGAGTTTTGTCGTATTGTCTCATGGCCCATCAGCGTAGCTGGCCATACCCTGGACGTGTGGTGTGATGTACTAGTATTACTAAATTAAACAAAATGATAAAGCTGGCCGCATAAAGTCACAAGATTTGCAACCAATTCATTAGAAAAATTTACGCAGCAACGCGTTAGCAAGCTGGCAAAATGGTAAGCAATTTGACTTCCCCACTAGGCTCTCCTACTACCACCCCTTGCGCGTCTATTTCATATTTCAACCTTTCTAGCACTATATATACCAACCAACACTGCCTTCTTTCTCCACCAAGCTATCCAATCTTTTCTTTCTTCTGTTACAGTGACTGATACCAAATTCTCCACTTCCCAATGGCCTCTCTTAAATCCTCTGTTGTTTTAAATCTAGTCCTTGTTATTTCTCTGGTGCATTTGAGCTCAGCAGCGAGAAAACTCGCTCAAACTGATAACCAATTGCAGTTTCAATACCACAAAGGCCCTCTCCTCACTGGCAAAATCTCCGTCAATCTCATTTGGTATGGCAAATTCAAGCCTTCCCAAAGAGCTATTATCTCTGATTTCATCACCTCCCTTTCTTCTCCCAATCCCACCACACCGCAGCCATCCGTTGCCGCGTGGTGGAAAGCCACCGAGAAGTACTACCACCTCGTCAACTCCAACTCTAAGAAATCACCCAAGCTCGCTCTTTCACTGGGGCCACAGATCCTCGACGACAAATATTCTTTGGGCAAATCACTTACCACTCGGCAAATCGTTAAACTGGCTTCCAAGGGTGGCCAGAAGGACGCCATCAACGTGGTTCTCACAGCTGCTGATGTTATCGTTGATGGGTTCTGTTCCAGTCGTTGTGGGACTCACGGTTCTTCGCTGGGCGAGCGCATCAATGGCAAGCTCCACAAGTTCGCTTACATCTGGGTTGGTAACTCGGAGACTCAGTGCCCGGGTCAATGTGCTTGGCCCTTCCACCAACCCATTTATGGACCCCAGAACCCACCCTTGGTTGCACCCAACAACGATGTGGGCCTTGATGGAATGGTGATCAACGTAGCCAGTTTATTGGCCGGAACTGCCACGAACCCATTTGGAAATGGTTACTTCCAAGGACCCAAGGAGGCACCTCTAGAGGCTGCATCGGCTTGCACCGGCGTATACGGCAAAGGGGCTTACCCTGGTTACGCCGGGAACCTCCTCCAGGACCCAACAACATCTGCTAGTTACAACGCAAACGGCGTTAATGGCAGAAAATATTTGTTGCCGGCACTCATTGATCCCGCCACCTCAGCTTGTTCCACTCTAGTATAAGACCAAAAGTTATTCCACGTATTAGTACTACGTATTTTGGTGGTAACCAATGACAGAAATTCTTTGATTTGTTGATTCAATTGTTACACGCGTCCATCATCCAAATATAGTATGAATTTTTATATTACTCTACATTGGCTCGATCTGAAATTTACCTAGTGTCAATGATTAATTAACACAACGGAATGAGGAGGACCCCCGAAGTTCCACTCTTTTAAGGCTCGTCAACTGGAATGATATACTATATACGCAACGTACTTAAGTACAATGGAAACCAGAAAGAAAATAAAATGTAATTTGTTTACATCTTTACTAGCTTGGGATACTACATATATATCACATTAACAATTTTTTTTTCCCCCCTTTTTGAGAGGATTAACAAGCTTTAAGTTATTTGGTTCAACAAAGTAGAAACATAGTAAAGACAGCAAGAAAAAAATCAGTAATTTTTTTAAGTAATGAGCTTGATTACATGGTGCTGAATTTTCCTTAAATAAATTTATTTGCCTCTCCGATGGTAGGGTGTCCATAGAAAGACAAGTGAGCTTCAACCTATATGATTATTTATAACTCATTTCTCCCAAGAATCCGAGTTCATTTGGTTTTTAAGGAATGTGAACTCAATCACTACTCTAGAATGACCTCTTAGAGAATTTGAAAACGTAAGATATAATCGAGACGTGAATAGTTTTGTTTGAACGTAGTAGGATTTGAAACCCTGGTACGTGGACACTTGTGTTGTTTAGGAGTAGGAGAAATTGCTTTATTACGCATTATGAACCAAAGAATTCAATCATGGTTTAAAATAAAAGTAGTGTATATCTAGTTGGTAGGTAGGAAGAATTGGCCGTCGGTCTGAGGACAGCAAAGTGTGTCAGCCATCCCATATTATTCATCAGCCATCCACCCCACTATCTTGCCATTCTTAACATCAAAACTTGCGCCGCATGCATTATCGCCAATAGTGCGTTATATTCATATATCAACCAATCTTTGCCTTTTGTGTCTCCACCTGCCAATCCCACGTACTACGTAGTGTATATGTACTGCAAATTATGCTAGGTTGTTAGCTGCACCCAGCAAACAATTATCGGTATGGCCCAACAAATGGAATTTGGAGAAGACGATTAATTTCCAGCGTGATGGTCCAAGTCATAAGAACCTTTAAATTCCTCCGTTAAACTCCTCAACCGCCACACCAACACCAACCATTTACTTACTTCTTTCTTCTAATTAAGTGAACAGTGGTATTAATTAATTAGTTCACTACATCTGCTTCATTAGTTTTTGCCTAGCTAAAATGGTCGGTTTACCTAGCTACTTAAATTAAAGTCTTAAGTACTAATCAAATTACTCTTATTTAAGAGATAAGATTTCGAGACTTCGAATCAAACCCAGCCCCACCTCTCCTCCTCCAAATGGATGACTCTGCAAAGCAGGGCAGGGCCATGTTTTGTATCTCGAGCCATTACTTTGGCGCATTATTATTATTATTATTATTATTATCTTATATTTGCTTTTTTCTAGAAAAGTGGGAATTCTTTTCAGTCAAACAGGCTGTAAATGATCGTAAATTGCACATTGTCCCCTTCACTTTTCTTATTTTTTATTGTTATAAAGTTGCGATCAGGGAGTATATATACGAATTGATGCTACAAGTGCACGTGTTTTATTTAATATTTATGCTTTCTACAACCCAAGAAATCCAAATTAATTAAGCACAGAATATACTATGCCGGACTGAATTTTGTAAGTAACCATCTTCGGTTAAAAGAATTAACTGATCACTAAAGTTGAATCTATATTACTAGACAATCGTGCAGTTAGAAAACATAAAGAAAAAAAATGCAAATTGCAAAGGGAACATCAATTAATATCTGGGTCACAAACAGGAAGGGGCTTTTGAAATCCTAACAATTGTAATGAAAGATATTTATTAATCCGCGTTGTGAATTTCATAGCAGATGAGCTAATTTTTTCTGCCCTCATGTTGTTTGTCTTAATTTTCTGGAGGTCCAATAGTTTGGATAAGACGCATGATCAGCTGAGCGAGGGGATTAATGCTAGGAAACGCCTGCCCTGGTGGGGTGGCCCTTCATGAATTATGCCTAGCTATACTATCGATTTATTCATAATCAATCATTACGCGAGAGCATTAAAGAATAAAGATCACCCGTGCACGTAGAGGATGGACGAAGGAGGACCTTGCTTGTTTGTCAAACCTACGCGTCTCTAATTGATTAAACCCAACCTTTCTATATCACACTTGCTTAGCCAGCTGTTCCCTTAATTGCTTTCTCTCTTGTCAATTGCTGATATATATACCCATAATCTATCTCGCTCCCATTTCTAACTTGTAAACTCAAACTCCAGCAACTATCAACCACTCCAGTCTACCATAATTTAATAATGGCTCTTATTTATCAGTTAACACTTTTTGCCACCCTCCTTGGTTTCCTTTCTTTGGCCAACACTTCAGAAGCAGCCACCACTCGCATGCTGGCTTTGTATCAGCAACCGCCACTTGTTCTCAAGTACCACAAGGGCCAACTCCTCAAAGGCAACATCACCGTTAATCTTGTCTGGTATGGAAAATTCACCTCGACCCAACGCTCTGTCATCCTTGATTTTGTCGAATCTCTTTCCTATTCTAAGACCCCGTCTCCTTCCGTCTTCTCCTGGTGGCAAACCACCTCTGCCTACGGAGGTGGTCCCTGCACCCTCGTCCTAGGGAATCAAATCTTCGACAACAACTACTCTCTCGGCAAATCGCTCAAAACGCCGCAACTCATAAAACTTGCTTCAAAACCCAAAACAACCGCCCGCACCGGTAAGAAAATCAACGTGGTCATTACTTCTTCCGACGTGGCAGTTGAGGACTTCTGCATGAACCGGTGTGGAACCCATGGCTCCGGTGGTGGAAGAAAATCCAATAGGTTTGCTTACGCTTGGGTGGGTAATCCTGTGAGCCAGTGCCCAGGTCAGTGCGCTTGGCCTTTTCACCAGCCAATATACGGACCACAAACTCCACCGTTACTATCACCAAACGGTGACGTCGGAGGTGACGGAATGGTAATCAACTTGGCAACTGTTTTGGCGGGGACTGTGACGAATCCGTTTGATGATGGGTACTTCCAAGGACCAGCTAGCGCGCCGCTGGAGGCAGTATCTGCTTGCACAGGGATATTTGGGGATGGAGCCTATCCGGGTTACCCTGGAAAGGTTCTTGTGGACAAAACGACGGGAGCTAGCTACAACGCCTTGGGTATGCACGGCCGCAAATATTTGCTACCAGCAATGTGGGACCCACTCGTGTCCAAGTGCAAGACGCTGGTGTGACCTGGTTTTGTGGAGAAATAAGCCGTCATGTTTCGTGTAGCAGTACGTACGAGACCGAAAGAGTGTACACGGATTTTTATTTTTTATTTTTTATTGTCTAATTGTATTCGTATAAATTATAAACGATGGTAAGAGGGAATAGGGATCTCATCTCGTCTATTCTCTTTTTGTGAAAGATTCAGTTATGACGGCATAATTTTTTTCTGAAAACCATGCGCTTATTTCTTTTCCTAATTATAATAAAACAAAAAATACGAATAAAATAAACAGAATAGGAGCGGAGTTGTCAGCTACTATCTTCTTTTACGAGGTTTCTGAAACAACGAATGAATGTTGGGCCGAAAATACCATTATCTGCCCATGTGGACTTTTGTAGCCCAAAAAATATGTACTTACGAGGTTTATAGGCTAAAACATGCCTTGGCCCAAATTGGCCCCATTTGCGTGTCTCGCTTCTTCTTTCATCTAGAAACGGTTTTTATTTGGAGGCTCTTCACGAATAAAACCCAGTACCTGTCAATTGTTCATTCCCTCCTTCGCTTCACTGCGAAGATCAAGATGGAACCTCATGATCACCAGCAACACTGCCCAAAATCTCCTCAAACTACATCTCTGCCTCCAACCACCGGCACTACCTTCGCACCACCGCCACCGTCACCATCGTGGTCTGAAATTTCACCTCCTCCCACTGATCGACCCATCAGAGCCCCGGCTATCCCTCCAGATACCAACTCCCAACGAGCCATCATTCTTGCCCCGGTCCCACAAGCGCA
The DNA here is from genome assembly GCA_022379115.2 of Bauhinia variegata. Taxonomy (NCBI): domain Eukaryota; kingdom Viridiplantae; phylum Streptophyta; class Magnoliopsida; order Fabales; family Fabaceae; genus Bauhinia; species Bauhinia variegata. Next base: position 17,098,279 of record CM039437.1, read on the forward strand.
GAAAGTCTCAGTGGTTTCCCCTCCTTATCATTTCCAAACCCCATCGAAGAAAATTCATTCCCCCGATGATATTCGCCGCTTTCACGAATCCGATTCTGGAAGGAACTTCCTGGGCTTCGTCGTAGCTCTCTCAGAATCCATTCGTGGCCACAAAATTTCGGACCCTTGTTATCAATCTGAAACCGTCAGCCGTATCATCTCAATTCTCGATTCCCTAATTCAATGGGTCGAAGAAATCCCACCGGAGCAGCAAGCTGCCCGCTACGGTAACGCCGCCTACAGAACCTGGCACAGTCGATTGGTCGAAAGTAGCGAGTCCTTGATGCTCCGCTTCCTTCCTCATCATCTCCATTCAGCAACCATCGAGATTGTTCCTTATTTCACTGATAGTTTTGGAAATTCTAGCCGAATCGATTACGGTACTGGTCATGAGACTAATTTTGCTGCCTGGCTATATTGCCTTGCGAGATTGGGGCTGATCAAAGAGGAAGATTACCCAGCTGCGGTGGCCAGAATCTTTGTCAAGTATCTAGAACTGATGAGAAAGTTACAGTTGGTTTATTCCTTGGAGCCTGCAGGATCGCACGGAGTTTGGGGTCTCGATGACTACCACTTTCTTCCGTTTATATTTGGGTCATCCCAGTTGATCGACCACAAGTATATGAAACCCAAGTCGATTCATAATGAGGATATACTGGATAATTTCTCCAATGAGTATCTCTACCTTTCCTGCGTTGCTTTTATTAAGAAGGTGAAGAAGGGTTTGTTTGCGGAGCATTCACCGATGTTGGATGATATCAGTGGGGTTCCGAACTGGAACAAGGTAAATTCTGGGTTACTGAAGATGTACAAGGCGGAGGTCTTGGAGAAGGTTCCTATAATGCAGCATTTTCTTTTCGGCTGGCTTATTAAGTGGTGTGTATAGCCTTTGTTATCCTAATTTAGCTTTTAAAAGTTATGTTTATATTGCTCGAATTTTGTTGGTGTTGTCTTATAATTCAACTGTATGAACCTCTAATGTGATTTAAATTGAGCTTTCTCGAATTTATGGTTGTTGTTGGAGTTCTTGTTGAGTTCCACATCAGGTTTGTTTTGAATATGATGATATTATAAAGAGAAAAGAATTAAAGAGAGTTATTATGTAATAGCTTATGGCTAATGTAAGAATGGGTTTACTAATCTTGGAACTTAAGTGGTGTTCTTTCTTCTTTATTATACTTTGTAGTTCCTTTTGGTAAATTGAGCCAGTAATGAAGTGATTTAGCTCAGCTTCAAATTTCTGCGTCATGACTCTGAACTTAAACAAAGATCCTCAGCAGTTACTTTCCCCGCTTTGTTGTCCTCTGTCTTGTGGAATGGTCCTGAGTTTGTATTCTTGCTTCTGTTTGGTATCCTCATGCGCACCACATATTTTCTCTAGTGGCCTCTAAAATACTGTTGATTTCATATTGTGAGTGTTCCTAGAAAGCTTATCTGTGTTACATGTCGGATTCTGGTGTCAATATTAACTTCTGATCACATCTTAGTTGCAGTGATGAAAAAATGCTGCCTTGGTCACTAGAAAAGTTTAATATAGATTTGCCGTTTATTACTTGTTTTTTCTCCATGTTAGATGCATTTTGTTGCCTCCTCAAATTAATGTGAGTTAGAAGTGTGGATATGAAAGATGTGCTGTTTAGACTTTAGAGTGAGGCCTACATTTTAACGATCTTGGATGCTAATGAAACTGTTGAAATGCTTTGCTATGCCTCACTTCGCTTCCAATGTTGTGTTTAATTGCCTTGTTCTGATATATTTTTTCTACCAGGGAGTAGTGCGTGAAGGTGTACTTCACTTCGACGGGTCATTGCTTTGAGACCAAGATGAAGACGAGGTTCGATAAAGTCATGGGTGGTTATATGAAGTCATTAAACGGGACATTGTATTCATAGAAGAATGCCTTCATTCATCCCCGTGTAATCAAAGTGCTCGTTGGCTGTCAACTTGGTATTTTTAGATGTACTGAGATTGGTGGTGCTGGAAGTCAGTGGTAATCGGATACATTTTCTTCAATTTTGGTGTATGATGAGAATATGTGTATGGTACAAATACGTAGTTGAAAGTAATTGTATTGGTACTCATTGATAAAACTATTATGTTTGAGATCCAAATTTTCCCAACTCACCTTAACCTTGTTGGCATCTCTGTGGGTTGAACCATGTCGTATTGGACGGACCAGACACCGTCCAGAAGATTTTTTTTGTTTTTCTTTTGCACTGTATCGAATTTGACTAGGCTCCCATGATTTCCACGTTAAGCTTCATTCACAAGGGCTGGGCAAGTTTGCTCTTTCACAATAAAATTACAAACAAAAAATAATGATAAGATAGAATAAGTACAATAATGTCTCTGAAAAGCAGCCCGGCTGAGACGCGTGCTAACCGCTACACCTTCCCTTTCCACCCTCGAAGTCATAGCGTGGATTGTGCAAAGAGCATCCTCAAAAATTCGATGCCTTTTGGTGTCCCAAACTAAAGATTATCCCATCCACCTGAATGATATTCGCTGACTTGATATGATATTTGCAAAATATATTATGTGATGTTAGACAAAAATTTGTCAAACATCCAAAGCTAAAATAGTTGTAAGCTCAGGATTTAACAAGGATGTTATAATTTATGTGGTTGACAATTTTGATTTACTGAATTCAAAATGGAGAAATTAAAGATAATTCTTACCAAATTATTGTATAATATACAAACTCACGTAATGTAATTAATTTAAGAAATTATTTTAAAAAATCATATTCATAATTCAAATATTTATTCTAAACAAGTACTCTTACTGTTCAAAATTATAAAGTCATATTATATACTTTACATTCTTAAAAAATATATTATTTTTATAATATTTTTATTTAATATTTTGTTTTTAAATTAAATATATAAAGAATTATTAAAACAAAATTTTAAATATAACAAGACAAATTTGCTTTTACTTCTATAAATAAAATCACTTGTTTATAAGTTAGAACTAGAACTTAATTATTCTCTTGAATTTATGGTCCACAGTCATACTTAACCTAATTGCTCATATTCAGTGTGAGTAAAATGACATTGAATTGGATAAATACCAAAAAAGAGTATCACATTGGAAAATGGAGGGTTAAGCTTTCGTTTGACTCTAGGTGCCACCTTGACCAGGCCATGCCCATTTCACATGGTCCTGAGCTAATACAGTGCTCGGAGGTAGCCGACAGATGTTGAGTCAGACTCAAGACACCACTCTTACCTTGAGCTTCAAGTCTTCAGCATTGATACGGTGTTAGTTCCTTGCTATAATGCTAACCTACGGCTATCACTGTCAGTATCACCTCCTTTCCAGTTACCCACTCGTGTCGGTGTGCCACCTTCCACAAGCCCATTTGCTGACTCGTATTTACTGTCTATCATTTACAATGCTCGCGAAAAAAGAAAAAAGAAATACTACCAGGGCTAGCCATTAATATCTACTCTTCTTTTTGTTCTAAAATCTGCCCTTTAATGACAAATTAATGTTTTTATACTTTGTTGGTGCAGTCAATTTTGACAGTTTGAGTATCGCTGTAAAAGACCGATATTTTCTCTTTCTGCTCAGATTTCTCATTTCTTTGCTCTAACTTTCTTTTTATTTGGGGTTCAAAACCGGCGTATCTGTGCTTCCAAATTTCATCTATTACTTTGGCATTTTCCACTCTCTACTCTACACGTATTTAGCTTTGATACTGTGTCTTTACTCTTGTTCTTTGTTGCTGGTGGTTGTTGCATTCAAGCTGTGGGTAGGTGGGTGGATGGATGGCTTTTGTTTTGTAGCTTTCCCGTTCCATCTTATCTCTTTTCCCTTCTCTCTTTCTCCCGGCGCATGTGGCGGATAAGCCGGTGACTGCTGCATAATTCAGCTCCTAGAAAGAAACTGAACACTGAGCAAACACTTCCAGGTAAATCTCCGTTCTTTTCGCTGCATGCGATTTGTATTTTCTTCTTCTTTCTTCTTTCATTTCTTTCTTCCCCTTTCGTTTGTTCTACTCTGAGAACTGAGAATTAAACAGAAAGAACAGATTTTTAATCTGGGGATTGCCCCTCTTGTGATTTTCCCCCTTACTGTTCAGTTTTACCTGTAACACTTAAGGGACGTCTTTGTGTTACTCTTGACTCCAAGATAATGAAAATCTTGGAATCTCAAGTTCAATTTCTTCTCTTTGCCAAGTTTTCTGAGCAATTAGCTTGGGTTTTCGCACTGTTGCCAGTGGCTGGCATGAGTTATTGCAAGATTCTATTACTTTCACTGTGTTGTTTATACTTTGCACTGGCATGAGTTATTTTCGCTGTTGCTCACTGTCTGGAAAATTTTATTTGGCACCTCCATTTTCTAGTTTAAGTGAAGATTTTTCTTTCTTTTTTTTTTTCCCCCTTCTATTATTCTGCATTAATCTTGCCCATTGCCTCGCATGAGATGGATATGTAAAGCTACAGATTTTCCAGTATCTCTTGTTTTCCAATCTCATCTAATACTCTCGAAAGAAACAAAATTTACTACTAAGAAACGTAGTGTTTACTGTTATGCATGTGACAGATCTTCTGCTGCATGTTTGCCTTTGATCATTTTATTTACTGTCCCATTTCTAAGTAAGCTTCTTGTATATAGATGCATAACAGCTCTTGAACCTCAATCAGAATCAGAAGCCTAACTTTAATTTTTTATTTTTTGGGTTGGTTCATAATGCAGGATGGAAGTAATATCTGATTTTCGAAGTTGGGATGAATTAATACCTGACGCCCTGGGGCTAATCTTCGCGAATCTTTCTCTTCAAGAGAGGCTAACAGTGATTCCCAGGGTTTGTAAACAATGGGCCAAAGCAGTAACTGGACCTTACTGCTGGCAAGAGATAGAGATTGAGGACTGGAGCAACCGTTGCCAGCCAGAACAACTAGACCGAATCGTGGAGATGCTGATAACTAGAAGCTGTGGATCCCTCCGGAAGCTCTCTGTTTCTGGTCTGCAAACTGATAAAATGTTCACTTTTATCGCAGAAAAGTAAGCAGAACTTGCCAATTTCAATTAGCATCCCCCATCACTTACTGTTTACTGCAGTTTTGATGAAATCTTGTGCTTGGATACATTCTTATGCTGCTTGCTAAATAATTTAGGCACATTTTTTTTTTCTGCGTCCGTTGCGGCTGGTTCACATTCAAACCATAGAATCGCAGTTTTTACGTAGTTTTATTGATGTCCTCGTTGTGTTATCTCTTGCTGGATTTGTTTCCAATTAGCTGTCTTTCTTATAAATCCTTTTGCTATTTGGCAAGTGCTGGCTCCCTCCAGACTTTGCGACTGCCAAGAAGTAATATGACAGATCCCATAGTGGAACAGATTGCTGGAAAGTTTTCTATGGTTTCTTTCTTAGATGTCAGCTACTGTATAAAAATAAGTGCCCATGCTTTAGAGATGATCGGAAAGAACTGCAAACTGTTGGAAGGTTTGTGTCGAAACATGCACCCACTAGATACTGCAGGAAAGCCATTACAAGATGATGAAGCGTACGCGATTGCCTCCACGATGCCCAAGCTCAAGCACCTTGAAATGGCTTATCATCTTATCACTACAGATGGTGTTCTTGAAATACTTTCATCATGTCAGAAGCTTGAATCCTTGGATCTGAGGGGGTGTTGGGGTGTCAAACTTGACAGCATGTTTCAAAAGCAGAAATTTCCAAAGGTAAAGATTTTGGGGCCTCTTGTCCTAGACTATTATGAGGAGGATGACTGGGATGAAGCCTCAGATTTCTCAGATTCTTCTGACTACTTGGCCTGGGAATTTGTGGCTGGTGAAATGGGTGACTACTATGATGATGAAACTGATAGTTATGATGGGATGTGGGATGATGAAGGAAGGCTAGAAGAGCTGGAGTTGAGGTTTTACGAAGGAATTGAAGATGCAGGAATGTACTGGCCTCCATCTCCATGAGCTGTATTTTCCATCCTTGTGAATTTGCATGCTATTAAGCTTTCTGTAATTACTGCGCTACTCATTCTACTTTTGACTCTAGTATGCTCTATGGCTGTGTACTTTGAGACAATGATGCATTTTACCATGTTCCTAAAAAGAAGAATGAAATGAATATGAAGTATTTTCATAAACGAGTATTTGCATTTTGCCTTGCAAACAAACGAAACTTGGTTAGTGTGGAAGAGGACTATGATTTCCCTGGCCGAAAGAATTAGAAAAGTAGTCCAAAAAGAGAGGTCAGTAGCAGAGAATCATCCCTTAAATCAGGGCAATGCAAGCCGGTTGGTTTGGCACTTCAGATCCATTATATCTATGAATGAAAGAGACTACTGAACTAACACAACATTGAGCTTCAAATATCTATTTTCTACGGAAAGCTGGAATTGAAAATTGGGAGGGTTGAGTCATCATCTCCTTTAATCAAACTGTCGTGTCATTCCTTTTTTTCCTAAAAAATGTGTAGGGAGTATTTTGGTGAAATAAAAGTGACTTAACATCACATTCCAGTCCAGTGGTTACCCAACCCTCAACCCAAGCACATTTTGTCAAGGGAGCCGAGGCTTCGGTTTCAGCTTTTTCACCTTGAATGATGCAGAGTTACCGAAATGAAAAGATCTTTTTCACTCCATTTCCACTTTATTCCACGGGCCCATTCAATTCATCATTGGATAGATAGATAGACGCATGATTTTAGAATTTAAAAGAGGAGGAGAATAAAGAAAGAATCAAACAAAAAGGTTCGATACTCATATCGTATTTAGGAATCATCTTAGTTTCTGACAAACAACTCGCCGCGAGATCAGAAAATAACAGCAGAAATGGAATCGTGCCTTAAAGAGAGCTTAATTCAAATTTGTTGATGAACCTTTAATTATAATCGGACAGAATGTCTGTTTATGTTGATTTTGTTTTTCTTAAGACATTTTGTTCTCTACTGTTTATCGTTTTCTTCCTAAGCTGAAATTTCTTATTACTAGTCACGTGATGACACGTGACCAGTGTAATGTTTTTTGGATCTTGCAGGCAGCAAGCAGCCTATTATGACCTCAACCTTTTATATAAAATAGTATACTATTTGGAGAGTCCGACAATGCCATTAGGCCCCTCAAAGTTCAAGGAGTTTAAGAATAGATTATTAAATCAACAAATGGGATTCGTCTGGTGATTTCCTTATGATAAGCCATAAACAGATGCTTGATTGAATACAAATTAAAGCTAGATGATTAGATTAGGTTACTTAAAAAGTTTGGAGGTTTGAGTAGCAGGAACAGGAAGGACCACCGGAGGCAGAGGCATAGTGTTACTTTCTTTCACGTATGTGGTGCCTGCTCCCTGTTCTCCTGAGAATATACAATAGTGTCGAATGAGGTGCTCATAATGCTTCATCATGCATCAATGTCAGTGGTCCCCTCTTCACCTATTACTAATTTCTTACCACCATTCCCAAAATCAAGAAGAATAAAGTTTAATCTTAAAAAAAAAAAAATGATTTTTTTTTAGTCAAAAACTTTGACTTATATTTGAGCACAAAATACATATATTGGAAAGGACCTCAACACTAAAAGACTGTCTGTTAAATTAAGTGTTACCATAAGATACCTCTATGTCATATGATTATTTCTTTTATATGCATGAATGTTTTTGTGTTTACTTTATACGTGCGCACTTATATAAATATAATTTACTTGTTTAAAAGAGGAAGAGATTCAAGTAATTTTAATTTATTGTCTCGGTTAATATTTTATTTTTTATCACATTAATTTTGATTGATGTTAAAATTATAAAATAATATTTTAATTCTATAATTATATAAATAATTTTTAACTTAAAATCTAATGAAATTAAAAATGAGACAACAGTTTTTATTAATTATCCGGAGATTCAAATCCGCTATTTTTGTTTCGTTTGTTGCTTCTGACATGGGCTTAAGTCTTCGGCTTCCTAGCGTTTCTTTCTATTTTGGGCTTTAGGTATTGGACTTTGAAGTCATGCTTTGCGTTGTTAAGGATTGACTTTCTGAAACAAAGCGAACACTGCTTTTAAATTTTAAACTACAAGTCCTCTATTTCGATACTGTTACCTCACTAATTCTATTGGACTCACATTGTTTTAATCTACATAAAGGTTTTGATTAAGGATTGTTCGAGAAATAAAAAAGAAATATCTAGGAATATATAATATTTTTAAATTTTATTAAAAATATCATCAATGTAAAATAGTGTGTGCATTATGGTAAAAACCATCTTCACATTCACATCTTTTGAATTTTATATGAATTTTGTGATGCATAGTCAGTATAATACTATATATTCGCTATCAAAGATAAAAAAAAAAAATTAGAACATTAGTTACAACTTTATATCACCGATTATTTTAATATTCATACATATATACGTCACGTACACTGGAAACCAATAAAAGATCACTTAAACAGATAGAGGAAAATGAGAATGGAGGGAGAGGGGCTCCGATTAGAATTGAAAACTCAAATTATTATTATTGAAACGACATATCTACTGGAACGGGAGAGAATAGAGATGACTAGGAATCAGAGACCCTGTTGATAATATCAAATGTACGATAAAATAACAATAAATATAAAATAAACCTACTGATTTGACTATTTTTGGATCCATTTTGTTTGGTACGACAAAAGAAGTCGCGTCATCCATTTGAGGGCGAAATAATAAATTCTATTAATGATTAGGTTTTTGTTCAGAGTCGAACAAGCATATAAATAAATTCATCATTCTTAAAATTACTCTATAGTTTTACTCCTGTTACTGAGAAAAATAACAAAATATAAAGTGCTAATATATCAATTCATGAAGCAAAATTTTATATTATAATATTAAGTTATCAAATAATATATCTAATTTTAGAAGTATTTTCTCAGAATATATAATCTATTATTTGCAAGTAATTAAATCGATGGGCTTGACCCGACGTGGTACTCACCAAACTTTGAAGGGAAATTCATGCATAGCTTTTGGCGAGTACACGGAAACATACCAACTCCATTGCCACGGTAGGTGACTCGTGTCTTTATAATAGGTAGTGGTAGGAGAGACAGGATGGTCAGTGGCGCGTGCAAATTGCAATGGCAAAGAGGGAAAAGTGGAAGACGTTAGGTGGGTCCGACTTGTTTGCTAAGGTCTATCTATTGTTGTTAAGCAGAAAATAAAAAATTTAAATTCTTCTAAAAAAACAAAAAGTGCCGTGATATATTAAAAAATAAATGAAAATAAATAATTGAAATGTGTCTGATAAATAAGCCAAACATAGATTCGGTGTGCTTGCCCATGATACTATGATAGTAATTCACTTAGAAAACATGGGTGTTTTAGTCAATACACCAAATTCTCACTCTACATTTTAGTTGCACGTGTGTTGGCGCAACAGTAACGTTTATCGGTCGACTTGCCGTTTTCCATGTGGATTTTCATTTTGGATTATTTTTGCGGGTTGGCCTTATACATGAATCACTATCACAAAAAAGTAAAGGCCAAATGTGTCAGAACACAAAAGTTAATCAGACTCGGGATTCTTAAGCCTGGCAAATCTCATATCTAATTACTCAATAAATAAAGATGTGCGTGGTTATCGGATTTTTGGTTTAAATTTTGGATGAGGATATTAATAAGAATTTCGATAGCAATTACTAAGTTAAATTTAAGTTTTTGTATGGTTATTTATTATTTTGTAAAGAATTTCATTTTAAAATAAGTGATGATTCGTGTATATTTATATTTCATGTATTTTTATTTATAATTTTATTTATGTAAATAATTATAAAATAAAAAGTATAAAATATTTATAAATATACATAGTATTTTTTTAAAAAAAATATATGTAATAACTTGTACAATTTGTCAGTTTCGCGGAAAATGACATAAGCTTATAATTGCGACATATTACTAATTTCAATTAAACCTTTTGTAAACTCATGTTTGTTAGTTGGCGTACCACTTTGTCTGTATGTACTTTTTTTTTCTTTATACTTACACCAAAACTGAATGAAGGAAAAATGTAAGTTAGCTCAGTCTGGATCGCCTTTTCCACGCCGCGCCGTATTTATCAGTATTATTACCCGCATAAGTGGATATTAGCAGGTGAAAAACAGTACGAACATTGAAAAATATAGCGAAATAACATTTTTAAAAATTAAAATTACACTCCAAAATGTACATTTTTTTTTATAACACAAATAAAATTATAAAAAAAAAAACATAGTATAAATGTACATCCAGCACATCTCTCAATAATATAAGGTAATGATTTTACTTAGCCACCAACTTAAGTCTTAAACTTCCGATAATATCCCTAAGTTCCCAATTTGACAAAAAACACCCTTCTCCCTCAACTACCACCACTGTGGTCCACGTCTCTACCCGAACACTGTCCCTCCAACCCAACCCACCGCAGACCTGACATACCAAAACTGTTTTATTTTATTATAAAACCCTCACCGAATTTCTTTCTTCCTCTTCAGGTACTGGTATCCTCCTGAGATCCCTTTTCAATATCTCTTTGATAGATTGGTCAGAGGGTACACATACCTTCAACAATGGCTGTCAACACTAGTCACTCCCTCATTCCTTCCAAATCCTTAGCTTCCGTCCAATTCATTTTACCTTCTTCCAAACCCCACCAATCTTCCTTCCCCAACAACCCCGTTAGACCCAGACGCAGCCCTTCCATTGTAGCTGTACACGCAGCTGAGCCTGCTAAGAATCCCGTCGTCTCCGATAAGCCTTCGAAGCCGCAAACCACATCGACGTCGTCTTCTTCAACACTAGCCACGACGACAACCCGGAATGCAGGTCAGGGAAAATGGACTATTGACAGCTGGAAATCCAAGAAGGCTCTTCAGCTGCCCGAATACCCGAACCAGGAGGAGCTGGAATCGGTTCTTGGGACCCTCGATGCTTTCCCCCCTATCGTGTTCGCAGGAGAGGCCAGGAACTTGGAGGAACGACTGGGTGAGGCTGCCACGGGGAATGCTTTCCTTCTACAAGGTGGAGATTGTGCCGAGAGCTTCAAGGAGTTCAATGCCAATAACATTCGTGACACATTTAGGATTCTTCTCCAGATGAGCGTTGTCATGATGTTCGGAGGACAAATGCCCGTTATCAAGGTTGGAGAAATTTCCTTTCATTCCCCCTATACTTTATGATTTTATTGGAAAGAACCCGGGTGAATTAGATAGTGGGCTGAATTATGAATCTGAGAAATTGATGTTCAGGTGGGACGAATGGCGGGTCAATTTGCAAAACCGAGATCGGAACCGTTCGAAGAGATAAACGGCGTGAAGCTGCCCAGTTACAGAGGAGATAATGTAAATGGGGATTCTTTCGATGAGAAGTCTAGAGTTCCGGATCCACAAAGGATGATTAGAGCATACTGTCAATCTGCAGCCACTCTGAACCTTCTGAGGGCTTTTGCCACCGGAGGTTATGCTGCTATGCAAAGGGTCACCCAGTGGAATTTGGACTTCGCAGAGCACAGCGAACAAGGAGACAGGTATATTTATCTTTATTCTGTTTCTCTTTCCCTTGTCTTCTTTGTTTGATTGCTGTTAACTTGCTATAACTTTCATGCGAAAAGAATTTTCATTTTAGGCGAGAAAGATAAAATTTTGGTCATTTTCCCTAATGAAAGGATCGTATTCTTGTCTATAAATAGGACAAGTTTTTGTATACCGTCCTTTTTCAGAATCAGTGCTTGTTGCTTTACTTTCATTTCCAGTCACATATAATCTAGATTGCCCTTCATTCGGGTGTTAAGAGCACTGAAAAAACGAGGAAAAGAAAATGTTTAAAAGGTTCTTTTTTTTGTTTCATGGGAGATAAAATGACAAATGATGAGAAATTTCGGAAATTAATACTTGTTTATTCAATTAACTTTTGCCCAGTGTATTCGGATCAGAATGATTGGCGGCGATGGCATAAGGCGGGTAGTTGGTGGGTGAATGAAAAGTGACTGCACTGATGGGTAGTGAGTACATAGCTTATGATAAGTGATGGATATTGACGTCTTAACGATCGATTACGAGTTCGTTTCGAAAATAACCAGTGCACTAGAAATAGAAAATTGCTGCTGTACTATTTTCTGAAAGGGAAAGGCGTGCACCATGTTTTTTAAACCCTTGTATTATAGTTATACTAGCGGGTAAATTTGTAAATAAAAAATAAAAAATATAAAAAAAATGTAAAAATGAGATAGTATATCTCTTTCGGAAAAAGCTATTCTTTCTTTGTACAACAGGTGGAGTGGCTGGAGACTGGTTATTTTTTGTAAAAAGATCCTACGTTGAATGAGCCTGTGTACTTTTTAACGTGGTCTAGTTATGTTATTAATTGATGATGTATGTAACTTGAGTGAAGTTAAATCTGATATTGGCATGTCAGGTACCAAGAGCTTGCTCACCGAGTAGATGAGGCCCTTGGTTTCATGGCTGCCGCTGGGCTCACGGTGGACCATCCTATAATGAAAACAACTGAGTTCTGGACTTCTCACGAATGCTTGCTATTGCCTTATGAACAATCCCTGACAAGGTTGGATTCAACTTCTGGTCTCTACTACGATTGCTCGGCCCATATGGTTTGGGTTGGAGAAAGGACCAGGCAGTTGGATGGTGCTCATGTTGAGTTTTTAAGAGGGGTTGCTAATCCACTGGGAATCAAGGTTAGGACATGATCCTCTGAACCAACAGAACTTTAATGCTGTCATAAAATTCATAAGCAAGCTTAACTTGAGCAAAAAGGAGAAATCACTTGATAGAAGTCCTGCAAAACTAAATCACTTGATAGAAGTCCTGCAAAACTAGCTTGATTTGCTGTTTAGTAGGCTAAGGTAACTGATAAATTTGACTTGTTATTGTTGCAGGTAAGCGATAAGATGGATCCAAGTGAGCTGGTTAAACTCATTGAGATTTTGAATCCCCAGAACAAGCCGGGGAGAATAACTGTGATCACGAGGATGGGAGCTGAAAATATGAGAGTGAAGCTTCCACATCTAATCAGGGCAGTTCGCAGAGCAGGGCAAATTGTCACATGGGTCAGCGATCCTATGCATGGAAACACCATAAAAGCTCCTTGCGGCCTCAAAACTCGCCCTTTCGATTCCATTCGGGTACGAGTCATATAACTTTCTTGTTTGACTGGTTATTAGTGTTACGTAGGTGAAAAAATGTTTAGTTTGAAACTAAATGCTGGTAATTGTCCTCTTCTCCTGAATATAGAATGAAATCACTTCGTGAGTCATAGAATAATCTTTGAAGGGAAAAAAAAACAATACAAACAAGATTAAGAAATAATTATGCACTGTGACGCTAATTGATGAAGTGTGTAAATTCTCCATGGTTTTGTGTCCCTCCAAGTAGTTTAAGGTTTTATATTTGAAATTTAGTCGTAAATGGTGGGCCACCAAACTCTGAAAGCGATATAATTGAGAAGATAGTGGGTAGGAAAAGGTCAGATTGTAAAAGGTTATTGAAGTGTGTAGAGACATTGTTTTGTCGTTCTATGAGCAAGAAATGGAATGGTGAGGTTGGGTTGTATTTCTTTATCAGTAGGTAGGATTGAATATTTGGGACCCATATGGTTGTGAATTTAAATTCTTACCTACCTGTGGAATGGATTATTGATACCACCAACTTTATTTTGTTTCACTTGAACAGGCGGAGGTGAGAGCCTTCTTCGATGTGCACGAACAAGAAGGAAGCCACCCAGGTGGAGTTCATTTGGAGATGACAGGTCAGAATGTGACTGAGTGCATTGGTGGGTCAAGGACTGTCACTTTTGATGATCTGAGCTCACGTTATCACACACACTGTGACCCTAGGCTCAATGCTTCACAATCTCTTGAGCTTGCCTTCATCATTGCCGAAAGGCTCAGAAAGAGCAGGATCAGCTCTAACAAGTCTCCTGCTTCTCTAAGCCTGTAAACTGGCTTTCGGACCATCATGGCTAATTACAAATACCTAATCGATGCTTGCAGGATGTCTTTATGGACAGGAACCTCTTAGGTAGTTAATTTACGTTGTGAACTGTATTTGATTCTGTATGTGTATACCGCAAGTAATGTGTTTATACTTGGAAGACAAGAGTACCTTGATAAAAATAAAAGAAGAGAAATAGATTAGACAGCGCTTGGAAATACTTTCAAGTTGGTTGCTTAGTTTCTTGTGGAGCACTGTCATGGATTGTGCTTGAGCTCAGACCGAAAAATATGTACAATATATCTATTGTGCGCTATGACAGAGTTACCCTGTATTATTTTCAGTGATTTCGTTTGATCATTGGTTCTAACTTGTGGGATAGCATGGTAATAGCATTGGAGCTTGATGGAATTTTAGCATGACCATCAAAATATGCACTTCCCATACTGAATCCTAACCATTAATTCATTTTTACTCAAGGTCAACGGATAAAAAGTTAACTTTATATTAGTGAATGCCCCTACTACTATAATTTACATGTATGCCAATTAAAACGTCATAATAATAACTAAGTTTCTGACTTGCAAGCTTCACGAGTTCATTCTGTGTTTTTTTCCCATACATAAATAGCGGTTGTAATTCCTACGGAAGACATTTGAACTAGACTTGATAATTCTTCCTTTCTTTAGTATTTATATAATGTTTTTTTTTGTAGTTTATTATATTAATTTCAAAATGTGTGTATGTTGCATACTTCATCACAATTTTAAATATTTAAATAAAAGCATTTATATAAGAAAGATTTTATATTTCAACATTCATAATTTTTTTTTTCATCATGGTTTGCTCAATTAAGCTACTGATGATGTGGACATTGTTTTTAATTAGAGCATCATTTTGTTTCCTTTTATGATCAAGGTAAAAATGATTATTCTTAACTTATTTTGACAGAAAATTTTTAAAAAATTTATTTCAAAAATTACAATTTTTTAGATTAAAAATGTTTTTATCGGAATACACGAAGAAAAATCTGTGTGGCTTCTTGAAGCCACGCACACGGTAAGAAAGCCCATTAGAATACGCGGTTTCCATCCAAATAACTGACGTGAATTGTACGCGAGCTCGGCAAAAGACCGCTTGTTCGTTATATTGCCGCCATCACTTCCTTTATCCGAATCTCTTTCTCCATTGATATTCCCTTGTCAACCCCCTGAATTTTTATTTGATCGCGTTCGATTCTTGGAAGGACAGTCGATGGATAATTCTCTATTGGAGGAGACGGAAGCACCCAGAGATCGCAGAGCAGACGCTCTTGGAGACCTTCGAGTCCTTCCCGATGAAATCCTCTGCGGTATTTTTGAACTTCTCTCTCCTCGAGACGTTGCTCGCCTCGCTTGTGTAAGCAGGTACGTGTATGAGTAAAGTTCTCTTCCTCGCATTTCGCTGAATCTTCTGATTCAGTTTGTTGTCGTCCAAGTTGCTAGTATTTGCATTTTTCATTTTTATTTTTAAATTTCCATGGTTTAGAACTCACCTCCCTTGCAGTTTCACGAAATGTGGAAGTTCTAACTGTAGTAGAAGTTGGATACATGTTATTGGCGTTACTCGCCATAAGCAGTCAGTACAATGTCTTTTATCGAGGAGAGACTTCTGAAACGCAATTGCGAGATTGCTTAGCTTTTATACCATAGAGTTGTCAATTTAGGAGGAATTTTTGCTTGTCTTTTTCGTCGGCATTGGTGATGCCAACATTCCTTATAGCGTCTGCTGTGAGTTCATTAAATTATCATTTTTGCGTCATACTATTTTAGAACTCACATGTTTAGTGACCTCACTTGTTGTGCAATCCGTGTGTAAGTGGGATCGAGTTCAACATTCTTTATGACATATTATTTAGAGAAGTATAATAAACTAGAGATATGCTTTTAGATACTAAGTATTCATTCGTGAACAAGCATTACCTATGAAATTCAGACGCTCCATATCCAAGCAATTCCCTCAGGAACAGTAGGATTTTGCTTTCTATCTTTTTCTACCCCTTTTCTCTTCTTGTTGAAATTTTCAGTTCCATATAGTTCATCTAGCAGTTGATGGAAATATGCCATAGTTTCTTGTCATTGTTCCAAATACTTGATGGTTTTCTGCAAAATGCAGTGTGATGTACATTTTATGCAATGAAGAACCACTTTGGATGAGTCTTTGCCTCAAAGGAGTTTCTGGTTTGCTTCAATACAAAGGCTCTTGGAAGAAAACTATTCTGCATAGGTATGTCTCTGTGGCTGGATTTTAATTAGTTTTAGTCCCTTGGTCGTGTAACTGGAAAATTTTCATTCTTGGGAATCTGCAAGCTCTATGTTACTTCATTTCATTGTCTCATTACATAATTGGGCATTTTGAGTGCAGTGAGAATTTGGAAGATAACTGCAAAGAGAACCAGAGAAAAAGTTTTCATTTTGATGGTAAATTTCTGATACCATAGTTCTAAATCTATTTCTGGTCATTTTGTGGTAATGTTATACGGTCCTGAAAAATATTTTTAGAGAAGAATTTTTCTCTAAGGCAGATATTGACTCTTGGCTCTGTTGATCTATCCTGCAGGATTCAACTCATTATTTTTATACAGAAGATTATACAGGTGCCATACCTCTTTGGATGGATTTTATGCAGATGATGGAAATGTGGAAAGAAGAAAAAACTTATCCTTGAAAGATTTCAATGATGAATATGACAGCAAGAAACCGGTAAAATCATGACAGAAATTTCTTTAGTAAACTACTTTGATGTTTTTCCTCCAAATGGTATTTCTAAAAACATGTGTAGATTTATTTGCTATTATACTCAAAAGCAGTTGGTTACAATGATAAGACAAGCAATAAGAAAATTTTAACTTTTATTGAAAAAGATCTTGCCATGCTAGATCCTATGTGTTTTGGGTATCTTAGAGTTCTCAAATTCTGAATTACCAATGGAATGCTTTTCTTTTTTATATGGAATATTGTTGAATTTCACATTCCAGGTTATTCTTACTGGATTGGCTGATATGTGGCCTGCGAGGAGTAAATGGACAACTGATCGGTTGTTGCAAAGCTATGGTGATGTAGCTTTTAAGATTTCTCAAAGTAGTTCCCGGAAGATTAAAATGAAGCTTAAGGATTATGCCTCTTACATGAAACTTCAGCATGATGAAGATCCCTTATATATTTTTGATGAAAAGGTGCTTGTATGGAGATATTCATGTTTCAATAATCTCCCCATCTCTTTTAGTTGTTCCAATTTGAGAGTTTGAAATTTCTTTTAATAATTTTTGTTATGTGTCTTACAGTTTGGTGAAGCTGCACCCAGCTTGTTGAAGGATTATTCCGTTCCTCATTTGTTTCAAGAAGACTATTTTGATGTCTTAGATACTGATAAGCGGCCATCCTATAGGTGGCTTATAATTGGGCCTGAGAGATCTGGAGCATCTTGGCATGTTGATCCTGCTCTTACCAGTGCATGGAATACTCTTCTTTCTGGCCGTAAAAGGTAAAATTATCACACTGAGCTGTCTAATATGGAAGTTTTATCTATGTTTTGATATTGTAGAATAGATCATGTTTATTGTTTAATCCTTGAAATAACAAGTTGGCACATCAAGGCTATTACCGTATCAAAGACTAGTTCAAAATGCAAACCATTTTTCAGTGTATGTAGACATGTCAGCCTGATTGTAAATGCCCTATTTGCTTTTGACGCAATCTAAACTACTTCAATATGACTTATCCCTCCAGAATTTATTAGATAGGAGGATTGAGATAATACATGTAAAGTAATAGGATTCGTTTCAAATGTGTTGTCCTCTTTGTAACCTAACATCAAGCAAATATTGTGTTGTTAAAGTTTATATTGACTAAAATTGGTCTTAGAAGAATCTACGACGTGAAAGTTTCCTAAATCCTGTATTGATTTTTTGTTTTATTTATTTATTTATTTTTACCAACTTTCTGGGAGTTGTTCTGAAACCAAAAAAAATGATTGAGGAATAATGAGTAATTCCAAACTTCAAAGGGTAATATTTCACTTGCATTGGATAGGTGGGCACTTTATCCTCCAGGAAAGGTGCCTTTGGGTGTTACAGTTCATGTTAATGAAGAAGATGGTGATGTCAACATTGATACCCCATCATCACTTCAGGTATTCTAATGCTGTAATCTTGACGATTTATGATTTTTCTTTGTAGGTATGATATATAATAATGCTGAAACACTGTTGTATATATATCTTGATGTGGTTTACTTTCTCTTGTATATGTTTACAGTGGTGGCTAGACTTTTATCCACTTCTCGCTGATGAAAACAAGCCAGTTGAGTGTACACAACTACCTGGAGAGACAATTTATGTTCCAAGTGGATGGTGGCACTGTGTTTTAAATTTGGAAACAACTATTGCTGTCACACAGAATTTTGTAAATTCTAATAACTTTGAATTTGTGTGTTTGGATATGGCACCTGGTTATCATCACAAGGGAGTTTGTCGTGCTGGACTGCTTGCCCTTGACGAAGAAAGTTATGAGAATGCAAAAGAGAATATATTATGTAATGAAAATAACTTACGTAACTCAGATTTGTCAAGGAAAGAGAAGAGGCCGAGAACTCATAAAAATAGAGATGATTTAAAATATGAAAGAAACATAAATGGTCCATCCAGAATGTATAATTTATGGAAAAATGGATTTTCTTATGACATAAGTTTCTTATCCATGTTTTTGGATAAAGATAGAGACCACTACAGTTCCCCTTGGAGCTCAGGCAACTGCATTGGACAACGGGAACTAAGAGAATGGTTATCCAAGCTATGGATTGGAAAACCTGGAATGAGAGAGCTAATATGGAAGGTATGTCTTCTTCCTCTCATGACGTGTTCTTTAACCTTCTTAAGTTATTTTCTTAGATGTGATGACTTTTATGTTTCTATGTCTAGGGGGCATGTCTTGCACTAAATGCTGACAGTTGGTTAGAAAGCCTGACAAAAATTTGCGCCTTTAACAATCTTCCCTGTCCTAGTAATGATGAATGGCTTCCTGTTGGTACGGGTAGCAATCCTGTGAGTTTTGTTTATCTATTCATTTATTTATATATTGACTCATCTGTTTCCTGGAATAGTGGTTACTCCAATTTTTATTGGACTTAGGCTAAAGGACATGGCCTTCACTTCTCAAACAATAATGTTGAAAACTCACTGTTACTTCCTAAACAATAATTATTCACAAGGATTTTTTCCTGCTTTAGTCGAAGTCCTTGAGTTTTACTTAAAGTTCTATAATTGAATTTTATTGTGACAAAAATATGTGGTATGACCATTTTATCTCCTAGAAAATAAAAGTTGTAGTTTGATCATTGGATCATCTAAATGGTAGCTGCGGCGGAGCATGAAGTCCTTTCTAAATCTGGTAACGTTTTCATGCTGTCAACAGGTTTATCTTGTGGGGAATTCTGTTGTTAAGATTTTTGTTGAAGGAGGGCTGGGAGCTTCACTTTACGGTTTAGGCACAGAGGTACTTCATCGGCATTCTCTTTCCATTCCTTTTACTCAAATCTAACTTTCTCATTGGATATTTACAGTTGGAGTTTTATAGCCTACTGCATGATGTCAACTCCCCTATTAGGAATCACATTCCTAATATTTTGGCTAGTGGTATTCTTTATCTTGAAGATGGGTGTTATACCCATGTGCCTTGGGATGGAAAAGGAGTTCCTGATGTGATTTCCAAGAATGATCTCATTGGGCAGAAATGTGGAGTTGATGGTTTCTCATTCGGTGTGTGGGCCAAGAAGCTGTCTGAGTATAGAAGTGCTGGGATGCTTATGGATGGATCAGATAATTCAGCCATTCACTCAAGCATATGGCCATATATCATAACGAAACGATGCAAAGGGAAAATTTTTGCAGAGTTGTAAGTCTTGGCCTTGTGATCTCCTAATAATTCTGTTACACAGCTTTGAATTCAATTGAGCTCTTAAAAAAAGTACTTGTCGTTTTCTGATTACATGGATTTTGCTTCTGTTCACTTGCAGAAGAGACATTCTATCATCAGAAGATACAACAAACCTAGCTACTTTCTTAGGAGAGCAGCTGCGCCAGATTCATCTTTTGCCACATCCACCTCTGGATTTTTCATCTTTCTCTGACATTGAACAGAAATCAGGTTTGCCTGAGACTAATGGTTGCTTAGAATGTATTCCCTATAAATCAAACATCCTAGCAGAATGGGAAATCTTCATCAAAACCTTAATGAGGAAGAGGAAGGATGTCTCAAGTCGTTTGACTAAGTGGTATGCTTTATTTTTTGAACACTTAATGGGTTTTTTGTTTAACTAAATGGTTTGAAGATATGTAAGAAATACTCTCGATTTGTTTGTATGCTCATCTAATGATCTTTGGAGCATGTTGATTTCCATAGTGAGACTGCTTATATGTCTTTTCTTATATGATTAAAACTGAAGAATTTTAGCAGTTATGTCCATGAAGTACTTACTAGTTTTTTTTTTTGGGTAGGCACTTGCTAGGTTTTCTTATGAATTTGGTTTGCTTATAATACTTTAAACAAGCATGATAATTGCACTTTAATATGTTTATCCACCAGGAAGTTTTATATAGCTGGGGTTGCCTCTTGCTCTGTAGTTTGTCATTTTATTTATAAGAAGGCCTCTGATTCTTGGTAATAAAACATTGCAGGGGAGAGCCGATCCCTAGCAAGCTGATAGATAAAGTTGATGAATATATCCCGCATGATTTTGGAAAGCTACTAAACATAGCTGAGGTTTCTTCTTGACCTACTATTATTGTACACTCTAGCATCTAAATTTTGTCGAAATAGCGATGATAATTATTGTAAAATTAGTGTTATATAATATCTGCAACTTTTGTATGTCTTCAGAATTCCCAAAGTCATAAACTCTGCTCTTGGATACACAATGACATTATGGATGATAACATTTACATGGAGCCATTGTGCGTTAGTTCATGCACTAGTGGAAATACTGAAGATGCTGGCATTGTGGACAATGGTTTCTCGATTGGCCATGATGAAGATAGAAATGGAAAATCTTGGTGTCCTAGCCACATTCTTGATTTCTCTGATCTTTCAATAGGTAAGTACTACTAGATTGCTGCCTATCCCATGAAATTTTATTAACCTTGATTGGTAATGACTTATGCAGAGACGTTTGCTATATGGAACAATAATTGATAAAGTGCTTCATTATCTGTATGAAAGTTGTTTAACTTACTGATGTGTCTTCTGAAACTAACGTTGAATTAGTCCAAAAGGATAAGATTGAAATATTATTATCCCCTGTTACTATTCTCCTTGAGGTAATTTGAATGATTAAAATTCTTGTTTATATATATGTATATGTGTGTGTGTGTATCATCTGTGTTTCCATGTTTGTAAATTAGTTGATTGAGGTTGCCTTATATGCATAGAATAGAACATGAAAGTAACATTTTCACTGTATACTGGTCTTGTTTTTCTTTGATGAGAAACGTTTATCTAATCTGCTTCTAATTAATTTTGAGAGCCTTTATGATCGATTCAACTTTATTAAGTCAATATAGATATACACGTTTGAAAATCAATGCTGCCATGAAATTATTCTGCATTTATTGCTAATTTTCGCGGTGATTCAAGCAGATCTTTGAATTGCTTTTGCAGGTGATCCTATATTTGACTTGATACCCATTTTTCTAGATGTGTTTAGAGGTGATTCTCATCTCCTTTGGCGATTTTTAGAAAGCTACAAACTTCCTTTTGCAAGTAAATTATCAACGCAGGAGTCTGCAGAGGATGATAAGTTTGGACGACTTTCATATCGTGCCATGTAAGTATATATCTCCAAATTCCCGGGCATATTGCCTACTGGTTTCTATCAACTTCACCTACGGGATCTCTTGGCGTTGTATATTTTGCATATTTGTATGATATATTTCAATTTACATGCGAAGATCACCTTTTAATATGAAATAATCAACCCATAAAAGTCACTACAAATCAGTCAGGCACCCTTGAAAGCTTGCAAAGGTAGAGGCGAAAACTCAGATTTCCGATCAAGAGACAATTCGGATTTAAGTAAATCCAGGACGTTTATCTTTTTCCACCTTGTTCTCGGACCTGTACAAAATCGAGGGAAAAATGATTAATATAATTCAAGCTTATGGGCTGTCTATCCACACATAGTGATTTGTGCATGATATTTCCTAATCCTGTTAATACATCGGTATGAAACCCCTGAATGCTTTTTAGATTTGTTGACTTGAAGACTTTACATGTGTATACATGCATATTAGCCTCTCTTTTTTTGTTTCTGTTGGCTGGAGGAAGGGTATTTATAAGAATATAACCAATATGTATGCTGTGAAGTTTTAACAATAAAGTTGCCCAACCTTTGGTGCCTGCACAAATTAAAGACATCTTGTTTTCTTCCTGTGTGCTGGAGAGAGGTTATATATATATACATTTCGTTGAAATGGGCTGATGGTATTTTTGAACTAGCTCGCCGTTGGAATTAACCAGTTCCCTTCATAATTGCAGGTGCTATTGTATTTTGCATGATGAGAATGTTTTGGGAGCTATTTTTAGTATGTGGAGCGAACTTAGATCAGCGACGTCATGGGAAGAAGTTGAGCTGACAGTGTGGGGGGAGTTGAATAATTACCAAGGCTTCCCTTGACTATTTTCTGCATTTAATATTTATGGAGCTTGAGTACACACGAAAACCCCTTGATAAGGGTGTGCTTTTAAGTCTTGTACCCACCGCCAAAGCTAAAAAAAGGTGTATCTTTAAATGTATCAATTGGTCCATTTTTAAAAGAGTTACTATGACAACATTTGTTTAAATTTGTTCATAGCTGATGTTAGCTAAATTTTATCTTTTTTAGCTGAAAGCAAAAGACATCTTCAATTATGAAGTAAAACAGGGAACTCTTAGCTCAATACAAACGTGAGGGTACTAACCACTTTGAATCTAGCAGGGTTAAGATGCTTCAATGACCTATGGTTCATGATTTCCTTCTGCACATGCTCATCAATCTGCATCACCAAAAATGGCGTATCTCTACAGATAACGAGAAACCCAAATCACAAAGCAAAGAAAAAAAGCGAGTTCGATGAAGAAATATCCACAAGAAAATAAATTGAAATTGAAAAGGTTAAGAAGATGAAGCAGACCTGGCCTCGCTCAATAAACTTGACGGCAAATAATTCTCTAGTACACTAATCCCTAACGAGCTTGGCCACCCAAAAATTCCCTGACCCAATATCCTTGACAATCTCGTAGAGCTCCACGAATTGCTCGACTCTGAAGCCGAGGTTGTTGAAATTTAGGAATAGTGCGGAGTGAGCTATCTTTAATATAGGGCAGCATCACCTTTAGAGGCTATGTCCAAAAACATTAAGCTTTTCATTTAAAAAAAAAATGAAAAGAAAAAGTGGATTTGAAGTCTCACATAAATAAGGTTAATAACTTTGCATTTTTGTGAAGTATATATTTCAATATCTTCACAAGGTAGTTCCACCTCTTATGCCAACTTGTATTCATTCCAATAGACAATAAATACTGTTTACTATAAACTAAAGAATTAGACTTTATATTTTTTTGTGATAAAAGACTTTATATTATTAACCTTTGAACCATTGGTAGAAAGTAATTTTTTTTTTAATCCTGGAATTGGTTAAAACATAATAAAAACACGTTATAATTTTGTGTATACACAATACTATACCCAATTGAGTTTCTGCCACCCAAAAAGGCAAAGTTAGAGTTCCAATATGTGGTGCTTCACATCTTTGGATAAGAGCATAAATATACAATTATAGTTAATTAACCCAAGAACTTATCGATCACAAAAAAGCAATTGCGAAGGCTGCGTTGTGCAATAAACCAACGACACAGTTTATTTGACTCTGTCGTATATGGATCTAGATTAAGGTATAAACGGGGGGTTACTTGTTATAGATATAGAATATCTGTGCCGGCCAACTGGCAACTATAATAAGTAATAACGTCAAAGCAGGGAGACTGAAGGCAACGCATTTGAAATAGTTACTCTTAGATAATCTTAATCGAAAAGGCGATAATAACATCACATCCAAATCCACTGAAAACTTCAAAGCCCATATCCATCAGCGAAATAGACTAAGTATCTATCTAGCTCTAGCCGGTGCTCTTGTGCGTTTGGCATATCTTGTATATACACAACTAATTTTATGATCACAAGCTTCTTCATGCATAGTTTCTAAAACCAAATTCACAAATATTGTCGTCTTCCACGATTGGAGGTCCAAGATATGGGGCTCCTTCAACAATCAGGTCATCGGGTAGTGGTCTTGCCTCAAGCACAGCATAACCTATACATAGATTACCGATCAATAAAAGTTAGATGATTGGAGAAAGCTATCATATCAGTTAGTATTAGAACACGATTGATTACCAGGAAGTGAAGGGATGGGGAAGTCTGAGAAGTAAGTGGAAGGCCTTCCTGAGTCTTCAGAGTATGGGGGAGACAGCACGTCTAGTATTGCACACGGCGTCAATGAAGTGAAAGTGTGAATGTTTCCACCACTTCTCGGAAATAATACAGTTGATTCGTGTGGTGCTTTCATTATGCCGTCTGTTACGCAGCTTGCCAATCCTGCTACTGCTGCTGCTGCACCCACAATGCTCAATATATCTGCGATTAAGATTCAAAGAAATAACAGTAATTTATTCTCTTACATACACGTTGGGCAGGCCGCAGTGTTATCCAATTTGATCCAGTCATAAGCTTTGACGTGCATGGAGCCATAGAGAAGTTTGGTAAACACTGTCATTTCTGGGTGATCGTGAAGTGGAAACACCTTTCCTGCTGGCAAACAAAACACTCCCATCTACATAATTAACAACTGGATCATTAGTTTACCATCTCACTATAATCATGACAATAACTAGAAATTAATTTCTATACTCACAGAAAAGCTGTTACATTCGTGTATGTGAATGTACGTAATCTCAGAGAAGCCTTGCGCGGAAAGCAATCCCCGGCTGGAGATGGGAGAATCGCCCAATCCAAACTCATCGATCCCAACATCTATGGCTTCAATTCTATCTGCAGATCAATTCAACTCAACTATATAAACAAAATGAAAGGCACTATCAAATCCAACGATGAAGAACTCACCGAGAAATTTTTTGAGGCATTGAATTTGTTTGAAAGTTAGAAGCTCCTCCTGAGAAAATATGGAATGGCAAGCTTCGCAGAGTACTTGTATTTTGCTTCTTTCCATCGTTACACGAAATCTTCGTGGCCGAATTTTAAAACCATGCCATTGATAACCGATGAATATAAATAGTTGGATACTGACATAACGGAAACTAGAGAATTTTGATGAAAAGATAGGAGAAACCAAACCAGGGGGCCTCATCTGACTATTTTATATTTCGGTGGGCTATCCCTTTTCCTTTCCCATTTGAACAGAAAAGCAGGGGGCGAGAGATTAAAACAGTTCATTTTTGTACGCAATTGGTGCCCTATGTTTAAACATAAAAATGGGCTATAAACCACAGGTCACGGTAATTCACCAGTGTGATATCATCCCCGTCGTTGCTTATATTCAATGATTCCACATTTAATTTTTTTTTTTTTTTTTAAAAAAAAAACAGATACTATCTGTTGATAAGTGCCCCAAAGTGAGAGACAGTTTCGGTTGACGGTCCCCTAGTTCCTAGAAACATTGTGTCCCTCCATACTCTATCAAAAAAAAAAATGAGGGAGGACTGTTATTTTTATTGATAAGGGTTAATCTGGGTATTTAAAAAACTAAATAAATTGTAAGTCGTGGCTAGTCTTTTTTTTTTGTAATTATATTACCTGTTCCGAGACTGTTATAAGTCATGGCACTAACTAAATAAAAGCAATCAAATTGTAGGATAACTCTGGCAATCAACTCTACTCTGTAATCATGATTCATGACGTATGGAGGAGCTGCTTTGCTTTTTCAAACGATAATCATAATTATTGACAAATATGTTTTTTCCCAGTCAAGGAGAGATAGCTCGTAGTTGTAGAAGTTGTTGTGATAACTACTGTACTTGTGTACTCAAAATTGTGAATATATATATATATATGTTGACTCGTCAATGTTAATTTTGTTTTGAGATGGTCCTTCTCATGATCATGATCGTGGGCCATTGTCCTGTCATTGAGAAAAACGCGAGCATTCTTAATTTCTAGTTAGATAGATGCAATCAACTATTCAATCATTATCATAAGGAAGACTTGATATATAGTAGTAACAATTTCCAACCATCACTGGTGGCAGCTAAATAAACCATTTGGGCTCTTTCCACGCAATTGAGATCTAAAATATAGTGAGTGAAGAAATTTATTTATTCATTACAGTTTCTTTTTTTGAAAAACTGATGGTAGAAGAAATTCAAATTAAGGTAAGAGAAGGCTGTTTGATTCTAAGGCTGGCGCGTGTACAGATTTCAACGAAGAACCTACGGTGGTTAATAATGAGAGCTGACAAATTGCCTACCCCATTTCGAATTGTGATGTCTTAAGAGAAATAATTATATAGTGATATGGTTTGTTATTATTAGACTTCGCCAAAAGCTTCGGCGGAATTTTTGGTTTGAGGCTTTGGGCCGTCGGCTTTCTGATTTAACTAGCCCATCGCTTGTGAAGGGCGTGGTCCGGTTTGATCTTAAAATGGGCCTATTTGGTTCGATGGAGCCCATTCTAGTTATTCCAATTTAGTTGACCGTCCGCCAGTCGTGAGTCATGACCGTGATAAGCGAGACTGGCACCTTTTTTTTCCGCC